>CM055122.1:1248841813-1249441813 GCA_029206835.1 Rana muscosa
GCAGCACTTACAGCAGGCGCATTGTGCTTCTTGCAAAATATACACCTGAAGCTAGCCCTTATTGCTGTGATTTCCTGTTTGAGTAACACAGGCAGGCATCTGCAGCACTTACAGAAGGCGTATTGTTCTTCTTGCAAAATATACACCTGAAGCTAGCCCTTATTGCTGTGATTTCCTGTTTGAGTAACACAGGCAGGCATCTGCAGCACTTACAGCAGGCGTATTGTGCTTCTTGCAAAATATACACCTGAAGCTAGCCCTTATTGCTGTGATTTCCTGTTTGAGTAACACAGGCAGGCATCTGCAGCACTTACAGCAGGCGCATTGTGCTTCTTGCAAAATATACACCTGAAGCTAGCCCTTATTGCTGTGATTTCCTGTTTGAGTAACACAGGCAGGCATCTGCAGCACTTACAGAAGGCGTATTGTTCTTCTTGCAAAATATACACCTGAAGCTAGCCCTTATTGCTGTGATTTCCTGTTTGAGTAACACAGGCAGGCATCTGCAGCACTTACAGCAGGCGCATTGTGCTTTTTGCAAAATATACACCTGAAGCTAGCCCTTATTGCTGTGATTTCCTGTTTGAGTAACACAGGCAGGCATCTGCAGCATTTACAGTGGGTGTATTGTGTTTCTTGCAAAATATACACCTGAAGCTAGCCCTTATTGCTGTGATTTCCTGTTGAGTAACACAGGCAAGCATCTGCAGCACTTACAGCAGGCGTAGTGTGCCTCCTGCACATTATACACCTGAAGCTACCCCTTATTGCTCGAAGTTTTTTTTCTTTTGTGTTACACTAACAGGCATCTGCAGCACTTACAGCAGGCGTATTGTGCTTCTTGCAAAATATACACCTGAAGCTAGCCCTTATTGCTGTGATTTCCTGTTTGAGTAACACAGGCAGGCATCTGCAGCACTTACAGCAGGCGTATTGTGCTTCTTGCAAAATATACACCTGAAGCTAGCCCTTATTGCTGTGATTTCCTGTTGAGTAACACAGGCAGGCATCTGCAGCACTTACAGCGGGCGTGTTGTACTTCTTGCAAAATATACACCTGAAGCTAGCCCTTATTGCTGTGATTTCCTGTTGAGTAACACAGGCAGGCATCTGCAGCACTTACAGCGGCGTATTGTGCTTCTTGCAAAATATACACCTGAAGCTAGCCCTTATTGCTGTGATTTCCTGTTTGAGTAACACTGGCAGGCATCTGCAGCACTTACAGCAGGCGTATTGTGCGTCTTGCAAAAAAAAAACACCTGAATCTAGCCCTTATTGCTGTGATTTCCTGTTGAGTAACACAGGCAGGCATCTGCAGCACTTACTCCTGCACTTACTCCTGCACATTATACACCTGAAGCTACCCCTTATTGCTGGTTTTCCCATCTCCCTGCAGGCCTTTAGAATGTCTGGAAGGCAAACAAGGAAAGGCAGACAGTCAGGAGCCAATAAAAGAGGGCAAGCAGGCTCTGTTTCTAGAGACAACAGTGCTGGTCGTGGACGCGGTGCATCGTCATCAGCACGTGGCCATGGGACACGCTTGTCCTTATTTTCGGCAGCTGGACGTGTTGAGCCGCATCATGCCGAAGACTTGGTAGAGTGGATGACCAAGCCCTCCTCATCCTCCTCATCCTCTCTCACCCAGGCTCAGGGTACTGGCAAAGCAGCTGCTAAAGCGTCCTCTTCCCTCGTATCTATGTCATCATCAGTCACTCCTTCCCTAGACCCACCGTGTCCTCCTGAGGAGTCCCCCGAACTGTTTGAGCACAGTGTTGGGTACATGCTCCAGGAGGATGCCCAGTGTTTCGAAGGGTCTGATGATGATACCCAGCTAGAGGAAGGCAGTAGCGTGAGAGCAGAGAGAGGGGATGCTCAAGAAGGACAGAAATCTGGCAGTCATGTTCCAGCAGCTGCAGCATACTGCCAGATTGACTCCAGTGATGAGGAGGGAGGGGATTATGAGGTCACTGACTCCACGTTGGTGCCTGATAGGAGAGAGGAGGAGGAGGAGGATGAGGAGGAGGCGCATCTCCAACGAGGCAGGATGCCCTCGTGGGGCCAGCGTAAGGGAATCACACCGCAGAGCTCCGCCTGTGCAGGGCGCTGCCTCTGCCCGTTATTCCAAAAGTTCTTTGGTGTGGGCCTTTTTTGAATCGAGTGCATCAGATCGCACCGCTGCTGTTTGAAACATATGTCTCAAGCGTATCTCGCGTGGCCAAAACATCAGCTGCTTGGGCACCACATGCTTGACCAGACATATGTTGACCTGCCATGCAGCTTGTTGGCAAGCCTATCTGAAAGACCCACACCAAAGAACAAAGCGGACCTCTCCTTGCTCCGCATCAGCTGGGATCTCCAACCCCACTATACCTTCAGTCCTTTCTGAAACCTGCTCTGAGAGGAATGAAGGTGTAGAATTAGGTGTGTCACAGCCAAGTACTTGCGGGCACTCTGCTAGCAGTACAACGACGTCCGATTCTAGCAGGCAAATTTCCCTGCCCCAGCTGCTGGACCGTCGAAAGAAGTTCACTCCCAGCCATCCACATGCCCAGCGGTTGAATGCTAGCTTGGCTAAATTGCTAGCACTTCAACTGCTGCTTTTTCAGTTGGTAGACTCGGCCCCCTTCCGTGAGTTTGTGCAATGTGCGGTTCCTCAGTGGCAGGTTCCCAAACGCCACTTTTTCTCACGGAAGGCGATTCCGGCTCTCTACCGGCATGTGGAAGGCAATGTCCATGCCTCGCTGGACAGGGCGGTCAGCGGTAAGGTGCATATTACCGCTGACTCATGGTCCAGCAGGCATGGACAGGGACGTTACCTTTCTTTCACGGCCCATTGGGTCACTCTTTTGGCAGCTGGGAAGGATGCAGGACAAGGTGCAGTAGTGTTGGAGGTTGTTCCGCCGCCACGCCTCCAAAATTCTAGTACTGGTTGTGACACACCTCTCTCCTCCACCCCTCCTCTTCTTCTTCCTCCATGGCCTCTTCCTGTGCTTTGTCCTCGGAACCAGCGGTGCTCCGTAGGCGTTCAAGGGGCTACGCAAGTACGCAGGCAAAAAGATGCCATGCCGTGCTTGCGCTGGTGTGTTTGGGGGACAGGAGCCACACTGGGGCAGAGGTTCTGTGAGCTCTGCAGGGGCAGGCCGAGAGGTGGTTGACGCCATGCCAGCTTAAGCCAGGAATGGTGGTTTGTGAAAATGGCACCAACCTCCTCTCCGCCCTCTGACAGGGACAACTGACCCATGTGCCCTGTGTGGCTCACGTCCTTAACCTGGTGGTGCAGCGGTATTTGGCCAGGTACCCAGGCTTACAGGATGTCCTGAGGCAGGCCAGGAAAGTCTGTGTGCATTTCCGCAGATCATATAATGCCAGTGCTCGGCTGGCTGAGCTGCAAAAGGAGTTGAACCTGCCCAAGAACCGCCTTATATGTGACATGCCCACCAGGTGGAACTCAACTTTGGCCATGCTGCAGCGGCTGCACACGCAGCAGAGGGCCATCAATGAGTACCTGTGCGACTACGGCACCAGGACAGGGTCAGGGGAGCTCGGGTTTTTTTCACCACGCCAGTGGGGCATGATCAGGGAAGCATGCACTGTCCTGGCACCATTTGAGGAGGCCATGAGGATGGTGAGCAGTGACAGTGCATGCATCAGTGACACTGTACCTCTTGTCCACCTGTTGGAACATACGCTGCGTGGAATAATGGACAGGGCACTTGAGGCAGAACAGAGGCAGGAAGAGGAGGACTTCCTTGCCTCTCAAGGCCCCCTTTACCCAGACAGTGTTCCTTCTGTCCCACCCATTGCACAGGAAGAGGAGGAGGAGGAGGATTGTGTCAGCATGGGGGTGGAGCTTGGCACTCAGCATCATCAGCAGCAGTCTTTACAGTCCCAAAAAACCCGTGGACTTGTACGTGGCTGGGAGGAGGTGGCTGCGGATCATGTCGTCCTTAGTGACCCAGAGGACTCCGGACCGAATGCCTCAGCTAACCTACGCTGCATGGCCTCCCTGATCCTGCAAAGTCTGCGGAAGGATCCTTGTATTCTTCAGATCAAGGAGAGGGACCATTACTGGCTGGCCACTCTCCTTGATCCATGGTACAAGGGTAAGGTTGTGGACCTTATCTTACCGTCGCAGAGGGAGCAGAGGATGAGACAACTCCGGGAGGCCTTGCAGAAAGGTACGCACATTAAGTGCTGCTGGAGGATTTGTCACGGATCACAGGGTGCGCCTGTCCACCGACTCGGTTGATCGACTGACCTTCATAAAGATGAACCAGTCTTGGATCACCACCAGCTACCAAGCACCTGAAGCTGATATAACATAATCATTTATTTTCAAATGTCACATCCCTTCAAGACTTAAGCTGATGCTGAGTGACTGTCCTGTTATGTTGACTGACTATCCTCCTCCTCCTCAATGATCCGATTCTTGATGATAGCTTGGAAGAACATTTTTGTTTCTGGGTGCCGCCACCAGTGGCTAAGGCCCCATTTTTCAGCCCCTGTTTAACAGGGGCATGTAATTACAATTTTGTATGCAATGCTTTGCAGCAGGGCTCATTCCTGCACTCCAACTAGAGTATCTGGGAGAGGTTGCAGTGTCGTGGCACCAGCACCAGTGCCTAAGGCCCAATTTTTCAGCCCCTGTTTAACAGGGGCGTGTAATTACAATTTTTGATGCAATACTTTGCAGCAGCGCTCATTGCTGTGCTCCAAGTACAGTATCGGTGAGGGGTTGCAGTGTTGTGGCACCAGTGCCTAAGGCCCAATTTTTCTGCCCCTGTTCAACAGGGGCGTGTAATTACAATTTTTGATCTAATAATTCACAGCAGGACCCATTCCTGCGCCCACCAAGAGTAACTGTGAGGCCTTACAGTGTTGTGGCAACACCACCACCACCACCACCACCACCATAGGCCCAATTTTTCAGCCCCTGTTCAACAGGGGCATGCAATTACAATTCTTGATCTAATAATTCACAGCAGGGCCCATTCATGCGCCCACCAAGAGTAACTGTGAGGGCTTACAGTGTTGTGGCACCAGCACTACCACCAAAGGCCCAATGTTTCCTACCACTGTTCAACAATGGCATGTAAATACTATTCCTGATATAATAGTTCACAGCAGGGCGTTCCAGCGCCCACCAAGAGTAACTGTGACACCTAAGGGGCAAATTTCTGCAGAGTATATACGGCAGGCCCCTACTTTCAAACATCCAACTTACAAACGACTCCTACTTGCAAACGGAAGGAGACAACAGGAAGTGAGAGGAAATCTACCCCTAGGAAGGGAAATTCTCTCCTGTAAGAGTTAATATGGGAAAAAGGTGTCTCCTCTCTACTGATGCTTTATCACCAATCCTTGTTTCAATAAAAACCCCACTTTTCAAAAACAGTTGTCATTGGGACGGAAAGTGAGGTGAAATGTTCTGAACAGGGGCACAGACAGCAAAACAAATGTTACAGGGGTGATGATAACCCTTCCCAATGTTTTCCAAAAAGCTTAAAATTTTATTTTTTGGCTGGAGCTACACTTAAACAATGTACCTGTTCAAAATTACAAACAGATTCTACTTAAGAACAAACCTACAGTCCCTGTCTTGTTTGCACCACCTGTATACTGCTGTTCAGAGTATATAGGGCCTTTTTTATTTTGTGTGCAGGGTTCCCCTTAATATCCATACAAGACCCAAAGGGGCTGGTAAGGGGCTGGGGTGGGGGGGGGGGGGGGTGATGGGGTGATGCCATTTTTCTCAAAGATTTTCATCCATATTACCGGGACCAGACATTACATTAAAGCCGCAAGCAGTTTTAAATGCCTTTTTTTCCTTTCGAAAATTTAATTTTGTGCAGGGACAGTTCTAAACACGGGAAACACGTGCCACTTCACAGGCATACTTTAGACACCCCCCAGGTACGATATTTAAAGGAATATTTGACTTTTTTTTCACTTTATGCATCATTAACCACTTCAATACAGGGCTTTTTGTACCTATTCAATACCGGGCCTATTTTGGCACTTCTCTCCTACATGTACAAATCATCATTCTTTTGCTAGAAAATTACTCAGAACCCCCAAACATTATATATGTTTTTTTAGCAGACACCCTAGGGAATAAAATGACGGTCATTGCAACATTTTTTCTTGCACAATATTTGCGCAATAATTTTTCAAACGCCTTTTTAAAAAAAAAAAAAATGGTTTCATGAATTAAAAAATAACAAAACAGTAAAGTTAGCCCAATTTTTTGGGAACATATGAAAGATAATGTTACGCCGAGTAAATAGATACCTAACATGTCACGCTTTAAAATTGCGCACACTCATGGAATGGCGCCAAACTTCGGTACTTAAAAATCTCCATAGGCGACGCTTTAATTTTTTTTACAGGTTACCAGGTTAGAATTACAGAGGAGGTCTAGTGCTAGAATTGTTGCACGCGCTCTAACGCACGCGGCGATACCTCACATGCGTGGTTTGAACGGCGTTTACATATGTGGGCGACTTACGTGTGCATTCGCTTCTGATCGCGAGCTACCGGGGACAGGGGCGTTTAATATTTTTTTTTTATTATTTATTTATTTATTTTACTTATTTATTTATTTTTTTACAATGATTTTACTTTTTTTTTTTTTTTGATCACTTTTATTCCTATTACAAGGAATGTAAACATCCCTTGTAATAGGAATGTGTGTGACAGGTTCTCTTTATTGAGAGATGCGGGGTCAATAAGACCCCACATCTCTCCTCCAGGCTGGAAAGCATGAGATCAGTGAAAATTTTTTCACTGATTTCATACTTACAGCCGCAATGGCGGCTTTGTTTACATTTGAGACCCGGGCGTGACGTCATCACATCGCGCCCGGGCCTCCGACGATCATAGAGATGACTGGTGACCATCTGGTCACCAGTCATCTCTATGCTCATCACGTGACTCCACCAACAATGCCGGAAGATTCGCTCCGGGTCCCCGATCGCACGGGGGAGCCCGAGAAGCACCGGATGGCGGCGGGAGGGGGGGTGTCCCCTCCCGCCACCTATAAGAACGATCAAGCGGCGGAACTGCCGCTATAATCATTCTTATGGTGAACAGAATCGCCGGCACTTCAAAAGGATATCTGAATGATGCCTCTAGCTGCAGGCATCATTCAGATATCCCCCTACAAAGCCGAGGACGTCATATGACGTCCACCCAGGATGGGAGATCCCATCTGTGGACGTCATTTGTCTATGGCTGGGTAGGGAAGTGGTTAAAATGACTGCTCCCGAAAAACGGCCGTTTTTAAAACTTCTTTTTGCATTGATACATGTCCCCTGGTGCAGAACCCGTGTTCCCAAACACTTTTTAGGACAATAACATGCATATTAGTCGTTATAATTAGCACTTTAGATTTCGAACGTTCGCATCCATTGTATTTGATAGGGTTCTAACGTTCGTGCGAACTTTCGGTCCATTCGCGGGTTCTGGTGCGAACCGAACCCGGGGGTGTTCGGCTCATCCCTAGTTCTTAAGTGATTAGACCCTTTATTCAGTACTTTGTTGAAGCACCTTTGGCAGCAATTACAGCTACGAGTCGTTTTGGGTATGACGCAAAAAGCTTTGCACACCTGGATTGGGGGATTTTCTGCCATTCTTCTCTGCAAATCCTCTCAGGCTCAGTTGGGTTGGATGGGGTGCGTAGGTGGACAGCCATTTTCAGTTCTCTCCAGAAATGTTCAATAGGGTTCAAGTCAGCTCTCTGGCTGGGCCACTCTAGGACATTCACAGAGCTATCCCTAAGCCACACCTAAGTATCATTTTTATGTTGGAAGGTGAACCTTTGGCCCAGTCTGAGGTTCTGAGCTCTGTGGAACAGGTTTTCATTGAGCATATCTCTGTACTTTGCTCCATTCAGATTTACCTCAACCATGAGAGGTCTCCCAGTCTCTGCTGCTGAAAAACACCCCCACAACATGATGCTGCCACCACTATGCTTCACTATTGGGATGGTATTTGACAGGTGATGAGCGGTACCTGGTTTCCTCCAGACATAATGTTTCATCTTGGTTTCATCAGACCAGTGAATCTTGTTCCTCACAGTTAGAGTCCTTCAGGTGTTTTTTTTTTAAACTCCAAGTGGGCTTTCATGTGTTTTACACTGGGGAGAGGCTTCCGTCTAGCCATTCTGCCATAGAGTCCAGATTGGTGGAGGGTTGCAGTGATGGCTGTCCTTCTGGAACTTTGTCCTATCTTCACACAAGATCTCTGGAACTTAGTCAGAGTAACCATAAGGTTCTTGGTCACCTCTCTTACTAAGGCTCTATTCCCCTGATTGCTCAGTTTGGCTGGGCAGCCAGCTCTTGGAAGAGTCCTGGTTGTGCTAAACTTGTTCCATTTGAGAATTAAAAAGGCCACTATGCTCTTGGGAATCTTCAGTGCAACAGAAATGCACTAAAGGTTCCCAAGGTTGTAGTCTTTCCAAGATCTGTGCCTTGTTATAATCCTGTCTTTGAGCTCTGCAGGCAGTACCTTTGACCTTGTGGCTTTGCTCTGATAGACTATATTACCCAGAGTGCCCTCCTAAAGAATACATTTCTTGACAAGGGATGTCCTGAACTATTAATAGAACAGGCCTATACCTTTTATTTGAATTGAAAACCCACCAAAGTAGCCAAAGAGGAATGTGAACACTCTATCAGATTCACTACTCGTTTTCACAACCAACAACGTGAAATTGAGCATATCCTGGCAAAACATTGAAATATTTTATTACGAAATCGGGATCTAAAGTCTGTTGCCCATGAGACACCCAAAGTAGCATACAGAAGGGCTCCCAATTTGAAAAATAAGGTAGCTCCGAATAAATTGAGACCATCCACTCCACCATATTCGTTGCCTTCCCTTAGTCTTTTTCCCCCTCAAAGGTGTTTACCAGTGTTGTAAGGCCCTTTGCAATACCTGTGACTTCGTACAACATGGCTAGGGATGAGCTTTGAGTTCGAGTCTAACATGAGTTTGACTCAAACATCGGCTGTTCGCTGAATTTCGAACATTATGGGCCGTTCGCGCCAAATTCGAGTGGCGCGTCACGGCCCATAATTCACTGAATCATCGCAGTGCATTGCTGGCTAATTCTAATAGGCCAAGCATGCACTATGATCCGCATGCTTTGGCCAATCACAGCGCCGTCAGCACAGAGAGCCATGTTTGGCCAAAGGAAGAGTGCCTTTGGCCAATCATGGCTCAGGGGAGTAGGTACACGCCCCACACTATATAAGGCCGCCTGAGCGTCGGCCTTGTGTAGTGTGTTGCGGTGTTGTGAGAGAGACAGAGTGACATTTAATTTCAGTTAGATAGAGCAGGCAGGCGATTCAGGTAGCTGCAGTCAGTCTATTTAGTATATATATGCATCCCAGGAGTTGTGTTTATATATATATATATATATATATACACTGTATTCAGTTTAGCTAGATCTCACTTCAGAGTGTAACTGTTATTCTCGCTGCAATATATTAAGTCAGTGTACTGTATACTGGGCTCAGTGTGCAGGTAAAGCTGACTGCAGACCATCCCTGTTCTCTTCCTAATTAGGGATGAGCTTCGTGTTCGAGTCGAACATACGTTCGACTCGAACATCGGCTGTTCGATCGTTCGACGAAGATCGAACGATTTGGGCCGTTCGCGCCAAATTCGAGTGACGCGAATGGCCCACAATGCACTACGCCATCGCAGTGTCATCCAAGCGCTGTGATTGGCCAAGCATGCACTGTGACCCCGCATGCTTGGCCAATCACAGCGCCGGCAGCGAGGAGAGCAATGATTGGCCACAGGCAGGATGCCTGTGGCCAATTATTGCTGAGGGGGTTTAGTACACGCCCCACACTATAAAAGGCCGCCAGCGCGGCGGCCTTGTGTAGTGTGTTCCGGAGCAGGGAAAGAGAAGCATAGGCAGGGACAGTGTCATTATTTTTCCTTTACTAATCCTGGATTCCTTGTGTTTAGGGACAAATAAGGATAGATAGGGAGAGTGTCAGTGACAGTGTGCTATTCTGTGCTAATCCTTGTTTGTAGGGACAGAGAGGTACAGTGAGGGAAAGTGTCAGTGTGCTATTCTGTTCTAAACCAATCTTGCTGAACCATATTTTCAATCCTTGAGTTTAGGGACAGAGAGGTACAGTGAGGGAAAGTGTCAGTGTGCTATTCTGTTCTAAAACTATTTTGCTGAACCATATTTTCAATCCTTGAGTTGAGGGACAGAGAGGTACAGTGAGTGAAACTGACAGTGTGCTATTCTGTTCTAAACCAATTTTGCTGTTCCATATTTTCAATCCTTGAGTTTAGGGACAGAGAAGGACACTCGTAGAAATTATCAGTGTGCTATTCTGTGCTAAATCTTGTTTGTAGGGAGGGACAGAGTAGGACAGTGAGGGAAAGTGTCAGTGTGCTATTCTGTTCTAAAACTATTTTGCTGAACCATATTTTCAATCCTTGAGTTGAGGGACAGAGAGGTACAGTGAGTGAAACTGACAGTGTGCTATTCTGTTCTAAACCAATTTTGCTGTTCCATATTTTCAATCCTTGAGTTTAGGGACAGAGAAGGACACTCGTAGAAATTATCAGTGTGCTATTCTGTGCTAAATCTTGTTTGCAGGGAGGGACAGAGTAGGACAGTGAGGGAAAGTGTCAGTGTGCTATTCTGTTCTAAAACTATTTTGCTGAACCATATTTTCAATCCTTGAGTTGAGGGACAGAGAGGTACAGTGAGTGAAACTGACAGTGTGCTATTCTGTTCTAAACCAATTTTGCTGTTCCATATTTTCAATCCTTGAGTTTAGGGACAGAGAAGGACACTTGTAGAAATTATCAGTGTGCTATTCTGTGCTAAATCTTGTTTGTAGGGACGGACAGAGTAGGACAGTGAGGGAAAGTGTCAGTGTGCTATTCTGTTCTAAAACTATTTTGCTGAACCATATTTTCAATCCTTGAGTTGAGGGACAGAGAGGTACAGTGAGTGAAACTGACAGTGTGCTATTCTGTTCTAAACCAATTTTGCTGTTCCATATTTTTAATCCTTGAGTTTAGGGACAGAGAAGGACACTCGTAGAAATTATCAGTGTGCTATTCTGTGCTAAATCTTGTTTGTAGGGAGGGACAGAGTAGGACAGTGAGGGAAAGTGTCAGTGTGCTATTCTGTTCTAAAACTATTTTGCTGAACCATATTTTCAATCCTTGAGTTGAGGGACAGAGAGGTACAGTGAGTGAAACTGACAGTGTGCTATTCTGTTCTAAACCAATTTTGCTGTTCCATATTTTCAATCCTTGAGTTTAGGGACAGAGAAGGACACTCGTAGAAATTATCAGTGTGCTATTCTGTGCTAAATCTTGTTTGTAGGGAGGGACAGAGTAGGACAGTGAGGGAAAGTGTCAGTGTGCTATTCTGTTCTAAAACTATTTTGCTGAATCATATTTTCAATCCTTGAGTTGAGGGACAGAGAGGTACAGTGAGTGAAACTGACAGTGTGCTATTCTGTTCTAAACCAATTTTGCTGTTCCATATTTTCAATCCTTGAGTTTAGGGACAGAGAAGGACACTCGTAGAAATTATCAGTGTGCTATTCTGTGCTAAATCTTGTTTGTAGGGAGGGACAGAGTAGGACAGTGAGGGAAAGTGTCAGTGTGCTATTCTGTTCTAAAACTATTTTGCTGAACCATATTTTCAATCCTTGAGTTGAGGGACAGAGAGGTACAGTGAGTGAAACTGACAGTGTGCTATTCTGTTCTAAACCAATTTTGCTGTTCCATATTTTCAATCCTTGAGTTTAGGGACAGAGAAGGCCACTCGTAGAAATTATCAGTGTGCTATTCTGTGCTAAATCTTGTTTGTAGGGAGGGACAGAGTAGGACAGTGAGGGAAAGTGTCAGTGTGCTATTCTGTTCTAAAACTATTTTGCTGAACCATATTTTCAATCCTTGTGTTTAGGGACAGAGAAGGATAGGCAGGGGACAGTGTCAGTGTCATTGTTGCTAAGCCTCCTGCACAGTATACACCTGAAGGTAGCCCTTATTGCTCTTTTTCCCATCTCCCTGCAGGCCATCCATTAAAATGTCTGGAAGGCAACCAAGGAGAGGCAGACAGTCAGGAGGCAAAAAAAGAGGGCAAGCAGGCTCTGTGTCTGGGGGCAACAGTGCTGGTCGTGGACGCGGTGCATTGTCATCAGCACATGGCCATTGGACACGCTTGTCCTTGTTTTCGGCAGCTGGACATGTTCAGCCACATCATGCCGAAGACTTGGTAGAGTGGATGACCAAGCCCACCTCATCCTCCTCATCCTCTCTCACCCAGGCTCAGGGTACTGGCAAAGCAGCTGCCAAAGCGTCCTCTTCTCTGGTATCATTATCTTCATTAGTCAATCCTTCCCTAGACCCACCATGTCCTCCTCCTGAGGAGTCCCCCGAACTGTTTGAGCACAGTGTTGGGTACATGCTCCAGGAGGATGTTCAGCGTTTGGAAGGATCTGATGATGATACCCAGCTAGAGGAAGGCAGCAGCGTGAGAGCAGAGAGAGGGGATGCTCAAGAAGGACACAAATCTGGCAGTCATGCTCCAGCAGCTGCAGCATACTGCCAGATTGGCTCCAGTGATGAGGAGGGAGGGGATGATGAGGTCACTGACTCCACATGGGTGCCTAATAGGAGAGAGGAGGAGGAGGAGGATGAGGAGGAGGCACATCTCCAACGAGGCAGGATGCCCTTGAGTGGCCAGCGTATGGGCAGCACACCGACGGAATCACACCGCAGAGCTCCGCCTGTGCAGGGCGCTGCCTCTGCCCGTCATTCAAAAAGTTCTTTGGTGTGGGCCTTTTTTGAGGCGAGTGCATCAGATCGCACAGCTGCTGTTTGCAACATATGTCTCAAGCGTATATCGCGTGGCCAAAACATCAGCCGCTTGGGCACCACATGCTTGATCAGACATATGTTGACCTGCCATGCAGCTCGTTGGCAAGCCTACCTTAAAGACCCACACCAAAGAACAAAGCTGACCTCTTCTTGCACCGCATCAGCTGGGATCTCCAACCCCACTATACCTTCACTCCTCTCTGAAACCTGCTCTGAGAGGAATGAAGGTGTAGAATTAGGTGTGTCACAGGCAAGTACTTGCGGGCACTCTGCTAGCAGTACACCAACGTCCGATTCTAGCAGGCAAATTTCCCTGCCCCAGCTGCTGGACCATCGAAAGAAGTTCACTCCCAGCTATCCACATGCCCAGCGGTTGAATGCTAGCTTGGCTAAATTGCTAGCGCGTCAACTGCTGCCTTTTCAGTTGGTAGACTCGGCCCCCTTCCTCGAGTTTGTGCAATGTGTGGTTCCTCAGTGGCAGGTTCCCAAACGCCACTTTTTCGCACGGAAGGCGATTCCGGCTCTCTACAGGCATGTGGAAGGCAATGTCTTGGCCTCGCTGGACAGGGCGGTCAGCGGTAAGGTGCATATTACCACTGACTCATGGTCCAGCAGGCATGGACAGGGACGTTACCTTTCTTTCACGGCCCATTGGGTCACTCTTTTGGCAGCTGGGAAGGATGCAGGACAAGGTGCAGTAGTGTTGGAGGTTGTTCCACCGCCACGCCTCCAAAATGCTACTACTGGTTGTGACACACCTCTCTCCTCCACCCCCTCCTCTTCTTCTTCCTCCATGGCCTCTTCCTGTGGTTTGTCCTCGGAACCAGCGGTGCTCCGTAGACGTTCAAGGGGCTACGCAAATACGCAGGCAAAAAGATGCCATGCCGTGCTTGCGCTGGTGTGTTTGGGGGACAGGAGCCACACTGGGGCAGAGGTCCTGTCTGCTCTGCAGGGGCAGGCCGAGAGGTGGTTGACGCCACGCCAGCTTAAGCCAGGAATGGTGGTTTGCGACAATGGCACCAACCTCCTCTCCGCCCTCCGACAGGGACAACTGACCCATGTGCCCTGTATGGCTCACGTCCTTAACCTGGTGGTGCAGCGGTTCTTGGGCAGGTACCCGGGCTTACAGGATGTCCTGAGGCAGGCCAGGAAAGTCTGTGTGCATTTCCGCAGATCTTATAATGCCAGTGCTCGCCTGGCTGAGCTTCAAAAGGAGTTGAACCTGCCCAAGAACCGCCTTATATGTGACATGCCCACCAGGTGGAACTCAACGTTGGCCATGCTGCAGCGGCTGCACACGCAGCAGAGGGCCATCAATGAGTACCTGTGCGACTACGGCACCAGGACAGGGTCAGGGGAGCTCGGGTTTTTTTCACCACGCCAGTGGGGCATGATCAGGGAAGCATGCACTGTCCTGGCACCATTTGAGGAGGCCACGAGGATGGTGAGCAGTGACAGTGCATGCATCAGTGACACTGTACCTCTTGTCCACCTGTTGGAGCACACGCTGCGTGGAATAATGGACAGGGCACTTGAGGCAGAACAGAGGCAGGAAGAGGACTTCCTTGCCTCTCAAGGCCCCCTTTACCCAGACAGTGTTCCTTCTGTCCCACCCATCGCACAGGAAGAGGAGGAGGAGGAGGAGGATTGTGTCAGCATGGAGGTGGAGGCTGGCACTCAGCATCATCAGCAGCAGTCTTTTAGGGATGATTTACAGTCCCAAGAAACCAGTGGACTTGTACGTGGCTGGGAGGAGGTGGCTGCGGATCATGTCGTCCTTAGTGACCCAGAGGACTCCGGACTGAATGCCTCAGCTAACCTACGCTGCATGGCCTCCCTGATCCTGCAAAGTCTGCGGAAGGATCCTCGTATTCTTCGGATCAAGGAGAGGGACCATTACTGGCTGGCCACTCTCCTTGATCCACGGTACAAGGGTAAGGTTGCGGACCTTATCGTACCGTCGCAGAGGGAGCAGAGGATGAGACAACTCCGGGAGGCCTTGCAGAAAGGTCTGTGCAACGCGTTCCCAGAGACTGGGAGGTTACAAACTCCTGGTCCTGGACAACGAGTTGCTGAGGCTTCAGGCAGTCAAAGAAGGAGCGGTGGGGAAGGTGGCCGTCTGACCGATGCGTTCAGACAATTCTTTAGTCCGCAGCCCCAAAGTATGATCGGTTCCAGCAACCATCGCCAGCGTCTGATATACATGGTGCAGGAATACCTAGGGGCAAGGTCAGACTTGGACACCTTCCCCACCGAAAATCCTCTGGCTTACTGGGTCTTGAGGATGGATCACTGGCCAGAGCTTGCACAGTATGCAATTGAGCTACTGGCCTGTCCTGCATCCAGCGTTCTTTCAGAACGCACATTCAGTGCTGCTGGAGGATTTGTCACGGATCACAGGGTGCGCCTGTCCACCGACTCGGTTGATCGACTGACTTTCATCAAGATGAACCAGTCTTGGATCACCACCAGCTACCACACACCAGATGCTGATATAACAGACTAATTGATTTTAAAATGTCACATCCCTTCAAGACTGATGCTGATGCTGAGTGCCTGTGCTGTTATGTTGACTGGCTATCCTCCTCCTCCTCCTCAATGATACGATTAACGATGATAGCTTGGAAGATCATTTTGGTTTATGGGTGACGCCACCAGTGGCTAAGGCCCAATTTTTCAGCCCCTGTTTAACAGGGGCGTGTAATTAAAATTTTTGATGCAATACTTTGCAACAGGCCTCATTGCTGTGCTCCAAGTACAGTATCTGTGAGGGGTTGCAGTGTTGTGCCACCAGTGCCTAAGGCCCAATTTTTCAGCCCCTGTTCAACAGGGGCATGCAATTATAATTATTGATCTAATAATTCACAGCAGGGCCCATTGCTGCGCCCACCAAGAGTAACTGTCAGGCCTTACAGTGTTGTGGCACCAGCACCACCATCACCACCACCACCACCACCAAAGGCCCAATTTTTAAGCCCCTGTTCAACAGGGGCATGCAATTATAATTATTGATCTAATAATTCACAGCAGGGCCCATTGCTGCGCCCACCAAGAGTAACTGTCAGGCCTTACAGTGTTGTGGCATCAGCACCACCATCACCACCACCAAAGGCCCAATTTTTCAGCCCCTGTTCAACAGGGGCATGCAATTATAATTATTGATCGAATAATTCACAGCAGGGAGCATTGCTGCGCCCACCAAGAGTAACTGTCAGGCCTTACAGTGTTGTGGCACCAGCACCACCATCACCACCACCACCACCACCAAAGGCCCAATTTTTCAGCCCCTGTTCAACAGGGGCATGCAATTATAATTATTGATCTAATAATTCACAGCAGGGCCTATTGCTGCGCCCACCAAGAGTAACTGTCAGGCCTTACAGTGTTGTGGCACCAGCACCACCATCACCACCACCACCACCACCAAAGGCCCAATTTTTCAGCCCCTGTTCAACAGGGGCATGCAATTATAATTATTGATCTAATAATTCACAGCAGGGACCATTGCTGCGCCCACCAAGAGTAACTGTCAGGCCTTACAGTGTTGTGGCACCAGCACCACCATCAAAGGCCCAATTTTTACTACCACTGATCAACAATTAGATGTTATTACAATTCCTGATATTATACTTGACAGCAGGGCGTTCCAGCACCCACCAAGAATAACTGTGAGTGCTTTCAGTGTTGTGCCAACACCAACACCTAAGGGGCCAATTTCTGCAGAGTATATACGGAAGGTCCCTACTTTCAAACATCCAACTTACAAACTACTACTACTTGCAAACGGAAGAAGACAACAGGAAGTGAGAGGAAATCTACCCCTTGGAAGGAAAATTCTCTCCTGTAAGAATTAATATGGGAGAAAGGTGTCTCCTCTCTACTGATGCTTTATCACCAATCCTTGTTTCAATAAAAACACCACATTTCAAAAACAGTTGTCATTGGGACGCAAAGTGAGGTGAAATGTTCTGAACAGGGGCACAGACAGCAAAAAAAAATGTGACAGGGGTGATAACCGTTCCCTATGTTTTACAAAAAGCTAAAAAAAACGAATTTGCCATGGAGCTCCACTTAAACAATGCAGCTGTTCAAAATTACAAACAGATTCTACATAAGAACAAACCTACAGTCCCTGTCTTGTATGCACCGCCTGTATACGGCTGTTCAGAGTATATAGGTCCTTTTTTATTTTGTGTGCGGGGTTCCCCTTAATATCCATACAAGACCCAAAGGGGCTGGTAATGGGCTGGGGTAGGGGGGGGGGGGGGTTGATGGGGTAGCTATGCCATTTTTCCTAAAGATTTTCATCCATATTACCAGACATTGCATTAAAGCCGCAAGCAGTTTTAAATGGCTTTTTTCCCTTTAGAAATGTTATTTTGTGCAGGGACAGTTCTAAACACGGGAAACACGTGGCACTTCACAGGCATACTTTAGACACCCCCCAGGTACAATATTTAAAGGAATATTTGACTTTTTTTTTTTCACTTTATGCATCATTAAAATGACTGCTCCCGGAAAACGTCCGTTTTTAAAACTTTTTTTTGCATTGATACATGTCCCCTGGTGCAGAAGCCGGGTTCCCAAACTCTGTTTCGGACAATAACATGGATAATAGTCGTTATAATTAGCACTTTAGAATCCGAACGTTCGCATCCATTGTATTTAATAGGGTTCTAATGTTCGTGCGAACTTTCGGTCCGTTCGCGGGTTCTGGTGCGAACCGAACCCGGGGGTGTTCGGCTCATCACTATTCCTAATAATACAAACAGGCAGTTGATTGAGCTAAGCTGCAGTATATTAAGTCAGTGTACTGTATACTGGGCTCAGTGTGCAGGTAAAGCTGACTGCAGACCATCCCTGTTCTCTTCCTAATAATACAGACATGCAGTTGATTGAGCTAAGCTGCAGTATATTAAGTCAGTGTACTGTATACTGGGTCCAGTGTGCAAGTAAAGCTGACTGCAGACCATCCCTGTTCTCTTCCTAATAATATAGGCAGGCAGTTGATTGAGCTAAGCTGCAGTATATTAAGTCAGTGTACTGTATACTGGGCTCAGTGTGCAGGTAAAGCTGACTGCAGACCATCCATGTTCTCTTCCTAATAATACAGACAGGCAGCTGACTGAGCTAAGCTGCAGTATATTAAGTCAGTGTACTGTATACTGGGCACAGTGTGCAGGTAAAGCTGACTGCAGACCATCCCTGTTCTCTTCCTAATAATACAGACAGGCAGTTGATTGAGCTAAGCTGCAGTATATTAAGTCAGTGTACTGTATACTGGGCTCAGTGTGCAGGTAAAGCTGACTACAGACCATCCCTGTTCTCTTCCTAATAATACAGACAGGCAGTTGATTGAGCTAAGCTGCAGTATATTAAGTCAGTGTACTGTATACTGGGCAGGCACAGTGCGCAGGTAAAGCTGCCTGCAGACCATCCCTGTTCTCTTCCTAATAATACAGACAGGCAATTGATTAAGCTAAGCTGCAGTATATTAAGTCAGTGTACTGTACTGTACTGCCCTGTACTGTACTACATCCTCATCAGCACGTGGCCGTGGGGCACGCTTGTCCTTCTTTTCGGCAGCTGGCCGTGTTGAGCCGCAACATGCAGAAGAGTTGGTAGAGTGGATGACCAAGCCGTCCTCATCCTCCTCATCCTCTGTCACCCAGGCTACCTTGGCTGCCAATGCAGGTGCCAAAGCGGCCTATTCCATCGGCTGAAGTTCATCAGTTACTCCTTCCCTAGCCCCACCATCATGCATGGAGGAGTCCCCCGAACTGTTCGACCACAGTGTTGGGTACATGCTGCAGGAGGATGCGCAGTGTTTTGAAGGCTCCGATGATGGTACCCAGCTTGAGGAAGGCAGTAACGTGAGCCCAAACAGAGGGGGTGCCCAAGAAGGACAACAAACTGGCAGTCATGTTCCCCCAGCTGCAGCATACTGCCAGGTGATGAGGTCACTGACTCTATGTGGGTACCTGAGAGGAGAGAGGAGGAGGAGGAGGCACATCTCCAATGAGGCAGGATGCCCTCCAAGGGCCAGCTTAAGGGCAGCCAACCGACTGCATCACACCGCAGAGCTCCGCATGTGCAGGGTGCTGCTGACTCTGCGCATTTTTTCCCTGCCCCAGTTGCTACACCAGTGAAAGAAATTCGCTCCCAGCCATCCACATGCCCAGCGGTTGAATGCTAGCTTGGCTGAATTTCTAGCACTTCAGCTGCTGCCTTTTCAGTTGGTAGACTCTACCCCTTCCGTGAGTTTGTGGAATGTGCGATACCTCAGTGGCAGGTTCCCAAACGCCACTTTTTTTCACGGAAGGCGATTCCGGCTCTCTATCGGCATGTGGAAGGCAATGTCTTGGCCTCGCTGGACAGGGCGGTCAGCGGTAAGGTGCATATTACCGCTTACTCATGATCCAGCAGGCATGGACAGGGACGTTACCTATCTTTCATAGCCCACTGGGTGACTCTGCTGGCAGCTGGGAAGGATGCAGGACAGGGTGCAGTAGTGCTGGAGGTTGTTCCGCCACCACGCCTCCAAAATACTACTAGTGGTGATTCTGCCACACCTCTCTCCTCCACCCCCTCCTCTACTTTTTCCTCCATGGCCTCTTCCTCTGCTGATTTGTCCTCGGAACCAGTGGTGCTCCGTAGGCATTCAAGGGGCTACGCAAGTACGCAGGCAAAAAGATGCCATGTGGTGCTTGAGCTGGACTGCTTGGGGAACAGGAGTGTCCTGTCACCATTAGAGGAGGCCACGAGGATGGTGAGCAGTGACAGTGCATGCATCAGTGATACTGTCCCTCTTGTCCACCTGTTGGAGCACACACTGCATGGAATAATGGACAGGGCACTTGAGGCAGAACAGAGGGAGGAAGAGGAGCACTTCCTTACCTCTCAAGGCCCCCTTTATCCAGACAGTGTTCCTGCGGGCCCACCGATCACACAGGAAGAGGACGAGGAGGAGGATTGTGTCAGCATGGAGGTGGAGCCTAGCACTCAGCATCAGCATCAGTCTTCAAGGGATCATTTACAGTCCCCAGAAACCCATGGACTTGTACGTGGCTGGGAGGAGGTGGCTGAGGATCATGTCTTCCTGAGTGACCCAGGGGACTCCGGACCGAATGCCTCAGCAAACCTACGCTGCATGGCCTCCCTGATCCTGCAAAGCCTGCGAAAGGATCCTCATATTCGTGGTATCAAGGAGAGGGATCATTACTGTCTGGCAACCCTCCTTGATCCACGTTACAAGGGTAAGGTTGCGGACCTTATCCAGCCGTCACAGAGGGAGCAGAGGATAAAACATCTTCGGGAGGCCTTGCAATGACCAATGTAACTATGGAAAAATATGCCTACCTAAACTTAGCTTTAAGACATGGCACTCTCATACATGAGGCTAAATAATGTTAATTGGTTACATTTGCAATTTCAAGCTCTAAATACCTCAGCTATTAGAAAGTTAGAAAGCTTTTCTGTCTAGATTAGAGATTTTTTTAATTTTTGGTTGATAACATTTCTAAATGAACCTTTTACATACGTCGTTTTGGTATAGTAATAAGTTAAATGCACAAAAATCATGGCTAATGGGAGGGCTGGCAGAGTGCTGTACATCGCTTCCCGCACACATCACAATGCCCTACCTCAGTACAACTGTGCAACAGCGGATGTAATGCTGGAGTTCAGTTTTATTTACAATAAGACAGAATAGAGTTCTACACACCTGAGGCGCCCCTCTGTAAGCAGTGTCCATCTGTGCTTTAAGTATGTTGAATTTTATGTGTTCAGGTAAAGATGAAGGAGGAGATATTGGAGAGTGGAGGGGCTTTTCATATGCTTTCTGGTCTTCACTCTGTAATTTTTTAAGAAATACAAAATGTACATGTTACTTAAACATCTGAGTAGAAAAACAAAGGTGTAGCCTATACAATAGTATAAAAATTTATTTTCCTGATTTCTCTTTAATTAATGTAGTTAGTGTGTTATTACTCCTGATTGACAGGCAGCCTCTTGCAATCCCCCATACAGCAGCAAGCTAGGTGTGAGAAGGGCAGTATTAGGGGCCGATTGGTTGTGCTGCATACACATGGGATAATATGTAGCACAGACAAGCACAACTAAGAATGATCTTTGCCTGCTGTAAACTTGTAATACACCACCACATTTAAGTCCCCAGAAATTGGTCATCAAAAACTATGGTATCTCAGAATAACTTTTAGTGAGTGACATTTCAGAAGTATGTACAACCAAATACTATTAACCACACATGTAGGAGCATAATTACAAAGCAGTACATTTGACTTTCACCAACCATTCACCAGCAGTAAATGTTTTTTGAATGTAAGATCCACTTCTTTTTAAATATGACCCTTAAAATGACTGGAAAACTCCCTTATTTTTGTTAATCATAATATACAGTGCATTCATAAAATATTCAGACCTCCTTCATTGTTTTTAATTTTGTAACGTTGCAGCCTGATACTACAGTTGTTTAAATTCAATTTTTTTTCTCATTATTCCACACTTAGTACCACATAATGACAAAGTGAAAACTTTTTGAAAACATTTTGAAGTGTCTGTGAATACATTAAAATCAAAAAAATTTAAAATCACATGTTCTTAAGTGATTAGACCCTTAATTCAGTACTTTATTGAAGCACCTTTGGCAGCAATTACAGCTACGAGTCGTTTTGGGTAAGACGCAAAAAGCTTTGCACACCTGGATTGGGGGATTTTCTGCCATTCTTCTCTGCAAATCCTCTCAGGCTCAGTTGGGTTGGATGGGGAGCGTAGGTGGACAGCCATTTTCAGTTCTCTCCAGAAATGTTCAATAGGGTTCAAGTCAGCTCTCTGGCTGGGCCACTCTAGGACATTCACAGAGCTATCCCTAAGCCACACCTAAGTATCATTGTTATGTTGGAAGGTGAACCTTTGGCCCAGTCTGAGGTTCTGAGCTCTGTGGAACAGGTTTTCATTGAGCATATCTCTGTACTTTGCTCCATTCAGATTTCCCTCAACCATGAGAGGTCTCCCAGTCTCTGCTGCTGAAAAACACCCCCACAACATGATGCTGCCACCACCATGCTTCACTATTGGGATGGTATTTGACAGGTGATGAGCGGTACCTGGTTTCCTCCAGACATAATGTTTCATCTTGGTTTCATCAGACCAGTGAATCTTGTTCCTCACAGTCAGAGTCCTTCAGGTGTTTTTTTTTTAAAACTCCAAGTGGGCTTTCATGTGTTTTACACTGGGGAGAGGCTTCCGTCTAGCCATTCTGCCATAGGGTCCAGATCAGTGGAGGGTTGCAGTGATGGCTGTCCTTCTGGAACTTTGTCCTATCTTCACACAAGATCTCTGGAACTCAGTCAGAGTAACCATAAGGTTCTTGGTCACCTCTCTTACTAAGGCTCTATTCCCCTGATTGCTCAGTTTGGCTGGGCAGCCAGCTCTTGGAAGAGTCCTGGTTGTGCCAAACTTGTTCCATTTGAGAATTATAAAGGCCACGATGCTCTTGGGAATCTTCAGTGCAGCAGAAATGCACTAAAGGTTCCCAAGGTTGTAGTTTTTCCAAGATCTGTGCCCTGTTATAATCCTGTCTTTGAGCTCTGCAGGCAGTACCTTTGACCTTGTGGCTTTGCTCTGATAGACTATATTACCCAGAGTGCCCTCCTAAAGAATACATTTCTTGACAAGGGATGTCCTGAACTATTAATAGAACAGGCCTATACCTTTTATTTGAATTGAAAACCCACCAAAGTAGCCAAAGAGGAATGTGAACACTCTATCAGATTCACTACTCGTTTTCACAACCAACAACGTGAAATTGAGCATATCCTGGCAAAACATTGAAATATTTTATTACGAAATCGGGATCTAAAGTCTGTTGCCCATGAGACACCCAAAGTAGCATACAGAAGGGCTCCCAATTTGAAAAATAAGGTAGCTCTGAATAAATTGAGACCATCCACTCCACTATATACGTTGCCTTCCCTTAGTCTTTTTCCCCCTCAAAGGTGTTTACCAGTGTTGTAAGGCCCTTTGCAATACCTGTGACTTCGTACAACACGGCAAGGGATGAGCTTCGAGTTCGAGTCAAACATGAGTTTGACTCAAACATCGGCTGTTCGCTGAATTTCGAACATTATGGGCCGTTCGCGCCAAATTCGAGTGGCGCGTCACGGCCCATAATTCACTGAGTCATCGCAGTGCATTGCTGGCTAATTGGCCAAGCATGCACTATGACCCGCATGCTTTGGCCAATCACAGCGCCGTCAGCACAGAGAGCCATATTTGGCCAAAGGAAGGGTGCCTTTGGCCAATCATGGCTCAGGGGAGTAGGTACACGCCCCACACTATATAAGGCGGCCTGGGCCTCGGCCTTGTGTAGTGTGTTGCGGCGTTGTGAGAGAGATAAAGAGAGAGACAGAGTGTCATTTAATTTCAGTTAGATAGAGCAGGCAGGCGATTCAGGTAGCTGCAGTCAGTGTATTTAGTATATATATGCATCCCAGGAGTTGTGTATATATATATATATATATATATATATATATATATACACTGTATTCAGTTTAGCTTAGCTCAATCAACTGCCTGTCTGTATTATTAGGAAGATAATGCTAGCTAAGAAATTCGCTCCCAGCCATCCACATGCCCAGCGGTTGAATGCTAGCTTGGCTGAATTTCTAGCACTTCAGCTGCTGCCTTTTCAGTTGGTAGACTCTGCCCCCTTCTGTTAGTTTGTGGAATGTGTGATACCTCAGTGGCAGATTCCCAAACGCCACTTTTTTTCACGGAAGGCGATTCCGGCTCTCTATCGGCATGTGGAAGGCAATGTCTTGGCCTCGCTGGACAGGGCGGTCAGCGGTAAGGTGCATATTACCGCTTACTCATGGTCCAGCAGGCATGGACAGGGACATTACCTATCTTTCACAGCCCACTGGGTGACTCTGCTGGCAGCTGGGAAGGATGCAGGACAGGGTGCAGTAGTGTTGGAGGTTGTTCCGCCACCACACCTCCAAAATACTACTAGTGGTGATTCTGCCACACCTCTCTCCTCCACCCCCTCCTCTTCTTCTTCCTCCATGGCCTCTTCCTCTGCCGATTTGTCCTTGAAACCAGCGGTGCTCCGTAGGCATTCAAGGGGCTACGCAAGTATGCAGGCAAAAAGATGCCATGTGGTGCTTGAGCTGGAGTGCTTGGGGGACAGGAATGTCCTGTCACCATTTGAGGAGGCCACGAGGATGGTGAGCAGTGACAGTCCATGCATCAGTGATACTGTCCCTCTTGTCCACCTGTTGGAGCACACGCAACATGGAATAATGGACAGGGCACTTGAGGCAGAACAGAGGGAGGAAGAGGAGAACTTCCTTACCTCTCAAAGCCCCCTTTATCCAGACAGTGTTCCTGCGGGCCCACCGATCACACAGGAAGAGGACGAGGAGGAGGATTGTGTCAGCATGGAGTTGGAGCCTAGCACTCAGCATCAGCAGCAGTCTTTAAGGGATCATTTACAGTCCCCAGAAACCCATGGACTTGTACGTGGCTAGGAGGAGGTGGCTGAGGATCATGTCTTCCTGAGTGACCCAGAGGACTCCGGACCGAATGCCTCAGCAAACCTACGCTGCATGGCCTCCCTGATCCTGCAAAGCCTGCGAAAGGATCCTCATATTCGTGGTATCAAGGAGAGGGATCATTACTGTCTGGCAACCCTCCTTGATCCACGTTACAAGGGTAAGGTTGCGGACCTTATCCAGCCGTCACAGAGGGAGCAGAGGATAAAACATCTTCGGGAGGCCTTGCAGAAAGGTTTGTACAATGCGTTTCCAGGGCCTGGGAGGTTACAAATTCCTGGTCCTGGACAACGTGTTGCTGAGGCTTCAGTCAGTCACAGAAGGAGCGGTGGAGAAGGTGGCCGTCTGACCGATGCTTTCAAACAATTTTTTAGTCCGCAGCCCCAAGGTATGATCGGTTCCAGCAACCATCGCCAGCGTCTGATTCACATGGTGCAGGAATACCTAGGGGCAAGATCAGACTTGGACACCTTTCCAAAAATCCTCTGGGTTACTGGGTCTTGAGGATGGATCACTGAGCAATTGAGCTACTGGCCTGTCCTGCATCCAGCGCTCTTTCGGAACGCACATTCAGTGCTGATGGAGGCTTTGTAACTGATCACAGGGTGCGCCTGTCCACCGACTCGGTCAATCGGCTGACCTTCATAAAAATTAATCAGTCTTGAATCAGCAGCTACCAAGCACCTGATGCTGATGTAACCGAATATTTTTTTTTTTGGAATGTGAGATCCCTTCAAGACTGCCTATGCTAGTGCTGAGTGACTATCCTGTTCCTCCTCAATGTTCATGTTGATAGCTTATAAGAACATTTTTGGTTCTGGGTACCGCCACCAGTGGCTAAGGCCCAATTTTTCTACCCGTTTAACAGGTGCGTGTAATTACAATTTTTGCTGCAATACTTTGCAGCAGGGCTCATTCCTGTGCTCCAACTAGAGTATCTGTGAGGGGTGGCAGTGTTGTGGCACCAGCACCAGTGCCTAAGGCCCAATTTTTCTGCCCCTGTTTAACAGGGGCGTGTAATTAAAAAAATGTCTTTAATAATTTGCAGCAGGGCTCATTCCTGCGCTCCAACTATAGTATCTGTGAGGGGTTACAGTGTTGTGGCACCAGTGCCTAAGGCCCAATTTTTCTGCCCCTGTTTAACAGGGAAGTGTAATTCCATTTTTTGCTGCAATACTTTGCAGCAGGGCTCATTCCTGCGCTCCAACTATAGTATCTGTGAGTGGTTGCAGTGTTGTGGCACCACCACCAGTGCCCAGGGCTCATTCCTGCGCTCCAACTATAGTATCTGTGAGGGGTTGCAGTGTTGTGGCACCAGCACCAGTGCCTAAGGCCCAATTTCTCTGCCCCTGTTCAACAGGGGCATGTAATTACAATTCTTGATCTAATATTTCACAGCAGGGCCCATTCCAGCGCCCACCAAGAGTAACTGTGAGGACTTACAGTGTTGTGGCACCAGCACCACCACCACCACCACCAAAGGCCCAATTTGTCTGTCACTGTTCAACAATGGCATGTAATTACAATTCTTGATATAATAGTTCACAGCAGGGTGTTCCAGCGCCCACCAAGAGTAACTGTGAGGGCTTACAGTGTTGTGGCAACACCAACACCTAAGGCCCAAATTTCTGCAGAGTACGTAGGGCAGGCCCCTACTTTCAAACATCTGACTTTCAAACGACTACTACTACCAAACAAAGGGAGACAACAGGAAGTGAGAGTAAATCTACCCCTAGGAAGGGAAATTCTCTCTTGTAAGAGTTAATATGGGAAAAAGGTGTCTCCTCTCCACTGATGCTTTATCACCAATCCTTGTTTCCCTAAAAAAAACACATTTTCAAAATCCAATTGTCATTGGGACAAAAAGTGAGGTTAAATCTTCTGAACAGGTGCACAGACAGCAAAACAAATGTTACAGGGGTGATAACCCTTCCCTATGTTTTCCAAAAAGCTTAAAAATTGATTTTTTGGCTGGAGCTACACCAGTTCAAAATTACAAACAGATTCTACTTAAGAACAAACGTACAGTCCCTGTCTTGTTTGCACTGCCTGTATACTGCTTTTCAGAGTATATAGGGCCTGGGGGCCCCACACCTTTCCTTTTTTTTTATTTGGGTGCGTGGTTCCCCTTAATATCCATACAAGACCCAAATGGGCTGGTAATGGGCTTTCTCAATGATTTTCATCCATATTGCTGGGACCAGACATTACATTAAAGCCGCAAGCATTTTTAAATGACTTTTATTCCTTTTGAAATGTCATTTTGTGCAGGGACAGTTCTAAACACGGGAAACACACGCCACTTTACAGGCATACTATAGACACACCACAGGCACGATATTTAAAGGAATATTTCACTTATATTCTTTCACTTTAAGCATCATTAAAATCAATTCTCCCGAAAACACGGCCATTTTCAAAACTTTTTTTTGCATTGATACATGTACCCTGGAGCAGGACTCGGGTCCCCAAACCCTTTTTAGGACAATAACTTGCATATTAGCCTTTAAAATTCGCACTTTTGATTTTTGACGTTCGAGTCCCATAGACTTTAACGGTGTTCGAAAGTTCGCACAAACTTTCTGTCCGTTCGCATGTTCTGGATGCAAACCAAATTGAGGGGTGTTTGGCTCATCCCTAAACACGGCCAAAAGGATTTAATGACCAAGGGCAAGACATACAAAATCGATGACTTTTACAACTATTCGTCTGGTTTTGTAGTGTATTGTCTGATTTGTTCTTGTGGATTGTTATATGTGGGTCGTACTATCAGGCCCTTAAGAAAAAGATTTGATCAGCATTGCTGCTTTATTGAAGAAGGAAAGGATAAGCACAGTGTCCCCCGTCATTTCTCTGAGGTCCATAACAAGTCAATGCCTAGAGGTCTCCCTGAGGACGAGCATTTCCATATGCTCTGCCTCAGGGAGACATATTGGATTTGCATTCTAGATCCTTTCTCCCCTGGAGGGTTAAATAAGGAGTTAGAGGTTGGTACCATTCTGTAATATATTGTTTTTTTTTGGTCATACTATATTCAGATTATACATTTTTAGGTTATTTACCTAAATTATTTTTGATAACAGGTATATGACAATCCCACATCCATTATTTTTATCCTATTTGCTATTAATATTCCTTACCTTATATCTATGATTTTTTTTAATATTTATGGTATTGTTTTAGTTTATGGTGTATAACAACTAATAGTAATAACGATATGATCTATACAGTTAATTGCAGATCATTTCATTCCCCTCTAATCATTGGTGGGCAGATTAAGCACTTTAGCCCTGGAAAAAATTTACCCCCTTAATGACCAGAGCATTTTTTGTGATAAAGGCACTGCGTTGTTTTAACTGACAATTGCGCAGTCGTTTGACGTTGCACCCAAACAAAATTGATGTCCTTTTTTTCCCCACAAATAGAGCTTTCTTTTGTTGGTATTTTATCACCTCTGCGGTTTTTATTTTTTGCGCTATAAACAAAAAAAGACTGACAATTTTGAAAAAAAACACAATATTTTTTTACTTTTTGCTATAATAAATATCCCCAAAAATATATATAAAAAATGAAATTCTTCCTCAGTTTAGGTTGATATGTATTCTTCTACATATTTTTGGTAAAAAAAATAAGCGTATATTGATTTGTTTGTGCAAAAGTTATAGCGTCTACAAAATAGGGGATAGATTTATGGCATTTTTATTATAATTTTTTTTTTTTATTAGTAATGGCAACGATCTGCTAATTTTTTTCATGACTGCAACATTGCGGCGGACAGATCAGACACTTTTGATACTATTTTGGGACCATTGACATTTATACAGCGATCAGAGCTAACAATAGCAACTGATTACTGTATAAATGTCACTGGCAGGGAAGGGGTTAAACCCTGGGGGGGATCAAGGGGTTAAGTGTGTTCCCTCAGTGTGTTCTAACTGTAGTGGGGATGGGCTCACTAGAACATGACAGAGATCACTGCTCCCGATCACTGGGAGCAGTAGATCCCTGTCATGTCACTAGGCAGAACAGGGAAATGCCTTCTTTTCATCTCCCTGTTGTGTCTCTCCATGTCACGATCGCAGGCCACCGGCGGATATTGAGTCCGCGAGACCCGCGGGCACGCTCCTTGTGGCACACGGCAGGCGTGCGTGCGCCACCGGCCAAGTTGCGCACGCCCGCTAGCCTGCGATGGAGGGACGTACGGGTACGCCAATGTGCGCAGCTGTGCCATTCTGCCGATGTACATCGTCGTGCAGCGGTCGGCAAGTGGTTAACATGTGAATCCATATTAAATACCAAATACATAATATTCACATACATCATCAGTATACATTTATTTTGGTGAACCTAATAACATATAACGTTGATATATATTTAGTATCATGTAATTTGGTGAAATATTTTATTTACCGATAACAAAACCCATTTTCTGTGACTGGTTTTTAGATATGTATTTCAATACAATGCAAGGTTATTTTGGAACTGACATCCCAGAAAAATCTTTCTTATCCTAATTTTTTTTTTTCTTATCATACAGCCATTTGTTAATGTAGCGGTGTGTTGCCACTAGTTACTAACATCCATGCATATTCACCCTGCTGCCAGACATCCATACGTCACACTTGTAGACAATGAAGAGTCCTTTTCTTTGTTTTGTTGTTTTATTTGGGGGATTTAACTTGGTTGGGGGAAAGGGATATGGGATGCCCATAGAACAATTGGTATTTGCAATGCTGGAGCTGATCTGGCTTCACATTGGAAAATGGTTACTCATTATCTTCACAGAACAAAAATGGTGAACTCTAATCTTGACAGACTTTTCACCTCAGAATTTCTCCCGCCTCTGCACTCTCCCTGTAGATTTCTACCTCCAGGACTCTTCACCTCCTGTGCAACACTTCCCTGTCACAGCATTAGACATTTTGTCCCACCATCTTGAACAGGCTAGGCCTCACTTTGAATAATTCCTAGCTGAAACTTCACTTGATCAATAATAGGCCAGGGGCCTGCAGAACCCCTTCTTGATGGCCCTAAAAATTTAGTTAGAAAAGCATACTTGACGATGGACTACTGATCCCAGCAAGCCCGACTTGCAAATCCTAAGTCCTCAGACTGCAGCGACATGATACAACACCCCACAGACTCTCCTCTAGCTTTGCACCCAGCTCCCCTGGAATGCCTCTTCCAGATCTCCACTGTGCTTCACTAACAGACTCCTGCCCTGAGTCCTTCTTGAAAGATTTACCCGGACTGTGTGGACCAATTGCTCCTCCAGTTCCTGTTCAAGGACACATCTCCATGACCGTGTAAGGAGAGGCTCCCTCCCAGCTCCCGAGCCCTTCTGCCGAATCCACCCCCCCCCAGATGGGGGTGTCTCTCCAGCACACAGTCTAGCACTCCATCTTTCAATTCACCCTGCCGACAACCCCCTCCAGCAGGCTGACTGTGAGTATATGTAGGAGGCCTGCCCCCTGCCAATCCTAGTTGGGGATTGGTTAGGGCTCCTCACATGTACTCCATGCCACTCCAACTCTCAGCCCTGCCCCTCTTCCAGAACATTCTCACTGAAAGCAGGGGAGGCACCCAAGAGCTGAAGCACATGTCAGTCTCACCCACTGCTACACTAACCACTCCCTGTGTGCTGGAGGTAGAAATCTGCCGGGAGAGTGCAGAGGCGGGAGACGTTCTGAGGTGAAAAGGCTGTCAAGATGAGAGTTCACCTGCAAGCTAGGCCTGTTTGTTTTCTTTTGTTGTTTTTTTTTCTTCTTGTTAAAAAAAAACAACAAACAGGCCTAGCTTGCAGCATAGGCCTGCTTAAATTTACCTGTACTGACAAAATCTACCAAATACTACGCCTCTAGCACCTACCTATGGTAGAGGGTGCTACATTAATGTTTCTAATATAATTTTATTATAAATTGTATCGTTTTTAATTTAAAATACAGTTTTGGTTCCATGCTGGAAATGGGGGGTAAAAGGGGGGTAGCCTATTTAGCCCCCTCCCCTTACCTCATGAGGCCGCGGTGTTGGCTAAATTATTGGGGCTTATTCTAAAAGGTGGGATAAGGTCAAATGATAGAGGAGCTTCCAGAAGGTTAAGGGATTGACTGGGGATTGGCTAGTTAGGGTCAGGTGACCTTAGAACCATCTAGAGGTTTTGTTGGGAGGCAATTTAAGGGGCCCCATGAGAGGAATTTTTGCCAGTCGTCAGAGAGGAGTCATCACAAAGAGCTTCAGGCAAAGGGCTATAATACTGCCAGCTCTAAGAGGGTACCGCTGGCGGCATGAAGACTCTGATGAGACAGCTACTAGAGCGAGCTGAGGTGGCAGAAGGAGATGAATCGATCCGGCGGTCTCTCCCTATACCTGCGGGTCAAGATACTGAGGAAGCAGCTGGAGGGAGCAGCGAAGGAATGGAGGTTTCCATGCAAGATCGTCCAGTCAGGATGGAAGAGTCAGAAGATCCAGTGGAAGAGGTTCCGTGGAGTGGAGGAGCTACAGCCCAGCCACGCCTGCTGTTCCAGTCAGAGAGAGGCAGACTTCTTGGAAGCAGAGGCCTCTGAAGGGAGAAGAGGGGGGCAGAGTCAGATTGTCTCATTATCAGGCAGAGGATCGTCTCCATGGCAGCGAGGAGCGTCGGGATTCCGGCCGGGGCTGTGGGCATCTGATAAGTAGAAGCCCTGAGGACAGCGATTAGAGCCTTAACAGCAGGGGCAGAGCAAGCCGGCAGTTCCATTCCTGTGTGGTGTGTGTCTCCTGGGCCAAATCCTTTATCACAAGCAAACACGGTTATAAATAATTGTGAGTGTGTGGCATTAGATAAGCTCTCTTCACTATCTTCATCTTTAGAACAATTACTTCAGGTTATTCTCAATCTATAATTAGGTCTGGTGTGGGGGAGAGTGGCAGCGCGGCACTGGAGTTCTGGTCAGCAGTTTTGTCTGATGAGAGATCTCTGTCTCAGAGTCCTGTTGTTGCTGTGCAGTCCCCTCACTCTCCTTCTGATAAACCGTTGTAAGAGAGGGGTATTCCAGCATATTGATATAATACTTGAGGCATATAGGAGCTTTAGTGGTTTTTCATGGCTATCCTATGATGAAGCTTTTCGTCAGAAGTTAGCAGTTCAACCTTCACTTCAGTGGGATACCAAAAATGTTAGTCTCTGGCTGAATTTATTTCTACCACAGAATCAACCTTTTGTCTGCCAAACCACCATGGCTCCTTTAAATGCACCAGGAGATGCCACTCATCTCAACTCTCCCCCAGCACTGCCACTCATCCCAACTCCCCGCCAGCACTGCCACTCATCCCAACTCCCCACCAGCACTGCCACTCATCCCAACTCCCTACCCCCCCCCCCCCCACCAAGGAGTAAGGGAAGTAATAAAAATAGAGAATACGTGGAAAGGAAAGGAAAAAAGAGAGGGAACAACAAATAAAAATGGAGAGAAAGATTAAGATAAAGAGCAAGAGGGATGGGGAAAAAAATAAAATACATTAGAATAGAGAGCTAAAAGGGAAAGAAAGGAGAACAAAGAGTGGTATATCCTAAAATGTACCATAAGGGGTTTTAATACTTTATGAGTGTAAGGGACTCAGGGAGCGCTAATTGTCCACGGGTTAGGGGAGCAAATTACTTGTTTTGCCTTGGGTGCTGACAACCCACGCTATGAAAATTATATTAATGTTAGGGGTCCCCACAACTTGTGAAATTTTATCAAGGGGTCACGGCTAGGGATGAGCCGAACACCCCCCGGTTCGGTTCGCACCAGAACCTGCGAACGGACCGAAAGTTCGTGCAAACTTTAGAACCCTATTAAATACAATGGACGCGAACGTTCAAAATCAAAAGCGCTAAATATAACAGCTAATATGCAAGTTATTGTCCTAAAAAGGGTTTGGGGACACCGGGTCCTGCCCCAGGGGACATGTATCAATGCTAAAAGAAGTTTTAAAAACGGCAGTTTTTCCGGGAGCAGTGATTTTAATGATGCATAAGGTGAAAAAAAAAAGTGAAATATTCCTTTAAATATCGTACCTGGGGGGTGTCTAAAGTATGCCTGTGAAGTGGCTCGTGTTTCCCGTGTTTAGAACTGTTCCTGCACAAAATGACATTTCTAAAGGAAAAAAAGTAATTAAAAACTGCTTGCGGCTTTAATGTAATGTCTGGTCCCGGCAATATGGATGAAAATCATTTAGAAAAATGGCATGGGTACCCCCCAGCCCACTACCAGCCCCTTTGGGTCTTGTATGGATATTAAGGGGAACTCTGCACCCAAATTTAAAAAAGGCCCTATATACTCTGAACAGCAGTATACAGGCGGTGCAAACAAGACAGGGACTGTAGGTTTGTTCTTAAGTAGAATCTGTTTATAATTTGGAACAGGTAAATTTTTTAAATGTAGCTCCAGCCCAAAAAATCTATTTTTGAGCTTTTTGGAAAACATAGGGAAGGGTTATCACCCCTGTAACATTTGTTTTACTGTCTGTGCACCTGTTCAGAACATTTCACCTCACTTTCCGTCCCAATGACAAATGTTTTTTGAAAATTCGTTTTTTTTTATTGAAACAAGGATTGGTGATAAAGCATCAGTGGAGAGGAGACACCTTTTTCCCATATTAACTCTTACAGGAGAGAATTTTCCTTCCTAGGGGTAGATTTCCTCTCACTTCCTGTTGTCTCCTTCCGTTTGCAAGTAGGAGTCGTTTGTAAGTTGGATGTTTGAAAGTAGAGGCCTGCCATATATACTCTGCAGAAATTTGGCCCTTAGGTGTTGGTGTTGCAACAACATTGTAAGCCCTGACAGTTACTCTTGGTGGGTGCAGGAATGGGCCCTGCTGTGAATCATTAGATCGAGAATTGTAATTACATGCCCCTGTTGAACAGGGGCAGAAAAATTGGGCATTTGGTGGTGGTGGTGTTGCCACAACACTGTAAGCCCTCACAGTTACTCTTGGTGGCCGCAGGAATGGGCCCCGCTGTGAATTATTAGATCAAGAATTGTAATTACATGCCCCTGTTGAACAGGGGCACAAAATTGGGCCTTAGGCACTGGTGCCACAACACTGCAACCCCTCACAGATGCTGTACTTGGAGCGCAGCAATGAGCCCTGTTGCAAAGTATTGCATCAAAAATTGTAATTACACGCCCCTGTTAAACAGGGGCAGAAAAATTGGGCCTTAGGCACTGGTGCTGGTGCCACAACACTGCAACCCCTCACAGATACTGTAGTTGGAGCACAGCAATGAGCCCTGCTGCAAAGCATTGCATCAAAAATTGTAAATACACGCCCCTGTTAAACAGGGGCTGAAAAATTGGGCCTTAGCCACTGGTGGCGGTGCCCAGGACCAAAAATGTTCTTTCAAGCTATCAGCATGATTATTGAGGAGGAAGAGGATAGTCACTCAGCATAACAGGATAGTCACTCAGCATCAGCACAGGCAGTCTTGAAGGGATCTGACATTTCCAAAAAAATTATTCGGTTACATCAGCATCAAGTGCTTGGTAGCTGGTGGTGATCCAAGACTGATTCATTTTTATGAAGGTCAGTCGATCGACCGAGTCGGTGAACAAACGCACCCTGTGATCGGTTACAAAGCCTTCAGCAGCACTGAATGTGCGTTCCGAAAGAACGCTGGATGCAGGACAGGCCAGTAACTCAATTGCATACTGTGCAAGCTCTGGCCAGTGATCCATCCTCAAGACCCAGTAACCCAGAGGATTTTGGTAGGAAAGGTGTCCAAGTCTGATCTTGCCCCTAGGTATTCCTGCACCATGTAAACCAGACGCTGGCGATGGTTGCTGGAAGCGATCATACCTTTGGGGCTGCATACTAAAAAATTGTCTGAACGCATCGGTCAGATGGCCAGCTTCTCCACCGCTCCTTCTTTGACTGACCGGAGCCTCAGCAACACGTTGTCCAGGACCAGGAATTTGTAACCTCCCAGTCTCTGGGAACACGTTGCACAGACCTTTCTGCAAGGCCTCCCGAAGATGCTTCATCCTCTGCTCCCTCTGCGACGGAAAGATAAGGTCCGCAACCTTACCCTTGTAGCGTGGATAAAGGAGGGTTGCCAGCCAGTAATGATCCCTCTCCTTGATCGCACGAATACAAGGATCTTTGCGCAGGCTTTGCAGGATCAGGGAGGCCATGCAGCGTAGGTTTGGTGAGGTATTCGGTGCAGAGTTCTCTGGGTCACTGAGGACAACATGATCCGCAGCCACCTCCTCCCAGCTACGTGCAAGTCCATGGGTGTCTTGGGACTGTAATTGATCCCTTGAAGACTGCTGCTGATGCTGAGTGCTAGGCTCAACCTCCATGCTGACACAATAATCCTCCTCCTCCTCCTTGTCCTCTTCCTGTGTGATAGCCGGGCCAGCAGAAATACTGTCTGGTTAAAGGGGGCCTTGAGAGGTAAGGAAGTCCTCCTCTTCCTGCCCCTGTTCTGCGTCAAGTGCCCTGTCCATTATTCCACGCAGCGTGTGCTCCAACAGGTGGACAAGAGGGACAGTGTCACTGATGCATGCACTGTCACTGCTCACCATCCTCGTGGCCTCCTCAAATGGTGCCAGGACAGTGCATGCATCCCTGATCATGGCCCACTGGCGTGGGGAAAAAAATCCAAGCTCCCCTGACCCTGTCCTGGTGCCATATTGCAACAGATACTCATTGATGGCCCTCTGCTGCATGTCAGCCTGCCGAGTACTGGCATTATATGACCGGCGGAAATGCCCACAGAGTTTCCTGGCCTGCTTCAGGACCTCCTGTAAGCCCGGGTACCTGCCCAAGAACCGCTGCACCACCAAGTTAAGGACGTGAGCCAAACAGGACACATGGGTCAGTTGTCCCTGTCGGAGGGCTTACGTTACTACCCCCTCTCTCTGGGCTCACGTTACTGCCTTCCTCTAGCTGGGTTCCATCATCAGACCCTTCAAAACGCTGGGCATCCTCCTGGAGCATGTACCCAACACTGTGGTCAAACAGTTCGGGGGACTCCTCAGGAGGACATGGTGGTGCTAGGGAAGGAGTGACTGACGCCATTGAGCCGAGGGAAGAGGCCGCTTTGGCAGCTGCTTTGCCAGACAAAGTACCCTGAGCCTGGGTGAGAGAGGATGAGGAGGATGAGGACGGCTTGGTCATCCACTCTACCAAATCATGGGCATGTTGCGGCTCAACATGGGCAAGAAGGACAAGCGTGTCCCACGTCCACGTGCTGATGAGGATGCACCGTGTCCACGACCAGCAGCACTGTTGCCTCTAGACACAGAGCCTGCTTGCCCTCCTTTATTGCCTCGTGACTGTCTGCCTCTCTTTGTTTGCCTTCCAGACATACTAATGGCCTGCATTGAGATGTAGCTGCACAAAGGTGAGATGTATGTATAATATATATATATATATATATATACAGTGCCTTGCGAAAGTATTCGGCCCCCTTGAACTTTTCATCCTTTTGCCACATTTCAGGCTTCAAACATAAAGATATAAAATTTTAATTTTTTGTGAAGAATCACCAACAAGTGGAACACAATTGTGAAGTGGAACGAAATCTATTGGATATTTTAAACTTTTTAAACTAAGAAATAAATGAAAAGTGGGGCGTGCAAAATTATTCGGCCCCCTTGCGTTAATACTTTGTAGAGCCACCTTTTGCTGTGATTACAGCTGCAAGTCGCTTGGGGTATGTCTCTATCAGTTTTGCACATCGAGAGACTGAAATTCTTGCCCATTCTTCCTTGCAAAACAGCTCGAGCACAGTGAGGTTGGATGGAGAGCGTTTGTGAACAGCAGTTTTCAGCTCTTTCCACAGATTCTCGATTGGATTCAGGTCTGGACTTTGACTTGGCCATTCTAACACCTGGATACGTTTATTTGTGAACCATTCCTTTGTAGATTTTGCTGTATGTTTGGGATCATTGTCTTGTTGGAAGATAAATCTCCGTCCCAGTCTCAGGTCTTTTGCAGACTCCAACAGGTTTTCATCCAGAATGGTCCTGTATTTGGCTGCATCCATCTTCCCCTCAATTTTAACCATCTTCCCTGTCCCTGCTGAAGAAAAGCAGGCCCAAACCATGATGCTGCCACCACCATGTTTGACAGTGGGGATGGTGTGTTGAGGGTGATGAGCTGTGTTGCTTTTACGCCAAACATATCGTTTTGCATTGTGGCCAAAAAGTTGGATTTTGGTTTCATCGGACCAGAGCACCTTCTTCCACATGTTTGGTGTGTCTCCCAGGTGGCTTGTGGCAAACTTTAGACGAGACTTTTTATGGATATCTTTGAGAAATGGCTTTCTTCTTGCCACTCTTCCATAAAGGGCAGATTTGTGCAGTGTACGACTGATTGTTGTCCTGTGGACAGACTCTCCCACCTCAGCTGTAGTTCTCTGCAGTTCATCCAGAGTGATCATGGGCCTCTTGGCTGCATCTCTGATCAGTCTTCTCCTTGTCTGAGCTGAACGTTTAGAGGGACAGCCAGGTCTTGGTAGATTTGCAGTGGTCTGATACTCCTTCCATTTCAAAATGATCGCTTGCACAGTGCTCCTTGGGATGTTTAAAGCTTGGGAAATCTTTTTGTATCCAAATCCGGCTTTAAACTTCTCCACAACAGTATTACGGACCTGCCTGGTGTGTTCCTTGGTCTTCATGATGCTCTCTGCGCTTTCAACAGAACCCTGAGACTATCAAAGAGCAGGTGCATTTATACAGGGACTTGATTACACACAGGTGGATTCTATTTATCACCATCAGTCATTTAGGACAACATTGGATCATTAAGAGATCCTCGCTGAACTTCTGGAGTGAGTTTGCTGCACTGAAAGTAAAGGGGCCGAATAATTTTGCACGCACCACTTTTCAGTTTTTTATTTGCGAAAAAAGTTTAAAATATCCAATAGATTTCGTTCCACTTCACAATTGTGTCCCACTTGTTGGTGATTCTTCACAAAAAATTAAAATTTTATATCTTTATGTTTGAAGCCTGAAATGTGGCAAAAGGATGAAAAGTTCAAGGGGGCCGAATACTTTCGCAAGGCACTGTATATATATTGTGACAGCAGGAAGGTAAAGTCACCTGGTTGCATCCAGGGGGGTAGATATATTTCGCCCAGATTCAGGCTTTATGCCGACTTATACAACTAGGTGGAGAGTTGTATAAGCCCAGCTAAGGCTAGTGGGCTCATGGATGACTCATACCTCTAGGGAGAGTGCTGGGCGTCGTGCAGACAGGGAGTTGATGAGACCAGCTGAAGCTTGTCAGCTCATTTAGGCCTCTATAAGAACTCCCAGCTTCATTAGATGTTAGCTCATGCCTGGAACCAGACCTGTGTGGACTGTCTAGGGAGAGTGAACCCCTGTGCGGTGAGACAAAGCCTGTGTGGCTATTTGCTTGGACATTTAAAACCAGGGACTTAGGGACTAGGACAGCACTAGACTGATCCCAGTTGTTAGTTAGGAAACCTGTATGTTTAGTCAGAGGTCAACTTGACCAGGATTTATTTTGTTTATGTTTCTTTTGCTTTGCTGTGTTTTGTCACTGTAAATAGAAAATAAACCGCACCTTTTTGATTTTGAAAACCACAACCTCCGTTTGCTGGGCCTGTTTTGTGTGGGGAGCCCATCCCGGGGGTCACACACACCCGCTGCCGAGCTAACCCCCTCACAGTTGGTGGAGAACCAGTGGCAGTTTTTTTTAAGCCAGCATGGAGGAGATACTGAAGCAGCTGGCTCTAGCAAATGCCAATCAACAGCAGACAAATGCAGGTTTGCAAAAGAGCCTTGCAGCTCATCAACAGAGCCTTGCAGCTCAACAACAGAACTTCGCAGCCCAGCAGCAAGCTCATCAACAGAGCCTTGCAGCCCAGCAGCAGACAAACGCAACTTTGCAACAGAGTCTGGAGGCTCAGCAACAAGCCCAGCAGCAATCTGAGGCCCGCTTCATAGACCTGTTGCAGAAGCAAGAGCAGAGACTACAACAACAGATGGAAGCAGTAATGCAGCAACGTCCGCAGACCAGTGAGGAAAGCCGTCCCACTAATACCGCGTCCTTTGGGGTGAGTCGTTTATTGACAAAAATGACTGGAGAGGATGATCCAGAGGTATTTTTGACCACATTTGAAAGGACCGCTGAAAGAGAAAAGTGGCCTGAGGAGCAGTGGGCTGGACTGGTGGCTCCTCTGTTAACTGGTGAATCGCAGAAAGCTTACTATGACCTAGAGCCTAACCAAGCAAAAGACTATGTGATGCTAAAAGCTGAAATATTGGCAAGGCTGGGTGTCACCCAGGCTGTCCGGGCTCAGCGTGTGCATAACTGGACTTTCCAGCTTGGAAAACCCCCCAGGTCTCAAATGTATGATCTCATTCACCTGAGCAGAAAGTGGCTACAGCCAGAGACTTTGTCCGCACCAAAGATTGTGGAACGTGTTGTAATGGATCGGTTTTTGAGAGCTCTTCCTACTGCCATCCAAAAGTGGGTAAGCCATGGAGACCCAGAGACGGCCGATGGTCTTGTGGATCGTGTGGAGGAATACTTGGCTACAGAGAACCTGACGGCCTCTTCCAGAGACACTCGGACTTTCCACCCTAAGACCAGACCATCCCCAGGGGCGGATAAGAGGATTCCAAGGGGTAAGGGTGGAGAGAGTGAGAGGGTGGGAGCTCTACCCCAAGTTTGGCGAGAACAGCCTGGGAAATCAGCGGCTCAAGAGGCGGCAAGAAGGATCGTTTGCTACCGCTGCCGGCAAGCGGGACATATTGCAGCCAATTGCCCGGTTGTGGAGGAACCCATGCAGTGTGACTTTCTGACGGGCAGACGTCAGTCGCTGTGTGCGACAGTCGCATGCACTGCCATTCGAGGAACTGAGAAACATTTATGCAAAATGTGTGTTAATGGTAGAAATGTTGTGGTATTGCTGGATTCAGGTAGCCTTGTGACCCTGATAAAGGCTGAGTTAGTTAAAACAGAGGTCTCTGGGAATAGCAAGGTAGCTGTTATTTGTGTGCATGGGGACACCCGAGAGTATCCAGTGACTACAGTGTGTTTCGAGACCCCCAAAGGTACCCTCTCTCATCCAGTGGGCTTAGTATCTCAGTTACCGCATGACGCCATTGTGGGAAGGGATTTTCCGAAGTTCTGGGAACTGTGGGATGATCCTGAGCCCCTCACTGGTGCCCCTATGTACCAGGAATGTGATAGCCAAAACTCCCCTGAGAGTGGTGAGGATTCTCCGGAATTTCCCTTATCAGTATTGGCAGGGGAGACTCAAGAAACTGGAGAGGAGCCCACCTCCTCAGACGAAAACCTACCGTCTGTGGAGTTTTCTGATCTTGAGGTTCACAGGGAAAACTTTGCCACAGAACAGTTGAAAGACCCCGCCCTAATAAAGGCACGGGAAAACGTAGTGAAAATAGATGGTGAGTTAGTGAACCCAGATAATACCTGCACTTACCCATACTTCAGCGTAGAGAAGGACCTACTGTATCGGGTGGCAAAAAGGGCAGAAGAAACCGTTGAGCAGCTTGTGGTGCCCAAACCTTACAGGAAGTTGGTGTTGGAGTTGGCCCATGGGCACATTCTTGGAGGTCATCTGGGGACAGAGAAAACCCGAGAGAGGGTATTACAGAGATTCTATTGGCCGGGGGTGATGAAGGACGTAGAAAATTATTGTTCCTCCTGCCCTGTGTGTCAGAGGTCGGCCCCGATGCCACATTTCCGTAGCCCGCTGGTCCCTCTACCCATCATTGAGGTCCCGTTTGAGAGGATCGCCATGGATTTGGTAGGTCCTATAATCAAGTCCGCTAGGGGGCACCAGTACATATTAGTTATAATGGACTATGCCACCCGTTATCCAGAAGCGATCCCTCTCCGAAATACCTCGGCCAAAACCATAGCCAAAGAGCTATCTCTTGTGTTTAGCCGGGTGGGTATTTGTAAAGAACTGCTTACGGACCAAGGTACACCCTTTATGTCCCGGGTTATGAAGGAGCTGTGTAAATTATTCAAAGTGACGCAATTACGTACATCTGTGTATCACCCCCAAACCGATGGGCTGGTTGAAAGATTCAACAAAACCCTAAAACAAATGTTGAAGAAAGTGGTGGATAGAGATGGAAAGGATTGGGACTGTCTACTTCCTTATCTGATGTTTGCTATTAGGGAGGTGCCCCAATCCTCTACGGGATTCTCCCCCTTTGAGTTACTGTATGGGAGACACCCAAGAGGGCTGTTGGATATTGCCAAGGAAACTTGGGAAAGTGAGAGTTCTCCCCACAGGAGTGTGATTGAGCATGTCGCCCTGATGCAAGACCGAATTGCACAGGTAATGCCCATCGTGAAGGAACATTTGGCCCAAGCGCAGTTAGCACAGCAGAGAGTGTACAACCGTGGAGCCAAGACCCGTACCTTTTCCCCGGGGGATAGGATACTGGTACTTGTCCCTACGGTTGAAAGTAAATTCCTTGCCAAATGGCAAGGCCCCTACGAGATAATGGAAAAAGTGAGCGAAGTGAATTACAAGGTCAGACAACCAGGAAGGCGAAAGCCCGAACAGATCTATCACGTTAATCTGTTGAAAGCCTGGAGGGATAGAGAGTCCCTAGTCGCAGACACTTGGTCACCAGCTCAAACTGGTTGCGTGATTCCTGAGGTTGGAATAGCAGCCACCTTGTCACAACCCCAACAACAGGAGGTTAAGGAGTTTGTGCTTCGCAACAAGGAGGTATTCTCTGAGCTGCCGGGACAAACATCTGGGGTAGAGCATGACATCATTACCCCGCCCGGTGAAAGGGTGAAGTTAAAACCCTATCGGATCCCAGAGGCCCGACGGGAGGCAATACGGGAGGAAGTACAGAAAATGCTGAACTTAGGGGTGATAGAGGAGTCCCAAAGTGATTGGTCTAGTCCCATCGTGTTGGTGCCTAAACCGGATGGGAGCTGGCGATTTTGTAACGATTTTCGTCAGTTGAACAAAGTTACAAAATTTGACACCTACCCCATGCCACGTATAGATGAGTTGATCGACCGGCTGGGAACAGCCCGATACATGACGACTCTTGACCTCACAAAAGGGTATTGGCAAATCCCCCTGGCCAAGTCGGCCAAAGAGAAAACCGCATTTGTAACCCCAGACGGGGCGTTCCAATATAAGAGAATGCCGTTCGGGTTACAGAATGCGCCGGCCACATTCCAGCGGAAAATGGACCAGATGCTGAGGCCCCATCGGAAGTATGCTGCGGCTTACCTGGATGACGTAATTGTCCATAGCACAGATTGGGCCTCACATCTGCCAAAAGTGCAAGCAGTCCTGGACTCTGTTCGGGAAGCGGGGTTTACGGCTAACCCCAAGAAGTGTACCATTGGGCAGGAGGAGGCCAAATATCTTGGGTACACCATTGGGAGGGGAGTAATAAAACCCCAACTCAACAAAGTCGAGGCCATCCAGAGTTGGCCACGTCCCAACAGCAAGAAGCAGGTACGAGCCTTTCTGGGAATCGCTGGGTATTATCGGCGATTCATTCCCCACTTTGCTTCTAAGGCTGTGCCCCTAACCAACCTGACGAAGGGGAAAGGGTCGGTCATGATTAAATGGACCCCCGAGGCTGAGGCAGCATTCCAATTCTTGAAACAAGCCTTATGTAGCCAGCCAGTGTTGTACTCACCCGACTTCTCTAAAGACTTTGTCGTACAAAGTGATGCGTCAGATGTGGGGTTAGGAGCAGTATTGTCCCAGGTCTGGAACGGGGAAGAGCACCCAGTCATTTACCTCAGCAGGAAGTTGAAGTCCCATGAGGTAAATTACGCCACCGTTGAAAAGGAGTGTTTAGCGGTGAAGTGGGCTCTAGATTCCCTTCGGTACTACCTGCTAGGTAGGCACTTTGACATGGTTACGGATCACGCTCCGTTAAAGTGGATGGCTCAAAACAAGGAAACAAATAGAAGAGTGAATAGGTGGTTCCTGGCCCTCCAGGAATTCAACTTCACAGTAAAGCATCGCCCTGGCGTTCAAATGGGGAATGTGGATGCTTTGTCTCGAGTACATGAATGCCTGATTGCTGGTGTTCCAACCCCGAGGTTAAAACAAGAGGGGGGGATGTGACAGCAGGAAGGTAAAGTCACCTGGTTGCATCCAGGGGGGTAGATATATTTCGCCCAGATTCAGGCTTTACGCCGACTTATACAACTAGGTGGAGAGTTGTATAAGCCCAGCTAAGGCTAGTGGGCTCATGGATGACTCATACCTCTAGGGAGAGTGCTGGGCGTCGTGCAGACAGGGAGTTGATGAGACCAGCTGAAGCTTGTCAGCTCATTTAGGCCTCTATAAGAACTCCCAGCTTCATTAGATGTTAGCTCATGCCTGGAACCAGACCTGTGTGGACTGTCTAGGGAGAGTGAACCCCTGTGCGGTGAGACAAAGCCTGTGTGGCTATTTGCTTGGACATTTAAAACCAGGGACTTAGGGACTAGGACAGCACTAGGCTGATCCAAGTTGTTAGTTAGGAAACCTGTATGTTTAGTCAGAGGTCAACTTGACCAGGATTTATTTTGTTTATGTTTCTTTTGCTTTGCTGTGTTTTGTCACTGTAAATAGAAAATAAACCGCACCTTTTTGATTTTGAAAACCACAACCTCCGTTTGCTGGGCCTGTTTTGTGTGGGGAGCCCATCCCGGGGGTCACACACACCCGCTGCCGAGCTAACCCCCTCACAATATATATATATATAATGCAGCTATCAGGCTCCACTGCCTGCTGTGGTATTAGTATGAGAAAAGCAGCAAAGGTCTTCAGTTAGTTTTAGGTGAACACTGTTCAGATGACACAGTGCACTAACTGAAAATACTAGCAGCTCTCTGCCTGTGTTTTTAATACGAGAAAATCACAAATTTTATTCAGGTTCCTTTAAGTGAACGCTCTGCAAAGGACAGAAGTACTGCAGTACACTACATGAAATTAATGCAGCACTCTGCCTGTGGTTTTAATATGAGAACACCACTAACTGTATTCAGGTAAGAAGAAATTGGTTTGTTACTCAAAAAGAGAGTAAGACAAGGCAGGACTTTTCAGGCAACACACATAATTGGAATACAAAAAGAGTTTATTGAATCGCAAAATTAACATGGATTAAAAAGACCATACAATATAATATAGCAGTAAGGAGTCCCTTGAACGTCGACGCGTTTCGCCGTGAGGCTTCGTCAGGATGGACAAAGAGGGGAGGGGGATGGTTTTTATACACACTTGGGACAAATCTCACTATCTGAAATGAGATACATAAAAATTAATATACAGTATATACAATTAAAAAGTAAATAAAAATGTGAATATAAATGTCTTTGAAGCTGAAAGGCTACAACGCCTGTCCCCCATGCACACCACGATCCAGATGGCAAAGGGCAGAAGAGGAAAGCAGAAAGCAAAAAGAGCAAAAAGAAGAAAAACACATATAGGAAAACCCCCAGAGTATAAAAATACCTCAGAAGGACATCCGGATAGCAAGATGTTGTTCAATTAGTACCGATTTGAAAATATAACGTGATGATTTATGTGGTCTAATACAGAAATATAAAAAAATATATATGTATGTATATATGACATATATCAACACATATACATATAAGTATATGATAAGATCCTACCTGCTGGTCAAAAAAAGTGATGATCAAGCATTGATATTCTCACAGGAATGAAGGGATCTGACGCTCAAAGCTTGCATAGATAGCTGGGCAAGTCTATAAGTGCCAATAGGTGCAGTCAGATATATTCATAAAACAGTGTACCAACTGTAATAGAACTAATTTTAATCGTATTTATAGTTACCAAATATATCCACAAGAATATATCCAAAAACGGGGATGAGGGACGTTATTCGTATGAAAAAAGAAAACTTTCTATTTGTCACAAAATCCTCTCATAGATGCTTTCAATGAGAATACAGGATTTCAACCAGAGCAGTGATATATGTATCACTATGTAGAGTCTGAAAGTAGAAAACAAAGAACAACAATAATAGCTATATGAACAGCTCGTGCCTATATAGGTAATCAAGGTGTAAAGGGCAGCTTACCTAGTTGTTAACGTCAAACCATCATATCCCCGGGAGTCAGCGTCACACTGAACACAGGGGACAGGCTGTACTTGCTGTGATATTTATACAGCAAAAAAACACGCCAAAAAGCACGCTTTGCGTGCGGCGCGTTGACGTCATACGTCCGCGTCATGCGTAGCGTACTGACGTCACTTAGATGCGCCCTCTAGCTAAATCATGGGCGGAAGTATCAAGCACGCCATGTTGGAATAGGGAAAGAAACAGCGCAAATAGGGCAGGAGGGTTGACGGAAGATAAATACAAAACGCCATATAGCAAACGACGCAGAGAAAAAGAAACAACAGGAGAATAGAGAGTTTTATGTTATTGTTGTTATTATTAGATTGCCAATCGCCATATCGGATCGGTGAAATGCACAGAAAGGGCAGGAAAAAGCGCCAAGAAGCACACCAAGACATACTCACATTAACATAATTATGCGATGCCACAGTACATAATCTGTCAGTCTCATTAGAGACAGTTGTTCATTTAGAATATATTCCATTAATACAATATATACTAGTAGATTTCTATATTTCCATCACATATACACAGAAACAATGAATAGTCTTCTATACCATATATCCAAAAGGGCCTTTTTTGCATATCTAAATAAATTCTCTCTAGATCTACATAGAGACCAAAAAGTATTCCCAACATGTGGAAATTGGGAGAGTACACCCCAGGAGACATCCCAGGACACCATTAAGGAAGGAGATTCTCGTTTGATGGGTCCCACTTCCTCCAGGTACAAGGTGTCGCAATGGGCTCTTGTTGTGCTCCATCTTATGCGAACTTGTACCTGGGGGGGGTGGGAACGTGAGTTGTTTGCCAATGACGAATTTGGGCATCTCTTCTGCTCGGTCTTGGGATGGTTCCGTTTTATTGATGACGTTTTGATGCTGTGGGCGGGAACTCTGACCACTTTGAATGAATTCATGCAAATGTTGAGTACCAATAGATACAATCTTAAATTCACCATGGCCTACAGCCAAACTAGGATTGCATATCTGGACATCTCGATATACGTTACAGAGGAAGGTCAAATCAAAACCACTCTGTACCGTAAACCCACGGCGGGTAATACGATCCTACACGCTGCAAGTTCGCACCCTCGTTCATTGGTCCAAAGTATACCATTTGGGCAGTATCTACGTCTAAGATGGAACTGCACTGATGACATGAAATTCAAAGAGGAGGCCGATCTCCTCTATACACGCCTAAGACTGAGGGGCTATAGCAAAAACTGCCTTAAGAATGCTTTCAAAAAAGCTCTCATCAAACCTAGAAATGTCATACTTGCCAGAGCCCCCAAAAAAATCACCCCTGATGTAGTGAGGTTTATTACTACATACTCTGACCAGCATGTCCAAGTCAGGTCAATTATGCAAAAACACTGGCACATTTTGTCTGCTGATCCGGTCCTGAAACAATATATTGGAACAAGCCCGGAAATTACCTTTCGACGGGCTTGCTCTATTCGGGACTGTCTGGTACAAAGTAACTATAGGAGATCTGACAACAAACCCCGGGAACTAAAGGGACTGTACAAATGTGGCCAGTGTGATTACTGTGACCTTTTACTTGAGGGCCCAAGGATAAGTTTACCCAACGGCCAGACTCAGGGAGTTATTTACATAATTTTTTGTTGTTGTGGATCCTTCTACATTGGAAAGACCATTCGAGCCTTTTGGAGAAGGATCAAAGACCATGTTTATTACGCAACTAGTGGTCTTTTGAATACCACCATTGGCCATCATGTGGCGTTTAGGCATCGTTATGAACCCCAGGTTTTTAAGGTTGCCGCCCTGGATCGGGTCTATGAGGACCCACGGGGTGGCAATTTTGACCAGAGGGTACTACAACGAGAAACTGAATGGGTTTACAGATTAAAGGCAACTAAGTATCCTGGCCTTAATGATATGGTCAGTTTCAAACCATTTTTGTAAAATATATGTTTTGTTATACCCGTTCTTGTATTCAATATTTTTCTTTCCTTTCCCTTCCCCAATACTGTTCTTCCCTTTCCCTTCCTTAATGGTGTCCTGGGATGTCTCCTGGGGTGTACTCTCCCAATTTCCACATGTTGGGAATACTTTTTGGTCTCTATGTAGATCTAGAGAGAATTTATTTACCGTATTTATCGGCGTATAACACGCACCGGCGTATAACACGCACCCCAAGTTTAGGAGGGAATTTTAGGGAAAAAAACTTTTAGGAGGGAAGTTTAAGGAAAAAAAAAACTTACATTTAAATGCAGCCTTGTCAGCAGTGTCCGTTGCAGCCTTGTCAGCAGTGTCCATTGCAGCCTTTGCCCAGTGTCCAGTGCAGCTTTGCTCAGTGTCCAGTGCAGCTTTGTCCAGTGCAGCCTTTGCCCAGTGTCCAGTGCAGCTTTGCCAAGTGTCCAGTGCAGCCTTTGCCCAGTGCAGCCTTTGCCCAGTGTCCAGTGCAGCTTTGTCCAGTGCAGCCTTTGCCCAGTGTAGCTTTGCCCAGTGTCCAGTGCAGCCTTTGCTAAGTGCAGCCTTGCCCCAGTTTTCAAAATTGGCGCCGCCGAGATCGCCGCAGAGACTAGGCGGAGCGGGGCGAACGCCGCCGAGAACGCAGGGACGCAGAGACGCAGGGACTGGGCGGAGCCACCGCCGAGATACACATAGCCGAGTGTACTCGGCTATACTCGGCTTTTCTCGGCTCCGCTCACAGTCACGCCGAGTCCCGCCCTATGATGGACATATCACAGGTCCAATGGCGGGACTGGGCGTGACTGTGAGCAGAGCCGAGAAAAGCAGAGTATAGCCGAGTACACTCGGCTATGTGTATCTCAGCGGCGATCGCTGCGCTCCGCTCAGTCAGCGGAGATCGCCGGGATCAGTGGGTATCGGCGTATAACACGCACCCACGATTTTCCCCTGATTTTAAGGGGAAAAAAGTGCGTGTTATATGCCGATAAATACGGTAGATATGCAAAAAAGGCCCTTTTGGATATATGGTATAGAAGACTATTCATTGTTTCTGTGTATATGTGATGGAAATATAGAAATCTACTAGTATATATTGTATTAATGGAATATATTCTAAATGAACAACTGTCTCTAATGAGACTGACAGATTATGTACTGTGGCATCGCATAATTATGTTAATGTGAGTATGTCTTGGTGTGCTTCTTGGCGCTTTTTCCTGCCCTTTCTGTGCATTTCACCGATCCGATATGGTGATTGGCAATCTAATAATAACAACAATAACATAAAACTCTCTATTGTCCTGTTGTTTCTTTTTCTCTGCGTCGTTTGCTATATGGCGTTTTGTATTTATCTTCCGTCAACCCTCCTGCCCTATTTACGCTGTTTCTTTCCCTATTCCAACATGGTGTGCTTGATACTTCCGCCCATGATTTAGCTAGAGGGCGCATCTAAGTGACGTCAGTATGCTACGCATGACGCGGACGTATGACGTCAACGCGCCGCACGCAAAGCGTGCTTTTTGGTGCGGTTTTTTGCTGTATAAATATCACAGCAAGTACAGACTGTCCCCTTTGTTCAGCGTGACACTGACTCCCAGGGATATGATGGTTTGACGTTAACAACTAGGTAAGCTGCCCTTTACACCTTGATTACCTATATAGGCACGAGCTGTTCATATAGCTATTATTGTTGTTCTTTGTTTTCTACTTTCAGACTCTACATAGTGATACATATATCACTGCTCTGGTTGAAATCCTGTATTCTCATTGAAAGCATCTATGAGAGGATTTTGTGACAAATAGAAAGTTTTCTTTTTTCATACGAATAATGTCCCTCATCCCCGTTTTTGGATATATTCTTGTGGATATATTTGGTAACTATAAATACGATTAAATTAGTTCTATTACAGTTGGTACACTGTTTTATGAATATATCTGACTGCACCTATTGGCACTTATAGACTTGCCCAGCTATCTATGCGAGCTTTGAGCGTCAGATCCCTTCATTCCTGTGAGAATATCAATGCTTGATCATCACTTTTTTTGACCAGCAGGTAGGATCTTATCATATACTTATATGTATATGTGTTGATATATGTCATATATACAAACATATATATTTTTTTATATTTCTGTATTAGACCACATAAATCATCACATTATATTTTCAAATCGGTACTAATTGAACAACATCTTGCTATCCGGATGTCCTTCTGAGGTATTTTTATACTCTGGGGGTTTTCCTATGTGTGTTTTTCTTCTTTTTGCTCTTTTTGCTTTCTGCTTTCCTCTTCTGCCCTTTGCCATCTGGATCGTGGTGTGCATGGGGGACAGGCGTTGTAGCCTTTCAGCTTCAAAGACATTTATATTCACATTTTTATTTACTTTTTAATTGTATATACTGTATATTAATTTTTATGTATCTCATTTCAGATAGTGAGATTTGTCCCAAGTGTGTATAAAAACCGTCCCCCTCCCCTCTTTGTCCGTCCTGACGAAGCCTCACGGCGAAACGCGTCGACGTTCAAGGGACTCCTTACTGCTATATTATATTGTATGGTCTTTTTAATCTATGTTAATTTTGCGATTCAATAAACTCTTTTTGTATTCCAATTATGTGTGTTGCCTGAAAAGTCCTGCCTTGTCTTACTCTCTTTTTGAGTAACAAACCAATTTTTTCTCTTGATATTGTGAGGGAGTTAGCTCGGCAGCGGGTGTGGGTGACCCCCGGGATGGGCTCCCCACACAAAAACAGGCCCAGCAAACGGAGGTTGTGGTTTTCAAAATCAAAAAGGTGCGGTTTATTTTCTATTTACAGTGACAAAACACAGCAAAGCAAAAGAAACATAAACAAAATAAATCCTGGTCAACTTGACCTCTGACTAAACATACAGGTTTCCTAACTAACAACTGGGATCAGCCTAGTGCTGTCCTAGTCCCTAAGTCCCTGGTTTTAAATGTCCAAGCAAATAGCCACACAGGCTTTGTCTTACCGCACAGGGGTTCACTCTCCCTAGACAGTCCACACAGGTCTGGGTCCAGGCATGAGCAAACACCTAATGAATCTGGGAGTTTTTATAGAGGCCTTAAACGAACTGACAGGCTTCAGCTGGTCTCATCAACTCCCTGCCTGCACGACGCCCAGCCCTCTCCCTAGAGGTATGAGTCATCCATGAGCCCACTAGCCCCAGCTGGGCTTATACAACTCTCCACCTAGTTGTATAAGTCGGCGTAAAGCCTGAATCTGGGCGAAATATATCTACCCCCCTGGATGCAACCAGGTGACTTTACCTTCCTGCTGTCACATACCCCCCCTCTTGTTTTAACCTCGGGGTTGGAACACCAGCAATCAGGCATTCATGTACTCGAGACAAAGCATCCACATTCCCCATTTGAACGCCAGGGCGATGCTTTACTGTGAAGTTGAATTCCTGGAGGGCCAGGAACCACCTATTCACTCTTCTATTTGTTTCCTTGTTTTGAGCCATCCACTTTAACGGAGCGTGATCCGTAACCAAGTCAAAGTGCCTACCTAGCAGGTAGTACCGAAGGGAATCTAGAGCCCACTTCACCGCTAAACACTCCTTTTCAACGGTGGCGTAATTTACCTCATGGGACTTCAACTTCCTGCTGAGGTAAATGACTGGGTGCTCTTCCCCGTTCCAGACCTGGGACAATACTGCTCCTAACCCCACATCTGACGCATCACTTTGTACGACAAAGTCTTTAGAGAAGTCGGGTGAGTACAACACTGGCTGGCTACATAAGGCTTGTTTCAAGAATTGGAATGCTGCCTCAGCCTCGGGGGTCCATTTAATCATGACCGACCCTTTCCCCTTCGTCAGGTTGGTTAGGGGCACAGCCTTAGAAGCAAAGTGGGGAATGAATCGCCGATAATACCCAGCGATTCCCAGAAAGGCTCGTACCTGCTTCTTGCTGTTGGGACGTGGCCAACTCTGGATGGCCTCGACTTTGTTGAGTTGGGGTTTTATTACTCCCCTCCCAATGGTGTACCCAAGATATTTGGCCTCTTCCTGCCCAATGGTACACTTCTTGGGGTTAGCCGTAAACCCCGCTTCCCGAACAGAGTCCAGGACTGCTTGCACTTTTGGCAGATGTGAGGCCCAATCTGTGCTATGGACAATTACGTCATCCAGGTAAGCCGCAGCATACTTCCGATGGGGCCTCAGCATCTGGTCCATTTTCCGCTGGAATGTGGCCGGCGCATTCTGTAACCCGAACGGCATTCTTTTATATTGGAACGCCCCGTCTGGGGTTACAAATGCGGTTTTCTCTTTGGCCGACTTGGCCAGGGGGATTTGCCAATACCCTTTTGTGAGGTCAAGAGTCGTCATGTATCGGGCTGTTCCCAGCCGGTCGATCAACTCATCTATACGTGGCATGGGGTAGGTGTCAAATTTTGTAACTTTGTTCAACTGACGAAAATCGTTACAAAATCGCCAGCTCCCATCCGGTTTAGGCACCAACACAATGGAACTAGACCAATCACTTTGGGACTCCTCTATCACCCCTAAGTTCAGCATTTTCTGTACTTCCTCCCGTATTGCCTCCCGTCGGGCCTCTGGGATCCGATAGGGTTTTAACTTCACCCTTTCACCGGGCGGGGTAATGATGTCATGCTCTACCCCAGATGTTTGTCCCGGCAGCTCAGAGAATACCTCCTTGTTGCGAAGCACAAACTCCTTAACCTCCTGTTGTTGGGGTTGTGACAAGGTGGCTGCTATTCCAACCTCAGGAATCACGCAACCAGTTTGAGCTGGTGACCAAGTGTCTGCGACTAGGGACTCTCTATCCCTCCAGGCTTTCAACAGATTAACGTGATAGATCTGTTCGGGCTTTCGCCTTCCTGGTTGTCTGACCTTGTAATTCACTTCGCTCACTTTTTCCATTATCTCGTAGGGGCCTTGCCATTTGGCAAGGAATTTACTTTCAACCGTAGGGACAAGTACCAGTATCCTATCCCCCGGGGAAAAGGTACGGGTCTTGGCTCCACGGTTGTACACTCTCTGCTGTGCTAACTGCGCTTGGGCCAAATGTTCCTTCACGATGGGCATTACCTGTGCAATTCGGTCTTGCATCAGGGCGACATGCTCAATCACACTCCTGTGGGGAGAACTCTCACTTTCCCAAGTTTCCTTGGCAATATCCAACAGCCCTCTTGGGTGTCTCCCATACAGTAACTCAAAGGGGGAGAATCCCGTAGAGGATTGGGGCACCTCCCTAATAGCAAACATCAGATAAGGAAGTAGACAGTCCCAATCCTTTCCATCTCTATCCACCACTTTCTTCAACATTTGTTTTAGGGTTTTGTTGAATCTTTCAACCAGCCCATCGGTTTGGGGGTGATACACAGATGTACGTAATTGCGTCACTTTGAACAATTTACACAGCTCCTTCATAACCCGGGACATAAAGGGTGTACCTTGGTCCGTAAGCAGTTCTTTACAAATACCCACCCGGCTAAACACAAGAGATAGCTCTTTGGCTATGGTTTTGGCCGAGGTATTTCGGAGAGGGATCGCTTCTGGATAACGGGTGGCATAGTCCATTATAACTAATATGTACTGGTCCCCCCTAGCGGACTTGATTATAGGACCTACCAAATCCATGGCGATCCTCTCAAACGGGACCTCAATGATGGGTAGATGGACCAGCGGGCTACGGAAATGTGGCATCGGGGCCGACCTCTGACACACAGGGCAGGAGGAACAATAATTTTCTATGTCCTTCATCACCCCCGGCCAATAGAATCTCTGTAATACCCTCTCTCTGGTTTTCTCTGTCCCCAGATGACCTCCAAGAATGTGCCCATGGGCCAACTCCAACACCAACTTCCTGTAAGGTTTGGGCACCACAAGCTGCTCAACGGTTTCTTCTGCCCTTTTTGCCACCCGATACAGTAGGTCCTTCTCTACGCTGAAGTATGGGTAAGTGCAGGTATTATCTGGGTTCACTAACTCGCCATCTATTTTCACTACGTTTTCCCGTGCCTTTATTAGGGCGGGGTCTTTCAACTGTTCTGTGGCAAAGTTTTCCCTGTGAACCTCAAGATCAGAAAACTCCACAGACGGTAGGTTTTCGTCTGAGGAGGTGGGCTCCTCTCCAGTTTCTTGAGTCTCCCCTGCCAATACTGATAAGGGAAATTCCGGAGAGTCCTCACCACTCTCAGGGGAGTTCTGGCTATCACATTCCTGGTACATAGGGGCACCAGTGGGGGGCTCAGGATCATCCCACAGTTCCCAGAACTTCGGAAAATCCCTTCCCACAATGGCGTCATGCGGTAACTGAGATACTAAGCCCACTGGATGAAAGAGGGTACCTTTGGGGGTCTCGAAACACACTGTAGTCACTGGATACTCTCGGGTGTCCCCATGCACACAAATAACAGCTACCTTGCTATTCCCAGAGACCTCTGTTTTAACTAACTCAGCCTTTATCAGGGTCACAAGGCTACCTGAATCCAGCAATACCACAACATTTCTACCATTAACACACATTTTGCATAAATGTTTCTCAGTTCCTCGAATGGCAGTGCATGCGACTGTCGCACACAGCGACTGACGTCTGCCCGTCAGAAAGTCACACTGCATGGGTTCCTCCACAACCGGGCAATTGGCTGCAATATGTCCCGCTTGCCGGCAGCGGTAGCAAACGATCCTTCTTGCCGCCTCTTGAGCCGCTGATTTCCCAGGCTGTTCTCGCCAAACTTGGGGTAGAGCTCCCACCCTCTCACTCTCTCCACCCTCACCCCTTGGAATCCTCTTATCCGCCCCTGGGGATGGTCTGGTCTTAGGGTGGAAAGTCCGAGTGTCTCTGGAAGAGGCCGTCAGGTTCTCTGTAGCCAAGTATTTCTCCACACGATCCACAAGACCATCGGCCGTCTCTGGGTCTCCATGGCTTACCCACTTTTGGATGGCAGTAGGAAGAGCTCTCAAAAACCGATCCATTACAACACGTTCCACAATCTTTGGTGCGGACAAAGTCTCTGGCTGTAGCCACTTTCTGCTCAGGTGAATGAGATCATACATTTGAGACCTGGGGGGTTTTCCAAGCTGGAAAGTCCAGTTATGCACACGCTGAGCCCGGACAGCCAGGGTGACACCCAGCCTTGCCAATATTTCAGCTTTTAGCATCACATAGTCTTTTGCTTGGTTAGGCTCTAGGTCATAGTAAGCTTTCTGCGATTCACCAGTTAACAGAGGAGCCACCAGTCCAGCCCACTGCTCCTCAGGCCACTTTTCTCTTTCAGCGGTCCTTTCAAATGTGGTCAAAAATACCTCTGGATCATCCTCTCCAGTCATTTTTGTCAATAAACGACTCACCCCAAAGGACGCGGTATTAGTGGGACGGCTTTCCTCACTGGTCTGCGGACGTTGCTGCATTACTGCTTCCATCTGTTGTTGTAGTCTCTGCTCTTGCTTCTGCAACAGGTCTATGAAGCGGGCCTCAGATTGCTGCTGGGCTTGTTGCTGAGCCTCCAGACTCTGTTGCAAAGTTGCGTTTGTCTGCTGCTGGGCTGCAAGGCTCTGTTGATGAGCTTGCTGCTGGGCTGCAAGGCTCTGTTGATGAGCTTGCTGCTGGGCTGCGAAGTTCTGTTGTTGAGCTGCAAGGCTCTGTTGATGAGCTGCAAGGCTCTTTTGCAAACCTGCATTTGTCTGCTGTTGATTGGCATTTGCTAGAGCCAGCTGTTTCAGTATCTCCTCCATGCTGGCTTAAAAAAAAACTGCCTGCATTCTCCACCAACTGTGAGGGAGTTAGCTCGGCAGCGGGTGTGGGTGACCCCCGGGATGGGCTCCCCACACAAAAACAGGCCCAGCAAACGGAGGTTGTGGTTTTCAAAATCAAAAAGGTGCGGTTTATTTTCTATTTACAGTGACAAAACACAGCAAAGCAAAAGAAACATAAACAAAATAAATCCTGGTCAACTTGACCTCTGACTAAACATACAGGTTTCCTAACTAACAACTGGGATCAGCCTAGTGCTGTCCTAGTCCCTAAGTCCCTGGTTTTAAATGTCCAAGCAAATAGCCACACAGGCTTTGTCTTACCGCACAGGGGTTCACCCTCCCTAGACAGTCCACACAGGTCTGGGTCCAGGCATGAGCAAACACCTAATGAATCTGGGAGTTTTTATAGAGGCCTTAAACGAACTGACAGGCTTCAGCTGGTCTCATCAACTCCCTGCCTGCACGACGCCCAGCCCTCTCCCTAGAGGTATGAGTCATCCATGAGCCCACTAGCCCCAGCTGGGCTTATACAACTCTCCACCTAGTTGTATAAGTCGGCGTAAAGCCTGAATCTGGGCGAAATATATCTACCCCCCTGGATGCAACCAGGTGACTTTACCTTCCTGCTGTCACAATATATGGATGTGGCAATGTGAGTGCTTTCCCTTCCCTTTTCCCTTTTCCTTCTTCATTATTACAATTTTGGGTGGCAGACACCAAATCCCTGTATCTATGCACTCCCGGCATTGAGTTCCGTATATGTGGACTCTGCCGAATGTATCAACTATATACAACTCTGTTGATACTTATTTTCCAACTATTTTATGATTGAACAGTCTTCTTTTATTTTATTGTTTCTTAATCCTTTTATATATATTTAAATTTACTCTGGAGAGTGTACTCATGGTGGACTTTGCAGGCAACAATTGGGAAGGTTTCATGATGGGCATTAAACAAACCTGTTCCTCTATCAAATCCAATGATGTGGAGTTTGAAATTGTATATCAGAAACTCACCCAGACCTTTGAAAGAAAATCAAGCCTTTTTTGGCACATCAGATACTTTGAGCAATATTTATTGGATGATTTCAATCCTAAAGGACTAAGAATATAAGTTTTTCCTAACATCTGGACCCTTGACTCTGACTTCAAGGCCCGATGGGAATTGAATCTCCAACTTTGCTCAAGGAAAATGATGGAGCTGATGATTGAATATTACATGCAAGAATTGAAGGTGGTAGATTGTGAAATCAAGAGGATATACGATGAGAATGCAGCCACATTGAGTAATGTAGACTTCGGACCCTTTGATATGCGCCTTAAAGAGCATATACAGGGTTTCACGAAGGATTTACTTCTCAAAAAAGAGGATAAGTTTGCTCGTGATAGATTGGCCTTTGCGGGGAAATATGCCTACAATTGGTCCCTTACTAACAGCCAACGAGGGACACGGAGGGGAGCTGGTCCACCTAGGAACATTAGACGTACTAACGAGAAAGATAAATATGATTCTGATTCCTCTGCTAATTCTCTCACTTCACAGAATTCACGAGCAGGTGGTCGAGGACGACAGGGGAGACGGAACTCAAGGAAACGACCTCAAGATGGTGGTGGGTACCGGACTGGCACTCCAAGTAAGAAACACATAACTGGGGACATTGAACGACCAAAAACAAATAGCTCTACTGACATCTGTTCAGACCTAAACCCTCATAGTAACAGAGGGGTCTCTATGTTCCCCAATCCATCACTGGGTGTCTCGTCTGAGAATTCCTCTACCCCTGCCGTGACCTCTCGGGCTGAATCTGATATTCGTCAACACATTATTGGATCAGCACAAGCGATGGCCAAGACACATAGCTTGACCGCCTCTGGGGCTGTTGCCAAGGACAATAAGAGATGACGTATAGATCATTTCTTTCCTCGAATTTGTCGTCCGAATGTATCTGCCGAATTAATTTCCCCTGATTTTACTCTATCTATCCCTTCTCCCCCTTCAGTTGATCCTTTGACTGCCACACTACCTACTGTAACCAATCCATCTATAACCTATTCATATGAGGGGATTCAGAACAAGGCATCTCGCCTGGAGGTGATCAATTTATCCTCCTACCCCCTGAATGAGACAGAAATAGACCTTTTGAGCTTGGGCCTTAGTTTTTGTCCTAATACCTCTTCCAACAAATTCGAGCTCATAAAGGATCTTTATCTTTTTGCCCGAAAATTTACCTTAAAATTTATGTATGACAAAGAGCGGTGCACTAAACAAACGGAAATCTCTCATCAGGAGATTTGGGAGGATTTCTCGGTGGCTGAGTTCCGAGCCCTCAAGAACCTTGTTCTGCTACTAGACGAGAGTGAGGGGACTGAGATCCGCGAAATGAGCCTGGAAACTGAAGTGGCGCGAGGCCAACGCATTCAAAACTTGCAATATCAAAATGATATTGAGTTGTTGAGTAAGGCTGTAAAGAAAAAATCTACTCACTTTCCCTCGCTTCACATCAACTCCAATGTCTGGGCCTTTCTGACACAGACTATTGGGGATGTTGAATCCTTGGATCTTGTCAGATCGGCTCATCAGAACCTCTCAATACTACAACGACAGGCTCTGATGGGCCTCAGTCGCAATTCTCATTTGGTGATCAAGCCCTCGGACAAGGGCGGCAATGTGGTAGTCATGGACGAGCTCAAGTACAGGAATATGTGCTGGGACATCCTCAGAAACCGGGATTTGTACAGACCAATATCTGACGATGTCATAGACAAATACAACCAGCAATACAATGACACCATTCAGTCTGCCCTCTCCGAGGGCTTGATCACCAAGGAGATCTACGAGGGCATCCAGGTACCCTACCCAAAGATCCCATGTTTCTATTCACTCCCCAAAACGCACAAAAACCTATCCAGACCTCCGGGTCGGCCGATAGTATCTAGCGTAGGTGCCAAGACAGAACGAGCAAGCAAATTTGTCGATGAATATTTGCGACCCCATGTAACTACCCTTCCCTCCTACATTCAGGACACTTCAGACCTACTTAGAACCCTTGATGGCCTTAATGTGCCCCCAGGATGCTTTTTGGTATCCATAGATGTGGAAGCACTTTATTCATCCATTCCACACAAATTAGGACTCACAGTCATTTCCAGGTTTCTCAAAGAAAGAGGTCCTAAGTCTATTGGCCTCAACTCCTTTGTGCTCAAATTGTTGGAGCACATCCTGACCAAAAATATTTTCTCGTTTGATGGGTCCCACTTCCTCCAGGTACAAGGTGTCGCAATGGGCACTTGTTGTGCTCCATCTTATGCGAACTTGTACCTGGGGGGGTGGGAACGTGAGTTGTTTGCCAATGACAAATTTGGGCATCTCTTCTGCTCGGTCTTGGGATGGTTCCGTTTTATTGATGACGTTTTGATGCTGTGGGCGGGAACTCTGACCACTTTGAATGAATTCATGCAAATGTTGAGTACCAATAGATACAATCTTAAATTCACCATGGCCTACAGCCAAACTAGGATTGCATATCTGGACATCTCGATATACGTTACAGAGGAAGGTCAAATCAAAACCACTCTGTACCGTAAACCCACGGCGGGGAATACGATCCTACACGCTGCAAGTTCGCACCCTCGTTCATTGGTCCAAAGTATACCATTTGGGCAGTATCTACGTCTAAGACGGAACTGCACTGATGACATGAAATTCAAAGAGGAGGCCGATCTCCTCTATACATGCCTAAGACTGAGGGGCTATAGCAAAAACTGCCTTAAGAATGCTTTCAAAAAAGCTCTCATCAAACTTAGAAATGTCATACTTGCCAGAGCCCCCAAAAAAATCACCCCTGATGTAGTGAGGTTTATAACTACATACTCTGACCAGCATGTCCAAGTCAAGTCAATTATGCAAAAACACTGGCACATTTTGTCTGCTGATCCGGTCCTGAAACAATATATTGGAACAAGCCCGGAAATTACCTTTCGACGGGCTTGCTCTATTTGGGACTGTCTGGTATAAAGTAACTATAGGAGATCTGACAACAAACCCCGGGAACTAAAGGGACTGTACAAATGTGGCCAGTGTGATTACTGTGACCTTTTACTTGAGGGCCCAAGGATAAGTTTACCCAACGGCCAGACTCACTTCCTGAAACATCATATCACCTGCCAGACTAAGGGAGTTATTTACATCATTTTTTGTTGTTGTGGATCCTTCTACATTGGAAAGACCATTCGAGCCTTTTGGAGAAGGATCAAAGACCATGTTTATTACGCAACTAGTGGTCTTTCGAATACCACCATTGGCCATCATGTGGCGTTTAGGCATCGTTATGAACCCCAGGTTTTTAAGGTTGCCGCCCTAGATCGGGTCTATGAGGACCCACGGGGTGGCAATTTTGAGCAGAGGGTACTACAACGAGAAACTGAATGGGTTTATAGATTAAAGGCAACTAAGTATCCTGGCCTTAATGATATGGTCAGTTTCAAACCATTTTTGTAAAATATATGTTTTGTTATACCCGTTCTTGTATTCAATATTTTTCTTTCCTTTCCCTTCCCCAATACTGTTCTTCCCTTTCCCTTCCTTAATGGTGTCCTGGGATGTCTCCTGGGGTGTACTCTCCCAATTTCCACATGTTGGGAATACTTTTTGGTCTCTATGTAGATCTAGAGAGAATTTATTTAGATATGCAAAAAAGGCCCTTTTGGATATATGGTATAGAAGACTATTCATTGTTTCTGTGTATATGTGATGGAAATATAGAAATCTACTAGTATATATTGTATTAATGGAATATATTCTAAATGAACAACTGTCTCTAATGAGACTGACAGATTATGTACTGTGGCATCGCATAATTATGTTAATGTGAGTATGTCTTGGTGTGCTTCTTGGCGCTTTTTCCTACCCTTTCTGTGCATTTCACCGATCCGATATGGCGATTGGCAATCTAATAATAACAACAATAACATAAAACTCTCTATTCTCCTGTTGTTTCTTTTTCTCTGCGTCGTTTGCTATATGGCGTTTTGTATTTATCTTCCGTCAACCCTCCTGCCCTATTTGCGCTGTTTCTTTCCCTATTCCAACATGGTGTGCTTGATACTTCCGCCCATGATTTAGCTAGAGGGCGCATCTAAGTGACGTCAGTACGCTACGCATGACGCGGACGTATGACGTCAACGCGCCGCACGCAAAGCGTGCTTTTTGCCGCGTTTTTTTGCTGTATAAATATCACAGCAAGTACAGCCTGTCCCCTGTGTTCAGTGTGACGCTGACTCCCGGGGATATGATGGTTTGACGTTAACAACTAGGTAAGCTGCCCTTTACACCTTGATTACCTATATAGGCACGAGCTGTTCATATAGCTATTATTGTTGTTCTTTGTTTTCTACTTTCAGACTCTACATAGTGATACATATATCACTGCTCTGGTTGAAATCCTGTATTCTCATTGAAAGCATCTATGAGAGGATTTTGTGACAAATAGAAAGTTTTCTTTTTTCATACGAATAACGTCCCTCATCCCCGTTTTTGGATATATTCTTGTGGATATATTTGGTAACTATAAATACGATTAAAATGAGTTCTATTACAGTTGGTACACTGGTTATAAAAAGTAAAAATTCGCGCTAGGTGCAAAGTGATTTAAAAAAATATATAAATGAATATGTCCCTTAAGGAAACCTGCTGCTAAACACCAAAAAAACCTTTGATATAAGGTACAAACAAAATGAGTATACAAAAATAGTGTAGCGCTGGAAAGAACTGTATATATCTATACAGTTAAAATTAAATACGTGAAAAAAGTATCAAAAACACTAATAAAACAATGCAAATAAACCAATCAAGTTCATAAGTGCCCGTGAAGAAAGAAGATTATCAAATAAATGTGTAGAGGATTTCCTCTATATTGATGATAAGAGTTCCACAGAGAAGATATCCGATGAAGCTGGTAAGTGCTATTCCAACAATAAGTGAAGATCCCGCCACCAAAGTGAGAAATGAAGGCTTACCAAACAGCCTGCGACCGCCCTTCTCAGGGGGGTCAAAACAAGCTTAGTAGAGCGATGTTCACTCCATGGAAGGCAGAGAAATTAGGAATTTCTCTGCCTTCCATGGAGTGAACATCGCTCTACTAAGCTTGTTTTGACCCCCCTGAGAAGGGCGGTCGCAGGCTGTTTGGTAAGCCTTCATTTCTCACTTTGGTGGCGGGATCTTCACTTATTGTTGGAATAGCACTTACCAGCTTCATCGGATATCTTCTCTGTGGAACTCTTATCATCAATATAGAGGAAATCCTCTACACATTTATTTGATAATCTTCTTTCTTCACGGGCACTTATGAACTTGATTGGTTTATTTGCATTGTTTTATTAGTGTTTTTGATACTTTTTTCACAGTTGGTACACTGTTTTATGAATATATCTGACTGCACCTATTGGCACTTATAGACTTGCCCAGCTATCTATGCGAGCTTTGAGCGTCAGATCCCTTCATTCCTGTGAAAATATCAATGCTTGATCATCACTTTTTTTGACCAGCAGGTAGGATCTTATCATATACTTATATGTATATGTGTTGATATATGTCATATATACATACATATATATTTTTTTATATTTCTGTATTAGACCACATAAATCATCACGTTATATTTTCAAATCGGTACTAATTGAACAACATCTTGCTATCCGGATGTCCTTCTGAGGTATTTTTATACTCTGGGGGTTTTCCTATGTGTGTTTTTCTTCTTTTTGCTCTTTTTGCTTTCTGCTTTCCTCTTCTGCTCTTTGCCATCTGGATCGTGGTGTGCATGGGGGACAAGCGTTGTAGCCTTTCAGCTTCAAAGACATTTATATTCACATTTTTATTTACTTTTTAATTGTATATACTGTATATACATTTTTATGTATCTCATTTCAGATAGTGAGATTTGTCCCAAGTGTGTATAAAAACCGTCCCCCTCCCCTCTTTGTCCGTCCTGACGAAGCCTCACGGCGAAACGCGTCGACGTTCAAGGGACTCCTTACTGCTATATTATATTGTATGGTCTTTTTAATCTATGTTAATTTTGCGATTCAATAAACTCTTTTTGTATTCCAATTATGTGTGTTGCCTGAAAAGTCCTGCCTTGTCTTACTCTCTTTTTGAGTAACAAACCAATTTTTTCTCTTGATATATGGATGTGGCAATGTGAGTGCTTTCCCTTCCCTTTTCCCTTTTCCTTCTTCATTATTTCATTCAGGTAAGCTTTAGGTGAACGCTATGCAAAGCACACAGTACACTAAGTGAAACTCTGCTGCAGCTAGCACAATCACCTGCCTGCCTGTCACAGTATAGAGAACAGCAGTAACGGATCTAGCGAATCTAAATACAGTGTATAAATATATATATACAACACATAGGATACATATATATCCTCTACACACTGTAACATCAGCTAACTGACTCGCCTGCCTGCTCTATCAAACTCAATATAAATGACACTGTCTCTCTCTCTCTCTGTAACTCTCTCTTTCACAAACGCCAACACACTACACAAGGCCGACTTCCAGGCGGCCTTATATAGTGTGGGGTGTGTACCTACTCCTCTGAGCCATGATTGGCCAAAGCCACCCTGGCTTTGGCCAATTACAGCTCTCCGTTATTACCGTGCTGTGATTAGCCAAAGCATGCGGGTCATAGTGCATGCTTGGCCAATCATCAGCCAGCAATGCACTGCCGCAGTGAATTATGGGCCGTGACGCGCCACTCGAATTTGGCGCAAACGGCCCATAATGTTCGATCTTCGTCGAACGATCGAACAGCTGACTCGAACACGAAGCTCATCCCTAGCCACGGCACTAGAAAGGTTGAGAATCACTGTGCTAGAGTTATTCCCTGTGGTTGTTTCATTAGAATTATGGGGTCCTAAGTTTGCCAATAGGAGAATATTAATCAGTTCTGATAACAAAGGTGTGTGTTTTGCTGTCAATTGATTTTTCTCCCTGATGCCGGAAGCGGATCTAGTCGGGGCTTCACTCTGCCCCATTTATGGAATCTAATTAAATTTTGGTGAACATTTAGCATTCTTTAGCCAATTCAACTTGGAAGAGTTATTCTTCTGCGTGGTTGTTGTGGTTGTCTTTTTTTATCTTCCTTACAAACTGATATTTCTGGATATTACAAAATTTTGTGCTATAATTTCTTCATTCACTAATGACATTTTTTTTTCATGGTCTCACATTAATAAAACGTTATCTGGCATTTCTTTTTTTCTTTGCCTTCATAACCTTCCTGCCTGTCGAAGTTTCTTTTCAGTAAAACAGGCCATGAAAAGTTATAGAAGGAAGAATTTAACTAATGACACTAGATCCCCCATTACACCTGAGTTATTGTCTAAATGATGTAATATCACAAATTTAGTATGCTCATCCATGTTTGAACTAATTTTGTTTAATGCGTTTTTTTCAATAGCCTTTTTTGCGGCTTTCAGGATTTTGGAATTATTATCTTCATCAAAGGCTGGAAGGTCAAGTATTTTGTTATCTAACGTGTTATTGTTTGATCACAGTTTAACCACTTGCCGACCAGCGCACGACGATATACGTCGACACAATGGCATGGCTGGGCAGATAGGAGTACACGTACGTCCCCTTTAAGATGCGGCATTGTGGGCACGCGCCCGCCGTGAGCTCCATGAGTCTGACCGCGGGACCCGCGAACTCGATGTCCGCGGGGATACACGCGATCGTCACTCGGAGAGGAAGAACAGGGAAATACTGATGTAAACAAGCATTTCCCCATTGTTCCTAGTGACAGGACACTGATCACAGCTCCCTGTAATCGGGAGCTGTGATCAGTGTTGTGTCACACGTAGCCTATCCCCCACAGTTAGTACACATCCCTAGGACACACTTAACCCTTTCAGCGCACCCTACTGGTTAACCCCCTCACTGCCAGTGTAATTTTTACAGTAATCAGTGCATTTTATAGCACTGATCGCTGTATCAATCACAATGGTCCCAAAATGGCATCAAAAGTGTCCGATGTGTCCGCCACAAAGTCGCAGTCACGATAAAAATCGCTGATTGCCGCCATTACTAGTAAAATATTTTTTTATAAAAATGCCATAAATCTATCCCCTATTTTGTAGAAGCTATAACTTTTGCGCAAACCAATCAATAAACGCTTATTGCGATTTTTTTTACCAAAAATATGTAGAAGAATACGTATCGGCCTAAACTGAGAAAAAAAAATATTTATTATAGCAAAAAGTAAAAAATATTGCATTTTTTTCAAAATTGTCGCTCTATTTTTGTTTATAGCGCAAAAAATTAAAACCGCAGAGGTGATCAAATACCACCAAAAGAAATCTCTATTTGTGGGAAAAAAAGGACGTCAATTTTGTTTGGGAACCACGTCGCATGATTGTGCAATTGTCAGTTAAAGCGACGCAGTGCCAAATCGCAAAAAGTGCTCTGGTCTTTGGCCAGCCAAACGGTTCGGGGCTTAAGTGGTTAAGAATATATTTTAAATATAGTAAAACTGATTCCTTGGGTCTTGGCACTTGGATTTCATTAAACAGGTGCCGGGACGAAAGTATCTGTCCTGTTAAAGCATTGAAATCTTATTTTAACATCAGGCCTGGGTTGTCTGAGTTGTTGTTCACTCATTGCGATGGTTCGCCTCTAACGGTTTATCAATTTAAAAGTGTATTGAAGAGATGTTTATCAGAGTTAAAATTGAGTCATTTACATATTACAACGCATTCCTTTAGAATCGGAGCAGCGACATGAGCTGTGCGGATAGGTCTAGAAGCTAAAAGCATAAAAAGATAGGAAGATTGTACATTCGCCAATATTAACTCATTACTCTGTTTCAGGTAATCGTCATATGGTGTGGATATTGGGACATTCATTTATCTTCTGGGCGCAGAAGAGAGCTGTTGCTAGAGTTTACTCAGAGAATTTGGGTCTGAATCCACACAGGGGGGTTTATTTATTAAAGCCAGGGAGTGCAAAATCAAGTTCACTTCTGCAAAGAAACCAATCAGTTTCTATCCTCAGCTTGTTCAATTAAGCTTTGGCAATACAATATGGAAGCTGATTGGTTTCTATGCAGAAGTGAGCCTGATTTTGCACTCTCCAGCTTTAGTAAATAAACCGCAGTGTTTTGGTTTCAGAGAGAAAAGCCAGCAAAATATTGCACTGACTTCCATGCAAAGTATGTAAGCACTTCTTGGGCGGTGGTTTAACAGGGAGATACCAAGATTATTTAAATTAATAAACAAGATAGAGCACTATATCAGAGAGACAATAGCCATAAATATTTTTGATTGACAGAGTAGTAGATAATGCTGCAAACTAGTAGAGACAGAGCAAAATTTACCCTCTAGCAAACACTATATATTTTATACCTGACATTCTGCTGTGGAAACATTATGTGTGGCACCTTTAACCACCTGCCTACCGGGCACGAAAACCCCCTTCCTGCCCAAGCCATTTTTCAGCTTTCAGCGCTGTCACATTTTGAATGACAATTGCGCGGTCGTGCAACATGGCTCCCAAACGAAATTTGCGTCCTTTTTTTCCCACAAATAGAGCTTTCTTTTGGTGGTATTTGATCACCTTTGCGGTTTTTATTTTTTGCACTTTAAACAAAAGAAGAGTGTCATGTTTGAAAAAACACAAAATATTTTTTACTTTTTGCTATGTAGCGGGGTCTCTAAATTTAGGTGGGACACCCAGGTGTGTAAGTATGGGAATAGTGGACCATTTGTGTTCGTGGAGGATTGGATGGTATAATAATCTCCTTGGCCTCTGGGTGGCGGGGTACCTGGAGGCTCAAGGTAGATTGGCCATCACAGTGCTACCCTTTTTGTCCCTTTCCGGAGATGGTACGGCGAGGGCGGGGAACCTGCCGTGGTGTCGATGGGAGGAGATAAAAGGGGGAGACGCCCTAACCACGAGGTCTTGAGGAGGATCTTCTTCACGCACCCAGGCACCTTAGGCCTGGGTGCGGGCGGTTCTGGATTCCGGCCCAGGCGCCCTAGGCCTGACCGGAATGGAGTTGGAGTCCATCCCAGGCACCTTCAGCCTGGGGTGAGGTACTATACTAGGAGGCCTGGGGTCCAGTGACTTCGACTGGATCCCGCGAGGGTGGAGACGTCCGAGGGTCCCTGAGGTGGATGGGGCCCATGTCTGAGGTGAGGAGGCCGGGGAGGTTACCCGTCCGGAGAGTCTGGAGCAGCATCAACCCAGTGACGGATGGGCCTCTGGTAACTCCCTTGGAGGGACATCTTCCCCTGATAGGGGCCGCAGCGCAGCGAAGGTACTCCTATCTACGTTCTCTTGAGTCGCTGGTAGAGACTCTCAGATTCTAAGTCCTTTCTAGCTAAATGCTATAGTAACCGCTGGCGAGATCGCAGTGGTTTAGCTAATAACCAGGATAGTGCCTCGACCTGCTCACCCCCGTATCAAAATGTTATCAAGTCGCAACCAGTTGGCTACTGAAGCACTGTTTATTGTGAGATGTACAATAAAGCAAGAGTTGGACTGTGATCGGTGTGTGGAACTCTGGTTAATGGGAGCAGAGGGAAGTGTTGACACAGCAGGACTGTATTCTAGACAAAAGCACATAGGCCCGAGGAAATATCTGGTGCTGGCCTTCACCTCACCCACAGCTATGGGGAGGACATGGGCCGTAGCACATTTCACCCTGTCCTGTGACATACCCCTAGACAAAGGAGATGGGGTGAGGCCGCTACAGCTATAATAAATATCCATTTTTTTTTTTTTTTATGTAAAAATTTTCCTCAGTTTAGGCTGATATGTATTCTTCTACATATGTTTGGTAAAAAAAAATCGCAATAAGCGTATATTGATTGGTTTGCGCAAAGTTAAAGCAGATACAAAATAGGGGATAGATTTATAGCATTTTTTTTTTTAATAGTAATGGCGGTGATCTGCGATTTTTATTGTGACTGCGATATTGCGGCGGATACATCGGACACTTTTGACACATTTTTGGGACCATTCACCTTTATACAGCGATCCCTGCTATAAAAATGCATTGATTACTGTATAAATGTGACTGGCAGGGAAGGGGTTAACACTAGGGGGCGAGGAAGGGGTTAAATGTGTTTCCTAGATGTGTTCTAACTGTGGGGGGAGGGGACTGACTGGGGGAGGTGACCGATGGTTGTCCCTATGTACAAGGGACACACCATCAGTCTCCTCTCCCTGACAGGACGTGGATCTGTGTGTTTACACACACAGATCCACTGTCCTGCTCGGTTACTGGGCAATCGCGGGTGCCCGCCGGCCATCGCGGCCGCCGGGCATGCGCATCGGGTCCCCAGCGATGCTTTAGGCACGGGCGCACGCGCTCCCTAGCTGCTTTTAAAGCCAGGACGTCATATGACATCCTGTCAGAACAAGAGAGTCTTCCGCCCGCCGTCATTTGACGGTGGGCAGTAGACAAGTGGTTAAAGTGCCTAGTCACCAAAACAAACCTGAAACTTTGAGGCACAATGAAGGATTGACACTGCTGAAAAGAAATGACAATTTTTACAGCTGAGGCCCAGCTGCAAAAAATTACATGTGGAACATTTGATGGCAGGCCAGCAGTGGTAGCAGGAGATGGTAATGGTTTTTGTACTCATTGTTGACCTAGGACTTGGTTTGCAAGTCAATTGTATTAAGGAACAGGTGCATTTGACGCTCTGTAACAAAACTGCCAATTTCACTGAATTCCCTCTCCAGCAGCAATAAGCTACAGAGCAAGCCAACAGCTCCTTTGCATGTTGAGTAAGCTCCAGCCAGTTGTCCAGCCTTGACACTCAAACGTCCATGGGGTCCTCAGTTTGGTCCTCAGGCAGTGTTTGTAACTACTGCTAGCAGTCAAGTCTGTCCACTGTGGTCTGAAAAATTACTTGCAATTAAACCTGAGGATCAGAGGCACGTTGGCCATGAAAGGGGATTCCGCTTTTCAGCATGGCAAATTATATCTGCCATTTTCCCCTTTTATTTGGAATCCAAAAGTGTGGAAAACCAGTAGTGATTCCCCTCCTTCATGGCCTGAAGCCTGGGGTCCTTGCACTTCAGTATAAATTAGCTCATTCACCATAAATTTCCTGCAGCAAAGGATTTTATGTCTTCAGTGTTACTGAGGTCATCAATGTCCATAACTATCTCACTCCACCCATGTACAACTCTCAGGGTCTGGGAGGGGTGACACTTACCCCATGCCCTCCTCCACCCCACCACTGGCACAACTCTCCTTCTCTGCCTGCAATTGTCTCCAGAGCCTTGTCTATTACACCATGCAGTGTGTACTCCAGTAGGAATACCATGTTGCTAATACCTGCCTCATCACAGCTTACATTTCTGATCACCTCTAAGAATGGTGGCAGGTTGGTACAAACATTCTGAATTAATGTCCACTGAAGTGATGAAAAAAAACACCAGTTCCTGAACTAGTCCTATACTTACATAAATACTCATTGACAGTACACTGCTGCATGTGCAGCTGCTGTAGCATAGTCAAGCTCCAGTACATGGTTGTATTGCCGATCAAATGTGTGGCAGGATTCCACAGGATGCAGGCCCACGAATGTGCTTTGGGTGAGGAGGAGCCACAACATGGCGCCGTGCAGTAGTCTCAGACGAAGAGCTCCTGCGTGCTCCTCCGGGCGTAAAACTCTCTCACATAGGAAATCAGCCTGTGCTACGCTGCTCGTGGGGCTATGCCTGAAAGCTCCCTGGAACGAGCAGCGGTAACCATCTGACCCACCTGACACGTCTTCCCGGTTGCCTTGCGAGTGTGCTTGGTAGGACCTGGCTGAGGAGGTGGAGGACAGCTTTCTTGTGTCGACCCTTGGGCACCAGAGATCGCGGTGGTGGAGAGTGGGGCTACCAGGACTCCCACGCCGTAAAGCGGGGATGAGAAGGGAAGGCTGAGACGCCACACCAAGTGCGGGAGGAGTCAGAGACACAAGCTGGAACGGGGACGAAGCCTGACGAATCCAGACAGAGACAGATAAGCGGCAGGGAGAAAACGGCAAGTCATTAAAAAAAAACTTACTCTACAATCTTATAAATTGGAAGTAAAAGAAGGGCAAGTGGATGAAGGAAGGACGAAAGTTGGTGGAAAGAGGAAAGAGGAAGGAGGGGTTAGTGTCATTTAAAGACATTAAGGAATTTCTATATTTTATGGTGTAACTGAATGCACACCCCAACAAAGTATTTGCCTGTCTAATTATATCAATCCTCGCAAACCACTTGCACTTTTTGTTTGGATACCTGCCTACACACTTGCATACTTATCTGCATTGACACTTGCAGTGGAAAAAGTCAGGTAAACGGGCTTAGAGCTTATCTCACTGCACAGAGTGTGGACCCAGTGGGTGCAACAAAGAGGATGTCGGCCCAGGAGGGAAAGAAGTGTGTCTCCCCTGATTTGAAGGGAGGAATCAAAATGGCCACTCAGGAACCCCCTGTTCAGGGCCGTGGAATGGATGGACTCGGGAGGGGTAACATAATATCCAGTCGGGGGTATTCCCCTTTAAATCAAAACAACATGCTACGATCTTGGGTGTGAACCCCCCCAGGAGAAGGTGGAGACCACCTGGCTCAAGTCTGAAAAACTGTTAATTCAGTTGGGGAACAGACAGGAATGGAACTGAGTTTTCAGGAGGTAGAAAGACCCCCAGGAAGAGTTGCCAAAGTGCATATATGGAGGGGGGAAGTGGCATCACAAAGAATAGCATGGAACCCACGCAGACCAATAATGGAAATGCAACAGGATTGGTTTCTATGGGGATGGAGCACTATACCAATTCCATGAATCGGGACTCCATTACTGAATTAACCATATCCCAATCAGAGTTCACATTAGATTGTGATTTGAGAGAACATTTAAGAGCACTCCCAACAAAGAAAGATATCCAGTTACTGAGAACTGCTGTTGAAACACCATGTAAACAAGCTGTGGAGGAGCTAAAAGAGGATGTAGTAACATTGGGATGGAGAGTGGAAGAAACGGAGATGGGTCAGGAGTAGGGATGAGCTTCGTGTTCGAGTCGAACCCATGTTCGACTCGAACATCGGCTATTCGATCATTCGACGAAGATCGAACATTATGGGCCATTCGCGCCAAATTCGAGTGGCGCGTCACGGCCCATAATTCACTGCGGCATCCCAGTGCATTGCTGGCTGATGATTGGCCAAGCATGCACTATGACCCGCATGCTTGGCCAATCACAGCGCAGAAAAAACGGAGAGCCATAATTGGCCAAAGCCAGGGTGGCTTTGGCCAATTATGGCTCAGGGGGTTTAGTACATGCTTCACACTATATAAGGCCGCCGGCTCGGCAGCCTTGTCTAATGTGTTGGAGTTGTGAAACAAGAGTTTACAGAGACAGACAGTGTCATTTATATTGAGTTAGATAGAGCAGGCAGGCGAGTCAGTTAGCTGAAGTTACAGTGTGTAGAAGATATATATGCATCCTAAGTGTTGTATATATATTTATACACTGTATTGAGTTTAGCTAGATCCGTTCCTGTAATTCTCTATACTGTGACAGGCAGGCAGGTGATTGTGCTAGCTGCAGACAGTCAGTGTTTCACTTAGTGTACTGTGTGCTGTGTGCTTTGCATAGCATTCACCTAAAGGGTAACCTGAATACAGTTAAGCCCCGTACACACGATCGGATAACCTATGGATTTTCGTCCGATGGATTTGTCCATCGGATATCCGATGAAACTGTTTTCCATCAGTCTTGCCCACACACCATCAGTCAAAAAACCGACCGTTCCAAACGCGGTGACGTAAAACACTCCGATGAGCCGAGAAAAATGAAGTTTAATGCTTCTGAGCATGCGTCGACTTGATTCTGAGCATGCGTGGGTTTTTGATCCGATGGACTTGCCCATAGACGATCGGAAATTCCCATCGGTTTTTTATCCATCGGAAAATTTTAAAACAAGTTCTATTTTTTACAACCGATGGAAAAAAGACTGATGGGTACCATACACGATCGGTTGGTCTGTTGAAAACCATCCATCAGACGGTTTTCATCAGTCAAACCGATAGTGTGTACGGGGCTTTAGTCTCTGTACTGTGACAGGCAGGCCGGTGATTGTGCTAGCTGCAGACAGTCAGTGTTTCACTTAAGTGTACTACTGTGTGCTTTGCATAGCATTCACCTAAAGCTCACCTGAATACAGTTAGTGACTATTATAGTGGTGTTCTCATAATAAAACCACAAGCAGAGAGCTGCAAGTATTTTCAGTGTACTGTGTCCTCTTTACAGTTTTCACCTAAAACTAACTGAAAACAATTGCTGCTTTTCCCACCATACTAGCACCACAGCAGGCCATTAGTATGTGTGGAAGGCAAACAATGAGAGGCAGACAGTCACGAGTCAATAAAAGAGGGCAAGCAGGCTCTGTGTCTAGAGGCAACAGTGCTGCTGGTCGTGGACACGGTGCATCCTCATCAGCACGTGGCCGTGGGAAACGCTTGTCCTTCTTTTCGGCAGCTGGCCATGTTGAGCCGCAACATGCCCAAGACTTGGTAGAGTGGATGACCAAGCCGTCCTCATCCTCTCTCACCCAGGCTCAGGGTACTTTGTCTGGCAAAGCAGCTGCCAAAGCGGCCTCTTCCCTTGGCTCAATGTCACTCCTTCCCTAGCCCCACCATGTCCTCCTGAGGAGTCCCCAGAACAGTTTGACCACAGTGTTGGGTACATGCTCCAGGAGGATGCCCAGCTTTTTGAAGGCTCCGATGATGGAACCCAGCTGGAGGAAGGCAGTAACGTGAGCTCAGAGAGAGGGGGTAGTAACGTAAGCCCAGAGAGAGGGGGTGCCCAACAAGGTCAGCTATCTGGCAGTCATTTTCCCGCAGCTGCAGCATACTGCCAGATTGGCTCCAGTGATGAGGAGGAAGGGGATGATGAGGTCACTGACTCCACATGGGTGCCTGATAGGAGAGAGGAGGAGGAGGAGGAGGCACATCTCCAACGAGGCAGGATGCCCTCCAGGGGCCAGCTTAAGGGCAGCACACCGACTGCATCAAACCGCAGAGCTCCGCATGTGCAGGGCAATGTCTTGGCCTCGCTGGACAGAGCGGTCAGTGGTAAGGTGCATATTACCGCTGACTCATGGTCCAGCAGGCATGGACAGGGACGTTACCTATCTTTCACGGCGCATTGGGTGACTCTGCTGGCAGCTGGGAAGGATGCAGGACAGGGTGCATTAGTTTTGGAGGTTGTTCCGCCACCATGCCTCCAAAATGTTACTACTGGCGATTCTGACACACCTCTCTCCTCCACCCCCTCCTCTTCTTCTTCCTCCATGGCCTCTTCCTGTGCTGATTTGTCCTCGGAACCAGCGGTACTCCGTAGGTGTTCAAAGGGCTACCCCAGTACACAGGCAAAAAGATGCCATGCAGTGCTTGAGCTTGTGTGCTTGGGGGACAGGAGCCACACTGGGGCAGAGAATCTGTCAGCTCTGCAGGGGCAGGCTCAGAGGTGGTTGACGCCAGGCCAGCTTAAGCCAGGAAAGGTGGTTTCTGACAATGGCACCAACCTCCTCTCCGCCCTCCGACAGGGACAACTGACCCATGTGCCCTGTTTAGCTCATGTCCTTAACTTGGTGGTGCAGTGGTTCTTGGGCAGGTAACCGGGCTTACAGGAGGTCCTGAAGCAGGCCAGGAAACTCTGTAGGCATTTCCGCCAGTCATATAATGCCAGTGTTTGGCTGGCTGAGCTGCAAAAGGATTACAACCTGCCCAAGAACCGCCTAATCTGTGACATGCCCACCAAGTGCAACTCTACGTTGGCCATGCTGCAGCGGCTGCCCACGCAGCAGAGGGCCATCAATGAGTATCTGCTGCAATATGGCACCAGGACAGGGTCAGGGGAGCTTGGATTTTTTTCCCCATGCCAGTGGGCCATGATCAGGGATGCATGCACTATCCTGGCACCATTTGAGGAGGCCACGAGGATGGTGAGCAGTGACAGTGCATGCATCAGTGACACTGTCCCTCTTGTCCACCTGTTGGAGCACACGCTGCATGGAATAATGGACAGGGCACTTGAAGCAGAACAGAGGCAGGAAGAGGAGGACTTCCTTACCTCTCAAGGCCCCCTTTATCCAGACAGTGTTCCTGCTGGCCCGGCTATCACACAGGAAGAGGACGAGGAGAAGGAGGAGGAGGATTGTGTCAGCATGGAGGTGGAGACTAGCACTCAGCATCAGCAGCAGTCTTCAAGGGATCAATTACAGTCCCAAGACACCCATGGACTTGCACGTGGCTGGGAGGAGGTGGCTGCGGATCATGTCGTCCTCAATGACCCAGAGGACTCCGCACCGAATGCCTCAGCAAACCTACGCTGCATGGCCTCCATGATCCTGCAAAGCCTGCGTAAGGATCCTCGTATTCGTGTGATCAAGGAGAGGGATCATTACTGGCTGTCAACCCTCCTTGATCCACATTACAAGGGTAAGGTTGCGGACCTTGTCTTGCCGTCGCAGAGGTAGCAGAGGACGAGGTATCTTCGGGAGGCCTTGCAGAAAGGTCTGTGCAATGCATTCCCAGAGACTGGGAGGTTACAAATTCCTGGTCCTGGACAACGTGTTGTTGAGGCTTCGGTCAGTCAAAGAAGGAGCGGTGGAGAAAGTGGCCGTCTGACCGATGCGTTCAGACAATTTTTTAGTCCGCAGCCCCAAGGTATGATCGGTTCCAGCCACCATCGCCAGCGTCTGGTTTACATGGTGCAGGAATACCTAGGGGCAAGATCAGACTTGGACACCTTTCCCACCCAAAATCCTCTGGGTTACTGGGTCTTGAGGATGGATCCCTGGCCAGAGCTTGCACAGTATGCAATTGAGATACTGGCCTGTCCTGCATCCAGCGTTCTTTTGGAACGCACATTCAGTGCTGCTGGAGGCTTTGTAACCGATCACAGGGTGCGCCTGTCAACCGACTCGGTCGATCGACTAACCTTCATAAAAATGAATCAGTCTTGGATCACCACCAGCTACCAAGCACGTGATGCTGATGTAACAGAATAATTTTCTTTGAAATGTCAGATCCCTTCAAGACTGCCTATGCTGATGCAGAGTGACTATCCTGTTATGCTGAGTGACTATCCTCTTCCTCCTCAATAATCATGCTGATAGTTTGAAAGAACATTTTTGGTTCTGGGCACTGCCACCAGTGGCTAAGGTCCAATTTTTCAGCCCCTGTTTAACAGGGGCGTGTATTTACATTTTTTGATGCAATTCTTTGCAGCAGGGCTCATTGCTGCGCTCCAAGTACAGTATCTGTGAGGGGTTGCAGTGTTGTGGTACCAGCACCACCACCAAAGGCCCAATTTTTCCTACCACTGTTAAACAATGGCATGTAATTACAATTCCTGATATAATAGTTCACAGCAGGGCGTTCCAGCGCCCACCAAGAGTAACTGTGAGGGCTTACAGTGTTGTGGCACCAGCACCACCACCTCTGCTGTTCAGAGTATATAGGGCCTTTTTAAAATTTGGGTGCAGGGTTCCCCTTAATATCCGTACAAGACCCAAAGGGGCTGGTAGTGGGCTGGGGGTGGGGGGGGTACCCATGCCATTTTTCCCAATGATTTTCATTCATATTGCCGAGACCAGACATTACATTAAAGCCGCAAGCAGTTTTAAATGACTTTTTTTCCTTTAGAAATGTCATTTTGTGCAGGAACAGTTCTAAACACGAGAAACATGTGCCACTTCACAGGCATACTTTAGACACCCCCCAGGTACGATATTTAAAGGAATATTTCACTTTTTTTTTCACTTTATGCATCATTAAAATCACTGCTCCCGAAAAAACGGCCGTTTTTAAAACTTCTTTTTGCATTGATGCATGTCCCCTGGGGCAGGACCCGGGTCCCCAATCCCTTTTTAGGACAATAACATGCATATTAGCCGTTATAATTAGCACTTTAGATTTCGAACGTTCGCATCCATTGTATTTTTTTTTTACAGTAAAGGTTTTTATTTCGAAAAAGCAGGTTTATACAACAGTGACAGAACAAAGGCAGAGATGTGTTACAGAAAGTAATTAAAGAGTGAAATTGGTTGTACAATCAGAGAAAATATTCAGGGAACAGTCGGCAATGTATAATGACGGGATCGTTACATCATACTAAAAGCTAGGGGTACAATAGAAGTTACAGCAGGAGCACCTCAACCAGGGGTTCCTCCTCCCCCCTATCTCGGGGGGAGGGGGGGAAGAAGAGGGCAGCCAGTAGGAAGCAGGATAGCCAGAGGGGGGAGGAGTAAGGGGGGGAGGGAGAGAGGGGGGGTAGAAGGAGAGGGTGCCAGGGAACGAGGGGAGGCCAGGGATGGGGAGGAGGAGAAGCAGGGGGAGGGGAGAGGACAGACAAGAGGGGGGGCGGGAGGGGAGAAGGGAAAGAGGTCAGGAGAAGCCACAGAGTTTACCAGCCCTGCAACCGAGATTCCCAAAGCCTGTAACCAGGTATTATGAGCCTATAAGGCCGTCACCCCACCCATCCAACCAGGAAGACCAGATCTTGTCGAACTTTGCCGGGCAGTTCCTACTCTCATATGTGATTTTGTAAAGTGGCAATACCCTATTTACAGTAGCCTCCCAAGAGGCCCCAGAGGGGACCTCCGCCCTCCTCCATCTCAAAATAATTTCTCTCCTGGCGTAGAACAGTAAAAAGGTTACACATAGTTTGGTGTATCTGCTCCCCTCCATGTCTCCCAGGTAACTAAGCAGGAAGAACCTAGGGTCAGGCATCAGGTCTAGTCCACCAATCCTCCCCACAGTCTCCGCCACCTCCCGCCAATAAGGCTGGACCTTAGGACAGGTCCAGACCATATGGAAGAAGGAGCCCTCGTCCTGTCCACACCTCCCACACAGCGGGCTCAAGGAAGGATAAATGCTAGCCAGTCTTTGCGGTGTGTAGTATGCTCTGTGTAGGAACTTGAGCTGTATAAAACGGTCTCTGGGCGCAATCATGGACGGGATATAGGAGGAAACCAGTTCCTCCCAGGAGTCTTCATCTAGGTCAGGAATGTCCGCCCTCCATTTATGGAAGAGAGGCACTGTGTTGGTATCATGGGCGATCGTGAGGTATAGATAGAGGGAGGAGAGGGGTCTCTCCATCGTCCCAGACACAAGTCGTCTTTCAATTAGGTCCGACTCAAGAGTAATCGTCTCCGGGAATTGTGAGTTAATAGCGTGCTTAAGTTGCCAGTATCTAAATAGAAAAGATGAGGGGAGTTGGTGGGCCCGCTTCAGACTCGGGAATGTTATGACCCCCCCCGTCCACAAGAACGTGTTTAAGTTTTACTACCCCGTATTTGGCCCAGGCCGCCGGGTCAGGTACCAAATTGAGTTGGGGGAGCAGGGGGTTACCCCACAATGGGGTATGTGGGGAATGTGTAAGGGGCCTGATCCCCGAAGCCCTGGAGGTCTGCCATACCCTAATGGTGGTCTTCATTAGTTCAGTCACTTGGGGGTGCGCCCTAGGTCCCCTAAAAACTAGGTTGGAAAGAGCTGCATACGACCCGAGGAGAGCGGCCTCGAGGGTGACTGCAGGGTTCAGCTGTGGCTGGGAGAACCACCACCTTACTGTGACCAGGACCGCTGCCCAGTAGTATAGGAGGAAGTTCGGGAGGGCTAGACCCCCAGCAGATAAGGGGAGATAAAGAGACCGCCGGGCCACCCTGGGGGGGCAACCCGCCCAGATGAAGGAGGTCACTATCCTGTCTATTTTTTTGAAGAAAGAGCGGGGGATAGGAATGGGGGTCTGTCTAAAGAAGTATAAAAACTTGGGGAGATAAATCATTTTAATTAGGTTTCCTCTCCCTACCGGAGAGAGAGGGAGGCTGCGCCAGCCGGCGCAGCTCCTTGTCAACTGCTCCAGCAGGGGGAGTAGGTTCCCAGTCAAGTAACCTTTCAGTGTGGGGCCTATCTTTACCCCTAAATATGTGAATGTCTCCACCCAACTCAGTGGCGTGTGGGAGGGGGTCCGTGGTACCGACGATTGGAGGGAAAATAACACTGATTTGTCCCAGTTGATGCAGATCCCTGAATATTGGGCAAAGGTGTTGAACTGTGCCAGGGCAGAATCATGGGAGGTGGAGCTATCCGCCAGATATAGGAGGGAGTCATCAGCATACAATGAAAGCTTTTCCTCTAAGGGACCTACCCGGATGCCCCTGACCGAGGGGTCCCCTCTAATGTGTGCGGCAAGCAGTTCCATGGCCAGGGCAAAGAGGGTTGGGGATAGCGGACATCCCTGCCGGGTCCCCCTCCCCAAGAGGAAAGGGCCCGACAGTGTGCCATTGGTGCAGATGCGGGCCCTGGGGCGTCCATTGTATTTAATAGGGTTCTAAAGTTTGCGCGAATTTTCGGTTCGTTCGCAGGTTCTGGTGCGAACCGAACCGGGGGGGTGTTCGGCTCATCCCTAGTCAGGAGGACATTAGACAGGCAGTGGTGGATATTCAAGACATGACAAAGAATCATGAGGAAGCATTGAACTCTCTACTGGATCAGATGAATAATCTTGAAAACAGAGATCGTAGGCAGAATATACGTATAAGGGGTTTGCCTAAAACAAAACAAAATATTGAGTTGCTTCCAAAAATGACCTACCTGTTCCGGTTAATTCTGGGGACATCTGCACCAGGGAAGATTGAAATAGAAAGGATACACCGTGCCCTTCTTCCAACTCCTCAAAATACAGAGAGACCAAGAGATGTCATTTATAAAATACATAGATATCCAGTGAAAGAAGCCATTATAAAAGCAGCACGAGATAAACCCACAGTTGAATTTGAGAGGGCACAAATAGCTCTGTTTCCAGACTTATCATACAGAACTCTTATGCAACGAAGAACAATCAAACCCCTGCTAGAAGCCCTATGGGCAGCTGATGTTAAATACCGCTGGGGGTACCCCTTTAAGGTTACAGCAACACGGAATTGGAGAACAGCAACATTTCAAACTAAAGACGATCTACAACATTTCATTGAGGCTTTGGAATTACCTCAGGTGGACTTTCCAGACTGGAGAATGAATAACTATAAGTCAATACTACAACGACCAGAAAGATGGCAACAAGTGTCAGCTAAGGGCAGATGGAGAGACCATTTGGACTGATAGGAATGTTCCCAAATGGGATGAGATTTAATCACTCAGAATAGGAAAGGGAGGCGGGGTTTGGGTGGGTGGGGGAAGGGTGGAGGGAGGGTTTTTCCCCCCTTTTTTATTTTCTCTCCTCCCCTCCTCTCCCCCCTACACCCCCCTTCCAATTTTTTTTTTCCTTTTTTTTTTTGGGGAATGTAAGATGGTACACATGTTGAAGAATGATAAAATAATAATGGCACAGGCACATAAATAAAAGCCCGGGGAGCACGAGATGCTCGGTACATGTTTTTTAATAATTCCTTCCCCAATAGGTAGGTCCCAAGAGGGACTTGGTTTTCTGCCAGGGGCAGAAGGCAGGGGGATTCTGGACGGGGATGGAAGATCCCCGTCCAGACTCGCCATCCCCTTAGGGAGTGTTTTTTATATACAGTGGTATATTATGTTTCATGTTTTGGAATAGGGATGAGCTTTATGTTCGGGTCGAACATGAGTTCGACTTGAATATTGGCTGTTCGATCGTTCGTTGAAATCTGAAAATTATGGGGCGTTTGCGTAAAATTTGAGCGTCACGTCCCATAATGCACTACGACATCGCAGTGCATTGCTGTATGCTGATGGTCCAAAGCATGCACTATGACCCGCAGGCTTTGGCCAATCCCATCGCCGTCAGCAAAGAGAGCCATAATTGGCCAAAGGCAGGGTGCCTTTGACCAATTATGGCTAAGGGGGACTAAGTCCACGCCCCACACTATATAAGGCCACCTGCACGTCGGCCTTGTGTAGTGTGTTGCTGGCGTGGACCGAGAGAGTGTCATTTAGATTGAGCAGGCAGGCAGGTTCTTCAGTTAGCTGCAGTGTATTTAGTATATATATACATTCATGCTTGTGTATATATATATATATATATATATATATATATATATCCACTGTATCTAGTGTAGCTAGATCTGACTGCAGGCCGTTCCTGGTGTACTGTTTTTAATATACTTCAGGCAGGCAGGTGATTCAGTGAGCTGCAGTGCATTTAACCACTTAAGCCCCGGACCAATACGGACCATAATGACCAGAGGTGATTTCTGCTTTAACTGGAAATTGTGCGGACATGCAATGTTGTACCCAAAACGAAATTTGCGTCCTTTTCTTCCCACAAATAGAGCTTTCTTTTAATGGTATTTGATTGCCTCTGCGATTTTTTTTTTGCGATATAAACGGAAAAAGACTGAAAATTTTAAAGATTAAAAAAAAAATGATATTTTCTACTTTTGTGGGAATATGACAAACTTTTTTTTTGCACAAAGTTGTCACTAAATGATATATTGCTCACACATGCCATGGTTATATGTGGAATTGCACCACAAAATACATTTTGCTGCTTCTCCTGAGTACGGGGATACCACATGTGTGGGACTTTTTAGGAGCCTAGCCACGTACGGGACCCCGAAAACCAAGCACCGCCTTAAGGATTTCTAAGGGCACGAATTTTGATTTCACTCCTCACTACCTATCACAGTTTCGAAGGCCATGAAATGCCAAAATAGCACAAAACCCCCCCAAATGACCCCATTTTGGAAAGTAGACACCCCAAGCTATTTGCTGAGAGGCATGGTGAGTATTTTACAGCTCTCATTTGTTTTTGAAAATTAAGAAATACATTTTTTTTTTATTTTTTTTTTCAATTTTCAAAACTTTGTGACAAAAAGCAAGATCTGCAAAATACTCACCATACCTCTCAGCGAATAGCTTGGGGTGTCTACTTTCCAAAATGGGGTCATTTGGGGTGGTTTTGTGCCATCTGGGCATTCCATGGCCTCCGAAACTGTGATAGGCAGTGAGGAGTGAAATCAAAAATTTATACCCTTAGAAAGCCTGAAGGTAGTGCTTGGTTTTTGGGGTCCCGTACGCGACTAGGCTCCCAAAAAGTCTCACACATGTGGTATCGCCATACTCAGGAGAAGCAACAGAATGTATTTTGGGGTAATTCCACATATGCCCATGGCATGTTTGAGCAATATATCATTTAGTGACAACTTTGTGCAAAAAAAATAAAAATACAAAATAAAAACGAAATTGTCTTTTTTCCGCAACTTGTGTCAACATATAAAATATTCCATGGACTCGACATGCCTCTCAGTATATAGCTTGGGGTGTCTGCTTTCCAAAATGGGGTCATTTGGGGGGGTTTTGAACTGTCCTGGCATTTTATACACAACATTAGGAAGCTTACATCCACTCTTCTAACCACTTGAAGACAAAGCCCTTTCTGACACTTTTTGTTTACATGAAAACATATTTATTTTTTTTTGCAAGAAAATTATGTTGAACCCCCAAACATTATATATTTTTTTAAAGCAAAGGCCCTACAGATTAAAATGGTGGGTGTTGCATTTTTTTTTCCACACGGTATTTGCGCAGCGATTTTTCAAACCCATTTTTTGGGGAAAAAATACACTTTTTTTAATTTTAATGCACTAAAACACACTATATTGCCCAAATGTTTGATAAAATAAAAAAGATGATCTTAGGCCGAGTACATACAGTAGATACCAAACACGACATGCTTTAAAATTTCGCACAAACGCGCAGTGGTTACAAACTACATACATTTTTAAAAGCCTTTAAAAGCCTTTACAGGGTACCACGTTAGATTTACAGAGGAGGTCTACTGCTAAAGTGACTGCCCTGGGTCTGACCTTCACGGTGATACCTCACATGCATGATGCAATTGCTGTTTACATATGACGCCAGACCGATGCTTGCGTTCGCCACTGCGCAAGAGCAGGGCGGGACAGGGGTGCTTTTTTTTTTATATATTAATTTTGCTTTTTTATTTTATTTTTAAACTGTTCTTTCCATATTTTTTTTTTATCATTTTTATTGTTATCTCAGGGAATGTAAATATCCCCTATGATAGCAATAGGTACTGACAGGTACTCTTTTTTTGAAAAAACTGGGGTCTATTGGACCCTAGATCTTTCCTCTGCCCTCAAAGCATCTGACCACACCAAGATCGGTGTGATAAAATGCTTTCCCAATTTCCCAATGGCGCTTTTTATATACGGGGGGGGATATTCCCTCCCACTGCTTGTAAAAGCAGTCCAGAGGCTAATTAGCCGCTAGGATTGCTTTTACATGAAAGTCGGCCGCTGGCTGAAAAGAATGATACCAAGATGATACCTAAACCCGCAGGCATCAATCTGGTATAACCAAAGTCCAGCAACATACCAGTACGTTGCTGGTCCTTGTTGGACATGTATTGTAATCTTTTTTTCATGCAGCCTGTTGGCTGAACGAAAAAAAGAGATTGATCGGTGGGTATGCCCACCATTAGAATACCTCCCTTCATTCACCCACTTCTAATGATGGGCATACATGCACCATTTATATATGCCGAAGCATGGGGGCATCCTCCCGCAAAAGTTATGCCACACACACATGGTCGGACTTTTCCACGGGCATGCCTCAGTCGGAGTTTTGACCGTATGTACGCGGCATTAGGAGCAAAATCGCTCCTCCGCCCCTGCTGCCCCCATGCTTCGGCATATATGCTCTTTTTTTTTTAACTGTGGTGGTGAAATCACCTCCTACAGCACTGGAGTCGCAGGGATCAGGCCTGTCTCTGCGAACGCTGCAGTTATGTGTGTTGTGTTTTGTAAGTGACAGTGATCGATCGATACTGCACTTGGGTGGCCTGGGCTGGACGGAGGGGCAAAACGCAGGTGCTAGCAGGTATCTGGGCTGATCCCGCTAACACTGCGTTTTTGGGAACACTAAACTGCTGGGGACGCTAGTATAGATCTGATCAGATATTGATCTGTTCAGACACTATACCACTAAGGGAGGTGTATGCTTCATGCGTGGGTGTTAGTGTTACTGGCACTAACCTGACGCTGCCTGGGGCGACGCAGACCCTCTCTGACACTAAAACCTAATTGATATCACCCGCCGGGCGATCAGGGGGTTAAACCTTTATTGGGTTATATACGGTGGGTGCCCTGACACTATAAAAAGCAAACTAACTAACCAGCGTCACCCGTAACACTTATATGGTGATCACTGGTGAAAGGGTTAACTAGGGGCAATCAAGGGGTTAAAACCTTTATTAGATAATATATGGGGGTACCTGATGCTATATAAAAACCTGACGGTGAACCTAAATAACAAAATAACTAACTGGCTAACCAGTGTCACCAGTAACACTTATACGGTGATCACTGGTGAAAGGGTTAACTAGGGTCAATTAGGGGGTTAAAACCTTTATTAGATAATATATGGGGGTACCTGACGCTATAAAAACCTGCGGCAAACCTAAAAAAAATAACTGGCTACCTATCGGCACCAGCATAACTAATACAGCGATCAGAAAAACGATCGCTTAGTGACACTGGCAAAAGGGGGTGAAAGGGTTACCTGGGGGGCGATCAAGGGGTTAAACCTTTATTAGGTAATATATGGGGGTACCTGACGCTATAAAAACCTGCGGCGAACCTAAAAAAAATAACTGGCTACCTATCGGCATCACCGACACTAAGACAACGATCAGAAAAACGATTGCTTAGTGACACTGGCAAAAGGGGGTGAAAGGGTTAGCTGGGGGGGGGCGATCGAGGGGTTAAACCTTTATTAGGTAATATATGGGGGTACCTGACGCTATAAAAACCTGCGGCGAACCTAAAAAAAATAACTGGCTACCTATCGGCATCACCGACACTAAGACAGCGATCAGAAAAACGATTGCTTAGTGACACTGGCAAAAGGGGGTGAAAGGGTTACCTGGGGGGCAATCAAGGAAATTAAACCTTTATTAGGTAATATATGGGGGTACCTGACGCTATAAAAACCTGCGGCGAACCTAAAAAAAATAACTGGCTACTTATCGCATCACCGACACTAAGACAGCGATCAGAAAAACGATCGCTTAGTGACACTGGCAAAAGGGGGTGAAAGGGTTACCTGGGGGGGGCAATCAAGGGGTTAAACCTTTATTAGGTAATATATGGGGGTACCCAACGCTATAAAAACCTGCAGCGAACCTAAAAAAAATAACTGGCTACCTATCGGCATCACCGACACTAAGACAGCGATCAGAAAAACGATTGCTTAGTGACAGCGGTTAAAGGGTTACCTGGGGGGAGATCTCAAGGGGTTAAACCTTTATTAGGGGTGGTTAGGGGGCTACACTTGACCTAAAACACTCTGCCCTGACACTTTTGCAGTCACAAATGTCACTGATTGCAGTGATCAGTAAATAAATGGTCACTGCAATCAGTGACACTGTGACTGGGGGCTGGGGGGTGATCTGGGGGTGTCTGGGGGGGGCGATCATGTGCCTATGTGTGTGGTGTCAGTGTGCTGTTATGTGCACTAACCTCTGTGTCTTCTCTCATGTGGCGCTCGGTATATGTGAGCGCCGCATGAGAGATGACATCACTTCCTCCTGCCTGTGTAAACACTACACAGGCAGAGGAAGCTTTTCATTCGCCGGGAGCGATCGCGAGGGGGTGGCCAGAATCGAATGGCGGCCCCTCATCACGGATCGCTCCCGAAGCGATCCCGGCCGCTCACTGTACCGGAGGGGGGTCCGATCGGACCCCCCACCCATACGAAGGCAGGCACGTACAGGTACGTGATTGTGCCTGTCCGTGCCATTCTGCCGACGTATATATACAGTGAGCGGTCGTTAAGTGGTTAATATATATATACAGTCTCGTATATATATCCACTGTATTCAGTGTAGCTAGATCTGACTGCAGGCCATTCCTGGTGTACTGTTTGTAATATACTTCAGGTAGGCAGGTGATTCAGTGAGCTGCGGTGCATTTAATATATATATACACAGTCTCATATATATATACATATATACACTGCTCAAAAAAATTAAAGGAACAATTTTGAATCAGAACTCCTGGGATATTGATCTGGTCAGTTAAGTACAGAGGGGGTTGTTAATCAGTAGGGATGAGCTTCGAGTTCGAGTCGAACCCATGTTCGAATCGAACATCGTCTGTTCGGCCATTCGACGAATTCTGAACATTATGGGCCGTTCGCGACAAATTTGAGTGGCGCGTCACGGCCCATAATTCACTGCGGCATCGCAGTGCATTGCTGGCTGATGATTGGCCAAGCATGCACTATGATCCGCATGCTTTGGCCAATCACAGCACGGAAAAAACGGAGAGCCATAATTGGCCAAAGCCAGGGTGGCTTTGACCAATTATGTCTCAGGGGGCTTAGTACATGCCCCACACTATATAAGGCCGTCTGCCTGGTGGTTAACGACAGACAGAGAGAGAGAGACAGTGTCATTTAATTTGAGTTAGATAGAGCAGGCAGGCGAATCAGTTAGCTTCAGTTACAGTGTGTAGAGGATATATATGCATCCCAGGTGTTGTATATATATTTATACACTGTATTCAGTTTAGTTAGATCTGTTACTGTTATTCTCTTCATAATATATTGACAGGCAGGCAGGTGATTGTGCTAGCTGCAGTATTTTCACTTAGTGTACTGTGTCCTTTGCACAGTATGCACCTAAACCTTACCTGAATACAATTGATGGTGTTCTCATACAAATACAGGCAGGGAGTTGCAGTATTTTGATTTAGTGTCCTTTGCACAGCGTGCACCTAAAGTTTACCTGAATACAATTGCTGGTGTTCTCATACAAATACAGGCAGGAAGCTGCAGTATTTTGTTTTAGTGTCCTTTGCACAGTGTGCACATAAAGCTTACCTGAATAAAATTGCTGGTGTTCTCCTATAAATACAGTCAGGGAGCTGCAGTATTTTGTTTTAGTGTCCTTTGCATAGTGGGCACCTAAAGCTTACCTGAATACAATTGCCGGTGTTCTCATACAAATACAGGCAGGGAGTTGCAGTATTTTGATTTAGTGTCCTTAGCAAAGTGTGCACCTAAAGCTTACCTGAATACAATTGCTGGTGTTCTCATACAAACAGCAGCAGGGAGCTGCAGTATTTTGATTTAGTGTCCTTTGCACAGTGTGCACCTAAAGCTTACCTGAATACAATTGCCGGTGTTCTCATACAAATACAGGCAGGGAGCTGCAGTATTTTGATTTAGTGTCCTTTGCACAGTGTGCACCTAAAGCTTACCTGAATACAAGTGCTGGTGTTCTCATACAAATACAGGCAGGGAGCTGCAGTATTTTGATTTAGTGTCCTTTGCAAAGTGTGCACCTAAAGCTTACCTGAATACAATTGCTGGTGTTCTCATACAAATACAGGCAGGGAGCTGCAGTATTTTGATTTAGTGTCCTTTGCACAGTGTGCACCTAAAGCTTACCTGAATACAATTTCTGGTGTTCTCATACAAATACAGGCAGGGAGCTGCAGTATTTTGTTTTAGTGTCCTTTGCACAGTGTGCACATAAAGCTTACCTGAATAAAATTGCTGGTGTTCTCCTATAAATACAGTCAGGGAGCTGCAGTATTTTGTTTTAGTGTCCTTTGCACAGTGGGCACCTAAAGCTTACCTGAATACAATTGCCGGTGTTCTCATACAAATACAGGCAGGGAGTTGCAGTATTTTGATTTAGTGTCCTTAGCAAAGTGTGCACCTAAAGCTTACCTGAATACAATTGCCGGTGTTCTCATACAAATACAGGCAGGGAGCTGCAGTATTTTGATTTAGTGTCCTTTGCACAGTGTGCACCTAAAGCTTACCTGAATACAAGTGCTGGTGTTCTCATACAAATACAGGCAGGGAGCTGCAGTATTTTGATTTAGTGTCCTCTGCAAAGTGTGCACCTAAAGCTTACCTGAATACAATTGCTGGTGTTCTCATACAAATACAGGCAGGGAGCTGCAGTATTTTGATTTAGTGTCCTTTGCACAGTGTGCACCTAAAGCTTACCTGAATACAATTGCTGGTGTTCTCATACAAATACAGGCAGGGAGCTGCAGTATTTTGTTTTAGTGTCCTTTGCACAGTGTGCACCTAAAGCTTACCTGAATACAATTGCCGGTGTTCTCATACAAATACAGGCAGGGAGTTGCAGTATTTTGATTTAGTGTCCTTAGCAAAGTGTGCACCTAAAGCTTACCTGAATACAATTGCTGGTGTTCTCATACAAACACCAGCAGGGAGCTGCAGTATTTTGATTTAGTGTCCTTTGCACAGTGTGCACCTAAAGCTTACCTGAATACAATTGCCGTTGTTCTCATACAAATACAGGCAGGGAGCTGCAGTATTTTGATTTAGTGTCCTTTGCACAGTGTGCACCTAAAGCTTACCTGAATACAAGTGCTGGTGTTCTCATACAAATACAGGCAGGGAGCTGCAGTATTTTGATTTAGTGTCCTTTGCAAAGTGTGCACCTAAAGCTTACCTGAATACAATTGCTGGTGTTCTCATACAAATACAGGCAGGGAGCTGCAGTATTTTGATTTAGTGTCCTTTGCACAGTGTGCACCTAAAGCTTACCTGAATACAATTTCTGGTGTTCTCATACAAATACAGGCAGGGAGCTGCAGTATTTTGTTTTAGTGTCCTTTGCACAGTGTGCACATAAAGCTTACCTGAATAAAATTGCTGGTGTTCTCCTATAAATACAGTCAGGGAGCTGCAGTATTTTGTTTTAGTGTCCTTTGCACAGTGGGCACCTAAAGCTTACCTGAATACAATTGCCGGTGTTCTCATACAAATACAGGCAGGGAGTTGCAGTATTTTGATTTAGTGTCCTTAGCAAAGTGTGCACCTAAAGCTTACCTGAATACAATTGCTGGTGTTCTCATACAAACACCGGCAGGGAGCTGCAGTATTTTGATTTAGTGTCCTTTGCACAGTGTGCACCTAAAGATTACCTGAATACAATTGGCGGTGTTCTCATACAAAAACAGGCAGGGAGCTGCAGTATTTTGATTTAGTGTCCTTTGCACAGTGTGCACCTAAAGCTTACCTGAATACAAGTGCTGGTGTTCTCATACAAATACAGGCAGGGAGCTGCAGTATTTTGATTTAGTGTCCTTTGCAAAGTGTGCACCTAAAGCTTACCTGAATACAATTGCTGGTGTTCTCATACAAATACAGGCAGGGAGCTGCAGTATTTTGATTTAGTGTCCTTTGCACAGTGTGCACCTAAAGCTTACCTGAATACAATTACTGGTGTTCTCATACAAATACAGGCAGGGAGCTGCAGTATTTTGTTTTAGTGTCCTTTGCACAGTGTGCACCTAAAGCTTACCTGAATACAATTGCCGGTGTTCTCATACAAATACAGGCAGGGAGCTGCAGTATTTTGATTTAGTGTCCTTTGCACAGTGTGCTCCTAAAGCTTACCTGAATACAAGTGCTGGTGTTCTCATACAAATACAGGCAGGGAGCTGCAGTATTTTGATTTAGTGTCCTTTGCAAAGTGTGCACCTAAAGCTTACCTGAATACAATTGCTGGTGTTCTCATACAAATACAGGCAGGGAGCTGCAGTATTTTGATTTAGTGTCCTTTGCACAGTGTGCACCTAAAGCTTACCTGAATACAATTGCTGGTGTTCTCATACAAATACAGGCAGGGAGCTGCAGTATTTTGTTTTAGTGTCCTTTGCACAGTGTGCACCTAAAGCTTACCTGAATACAATTGCCGGTGTTCTCATACAAATACAGGCAGGGAGCTGCAGTATTTTGATTTAGTGTCCTTTGCAAAGTGTGCACCCAAAGTTTACCTGAATACAATTGCTGGTGTTCTCATACAAACACAGGCAGGGAGCTGCAGTATTTTGATTTAGTGTCCTTTGCACAGTGTGCACATAAAGCTTACCTGAATACAATTGCTGGTGTTCTCATACAAATACAGGCAGGGAGCTGCAGTATTTTGTTTTAGTGTCCTTTGCACAGTGTGCACCTAAAGCTTACCTGAATACAAGTGCTGGTGTTCTCATACAAATACAGGCAGGGAGCTGCAGTATTTTGTTTTAGTGTCCTTTGCACAGTGTGCACCTAAAGCTTACCTGAATACAATTGCTGGTGTTCTCATACAAATACAGGCAGGTAACTGCAGTATTTTGATTTAGAGTCCTTTGCACAGTGTGCACCTAAAGATTACCTGAATACAATTGCTGGTGTTCTCATACAAATACAGGCAGGGAGCTGCAGTATTTTGTTTTAGTGTCCTTTGCACAGTGTGCACACAAAGCTTACCTGAATACAATTGCTGGTGTTCTCATATAAATACAGTCAGGGAGCTGCAGTATTTTGTTTTAGTGTCCTTTGCACAGTGTGCACCTGACGCTTACCTGAATACAATTGCTGGTGTTCTCATACAAATACAGGCAGGGAGCTGCAGTATTTTGATTTAGTGTCCTTTGCACAGTGTGCACATAAAGCTTACCTGAATACAATTGCTGGTGTTCTCATATAAATACAGTCAGGGAGCTGCAGTATTTTGTTTTAGTGTCCTTTGCACAGTGTGCACCTAAAGCTTACCTGAATACAATTGCTGGTGTTCTCATACAAATACAGGCAGGGAGCTGCAGTATTTTGATTTAGTGTCCTTTGCACAGTGTGCACCTAAAGCTTACCTGAATACAAGTGCTAGTGTTCTCATACAAATACAGGCAGGGAGCTGCAGTATTTTGATTTAGTGTCCTTTGCAAAGTGTGCACCTAAAGCTTACCTGAATACAATTGCTGGTGTTCTCATACAAATACAGGCAGGGAGCTGCAGTATTTTGATTTAGTGTCCTTTGCACAGTGTGCACCTAAAGCTTACCTGAATACAATTGCTGGTGTTCTCATACAAATACAGGCAGGGAGCTGCAGTATTTTGTTTTAGTGTCCTTTGCACAGTGTGCACCTAAAGCTTACCTGAATACAATTGCCGGTGTTCTCATACAAATACAGGCAGGGAGCTGCAGTATTTTGATTTAGTGTCCTTTGCAAAGTGTGCACCCAAAGTTTACCTGAATACAATTGCTGGTGTTCTCATACAAACACAGGCAGGGAGCTGCAGTATTTTGATTTAGTGTCCTTTGCACAGTGTGCACATAAAGCTTACCTGAATACAATTGCTGGTGTTCTCATACAAATACAGGCAGGGAGCTGCAGTATTTTGTTTTAGTGTCCTTTGCACAGTGTGCACCTAAAGCTTACCTGAATACAAGTGCTGGTGTTCTCATACAAATACAGGCAGGGAGCTGCAGTATTTTGTTTTAGTGTCCTTTGCACAGTGTGCACCTAAAGCTTACCTGAATACAATTGCTGGTGTTCTCATACAAATACAGGCAGGTAACTGCAGTATTTTGATTTAGAGTCCTTTGCACCGTGTGCACCTAAAGATTACCTGAATACAATTGCTGGTGTTCTCATACAAATACAGGCAGGGAGCTGCAGTATTTTGTTTTAGTGTCCTTTGCACAGTGTGCACACAAAGCTTACCTGAATACAATTGCTGGTGTTCTCATATAAATACAGTCAGGGAGCTGCAGTATTTTGTTTTAGTGTCCTTTGCACAGTGTGCACCTAAAGCTTACCTGAATACAATTGCTGGTGTTCTCATACAAATACAGGCAGGGAGCTGCAGTATTTTGATTTAGTGTCCTTTGCACAGTGTGCACATAAAGCTTACCTGAATACAATTGCTGGTGTTCTCATATAAATACAGTCAGGGAGCTGCAGTATTTTGTTTTAGTGTCCTTTGCACAGTGTGCACCTAAAGCTTACCTGAATACAATTGCTGGTGTTCTCATACTAATACCACAGGCAGGGAGTTGCAGTATTTTCAGTTAGTGTACTGTGTCCTCTGTACAGTGTGCAACTAAAGTTAACTGAAGACAATTGCTGGTGTTCTCATACTAATAATACTATAGGCAGGCAGTTTATTCTGCTAGCTGCAGTATAATCAGTATATATATATATATACATCCCAGCTTTGTGCAGCTACATCTCCCTGCAGGTCATTAGTATGTCTGGAAAGACAAAAAGGAGAGTCAGACAGTCACAAGCCAATAAAAGAGGGAAAGCAGGCTCTGTGTAAAGGTGGGGGAACTACTGCGCTGTCTAAATGGGCCAAATTAGGGGGGTACTGCTGTGGTCACCTGGGGATCTGATCCTGACAGAAAAAACAGTAGATGAATATGTGATGGTGACTGCGCTGAGGGGAAGGGGGGGGGGATAGGGTGATACACAAAAAATTTGTGAATCGTGACAGGTAAACAAAGTGGAACCAAAGAATGGGAAGACCAAAATAAGATGCTATAAACTAGCAATAAATCCTTAGTGCATAAAAATAAATACAGTAAACATCAATGGATAAATAAATACATGTGTAAATCAAACACATAAGCATATGTAAAAAAATCCCAATGGGAATAAATTCCTTGTGCCAAACGTGATAGTCCACAAAAATGTTGCCAAAAATAAATATATTTAAAAAGTCTGTGAATAGTAAGCAGAGCCTCCACCAGATAGAAATGTGCTGATCCAATGCTTCAGTGACATACACCGCTATGTGTAACCGAATATTTTTTTTTTAAATGTCAGATCCCTTCAAGACTGCCTGTGCTGATGCTGAGTGACTATCCTGTTATGCTGAGTGACTACCCTCTTCCTCCTTAATGATCATGCTGATAGCTTGTAAGAACATTTTTGGTTCTGGGCACCGCCACCAGTGGCTAAGGCCCAATTTTTCAGCCCCTGTTTAACAGGGGCGTGTAATTACAATTTTTGATGCAATACTTTGCAGCAGGGCTCATTCCTGTGCTCCAACTAGAGTATCTGTGAGGGGTTGCAGTGTTGTGGCACCAGCACCAGTGCCTAAGCCCCAATTTTTCTGCTCCTGTTTAACAGGGGCATGTAATTACAATTTTTGATACAATACTTTGCAGCAGGGCTCATTCCTGCGCTCCAACTAGAGTATCTGTGAGGGGTTGCAGTGTTGTGGCACCAGCACCAGTGCCTAATGCCGTGTACACACGATCGATTTTCTCGACGGTGAAAATACCGCAGAGAAAATCGACATGAAAAACGAGGGCTGGCTTAGTCCCCTACACACGGCCGGTTTTCATGACATTTTTTCTTTTGGTCGTGAAAAACGACTGTGTGTAGGCTCCCTGGCAGTGTTTCCCTATGGGAAAACTGCCGCGGAAAAAAATGCCGTGAATGACGACGAGAAAAATTAGAGCATGTTCTAATTTCTCTCATCGTGATTCTTGCCGTTTTTCTCGTCGGGAAAACTGCTGAAAAGCCCACACACGGGCGTTTTTCTCGTCAAAGAGAAAAAATGAAATTTTTCCAGACGAGAAAAATGGTCACGTGTACGCGGCATAAGGCCCAATTTTTCTGCCCCTGTTTAACAGGGGAGTGTAAATACAATTTTTGATGCCATTCTTTGCAGCAGGGCTCATTCCCGTGCTCCAACTACAGTATCTGTGAGGGGTTGCAGTGTTGTGGCACCAGCAGCAGTGCCTAAGGCCCAATTTTTAACCCCTGTTTAACAGGGTCGTGTAAATAAAAATTTTGATGCAATACTTTGCAGCAGGGCTCATTCCTGCGCTCCAACTAGAGTATCTGTGAGGGGTTGCAGTGTTGTGGCACCAGCATGTGTGCCTAAGGCCCAATTTTTCAGCCCCTGTTTAACAGGGGCGTGTAATTACAATTTTTGATGCAACACTTTGCAGCAGGGCTCATTCCTGTGCTCCAACTAGAGAGTATCTGTGAGGGGTTGCAGTGTTGTGGCACCAGTGCCCAAGGCCCAATTTTTATGCCCCTGTTCAACAGGGGCATGTAATTACAATTCTTGATCTAATATTTCACAGCAGGGCCCATTACTGCGCCCACTAAGAGTAACTGTGAGGGCTTACAGTGTTGTGGCAACACCACCACCACCACCACCACCAAAGGCCCAATTTTTCTGCCCCTGTTCAACAGGGGCATGTAATTACAATTCTTGATCTAATATTTCACAGCTGGGTCCATTCCTGCGCCCACCAAGAGTAACTGTGAGGACTTACAGTGTTGTTGCACCAGCACCACCACCAAAGGCCCAATTTTTCCTACCACTGTTCAACAATGGCATGTAAGTACAATTCTTGATATAATAGTTCACAGCAGGGCGTTCCAGCGCCCACCAAGAGTAACTGTGAGGTCTTACAGTGTTGTGGCAACATCAACACCTAAGGGCCAAATTTCTGCAGAGTATATACGGCAGACCTCTACTTTCAAACATCCAACTTACAAACGACTTCTACTTGCAAACGGAAGGAGACAACAGGAAGTGAGAGGAAATCTACCCCTAGGAAGGGAAATTCTCTCCAGTAAGAGATGCTTTATCACCAATCCTTGTTTCACTAAAAACCCCAAATTTTCAAAAAACATTTGTCATTGGGATGGAAAGTGAGGTGAAATGTTCTGAACAAGTGCTCAGACAGCAAAACAAATGTTACAGGGGTGATAACCCTTCTTTATTTTTTCCAAAAAGCTTAAAAATGATTTTTTGGCTGGAGCTACACTTTAAAAATGTACCAGTTCAAAATTACAAATAGATTCTACGTAACAACAAACCTACAGTCCCTGTCTTGTTTGCACCGCCTGTATACTGCTGTTCAGAGTATATAGGGCCTGGGGGCCCCACGCATTTCCTTTTTTTAATTTGGGTGCGGGATTCTCCTTAATATCCATACAAGATCCAAAGGGGCTGGTAATGGGCTGGGGGGGTACCCATGCCATTTTTCTCAATGATTTTCATCCATATTGCCGGGACCAGACATTACATAAACGCCGCAATCATTTTTAAATGACTTTTTTCCTTTAGAAATGTCATTTTGTGCAGGGACAGATCTAAACACGGGAAACACGTGCCACTGCACAGGCATACTATAGACACCACCCAGGTATGATATTTAAAGGAATATTTCACTTTTTTTTTTTTTCCCTTTATGCATCATTAAAATCACTGCTCCCGAAAAAACGGCCGTTTTTAAAACGTATTTTTGCATTTTGATTTCGAACGTTCGAGTCCCATAGACTTTAACAGGGTTCGATAGTTCGCGTAAACTTTCAGTCCGTTCGCAGGTTCTGGTGCAAACCGAACCGGGGGGTATTCAGCTCAACCCTATTAATCAGTTTCAGCTTCTTTGCTGTTAATTGAAATTAACAACAGGTGCACTAGATGGGCAACAATGAGACGACCTCCAAAACAGGAATATTTTTTCAGGTGGAGGTGTCTGACATTTTTTTCCCTACTCATCTTTTCTGACAGTTTTTCACTAGTTTTGCATTTGGCTAGGGTCAGTGTCACTACTGATAGCACGAGGCGATACTTGGACCCTATAAAGGTTGCACAGGCAGTCCAACTCCTCCAGAATGGCACATCAATACGTGTCATTGCCAGAAGGTTTGCCGTGTCTCCCAGCACAGTCTCAAGAGCATGGAGGAGATTCCAGGAGACAGGCAGTTACTCTAGGAGAGCTGGACAGAGCCGCAGAAGGTCCTTAACCCATCAGCAGGACCGGTATCTGCTCCTTTGTGCAAGGAGGAACAGGATGAGCACTGCCAGACCCCTACAAAATGACCTCCAGCAGGCCACTGGTGTGAATTTCTCTGACCAAACAATCAGAAACAGACTTCATGGGGGTGGCCTGAGGGCCCAATGTCCTCTAGTATGCTCTGTGCTCACTGCCGGACACCGTGGAGCTCGATTGGCATTTTCCATTGAACACCAGAATTGTCAGGTCCGCCACTGGTGCCCCATGCTTTTCACAGATGAGAGCAGGTTTACCCTGAGCATATGTGACAGACGTGAAAGGGTCTGGAGAAGCCGCGGAGAACTTTATGCTGCCTGTAACATCGTTCAGCATGACCGGTTTGGTGGTGGGTCAGTGATGGTCTGGGGAGGCATATCCATGCAGGGACGCACAGACCTCTACAGGCTACACAATGGCACCCTGACTGCCATTAGGTATCGGGATGAAATCCTTGGACCCATTGTCAGACCCTACGCTGGTGCAGTGGGTCCTGGGTTAATCCTGGTGCACGACAATGCCCGGCCTCATGTGGCGAGAGCATGCAGCCAGTTCCCGGAGGATGAAGAAATTGATACCATTGAATGGCCCCCACGCTCACCTGACCTAAATCCAAAAGAACACCTCTGGGACATTATGTTTTGGTCCATCCGGTGCCGCCAGGTTGCACCTTAGTCTGTTCAGGAGCTCAGTGATGCTCAGTGATGCTCTGGTCCAGATCTGGGAAGAAATACCCCAGGACACCATCCGTCGTCTCATTAGGAGCATGCCCTGATGTTGTCAGGCATGCATACAAGCACTTGGGGGCCATACAAACTACTGAGGACCATTTTGAGTTGTTGCAATGAAATTTCAGTAAAATGGACTAGCTTGCTGCATAATTTTTTCACTTTGATTTTCGGGGTGTCTTTGAATTCAGCCCTCTGTAGGCAGATTATTTTAATTTCCATCAAAAGATGTGCCATCCTTTCATTCCTAACACATTACCCAGTCCATATCATTATAGATATCCAGCATGAGTTCTGATGTGTTTTCAAAGTGTACCTTTAATTTTTTTGAGCAGTGTATGTATATATATATATATATATATATATATATATATATATATATCCACTGTATCCAGTGTAGCTAGATCTGACTGCAGGCCGTTCCTGGTGTACTGTTTCTAATACACTTCAGGCAGGCAGGTAATTCAGTGAGCTGCAGTGCATTTAATATATATATACAGTCTTGTGTGTATATATACTGTGTATATATATATATATATATATATATATATCCACTGTATCCAGTGTAGCTAGATCTGACTGCAGGCCGTTCCTGGTGTACTGTTTCTAATACACTTCAGGCAGGCAGGTAATTCAGTGAGCTGCAGTGCATTTAATATATATATACAGTCTTGTGTGTATATATACTGTGTATATATATATATATATATCCACTGTATCCAGTGTAGCTAGATCTGACTGCAGGCCATTCCTGGTGTACTGTTTCTAATATACTATATATACTATATACTATACAGGCAGGCAGGTGGTTCAGTGAGCCGCAGTGCATTAACTATATATACAGTCTTCTACATATATATATCCATTGCATCCAGTCTCGTGAAGCCTATATCTGACTGCAGGCCATTCCTGGTGTACGTTTCCAAATATACTTTAAGGCAGGCAGGCAGGTGCTTCAGTGATCTGCAGTGCATTAAATATATACAGTCTCCTACATATATATATCCACTGCATCCAGTCTCGCCAAGCCTATATCTGACTGCAGGCCATTCCTGGTGTACGTTTTCAAATATACTTCAGGCAGGCAGGTGCTTCAGTGATCTGCAGTGCATTAAATATATATACAGTCTCCTACATATATATATCCACTGCATCCAGTCTCACCAAGCCTATATCTGACTGCAGGCCACCCCTGGTGTACTTTTCCAAATATATTTTAAGGCAGGCAGACAGGTGCTTCAGTGATCTGCAGTGCATTAAATATATATACAGTATCCTACATATATATATCCACTGCATCCAGTCTCGCCTGGCCTATATCTGACTGCAGGCCATTCCTGGTGTACTTTTTCTAATAAACTTCAGGCAGGCAGGTGCTTCAGTGATCTGCAGTGTATTAAATATATATATACAGTCTTCTACACAGGGGCGTACCTAGAACATTTGGCACCCGGGGCGGATCCAATATCTGGCACCATCCCGCCACGGTAAAATGTAAAAACACCCCACTGTGCGCCCTGCATCCTTCAATATCTTTGTTACTACTGTGTACCCCCTCTCCACAACTGCACCACTGGACCCCTTTATATTACACAGCACCCCACAGCTCTGGACCCCTTTACATTACACAACACCCCACAGCTCTGGGCCCCTTTACATTACACAGCACCCTGCACCACTGGACCCCTTTACATTACACAGCACCCTGCACCACTGGACCCCTTTACATTACACAGCACCCTGCACCTCTGGACCCCTTTACATTACACAGCACCTCTGGACCCCTTTACATTACACTGAACCCCTTTACATTAAACTGCACTTCTGGACCCCTTTACATTACACAGCACCCTGCACCTCTGGACCCCTTTACATTACACAGCACCCTGCACCACTGGACCCCTTTACATTACACAGCACCCTGCACCACTGGACCCCTTTACATTACACAGCACCCTGCATCTCTGGACCTCTTTTACACTACACAGCACCCTGCACCACTGGACCCCTTTACATTACACAGCACCCTGCATCTCTGGAACACTTTTTCATTACACAGCACCCTGCATCACTGGACCCCTTTTACATTACACAGCACCCTGCATCTCTGGACCCCTTTTACATTACACAGCACCTCTGGACCCCTTTACATTACACAGCACCCTGCACCTCTGGGCCCTTTTACATTACACAGCACCCTGCACCACTGGACCCCTTTACATTATACAGCACCCTGCATCACTGGACCCCTTTACATTACACAGCACCCTGCACCTCTGGACCCCTTTACATTACACAGCACCTCTGGACCCCTTTACATTACACTGAACCCCTTTACATTAGACTGCACCTCTGGACCCCTTTACATTACACAGTACCCTGCACCTCTGGACCCCTTTACATTACACAGTACCCTGCACCACTGGACTCCTTTACATTACACAGCACCCTGCATCTCTGGACCCCTTTACATAACACAGCACCCTGCACCACTGGACCCCTTTACATTACACAGGACCCTGCATCACTGTACCCCTTTACATTAAACAGCACCCTGCATCTCTGGACCCCTTTTACATTACACAGCACCCTGCAACACTGGACCCCTTTAAATTACACAGCACCCTGCATCTCTGGACCTCTTTTACACTACACAGCACCCTGCATCTCTGGACCCCTTTTACATTACACAGCACCCTGCATCTCTGGACCCCTTTTACATTACACAGCACCTCTGGACCCCTTTACATTACAGTGCACCCCTTTACATTAGACTGCACCTCTGGACCCCTTTACATTACACAGCACCCTGCACCTCTGGACCACTTTACATTACACAGCACCCTGCACCTCTGGACCCCTTTACATTACACAGCACCCTGCACCTCTGGACTCCTTTACATTACACAGCACCTTGCATTCCTTTACATTACACAGCACCCTGCACCACTGGACCCCTTTACATTACACAGCACCCTGCACCACTAGACGCCTTTACATTACACACCACCCTGCACCACTAGACCCCTTTACATTACACATCACCCTGCACCTATGGACCCCTTTACATTACACTGCACCTCTGGACCCCTTTACATTACAATGCACCTCTTTACATTAGACTGCACCACTGGACCCCTTTACATTACACAGCACCCTGCACCTCTGGATCCCTTTACATTACACAGCACCCTGCACCTTTGGACCCCTTTACATTACACAGCACCCTGCATCACTGGACCCTTTTACATTACACAGCACCTTGCACCCCTTTACATTACACAGCACCCTGCACCACTGGACCCTTTACATTACACAGCACCACTGGACCACTAGACCCCTTTACATTACACACCACCCTGCACCTCTGGACCCCTTTACATTACACAGCACCTCTGAACCCCTTTACATTACACAGCACCCTGCACTTCTGGACCCCTTTACATTACACAGCACCCTGCACCTCTGGACCCCTTTACATTACACAGCACCCTGCATCACTGGACCCCTTTACATTACACAGCACCCTGCATCTTTGGACCCCTTTACATTACACAGCACCCTGTATCTCTGGACCCCTTTACATTACACAGCACCCTGCATCACTGGACCCCTTTACATTACACAGCACCCTGCATCTCTGGACCCCTTTACATTACACAGCACCATGCATCACTGGACCCCTTTACATTACACAGCACCCTGCACCTCTGGACCCCTTTACATTACACAGCACCCCTTTACATTAGACTGCACCTCTGGACCCCTTTACATTACACAACACCCTGCACCTCTGGACCCCTTTACATTACACAGCACCCTGCATCTCTGGACCCCTTTACATTACACAGCACCTTGCACCCCTTTACATTACACGGCACCCTGCACCACTGGACCCCTTTACATTACACAGCACCCTGCACCACTAGACCCCTTTAGATTACACACCACCCTGCACCACTAGACCCCTTTACATTACACATCACCCTGCACCTATGGATCCCTTTACATTACATTGCACCTCTGGACCCTTTTACATTACACTGCACCTCTTTACATTACACTGCACCACTGGACCCCTTTACATTACACAGCACCCTGCACCTCTGGACCCCTTTACATTACACTGCACCTCTGAACCCCTTTACATTACACAGCGCCCTGCACCTCTGGACGCCTTTACATTACACAGCACCCTGCACCTCTGGACCCCTTTACATTACACAGCACCCTGCACCACTAGACCCCTTTAGATTACACACCACCCTGCACCACTAGACCCCTTTACATTACACATCACCCTGCACCTATGGACCCCTTTACATTACACTGCACCTCTGGACCCTTTTACATTACACTGCACCTCTTTACATTAGACTGCACCACTGGACCCCTTTACATTACAAAGCACCCTGCACCTCTGGACCCCTTTACATTACACAGCACCCTGCACCTCTGAACCCCTTTACATTACACAGCACCCTGCACCTCTGGACACCTTTACATTACACAGCACCCTGCACCTCTGGACCCCTTTACATTGCACAGCACCCTGCATCACTGGACCCCTTTACATTACACAGCACCTTGCACCCCTTTACATTACACAGCACCCTGCACCACTGGACCCCTTTACATTACACATCACCCTGCACCTATGGACCCCTTTACATTACACTGCACCTCTGGACCCCTTTACATTACACTGCACCTCTTTACATTAGACTGCACCACTGGACCCCTTTACATTACACAGCACCCTGCACCTCTGGACCCCTTTACATTACACAGCACCCTGCACCTCTGAACCCCTTTACATTACACAGCACCCTGCACCTCTGGACCCCTTTACATTACACGGCACCCTGCACCTCTGGACCCCTTTACATTACACAGCACCCTGCATCTCTGGACCCTTTACATTACACAGCACCCTGCACCTCTGGACCCCTTTACATTACACAGCACCCTGCACCTCTGGACCCCTTTACATTACACAGCACCCTGCATCTCTGGACCCTTTACATTACACAGCATCCTGCACCACTAGACCCCTTTACATTACACACCACCCTGCACCTCTGGACCCCTTTACATTACACAGCACCTCTGAACCCCTTTACATTACACAGCACCCTGCACTTCTGGACCCCTTTACATTACACAGCACCCTGCATCTTTGGACCCCTTTACATTACACAGCACCCTGTATCCCTGGACCCCTTTACATTACACAACACCCTGCATCACTGGACCCCTTTACATTACACAGCACCCTGCATCTCTGGACCCCTTTACATTACACAGCACCATGCATCACTGGACCCCTTTACATTACATAGCACCCTGCACCTCTGGACCCCTTTACATTACACAGCACCCCTTTACATTAGACTGCACCTCTGGACCCCTTTACATTACATAACACCCTGCACCTCTGGACCCCTTTACATTACACAGCACCCTGCATCTCTGGACCCCTTTACATTACACAGCACCTTGCACCCCTTTACATTACACAGCACCCTGCACCACTGGACCCCTTTACATTACACAGCACCCTGCACCACTAGACCCCTTTAGATTACACACCACCCTGCACCACTAGACCCCTTTACATTACACATCACCCTGCACCTATGGACCCCTTTACATTACACTGCACCTCTGGACCCTTTTACATTACACTGCACCCTGCACCTCTGGACCCCTTTACATTACACTGCACCTCTTTACATTAGACTGCACCACTGGACCCCTTTACATTACAAAGCACCCTGCACCTCTGAACCCCTTTACATTACACAGCGCCCTGCACCTCTGGACACCTTTACATTACACAGCACCCTGCACCTCTGGACCCCTTTACATTACACAGCACCCTGCATCACTGAACCCCTTTACATTACACAGCACCTTGCACCCCTTTACATTACACAGCACCCTGCACCACTGGACCCCTTTACATTACACATCACCCTGCACCTATGGACCCCTTTACATTACACTGCACCTCTGGACCCCTTTACATTACACTGCACCTCTTTACATTAGACTGCACCACTGGACCCCTTTATATTACACAGCACCCTGCACCTCTGGACCCCTTTACATTACACAGCACCCTGCACCTCTGAACCCCTTTACATTACACAGCACCCTGCACCTCTGGACCCCTTTACATTACACAGCACCCTGCACCTCTGGACCCCTTTACATTACACAGCACCCTGCATCTCTGGACCCCTTTACATTACACAGCACCTTGCACCCCTTTACATTACACAGCACCCTGCACCACTGGACCCCTTTACATTACACACCACCCTGCACCACTAGACCCCTTTACATTACACATCACCCTGCACCTATAGACCCCTTTACATTACACTGCACCTCTGGAGCCCTTTACATTACACTGCACCTCTTTACATTACACTGCACCACTGGACCCCTTTACATTACACAGCACCCTACACCTCTGGACCCTTTTACATTACACAGCACCTCTGAACCCCTTTACATTACACAGCACCCTGCACCTCTGGACCCCTTTACATTACACAGCACCCTGCACCTCTGGACCCCTTTACATTACACAGCACCCTGCATCACTGGACCCCTTTACATTACACAGCACCATGCATCACTGGACCCCTTTACATTACACAGCACCCTGCACCTCTGGACCCCTTTACATTACACTGCACCCCTTTACATTAGACTGCGCCTCTGGACCCCTTTACATTACACAGCCTTAGTACCTCTGGACCTCTTTACATTACACAGCCCCCACAGCTCTAGACACCTGTATGTTACACAGACACCCCCCTAACAGTTCTGGACCCCCTGCATGTTACACAGTCCCCCCTACAGTGCAGACCCCTCCCCCTACAGTGCAGACCCCCCTCCCCTACAATACAGCCCCCACTACAATACAGAACCCCCCCTACAATACAGAACCCCCCTACAATAGTGCAGACACCCCCCTACAATACAGAACCCCCCTACAGTACAGAACCCCCCTACAATAGTGCAGACACCCCCCTACTAGTGCAGACACCCCCCCTTCAGACCCGTAATGCACCTAGCTCAGATGATCAGCGCGCCTCGTGCTGCACACACAGCACTTGTAGACTACACGGAGGAGGGGGAGGTGGCTTCGTTCACTGCTCGGCTGTGACTGTGAGACAGTCACAGCCGAGACTTATCAGAGCAGCGGCACGGCCATGAGAGAAGGGGATCATTGCGGCTGTGTCCCGAGTGTGCCGATGGGAATCACTCGGGTGCGGCTCGCACCCCCCCTGCAAAGCCAGGCTTAAGCCTGCTGCGTGTGTTTGTGTTACCTAGAGGCTGCCACTGCCTACCTGTCACGCGCCATGCCACCCGCTAAGTCCTCTTTAGTCGCGGAGGGGGCGCCGGCCTGACACCCCCCAGTGTGTGGCACCCAGTGCGGCACGCCCCCGCCCCCTACTTAGTACGCCACTGCTCCTACATATATATATCCACTGCATCCAGTCTCGCTAAGCCTATATCCGACTGCAGGCCATTCCTGGTGTACGTTTTCAAATATACTTCAGGCAGGCAGCTGCTTCAGTGATCTGCAGTGCATTAAATATATATACAGTCTCCTACATATATATATATATATATATATATATATATATATATATCCACTGCATGCAGTCTCGCCAAGCCTATATCTGACTGCAGGCCATTCCTGGTGTACGTTTCCAAATATACTTTAAGGCAGGCAGGCTGTCAGGAAAGACGTTCTCTCACTCATCCCAGCAATCGGGGTCTCAGAATCTCTATGCACAGTGTGACAGCAGGAAGGTAAAGTCACCTGGTTGCATCCAGTGGGGTAGATATATTTCGCCCAGATTCAGGCTTTACGCCGACTTATACAACTAGGTGGAGAGTTGTATAAGGCTAGTGGGCTCATGGATGACTCATACCTCTAGGGAGAGTGTGGGGCGTCGTGCAGACAGAGATGAGGAGACCAGCTGAACCTTGTCAGCTCATTTAGGCCTCTATAAGAACTCCCAGCTTCATTAGATGTTAGCTCATGCCTGGAACCAGACCTGTGTGGACTGTCTAGGGAGAGTGAACCCCTGTGCGGTGAGAAAAAGCCTGTGTGTCTATTTGCTTGGACATTTAAAACCAGGGACTTAGGGACTAGGACAGCACTAGGCTGATCCCAGTTGTTAGTTAGGAAACCTGTATGTTTAGTCAGAGGTCAACTTGACCAGGATTTATTTTGGTTATGTTTCTTTTGCTTTGCTGTGTTTTGTCACTGTAAATAGAAAATAAACCGCACCTTTTTGATTTTGAAAACCACAACCTCCGTTTGCTGGGCCTGTTTTGTGTGGGGAGCCCATCCCGGGGGTCACACACACCCGCTGCCGAGCTAACCCCCTCACAGTTGGTGGAGAATGCAGGCAGTTTTTTTAAGCCAGCATGGAGGAGATACTGAAACAGCTGGCTCTAGCAAATGCCAATCAACAGCAGACAAATGCAGGTTTGCAAAGGAGCCTTGCAGCCCAGCAGCAAGCTCATCAACAAGCCCAGCAGCAATCTGAGGCCCGCTTCATAGACCTGTTACAGAAGCAAGAGCAGAGACTACAACAAATGGAAGCAGTAATGCAGCAACGTCCGCAGACCAGTGAGGAAAGCCGTCCCACTAATACCGCGTCCTTTGGGGTGAGTCGTTTATTGACAAAAATGACTGGAGAGGATGATCCAGAGGTATTTTTGACCACATTTGAAAGGACTGCTGAAAGAGAAAAGTGGCCTGAGGAGCAGTGGGCTGGACTGGTGGCTCCTCTGTTAACTGGTGAATCGCAGAAGGCTTACTATGACCTAGAGCCTGACCAAGCAAAAGACTATGTGATGCTAAAAGCTGAAATATTGGCAAGGCTGGGTGTCACCCAGGCTGTCCGGGCTCAGCGTGTGCATAACTGGACTTTCCAGCTTGGAAAACCCCCCAGGTCTCAAATGTATGATCTCATTCACCTGAGCAGAAAGTGGCTACAGCCAGAGACTTTGTCCGCACCAAAGATTGTGGAACGTGTTGTAATGGATCGGTTTTTGAGAGCTCTTCCTACTGCCATCCAAAAGTGGGTAAGCCATGGAGACCCAGAGACGGCCGATGGTCTTGTGGATCATGTGGAGAAATACTTGGCTACAGAGAACCTGACGGCCTCTTCCAGAGACACTCGGACTTTCCACCCTAAGACCAGACCATCCCCAGGGGCGGATAAGAGGATTCCAAGGGGTGAGGGTGGAGAGAGTGAGAGGGTGGGAGCTCTACCCCAAGTTTGGCGAGAACAGCCTGGGAAATCAGCGGCTCAAGAGGCGGCAAGAAGGATCGTTTGCTACCGCTGCCGGCAAGCGGGACATATTGCAGCCAATTGCCCGGTTGTGGAGGAACCCATGCAGTGTGACTTTCTGACGGGCAGACGTCAGTCGCTGTGTGCGACAGTCGCATGCACTGCCATTCGAGGAACTGAGAAACATTTATGCAAAATGTGTGTTAATGGTAGAAATGTTGTGGTGTTGCTGGATTCAGGTAGCCTTGTGACCCTGATAAAGGCTGAGTTAGTTAAAACAGAGGTCTCTGGGAATAGCAAGGTAGCTGTTATTTGTGTGCATGGGGACACCCGAGAGTATCCAGTGACTACAGTGTGTTTCGAGACCCCCAAAGGTACCCTCTCTCATCCAGTGGGCTTAGTATCTCAGTTACCGCATGACGCCATTGTGGGAAGGGATTTTCCGAAGTTCTGGGAACTGTGGGATGATCCTGAGCCCCTCACTGGTGCCCCTATGTACCAGGAATGTGATAGCCAGAACTCCCCTGAGAGTGGTGAGGACTCTCCGGAATTTCCCTTATCAGTATTGGCAGGGGAGACTCAAGAAACTGGAGAGGAGCCCACCTCCTCAGACGAAAACCTACCGTCTGTGGAGTTTTCTGATCTTGAGGTTCACAGGGAAAACTTTGCCACAGAACAGTTGAAAGACCCCGCCCTAATAAAGGCACGGGAAAACGTAGTGAAAATAGATGGCGAGTTAGTGAACCCAGATAATACCTGCACTTACCCATACTTCAGCGTAGAGAAGGACCTACTGTATCGGGTGGCAAAAAGGGCAGAAGAAACCGTTGAGCAGCTTGTGGTGCCCAAACCTTACAGGAAGTTGGTGTTGGAGTTGGCCCATGGGCACATTCTTGGAGGTCATCTGGGGACAGAGAAAACCCGAGAGAGGGTATTACAGAGATTCTATTGGCCGGGGGTGATGAAGGACGTAGAAAATTATTGTTCCTCCTGCCCTGTGTGTCAGAGGTTGGCCCCGATGCCACATTTCCGTAGCCCGCTGGTCCCTCTACCCATCATTGAGGTCCCGTTTGAGAGGATCGCCATGGATTTGGTAGGTCCTATAATCAAGTCCGCTAGGGGGCACCAGTACATATTAGTTATAATGGACTAAGCCACCCGTTATCCAGAAGCGATCCCTCTCCGAAATACCTCGGCCAAAACCATAGCCAAAGAGCTATCTCTTGTTTTTAGCCGGGTGGGTATTTGTAAAGAACTGCTTACGGACCAAGGTACACCCTTTATGTCCCGGGTTATGAAAGAGCTGTGTAAATTGTTCAAAGTGACGCAATTGCGTACGTCTGTGTATCACCCCCAAACCGATGGGCTGGTTGAAAGATTCAACAAAACCCTAAAACAAATGTTGAAGAAAGTGGTGGATAGAGATGGAAAGGATTGGGACTGTTTACTTCCTTATTTGATGTTTGCTATTAGGGAGGTGCCCCAATCCTCTACGGGATTCTCCCCCTTTGAGTTACTGTATGGGAGACACCCAAGAGGGCTGTTGGATATTGCCAAGGAAACTTGGGAAAGTGAGAGTTCTCCCCACAGGAGTGTGATTGAGCATGTCGCCCTGATGCAAGATCGAATTGCACAGGTAATGCCCATCGTGAAGGAACATTTGGCCCAAGCGCAGTTGGCACAGCAGAGAGTGTACAACCGTGGAGCCAAGACCCGTACCTTTTCCCCGGGGGATAGGATATTGGTACTTGTCCCTACGGTTGAAAGTAAATTCCTTGCCAAATGGCAAGGCCCCTACGAGATAATGGAAAAAGTGAGCGAAGTGAATTACAAGGTCAGACAACCAGGAAGGCGAAAGCCCGAACAGATCTATCACGTTAATCTGTTGAAAGCCTGGAGGGATAGAGAGTCCCTAGTCGCAGACACTTGGTCACCAGCTCAAACTGGTTGCGTGATTCCTGAGGTTGGAATAGCAGCCACCTTGTCACAACCCCAACAACAGGAGGTTAAGGAGTTTGTGCTTCGCAACAAGGAGGTATTCTCTGAGCTGCCAGGACAAACATCGGGGGTAGAGCATGACATCATTACCCCGCCCGGTGAAAGGGTGAAGTTAAAACCCTATCGGATCCCAGAGGCTCGACGGGAGGCAATACGGGAGGAAGTACAGAAAATGCTGAACTTAGGGGTGATAGAGGAGTCCCAAAGTGATTGGTCTAGTCCCATCGTGTTGGTGCCTAAACCGGATGGGAGCTGGCGATTTTGTAACGATTTTCGTCAGTTGAACAAAGTTACAAAATTTGACACCTACCCCATGCCACGTATAGATGAGTTGATCGACCGGCTGGGAACAGCCCGATACATGACGACTCTTGACCTCACAAAAGGGTATTGGCAAATCCCCCTGGCCAAGTCGGCCAAAGAGAAAACCGCATTTGTAACCCCAGACGGGGCGTTCCAATATAAAAGAATGCCGTTCGGGTTACAGAATGCGCCGGCCACATTCCAGCGGAAAATGGACCAGATGCTGAGGCCCCATCGGAAGTATGCTGTGGCTTACCTGGATGACGTAATTGTCCATAGCACAGATTGGGCCTCACATCTGCCAAAAGTGCAAGCAGTCCTGGACTCTGTTCGGGAAGCGGGGTTTACGGCTAACCCCAAGAAGTGTACCATTGGGCAGGAGGAGGCCAAATATCTTGGGTACACCATTGGGAGGGGGGTAATAAAACCCCAACTCAACAAAGTCGAGGCCATCCAGAGTTGGCCACGTCCCAACAGCAAGAAGCAGGTACGAGCCTTTCTGGGAATCGCTGGGTATTATCGGCGATTCATTCCCCACTTTGCTTCTAAGGCTGTGCCCCTAACCAACCTGACGAAGGGGAAAGGGTCGGTCATGATTAAATGGACCCCCGAGGCTGAGGCAGCATTCCAATTCTTGAAACAAGCCTTATGTAGCCAGCCAGTGTTGTACTCACCCAACTTCTCTAAAGACTTTGTCGTACAAAGTGATGCGTCAGATGTGGGGTTAGGAGCAGTATTGTCCCAGGTCTGGAACGGGGAAGAGCACCCAGTCATTTACCTCAGCAGGAAGTTGAAGTCCCATGAGGTAAATTACGCCACCGTTGAAAAGGAGTGTTTAGCGGTGAAGTGGGCTCTAGATTCCCTTCGGTACTACCTGCTAGGTAGGCACTTTGACATGGTTACGGATCACGCTCCGTTAAAGTGGATGGCTCAAAACAAGGAAACAAATAGAAGAGTGAATAGGTGGTTCCTGGCCCTCCAGGAATTCAACTTCACAGTAAAGCATCGCCCTGGCGTTCAAATGGGGAATGTGGATGCTTTGTCTCGAGTACATGAATGCCTGATTGCTGGTGTTCCAACCCCGAGGTTAAAACAAGAGGGGGGGGTATGTGACAGCAGGAAGGTAAAGTCACCTGGTTGCATCCAGGGGGGTAGATATATTTCGCCCAGATTCAGGCTTTACGCCGACTTATACAACTAGGTGGAGAGTTGTATAAGGCTAGTGGGCTCATGGATGACTCATACCTCTAGGGAGAGTGTGGGGCGTCGTGCAGACAGAGATGAGGAGACCAGCTGAACCTTGTCAGCTCATTTAGGCCTCTATAAGAACTCCCAGCTTCATTAGATGTTAGCTCATGCCTGGAACCAGACCTGTGTGGACTGTCTAGGGAGAGTGAACCCCTGTGCGGTGAGAAAAAGCCTGTGTGGCTATTTGCTTGGACATTTAAAACCAGGGACTTAGGGACTAGGACAGCACTAGGCTGATCCCAGTTGTTAGTTAGGAAACCTGTATGTTTAGTCAGAGGTCAACTTGACCAGGATTTATTTTGGTTATGTTTCTTTTGCTTTGCTGTGTTTTGTCACTGTAAATAGAAAATAAACCGCACCTTTTTGATTTTGAAAACCACAACCTCCGTTTGCTGGGCCTGTTTTGTGTGGGGAGCCCATCCCGGGGGTCACACACACCCGCTGCCGAGCTAACCCCCTCACAACAGGCAGACCCGTTCGGCGCATGCGCGATAGCGGCAAACGAGCGTGCGCGGGCACGCGATAGTGGCGAGCGGGCGCGCGCGGATGCGCGGTAGCACGCGCGCGCCTATGACGCAGTTTGGCGCCAAAGACTGCCTATTTAAAGAGAGCTGTCACTCTGCATCCTTGCTGTCCGGTCTACAGCGTTTCCTGAAGACCCTTGTTACCTGAACCTCTGATCTAATTGCTCTGGTACCTGACCCGGCTTCCCCTGGCTTCTCCTGTCTGCTGCCCGCCTCTGACCACGGCTCGTCCCGACTTCTCTTCTGCCTTCTCCTCTAACCAGTTTGCTGCCCGCCTGATACACTGACCCGGCCTGGACTTTACCTATTCTTGGATCCTGCTTGTACTCATCTGCCCGCTTGTGTCTGACCCGGCCTGTCTTCACCAAGTCTGCTTCCTGATCCTCTAGTGCCTGCTGCGGACCGCTGCACGTCTCCCATCAGTTATCCACCGCTGCAGTCTGCTGCTTCTACTTCCACCTGCCTCAGTTCCTGCCAGGCACTTGCGCTCCTTTGCCCTCCTGAGCCCCTGTCTGCTCTATCAGGGGTTCTCGAGCCAGAGGTCTACGAGAGGCCACTCCCTGCACGTCAGGCTCACCTACCAGGTACGTGACAGTACCGGACAGCCATGTCTGAGCCCACGCAGGGAGCCTCTCCCATGGAGGAACTCTGCCGTCACCTAGATGGACTTACTACGGCAGTCAGGAACTTACAGGAAGGCTATACCCGCCTAGAGGAGCGTGTCCAGACCCTGTCTAACACGGCACCTGCCGCATCTGGAGCTTCTCCCGCACCCTCGGTTGTCATGTTACCACCTGAACCCCGGTATCCTCCTCCCGAGAGGTTTTCTGGAGATCGTAGTAAATACAAAGCTTTTCGTAACGCCTGTGAGCTCTTTTTCGCTCTTCAACCCAGGACCTTTTCCCTTGAAACCACCAAGGTGGGCTTCGTCATCGCCCTACTATCAGGCGAACCTCAGTCTTGGGCCCACCGCCTTCTGGAGCATAAAGACACCTGCCTCAACCTCCTGCGCACGTTCTTTGAAGCCATGGATCTTCTCTACGAGGATCCCCAACAAGCAGCCACCGCGGAAGCAGCATTATGTTCCCTGCAGCAGGGTCGCAGGCCCGTGGAGGACTACGTGTCCGAATTCAGACATTAGAGTTCGGACACAAATTGGAACGATGCCGCCCTGCGCCACCAGTTCCGTATGGGCCTCTCCGAGCCCCTTAAGGATGAACTGGCTCGAGTTGGCATCCCAGCAACACTGGACGCTCTAATTCTTCAGTCTACCTTAATTGACAGGCGGTTAAGGGAACGAAGAGCTGAACGTACCGCTGGTCCCTCTCGTCCTGTATGGATGCTACCTCGTGTGTTCAACCCTGCTCACTCCGCCCCTCTGGCTCCCGCTCACCCGTCCGCTGATACTTCGGAACCCATGCAACTTGGCCTGCTTCGCCCCTCGCTCACCCCCGAAGAGCGCCAACGGCGGCGATTCAACAATCTCTGCCTCTACTGTGGGGAACCAGGTCATTTCGTGAGGACCTGTCCTGCTAAGACCCGTAAGTGTTCCTCTATCTTTTCTACCTACTCACCTACTTCGTTTGACAACTCAACTCATCTGGCTGTCTCTGTCTCCTTACAGCTTCCAGGAAGGAATATACTAACTACCGCAATAATTGATTCCGGAGCATGCAGCGGTTTTATGGACGCTTCCTTTGCCAACAGATTCCAGGTCCCCTTGCAACCCCGAGCTAAGGGACTTTCTGTACACCTGGCCGATGGATCAGCTATTAAGTCAGGGCCAGTCATACTGGAAACCGTCCCTTTAAGTGCAACCATCTCCGGTAATCACCGGGAGTTACTTCGCCTGGACATCATTGAATCCCCCCTGTTTCCCATCATACTGGGTATGCCCTGGCTGAGGGCACACAACCCACAAATTGACTGGACCACGAGTAAGATCAGCTTCCCTTCTCCTTACTGTCGTCAGCACTGTGTGCCAGAAGTCGCTGACGCTCCCTCCTCACTGCTCTGCTTAGACGCTGACTCTGAAACCCGCCAGTCCGTTCCCGAAGTTTACCATCATTTTTTGGATGTATTCAGCAAAAAGGGTGCAGAAACCGTTCCCCCGCACCGATCCTATGACTGTCCGATTGAGCTCCTCCCCGGGGCAGAGGTTCCATTCGGAAGGATCTTCCCTCTAACCGAACTAGAGCTCGGGACCCTCAAGACCTATATCGACGACAACCTGGAGAAGGGGTTCATCCGCCCTTCTACTTCACCAGCAGGAGCAGGAATCTTTTTCGTCGAAAAAAAAAGACCATTCCCTACGCCCTTGCGTAGACTACCGTGCGCTAAATAAGATTACAATTAAAAACCGGTACCCTCTCCCTTTGGTGCCAGAACTATTCCAGAGACTCGGGGCTGCAGCCATATTCACTAAATTGGATCTTCGTGGGGCCTACAATCTGGTCCGGATTCGTAATGGGGACGAATGGAAGACTGCCTTCCGTACCCGATTCGGGCATTTTGAATATCTCGTGATGCCCTTCGGTTTGTGTAACGCTCCTGCCACATTCCGACACTTTGTGAATGACATTTTCAGAGACTACCTAGACTTGTTTGTGATAATTTACCTGGACGATATCCTGATTTTCTCCTCGTCCTTGTCCATTCACCGAGAGCATGTCAGGAAAGTGTTAACCCGACTCCGCCAGCATGGCCTTTACGCGAAACTCGAGAAATGCGAGTTTGAACAACAGAGCATTCAGTTTTTGGGACTAATTATCTCCATAGAAGGTGTCAAAATGGACCCACAAAAAGTTTCCGCCATCTTGGATTGGCCAATTCCAACAGACAAGAAAGGGATCCAACGCTTTGTAGGATTTGCAAACTTTTATCGCAAGTTTATCCGGGGATTTTCTACCATCATCTCGCCCATCACCAGTTTGACGAAGCAAGGCATACGATTCCATTGGACCCCGGAGGCCCAAGTTGCCTTCTCCACCTTAAAGGATCAGTTTGTCTCGGCCGCGGTCCTGAAACATCCAGACCCCGCTCTGCCTTACATTTTGGAAGTAGATGCCTCTGAGATCGCAGTGGGGGCGGTGCTCTCCCAGAGACAGGGTCCCAAGTCGCAGTTGCATCCAGTCGCATTCTTCTCTCGGAAGTTGTCCGAAGCTGAGAGGAACTATGATGTGGGGGACAGAGAGCTACTCGCAATTAAGGCCGCGTTGGAAGAGTGGCGCTACTTACTAGAGGGGGCAGCACATCCTATTTTGATCTATACAGACCACAAAAATCTGGAGTACTTGAAAGTAGCCAAAAGATTGAAACCACGTCAAGCCCGATGGGCACTTTTTTTCACCAGATTTTCATTCCATATAACCTACAGGCCCGGGTCTAAGAACACTAAGCCAGATGCGCTTTCACGGATGTTTAGCGGAGCTAAAGCTCTCTCACCCCCAGACACCATCCTGACTCCCGGAAATTTCCTTCTGCTGCAAGGAGACCTACTTTCTCAGATTAAGCAGGCTTCTACCAATGAGGCCTACCCACCGGATGTTACCCTACAGTTGAAAGACGACCTGCTGTGGTTCAAGGACAAGATCTTCGTGCCTCCACAATTACGGATTAACGTTCTCAAATCTTGTCACGATCATGAACTGGCTGGCCACTTTGGGGTGCACAAAACATCTGAACTTCTCCAGCGCACGTTTTGGTGGCCTCAACTGTCTAAGGACTGCAAGGACTATGTGGAATCATGCATTACGTGCATTCAGAACAAGGGCAGCAAGACCAGAGCTTGGGGTCTGTTGAGGCCTTTACCCATTCCAGACAGACCTTGGAGAATGATTTCGATGGACTTTATTGTGGAACTACCATCATCAGAAAATTGCACTACCATTTTCGTGGTAGTGGACAGACTTTCCAAGATGGCCCACTTTCTGCCCATGAGGTGTACACCTTCTGCCCCCGAGACCGCAAAACTATTCATCAAAGAAATCGTAAGACTGCACGGCATTCCTGTGAACATTGTATCTGATCGGGGGGTGCAGTTTACATCCAGATTCTGGAGGGCGCTCTGCGAATCTTTAAAGATTGACCTTTCCTTCTCTTCAGCTTATCATCCCCAGACCAATGGTCAGACGGAACGCACAAATCAGACCCTGGAGCAATATTTGCGCTGTTTCTCTTCCTTCTCTCAAGACGACTGGGTACCACTATTACCCCTCGCCGAGTTCGCCTACAACAATTCCGTTCATTCAGCGACCAAGCAGTCACTGTTCTTTGCGAACTACGGCTTCCACCCTCTGTTCCTGTCTAATAATATTCCAGAGTGTGCGGTCCCAGCCGCCCAGGATACCCTGAACTTCCTCAGTACCAACAGTAAGTTGCTTCAGGAGACAATGGCAAGGACTCAGGCGCATAATAAGGAGGTGTTCGACAAAAAGAGGAGGGGGGAACTTAACCTTAGGCCTCGTACACACGACCGATTTTCTCGTCGTAAAAAACACGTCGTTTTTTTCGACGAGATTCTTGTTAAGCTTGTCGATTTTCTCGTCAAGCTTTCTATGCGTACACACTGTCATTTTCCAATTTCCTCGTGGTTCTCTGCGCTCACGTCCAGCACGTACGACGGCACTATAAAGGGGAAGATCTTTTTTCTTGGCGCCACCCCTTGGGCTGCTTTTGCTGATCTCGTGTTACCGCGTGTGAAGTAAAAGTTTGGGAAGAGACGATTCGCGCTTTTCAGTCTTCGTACTTTTCAGATCGTTTTCTGCCGTTCAGTTTGTGCTTGTGGGTTCGTATCTTGACTTTCAGGGCGTCTAGGCAGGTCGTATCTGTTTTACAGTGCGTTCTTGCCTGTTCGTTTCTGAATTTCAGTTCGTTATTCATAGGCCTTGCTGTTCTAAAGTGCGTTCTGTTCTGTACGTTCTGATTAGACGACCGTTTCCTAGCCATGTCGCCTGGACGTTCTCGTCGTCGAGTTCGTGCTGTGCGTGCGCTTGGTGTTGGTCTGCTTGTTTTGGACCAAGACCAGTCCATGAATGGTGTGAGGAGGAGTTCATGGACCAAGAATTGGTTGCTCCAGCGGGACCAATTCTGCCACATGCCTCTGCTGCGGGAGATCGTCGAGAATAATCCTGAGGACTACAGGAATTTTCTGAGGATGTCTGACCCCGTTTTTCAGGAACTGTTGGCTTTGGTGTCCCCCTATATTACCAGGAAGGACACCGTTATGCGGGAAGCCATCAGTGCTGAGCAGAGGCTCATCGCCACGTTGCGTTACCTGGCGACAGGGAGAAGTCTTCAGGACTTGAAGTTCACCACAGGCATCTCCCCCCAGGCTCTGGGCCTCATAATCCCAGACACCTGTTCTGCCATTATACAAGTCCTGCAGGAGGACTATATTAGGGTAAGTTTTCTCCCTTAACATCACATTTTATGTATTACATGTATGCTAATGTATTGTATTTCTTTCATCCTTCCCTAATTACCATGATTGTAATATGCTGAGAATGTCCCCTTTGTCCCCATGCATGTTGGAAGCTTTAGATTGCCCCTTTTTACTCCTCCCTAAATATTTCCCCTCACTAACTTTTCCAGCAGGGGCGCCTGTTGCTCCAAATGTTGGGGGGTTCAAACCCCAAATTAGGAAATAAACTTCCTCCTTTTTTGCTCTGTTGCCTAATAAACGCCCCCAGTTGTCCCCTCCAATTCAGCCATTTTGTTCCCTCAAATGCAGCCATTTAGTCCCCTCTAATGCAGCCAGTTTCCCCCCAGCCCTGCACTTACCTTCTTGTGGTGCAACGCATGAACCTATGTATTGTTCTGAGTGATGGGCACAGGAGAGAGGGGACAGTGCTCCAGCGCCCACTCTGGACGCACCGCCACTGCAATGCTATCCTGTGGCCAAACACATCTCCCCCCCCCAAAATAATTTAGTAATGGCCCATCAGAGGGGGTGATGAATATGATAAATGAGCCTTCCATTATACTTTTTTTACACACCTTAATAAACGTATAATTAGATTGATGTTGGTCTCTAATTTTTTGGGATAGAATTTCCTTGTAATGTATGCCTTTGTTTTTCTAATATTATTTCATCTTGTTTCACTCCACAGCTTCCTTCCACGCCACAGGAATGGCAGACTGTGGCATCAGAGTTTGCCACGCGGTGGGACTTCCCCAACTGCGGTGGTGCCATAGACGGGAAGCACGTCTGCATCGTGCCGCCACCCCGTTCTGGATCCTACTACTACAATTACAAGGGGTTTCATAGCATTGTGCTGATGGCGGTGGTGTCAGCACGGTATGAATTCCTCTATGTTGATGTAGGGAAGAATGGCCGGATGTCGGATGGGGGATCCTTCATCCAGACGGAGTTTGCCCTCCGTCTCCAGAGTGACGACCTTGCATTGCCACCGGATGCAGGGAATATTGAAGGACTCCCCTTTGTTTTCTTGGCTGATGAAGCCTTCGGACTCGGACGGCATCTTATGAGGCCATTTCCACAGAGGACCCTGACCCCAGAGAAGAGTGTGTTCAATTACCGGCTGGCCAGGGCCCGAAGAGTCGTTGAAAATGCCTTCGGCATAATGGCCAGCCGGTTCCGCCTTTTTATGACTTCCATCCACTTGGCGGACTACAAAATAAACTATGTAGTGTTATGCTGCTGTGTGCTACACAACTTTCTGAGCCAAAAATCAAATTCCCATATGGCCTCAGTTTTGCCAGAGGCTGGACTTTCCCCTGCAAATCCCCTTCCGGGCCTGGAATCTGCCCGTCTTGGCTTGCCCCCCCAAAATGCCCGTGTGGTTCGGGACAAATACATGGAGTATTTCACGGGTAGGGGGGCAATTCCTATGCCAGCCTATGTCTAAGTATCCCAATAAAAATCTTGTTTAAACCTTTAATTATTTGTTCTTTCCTGTCTCCTAGTTTGTCTTTGTGCATTTGTAGTGGCAAGTGTATTTTACTTTAGTAAATAACAACCAATTTCACTATGTTACCTTACAAAATAACCAAATAAGCTTAGAGAGTATTATAAAAAGAAGCTACACGTTGTTTGTGGTCAAATATTTTACTCTCTGCACATTTTTTTTTGTTTTACTTTGGGGTTGGCCTGGCCACAACCCGGCAAATTTTGGCTTATGAAAATACAAAAATACCACTTGCATTTCTAAAATGACAACATTGGATACCTCTGAGCAATCTGAGACATTCAGTTACACAAACTATGTCTCTATGTGCCCGTCCTAATATGGGGTCCTGCCACCCCTTGCCCAGCCAAAAATTCAATATGCACACATTTTTACTTTTTTGCAAATAGGAAGTTTACAATCCTGATCCCTATTGTCAACATGTGCTATCTGACATCAGGGGTGATCAATGGACGTGTTTTGGGGGTGCATCCCCTTCCTCAGTTCACCGACTTTTGATACGAGGAAGGGGTTGCACCCACAAAAGACGTACATGGATATCCCCTGATGGCAGATAGCACATGTTCACATACTGTGTGCATATTCAATTTTTGGCTGCTTTGTTACTCAAAAAATTAGAAAAAATATAAAAACAAACATGTAAAAACAAATGTGTTTGGATGGCTTATTGAATTCTCCCCAAAACATCGAGAATGTCTTTAAATGTTTGTTCCATCACATGGATTCTTTGTTTAATTAGGTCCAGTTCCGTGCTACATTCCATCACTTGCTGGATGAGGCGGAGGGCACTGTCAGCAGAGAACCGTGTGCTATCCTTCACAACATTTCCATCCCCTAAAAAACATAAAAAAAAATAAATAAAACTCTGCAGGCCTACCTCGCTTACCTTAAGCTGTGGTGTCAGATACTGACCTGTTGTGGTGACCAGATCCACAACGTCATCCACCTCTCCTTCCTGCACTTCTCCTTCCTCCACCTCAACTTCCTGCACATCTTTCGGTTGTGGATCTTTGGGAGTTTGGGGTTGCTTGGAAGTTGTGGGGTGCATGTGCTCCCTGGAGTGTCCTCCTCCCAGTCTTCTCTCCCCTATGAGAATAAAACCAAAGGTCTATTTATCACACTGTAAAAATATCATTGTTAAACTTAAAACAGGCTAAATTGTTTGGAAGTGGGGTACAAGTGTGTGTTTGTGCGGAATTTAAAGAAAAATGCATTATTTATGACCCCAAATATGTTTAGTATTCACATTTGGATGTAATTTTTGGGACATGGAGGCACCACAAAAACTCTGATGCACCTGTGTGGGACACCCAAAAAAGGCGGGTCTGGTGGCCCACACTATAGTGCTCCAAAGTACAGATGTGGAAGCAGCTGCTGAGTGTCCTCTCCTTTACACTGATTAAAGTTTGCATTTCATTCTACTTACAAACACATCATCTAGACTTAAAAATTATCCACAATACTTGATCAAAAATGGCAGATGTCTAATTACTTTTGGGGGTCTTAAATAAGCCAAAACCGCGGATAGTGGCCGAACGAAGTGTCGGTAACGTAACGAACGATTACTGTGCCCAACCTAGTTCAAAATATTACATTTTGGAAGGGAGTCCAATATGATAAAAAAAAAAAAAATGTCAGTTTCTAAAAAGATTAATAGCAGAAAGGTCGTCATTTTACTTACTTTTAGCGAGCATTCTCTTTATGATCCTCAACTGGTCTGGCTCCCTCAGTTTGAGGTCTGACCACCTCTTTCTGAGCTGCTCATTTGAGCGTTTCACCCCGAACTTCGCCCTCAGACTCTTCACAACTTTAGTGAGGATTTTGGCCTTCCTTCTATTTGGTTTGCTATACGGCCCATGCTTGGCATCATAATCAGCCTTGACCAAGATGTCCACCATCTCCGCCATCTCCGCCAAAGACATATTCGATGCCTTGAATCTCCCCCTTGATCGTGATGTGTCCTCGGTCTCCGGGCTTGTCTCCTCGCTAGTTGCGGAATTATCAGACACCTGCTGTAACTCCGCCATATCTGTCTGCGCGCCGAAAGAGAAGGGGCGGGGAAAAGATGTTAGTTAGAACGTCATGGGCGGGCGACGTGTGTGGAGCGACGTGTTCGAATTTGGACGCATGCGTGGTGTGTATATAGCAAACACACATGTGACTATAGTACGTTCGGTGTGCGGAGAGAGGAGTTCAAGTGACGGACGTGCGAACGAAGGTATGTGATTTTGTGAGACTTGTAAAAATTGTTGGCCTATACTGTCTTGAGATTGGTGGAGGATATATATGGTGACTAGGATGTGAAGGAGGTTAGACTGTTTGCCTCACATTATTTAAATATAATTTATTTTACTTGCAGATACAATATGAATGTCTTTATTAGCGACAAAGAGTTCCTGGCGGAATTTATTGACCGGGTAAGGGAGCTGCCGGCTCTGTGGGAGACCAAAAACCCCATCCATAAAAAAAAAAGGGGTGAGAAAAGCAGCGCTGGAGAAGCTGCTCCCATTTGTGCATACCAAGGTGCCCACAGCCACAGCAAAACAAGTGGACACTAAAATTGGGAGCTTGAGAGGTACCTACAGGACTGAACGCTCTAAGGTGCTGGCTTCTCAGAGGTCAGGAGCAGCAGCAGATGATGTTTATGTCCCGATTTTGTGGTACTACAGCAGGATGTCCTTCCTGGATGACCACATTGAGCCAAGGCCATCACTCTCCACTCTTCCCCCCAGACTTCCCTGCAGCCAACCTGAGCCTTCTCTGGAGCAAGAGGAGGCAGCCATCCTGGATGATCCTGATTTGTCCATCTGGAGCCAGGTATAGTATTAACTGAAAATGTAGTGGGATAAAATTAATGTTTCCCAAATATGTCAGGATGAGAAACATACATTATTTTGTATTCCACAAGTGAAATCATGATCTGTAGACATTATTCTGCACTTAATTGTGTGGTAAATAGTCAAGCTGATGTAGTGGTAAATTTAAAGCAAGTATTTATGCATTTACATTCTAATTGCTTCCATCAGGATTACAAAGTTTGATGCAAAGATTAAACCAACATATTAAACTATGTTCCTTTTTCATACACAGGATGAAATCAGCCAGGAGGAGGGTCTGGAAACTGTCAGGCAGGAGGAGGAAGGGCCCAGTGGCAGCCAGGAGGTGGCAGGGCCCAGTGGCAGACAGGAGGTGGCAGGGCAAAGGAGAAGCACCAGATCCCAGGTGCCTCCCATCAGGCTTCACAAAAGAGGCAGGAGGGACAGGACCACCAGTGAGGCAGCAATGGCCCTTATTAAAGAGGCCCATGCCACCCTCAAGGAGCCCACATCCCCTGAAGAGGCCATTGCCGGCCTAGTGGAGGCTAAGTTCAAGGTGATGAGCATGGAGCAACGCCTCCTATGCGAGCCCCTGCTCATCACCTTGCTCAACAAGGGGGTGATGGAGCAAATTACCCCCAATACCGCCATATGTGAGGTGGCCCAACTGACCCAACCTCAAACTCCACCTCCACCTTCCTCTTCTGCCCCACCCCCTTCTGCTACACCTCCACCTTCTGCCCCACCCCCTTCTGCTACACCTCCACCTTCTGCCCCACCCCCTTCTGCTACACCTCCACCTTCTGCCCCACCCCCTTCTGCTACACTTCCACCTTCTGCCCCACCCCCTTCTGCTACACCTCCACCTTCTGCCCCAACCCCTTCTGCTACACCTCCACCTTCTGCCCCACCCTCTTCTGCTACACCTCCACCTTCTGCCCCACCCCCTTCTGCTACACCTTCACCTTCTTCTTCTGCCCCACCCCCTTCTGCTACACCTCCACCTCCTCCTCCTGACAGGGGTACCCCTCCAGTGGGCCAGCCTCCAGCTAAACGAAGAAGGAAGGCTGCAGGAAAGGCTGCAGGAAAGGCTTCAGGAAAGGCTTCAGGAAAGGCTGCAGGGAAGGTTGCCAGGAAGAAGAGGAAGTGATGGCCTTGTTTCATTGTGGTCGGACAGAAGGCAGCCTGTTGTAGTACCACACACTTGGGACATATATCTCACCTGCTGCTGTTCCTGACCTCTGGGAGGCCAGCATCAGATTGTGTTCTGAAATGTGGGCCTTCTCAAGCTCCCAGTTTTAGTGTCCACACAGGGTTGCTGTGTGCTCTGGGGTCCCTGGGATGCACAAATGGCAGCAGCTTCTCCAGCGCTGCCTTCTCTTTATTTAATTTATAAACATGAATAAATGTGTTTTTTGTTTAAGTTCATACTTGACTATGTGTATTTTTAAATAAAAAAAAACAAGCTTTGGAGTAAGCAGATACATTTGACTGACAATAAAAGGCACAGATATCACCCCCCCAAAAGAATAACTAAATCTGATTAGCTCAAAAACATGGTGTGAAATTTTAAAAATATAGATTAGAAAATTAAATGGGAGATCGCTATCAAAACATTGAGAAATTATAATTAACATCATTTTGAAAAATCTAACCATTTAAATTATTCCTAAAAACTTGCACGATATAATACACATAAATCTTATAAAGAGCAGCATGAAAAAGGTTAAAAATAAGGCAGAACTCTGTGTGAATATCAGCAGCAAAAGAAGGTCTCTCGTTTTGATTAATGTAACATTCTAACGAAGAATTCAATGCAGAACATTTAAACGATGAAATATTTAGGAGCGTGACGAATGTGCTCTCTCCATTATGAAGGCTTGTTTTACCAGAAGATGCGCTCCCGTCTCATAGTTGCTTGTGAGCATGCGCGCTTTTGGAAGAGTCGTAAAAGCATACACACGAACCATTTTCTCGTCACAAAACAGGCCAACGAGAAACACGACGAGGAAATCTGGAATCCTGACGAGAAAATAGAGAGCAGGTTCTCTATTTTCTCGTCGAGATTCTCGTCAAGTTTCTCGTCGTAAAACCATACACACGAACGTTTTTCTAGACAAAAAAACTCTTGCGGCACTTTTCTTGACTGTTTTGGACGAGAAAATCGGTCGTGTGTACGAGGCCTTACACCCGGAGATCTAGTCTGGCTGTCCACAGTGAATCTAAAGTTGACATGCCCCTCTAAGAAACTGGGCCCCAAATTTGTGGGTCCCTTCCCTGTAACAAGGAAAATTAATGACGTGGCATACGAGCTGAAATTACCGGAATCTTTTCGGATACACCCGATATTCCATGTGTCGCTACTCAAATCTGCAGTCCCTGATCCCTTTCCCAATCGAGGTATTGGCCCTCCTGAGCCCGTGCTCATCGATGGTGAGGAAGAGTTCGAAATCGAGTCTATCCTGGACTGCAGGAAGAGACGCAACCAAACCCAATATCTGGTTAAGTGGAAGGGCTATGGCCCCGAGGAAAATTCCTGGGAACTGGAAACCAACATTCATGCCAAAAGATTGATCACGGCCTTCAAAAGGTCTCACCCAGGTAGGCTGGCTCAGTTGGGCATCCGGAGGCTGCCCGTAGGAGGGGGGCAATGTCAGGAAAGACGTTCTCTCACTCATCCCAGCAATCGGGGTCTCAGAATCTCTATGCACAGGCAGACCCGTTCGGCGCATGCGCGATAGCGGCAAACGAGCGTGCGCGGGCACGCGATAGTGGCGAGCGGGCGCGCGCAGATGCGCGGTAGCGCGCGCGCGCCTATGACACAGTTTGGCGCCAAAGACTGCCTATTTAAAGAGAGCTGTCACTCTGCATCCTTGCTGTCCGGTCTACAGCGTTTCCTGAAGACCCTTGTTACCTGAACCTCTGATCTAATTGCTCTGGTACCTGACCCGGCTTCCCCTGGCTTCTCCTGTCTGCTGCCCGCCTCTGACCACGGCTCGTCCCGACTTCTCTTCTGCCTTCTCCTCTAACCAGTTTGCTGCCCGCCTGATACACTGACCCGGCCTGGACTTTAACTATTCTTGGATCCTGCTTGTACTCATCTGCCCGCTTGTGTCTGACCCGGCCTGTCTTCACCAAGTCTGCTTCCTGATCCTCTAGTGCCTGCTGCGGACCGCTGCACGTCTCCCATCAGTTATCCACCGCTGCAGTCTGCTGCTTCTACTTCCACCTGCCTCAGTTCCTGCCAGGCACTTGTGCTCCTTTGCCCTCCTGAGCCCCTGTCTGCTCTATCAGGGGTTCTCGAGCCAGAGGTCTACGAGAGGCCACTCCCTGCACGTCGGGCTCACCTACCAGGTACGTGACACAGGCAGGCAGGTGCTTCAGTGATATGCAGTGCATTAAATATATATACAGTCTCCTACATATATATATCCACTGCATCCAGTCTTGCCAAGCCTATATCTGACTGCAGGCCATTCCTGGTGTACTTTTTCTAGTAAACTTCAGGCAGTTTTGGTAATCAAATTTTACAGCATGTCTGGAAGGCCACCAAGGAGAGGCAGACGCTCACAGGCCACTAAAAGAGGGTAAGCAGGCTCTGTGTCTACAGCCAACATTGCTGGTCATGGACACCATGGACACGGTGCATCCTCAGAACGTGGCCGTGGGGCACGCTTGTCCTTTTTTTCTGCAGCTGGCCGTGTTATTGAGCCACAACATGCAGAAGAGTTGGTGGACTGGATAACAAAGCCTCCTCATCCTCTGTCACCCAGGCTCAGAGTAGTTTGTCTGCCAATGCAGCTGCCAAAGTGGCCTATTCCATCGGCTCAATGTCATCAGTCACACCTTCCCTAGCCCCACCATCATGCATGGATGAGTCCCCCGAACTGTTCGAACTGTTCGACCACAGTGTCGGGTACATGCTGCAGGAGGATGTGCAGCGTTTTGAAGGTTCCGATGATGGTATCCAGGTTGAGGAAAGCAGTAACGTGAGCCCAGAGAGAGGGGGTGCCCAAGAAGGACAAGAAACTGGCAGTCATGTTCCCCCAGCTGCAGCATACTGCCAAGTTTGCTCCAGTGACGAGGAGGGAGGGGATGATGAGGTCACTGACTCTACGTGGGTGCCTGATAGAAGAGAGGAGGAGGAGGAGGCACATCTCCAACGAGGCAGGATGCCCTCCAGGGGCCAGCTTAAGGGCAGCCACCCGACTGCATCACACCGCAGAGCTCCGCATGTGCAGGGCGCTGCTGACTTCCCGCATATTTTGAAAAGTTCTTTGGTGTGGGCCTTTTTTGACACACGTGCAGCAGATTGCACCATTGCTGTTTGCAACATATGTCTGAAGCGTATCAAGCGTGGCCAAAACATCAGCCGCTTGGGCACCACATGCTTGACCACACATATGTTGACCTCCCATGCAGTCCATTGGCAATAGTACTTAAAAGACCCACACCAAAGAACAAGACGGACCTCTCCTTGCTCCTCATCAGCTGGGATCTCCAACCCCACTATACCTTCAGTCCTCTCAGAAACCTGCACTGAGAGGAATGAAGGTGTAGAATTAGGTGTGTCAAGTACTTGCGGGCAATCTGCTATCGCTACACCAACATCTGATTGTAGCAGGCAAATTTCCCTACCCCAGTTGCTAAACCGTCGAAAGAAATTCGGTCCCAGTCATCCACATGCTCAGCATCTGAATGCTAGCTTGGCTAAATTGCTAGCACTCCAATTGCTGCCTTTTCAGCTGGTAGACTCTGCCCCCTTTAGTGACTTTGTGGAATGTGCGGTTCCTCAGTGGCAGGTTCCCAAACTAAATTTATTTTCATGGAAGGCCATTCTGGCTCTCTACCGGCATGTGGAAGGCAATGTCTTGGCCTCGTTGGACAGGGCGGTCATCGGTAAGGTGCATATTACCACTGACTCATGGTCCAGAAGGCATGGACAGGGACGTTACCTTTCTTTCACGGCGCACTGGGTAACTCTGCTGGCAGCTGGGAAGGATGCAGGACAGTGTGCAGTATTGTTGGAGCTTGTTTTGCCACCACGCCTCTAAAATGCTAGTAGTGGGGATTCTGCCACAGCTCTCGCCTCCACCCCCTCCTCTTCTTCCTCTATGGCCTCTTGCTCTGCAGATTTGTCCTCGGAACCAGCGGTGCTCTGTAGGCATTCAATGGGCTACGCAAGCACTCAGGCAAAAATATGCCATGCGGTGCTTGTGTTCGTCTGCTTAGGGGACAGGAGCCACACTGGGGCAGAGATTCTGTCAGCTCTGCAGGGGCAGACTCAGAGGTGGTTGACGCCACGCCAGCTTCAGCCAAGAATGGTTGTTTGCGACAATGGCACCAACCTCCTCTCAGCCCTCCGACAGGGACCCATGTTCCCTTTTTGGCTCACGTCCTGAATTTGGTGGTGCAGCGGTTCTTGTGCAGGTACTCGGGCTTACAGAATCTCCTGAGGCAGGCCAGAAAAGTCTGTGGTCATTTCCGCCGGTCATATATTGCCAGTGCTTGGTTGGCTGACCTTCAAAAGGAATGCAACCTGCCCAAGAACTGCCTCATTTGTGACATGCCCACCAGGTGGAACTCAACGTTGGCAATGCTGCAGCAGCTGTACACACAGCAGAGGGCCATCAATGAGTACCTGTGTGAGTATGGCACTAGGACAGGGTCAGGGGAGCTTGGCTTTTTTTCGCCACGCCAGTGGCTACTGATCAGGGATGCATGCACTGTCCTGTCACCATTTGAGGAGGCCACGAGGATAGTGATCAGTGACAGTGCATGCATCAGTGATACTATCCCTCTTGTCTTCCTGTTGGAGCACACGCTTTGTGGAATAATGGACAGGGCACTTGAGGCAGAACAGAGGGAGGAAGAGGAGGACTTCCTTACCTCTCAAGGCCCCCTTTATCCAGATAGTATTCCTGCGGGCCCGCCGATCACACAGGAAAAGGAGGAGGAGGAGGATTGTGTCAGCATGGAGGTGGAGCCTAGCATCAGCAGCAGTCTTCAAGGGATTGTTTTCAGTTTTTCAGTCCCTAGAAACCCATGGACTTGTACATGGCTGGGAGTAGGTGGCTGCGGATCATGTCATCCTTAGTGACCCAGAGGACTCCGGATCGAATGCCTCAGCAAACTTACGCTGCATGGCCTCCCTGATCCTGCAAAGCCTGCGAAAGGACCCTCGGATTCGTGGTATCAAGCAGAGGGATCATTACTGGCTGGCAACCCTTCTTGATCCACGTTACAAGGGTAAGGTTGCAGAACTTATCAAGCCTTTGCAGATGGAGCAGAGGATGAAACATCTTCGGGAGGCCTTGCAGAAAGGTTTGTGCAATGTGTTTCCAGAGCCTGGGAGGTTACAATTTCCTGGTGCTGGACAACGTGTTGCTGAGGCTTCATTCAGTCACAGAAAGAGTGGTGGAGAAGGTGGCCATCTGACTGATGCCTTCAGACAATTCTTTAGTCCACAGCCCCAAAGTCTGATCGGTTCCAGCAACCATCGCCAGCGTCTGATTTACATGGTGCAGAAATACCTAGGGGCAAGATCAGACTTGGAGACCTTTCCAACCCAAAATCCACTGGGTTACTGGGTCTTGAGGATGGATCACTGGCCAGAGCTTTCACAATATGCAATTGAGCTACTGGCCTGTCCTGCATCCAGCGTTCTTTCGGAACGCACATTCAGTGCTGCTGGAGGCTTTGTAACCGATCACAGGGTGCGCCTGTCCACCGACTCGGTCGATCGGCTCACCTTCATAAAAATGAATCGGGAATAAACCCAAAAAGAGCATAAGTACCCTCCGGTACAACGGGACTTTTAAGGGCAAACAACAAGAGCAATTGTTTATAAAAAATATATATTATTTATTAGAAAAGATTCTTGGGTAAAAATATATGCACAAATATCAAAGGTGTGTTTAGCACATTGATAAAGTTACACAACATACATAAATTACAATCAGAAATAGGGAACATTTAGACATTTGTATACATTTTCCGAACAAGAAAATCAACTCCCTTAGCCTAACATGTTTCAGGAATACCAATCCTTTCTTCGGAGGCTCTTGGTAGGAGAGAATACAACTGTGTTCTGAGAATGAAACAGAAAGACAAAACTCAGAAATGGTTCCAGAGATTAGCACTGTAACAGGCACAAACACATCCAATATACATACCACACACAAAAATTGTATCTATATATGTCAAAATGTTCCATATTGATTAAGTATAAAGGACAAGCAAAGTCCTAAAAGCAAAAAAGCAGAACTGTCGTTGCCATTCATAGGGGGAAAGATCCCTCATCCAAGCCCGGATCGGCTCAAGCAGGGGTCCCAACACAGCACTCTCAGAAAACCAAAAGCGCACGTAGTCTCAGGATGCACTAGTATGTGCCTAATAGAAAAATCAAAAAGGAAAGAGTAATATAGTACCTGCATAGTAGAGCAGCATACATAGAATAGAAACACAGATATTGTTGTAAGACACTCAAAAGAAAGAGAACCAATTGTTTAGCAATCCTTGCAAGTTAAATATACTTAGCAAGGAAAATTGGTCCCTTGGAGTTTTTTGCAGTTTCTGCGTCGGTGGTCTTTTTCTGCATGATGTTCCCCCATTATTTTTAAATGGGGGGGCACCATGCAGTCTTTGCCCTGGGGGCCCTTCTCTTTGGCACTCGTTCTCCATTTCCTTTTTCGTACCTCTTCTAGATCCCTTTTTTAATTTTTAATGTTCATTTTTTCTTTTATCTGTATCCCCTTTGCCTTTTTATGTAATTTTAGCCTATATATCCCCTGATTTTGCCTGGTTCGAGATTCCATTTGTTTTGTTAGATCCATATGCATCTCTTTCCCCGATAAATATCGGGTTTGGTTTTGCATTATTGGTGTTGTTTGCCAGCAGCAACAGTCTCAAGCTGATACAAGTCTGTGCATCCAGTGTGATGATGCCTATTTGGCATGGCTATTCGGTGTGCCCGCGTTCTATAGGCATTTGCACTGATATAGAATATAGAAGAAAATGATAAAAAATGACTTTATTGTTATTTGGATGTGTTGCCCATGTCTACCAGCAGAGGACGTTAACCTTGAGATTAAAGATGCTAATTTCCCATTCATTTTTTATTTGTTTTATAGCCCCACTGTGGCCGCTGTCTGCGCCTCAGTGTATTTGCTGTGGGCTGTTTCTTTTCTTTTTTGCCCTGTGTCTTCTCCCTTTGTCTGGCGTGCTGTTTTGTTTTCAGCCGCCTTCTAATGCATTACAGCTCCTTGTTTATGCGCTGCTGAGTTCCAAAGCAGCCCTCTGACGTCATTCACTGATTCATGTCAGTGTGCATGCGCGGGCGTCTTTTAAAACCGCGTTTGGCGCCATTCGGTTTACAGACTCTGCTGCTGCAGCATTCTACACTCAGAGCTCACGCTAGAACCCCGCACTTGGCAGGTAAGAAGGCTTCTTTGCCCTATCAATCTTCACTATGCAGGCTAAATGGGCTAAATGTGACTAAATGGGATCTCTCTTTCTTTTCTCTATCTTGTTTTAGCAAAAACCTGATCCAAGCTCTGCTCATTATATGCACTGTGATTATTGGGTATCTATCTATACTTTTGTATTGCTTACAAAAAGCTCTGCTTAATATATGCACAGCGTTATTACTGTGTATTTATGCATACTTTTGTATTACTTACCCTTAATCTATCCAGTCAATAATTTTCCTCGCTAAGTATATTTAACTTGCAAGGATTGCTATACAATTGGTTCTCTTTATCTCTTGAGTGTCTTACAAAAATATCTGTGTTTTTATTCTATGTATGCTGCTCTGCTATGCAGGTACTATATTACTCTTTCCTTTTTGATTTTTCTATTAGGCACATACTAGTGCATCCTGAGACTACGTGCGCTTTTGGTTTTCTGAGAGTGCTGTGTTGGGACCCCTGCTTGAGCCGATCCGGGCTTGGATGAGGGATCTTTCCCCCTATGAATGGCAACGGCAGTTCTGCTTTTTTGCTTTTAGGACTTTGCTTGTCCTTTATACTTAATCAATATGGAACATTTTGACATATATAGATACAATTTTTGTGCGTGGTATGTATATTGGATGTGTTTGTGCCTGTTACAGTGCTAATCTCTAGAACCATTTCTGAGTTTTGTCTTTCTGTTTCATTCTCAGAACACAGTTGTATTCTCTCCTACCAAGAGCCTCCGAAGAAAGGATTGGTATTCCTGAAACATGTTAGGCTAAGGGAGTTGATTTTCTTGTTTGGAAAATGTATACAAATGTCTAAATGTTCCCTATTTCTGATTGTAATTTATGTATGTTGTGTAACTTTATCAATGTGCTAAACACATAATTGATATTTGTGCATATATTTTTACCCAAGAATCTTTTCTAATAAATAATATATATTTTTTATAAAAAATTGCTCTTGTTGTTTGCCTTTAAAAGTCCCGTTGTACTGGGGGGTACTTATGCCCTTTTTGGGTTTATTCCCACTATTTGGGATGGTGGCAATACCCGAGGAGAGACTTTTCTTCTATGTCCTTCCTCTATGTGGTTCATTACCTATACATAAAAATTAATCAGTCTTGGATCACCAGCTACCAAGCACCTGATGCTGATGTAACCGATAAATTTTTCTATGAATGTGGGATCCCTTGAAGACTGCCTATGCTGAGTGACTATCCTGTTATGCTGAGTGACTATCCTATTCCTCCCCAATGTTCATGTTGATAGCTTCTAAGAACATTTTTGTTTCAGGGCACCACCACCCCTGCCTAATATTTCGCAGCAGGACTCGTTCTTGCGCTCAACTACAGTATCTGTGAGGGGTTGCAGTGTTGTGGCACCACCACCACCACTGCCTAAGGCCCAATTTTTCTGCCCCTGTTTAACAGGGGCGTGTAATTACAATTTTTGCTTTAATATTTTGCAGCAGGGCTCGTTCCTGTGCTCAACAACAGAATCTGTAAGCGGTTACAGTGTTGCGGCACCACCACCACTGCCTTAGACCCAATTTTTTCTGCCCCTGTTTAACAGGGGTGTGTAATTAAAATTGTTGATCTAATATTTCACAGCAGGGCCCGTTCCTGCACCCACCAAGAGTAACTGTGAGGGCTTACAGTGTTGTGGCACCACCACCACCAAAGGCCCAATTTTCTGCAGATTATATAGGGCAGGCCGTATAGTATATACAGGCGGTCCCCTACTTTCAAACATCCGACTTACAAACGACTCCTACTTACAAATAAAATAGAAAAAACTGCGCCAATACTCAAATTTTTCTATAGTATCCAGGGGCTGATGGGCAAAAAGCAGTGAGCACTAGGCAAAGGCACCAGCTACCGATGGAAGGAGAGGACACAGACCATAGCGTGATAACGCAAACACATTTATTAATAAAACAAAGTAAACCACTTACATCAAAGATGTGGATAAAAGCATGTAAAAGGTAAGCTGGCCGGCAAGGATACTAAAACCCTTTCCCTCAATTCAGTGTGGTGACGTCAGCACGTCGCTACCATACGCGTTTCGTCGCAATGGACGTTGTCAATGGGGACTCCTACTTACAAACGGAGGGAGACAACAGGAAGTGAGAGGAAATCTACCCTTATGCCGCGTACACACGATCATTTTTCCTATCGGGAAAAATGACATTTTTCCCTTTGGACGAGAAAAACGATCGTCTGTGGGCTTTTTGACGTTTTTCCCGACGAGAAAAATTAGAACATGCTCTAATTTTCCTTTTCGTGATTCCTGTCATTTTTTTCCGCGGCAGTTTTCCCATAGGGAAACACTGCCGTGGAGCCTACACACGGTCGTTTTTCTCGTCAAGAGAAAGAATGACGGGAAAACCAGCCATGTGTGGGGGAACAAGCCGTTCCCTCGTTTTTCCTGTCGTGATTCACGGCGGTGTTTTCACCGCCGTGAATCACAATCGTGTGTACGCGGCATGAGGAAGGGAAATTCCCTCCTGTAAGAGTTAATATGGGAAAAAGGTGTCTCCACTGATGCTTTATCACCAATCCTTGTTTCCCTAAAAACCCCAAATTTTCTATATCCAATTCTTATTGGGACAGAAAGTGAGGTGAAATCTTCTGAACAGGGGCACAGACAGCAAAACAAATGTTACAGGGGTGATGATAACCCTTCCCTATGTTATCCAAAAAAAGCTTACAAATAGATTTTTTTGGCTGGAGCTACACTTACAAAATGTACCTGTTCCAAATTACAAACAGATTCAACTTAAGAACAAACCTACAGTCCCTGTCTTGTTTGGACCTCCTGTATACTGCTGTTCAGAGTATATAGCGCCTGGGGGCCCAACGCCTTTTCTTTTTTTAATTTGGGTGCGGGGTTCCCCTTAATATCCGTACAAGACCCATGGGGCCTGGTAATGGGCTGGGGGGGGGGGTACCCATGCCGTTTTTCTCAATAATATTCATCCATATTGCCGGGACCTTACATTACAGCCGCAAGCAGTTTTAAATGACTTTTATTCCTTTAGAAATGTCATTTTGTGCAGGGACTGTTCTAAACTTGGGACACACGCGCCACTTTACAGGAGTACTATAGACACCCCCCAGGTACGATATTTAAAGGAATATTTCACTTTTATTTTTTCACTTTAAGCATTATTAAAATCACTGCTCCCGAAAAAAACGAACTGGCACGTCTCTGGCACGAACTGCGTCATATGAAGGCGGAGATTATTTTTTTGCAGGAGTGGCACTTTGTGGCAGGGTCGACCCCTCGTATGCCTCTTTTTCCATATAGCCAGGGGTTCCATGCACCTTCACCTATTCCCAGGGCAAGAGGAGTCACAATTGCAATACATAAACAATATCCCTTAATACCTATAGAAACACAGGAAGACCCGGAAGGCCGTTTTCTTTTCATCAAGGGAAAGATCCAGGGCCAGTGTTACACCCGCCCCACGATTTATGCCCCCCAATAGCCATACTGTCAAATTCTTAGATAAGACTTTGGATAGTTTAGAGAAATTTAGGGAAGGTTTATTGATTATGGGAGGGGATTTTAACATTACCCTGGACCCTAGCTTAGACACCTCCTCTGGGAAAACTTTTTTGTCGCATAAGGCGTTAAGATGTGTTAAACGGCGCCTCCGCTCTCTGCATTTGGTGAATAGTTGGAGAGTGCTACATGAAAGGGACAGGGATTATAGTTATTATTCGAAAACCCATAATGTCTATTCAAGGATTGATATGTTGTTGATCGATCAATATTATTTGAGTCATGTAGACTCATCGACTATCGAATCGATCACCATATCTGACCCTGCCCCAATAATGGCGATTAAATGAATCCATTTTGGATGACAAACAGAATGTGGAATCCCTGTCCCGTACACTGGTATCATATTTTGAGATCAATATATCAGAGGGGGTGTCTGATCAAGTGGTATGGGAAGCCCACAAGGCGGTCATTAGAGGGGAGTTAATCTCAATGGGAGTGCGTATTAACCACTTGAGGACCGCCGCACGCCGATGTACGTCGGCAGAATGGCACGGCTGGGCACATGGGCGTACAGGTACATCCCCTTTAAAAGTCGCGACCCGGGGGGGAGTGGCCTGACAATGGCGGAGTAAGGAGACACATGTTCAGAGCTCCCTCTATCCACCCACCCACCCACTCAGCGAGCCTGACTAATCCGGAGATGATATGACTAATTGAGTAAGCGTCTATTGCCTATATGCCGCTATTGCTACTGCTGACAGCTGACGGCTGACTGTTGATCGCACCTGTGTGAGCCACGGGAGTTGAGAAAAAAGAGATCTGGAGCGGGGAGCTTGAATGCGGGAATGAGGAGGAAGGAGGCAAAAGCTCCAAAAGCATTTGCACAGTTGCCGCAACCAGCACAGCCGGAGATCCAGCGTTTCTTCCATCTAACCAGAGCGGCCGTCCAGCGGGATCGCGGAGGTACTGGATCACGTGGAGCAGTGACGTCCATGAAGCCGAGTGAAGCAACAGTGTCTGCTCCGCATACCCTGCATACCCCGCTGGCTAAGAGAGCCAGAGAGACCGGGATGGATGTAAAAATAGCACAAGAGGAGATGAGTGTCCGCCACGTAGTGGGAGAGACAGAGCCGGATCTGAGGACACTACTTCAAGCCCTCCCAACGCGGGCAGATATGCAAGCCCTCCCCACACACGCAGATATGGAGCTTTTTGTTGCCAGAGTGGAGGAGGACATGGAAGCATTGGTTGCACGCGTTGAAGAGGCACATCGTAGAGATCTGGAGATGATCCGTGGAGAAGTCCAGCAGATATCAGATAAGTTAAAAAACAATGAAACTGTACTGATATCTGTTGAAAAACGTATTTCATGTTTAGAACAGACACAAATCTCCAAGTCATCCCAAACCAACCTAATGCAACTGAGGTTTGAGGAACTCGAGGACCGTAGCCGTCGCAAGAACTTGAGGTTCAGGGGAATCCCTGAAGTGATAGAGAGGGAAGGATTACAAGAAGCTATTCAGAAGATCTGTCTTAAATTAATCATCCTTCCCCCTCCCCAGATTTTTGAGTTTGAGAGACTACATAGATCCTTGGGCCCGCGTTCAATAAATATAAATAGACCAAGAGATGTGATCTGCTGTTTCCATCGATATGCCCATAAGGAGATGATAAGTCGTGCGGCATGGGAGGCAGAGGAAATTGTACACGAGGGGTCCCAGATAAAAATCTTACCGGATCTCTCCCGATCTACATTACAGCGGAGGGCGATGCTGCGCCCCCTATTAGATAAAATCTGAAAATCTGAAAATCGGGGGAAACTATCGATGTGGGTACCCAATTTCATTAGTAATAAGAAGAAATATGCGCTCATTTAATTTACAACAACCGAGAGAACTGCCTGAGTTATTTGAGTTTTTGGAGACAGAAGCAATAGAATACCGGATTGGTTGCAAAATATATTAGGACAGTCAAGAAGATTAATAAAACCAGCAGAAATAGAGGAACTGCCAGCGCCAGAAGGGGAGGGGCACCTGAAGGGCCCTCCATAAATGGACAATCAGGACAATTAGGAAAACATACTGGCCCCTCTTCTTTTTTTTTTAATTGTCCCCTTTTTTTCTCTCCCCCCCTCCCGACTCTAAGACGCAGCGCCCGGGGGGGCGGTTCCGCTTTTTGGGCCTCCTTCCCCCCCCTTGTTTCCGCCCCCCCTGCTGCTGACCCCCCTCCTGTTTCTTGACCCCAAAATAAGGACATAAATAAGGAATTTAAACAGTGTTTTTGGGAGGGTAGTTACTCTGAGATCCCTCCCCCCCTCTCCCCCCCCTCCGCTTTACTCCCTTTCCCTTTCCCTTTTTCCCTTTCCCCCTCTCCTTGTTTGCCCCGTGGTACCTATGGTCCGGTCCCCACATCCTCACTGGAACCTCATGAAATATACGGAGGAGAAAGAGATATAGTGGATTAAACCACTAAAATCACTAAAATGTCACTAGAATGTCACTAGAATGTCACTAAAATGTCACTAGATAAAATACACACAAAAAACCTTCCCCCTCCCCCTTTTTCGGGGGGCGAAGGTAGTTTAAATTGAGGGAGATGTTTTTTTTTTTCTCTCTCTCTTCCTCTATCAGCTTGGTTTGATTGTTTTTTATGTTATCAGTGTTATTAATGTGATCAAGGGTTTATTGAATGGGAAACTTTTTATTTTTTTTGCACAATTTACATAGCCAAAAATATTATGAAAGATAAAAGGAGATATAGATATGATATACACAAGAAAGCACAGAGTACTATGTCAAATTAGAATAAAGGAGATAGAGAGAAAAGGAGATATGACATGTATAGGCACTTTTGCACCTTTTTAGTTAAAAGGTTAGAGGGAGGAGAGAGGAGGGGTAGACTTAAGACTGACTTAGGACTAAATGTGAAAGACAGAGATAGAGAAACTGAGAGAGATTACCTTGGGTGGCCAATTAAAAACTAAATATTAAATAACAATAAAGGGGGGGGGGAGATAGGGGAGAGAAGGAAAAAAAAAAGAAAAGAGAAACCCATAATTGGATTATTTTAGGCCTGGCTCCGGGAGAATAAAAATATAATATACATATTATAAATATAAATATAATATACATAAGATATAAGGTAAAGATGAGAACCAAGTATATGGTACAATAGAGTGGGGGTGGGTGGATGAGGGGGGATGAGATGGGGGGTGGGAGGTGGGGAGTTAGAGAAGTACTAAGATTTATACTAAGATTAATAGAGATTGGCTACTTGGATTGACTCCCAGAGAGAATATATTCTTGATGAGTACTAAAGGGATGGAGGAAGAGTTGAAATATAAGAAGAAGTAGCGGTACAACCTTATCCCGATGTTTTGAAACAGTTCCAGGGAAGCGGAATATATCCATCTATGGATATGATAGGGACCCTGGAAGGTTGACTGGTCATGAAGGAGATGGGAGGGGTGGGAGATGGGGGGGGCTCGGGGGGGATGCTATGGGGGGCGGCGGGAGACGGGGGGGAGGAGGGAAGGGAGAAGTGGAGAAATGGAGGAGAGGATAGAGAATAGGAACCCCGGTCCTAGGGGTCCTCTCTCGCCCTCCTCTTCCTCAATGTTAAGGGGACTCAGAGGACGTAGGAGAAGTTAAAGGGCTTAAGTATGAAAATGAGTGTGTTGTAACTATAATGCTGTGTGACAGCAGGAAGGTAAAGTCACCTGGTTGCATCCAGGGGGGTAGATATATTTCTCCCAGATTCAGGCTTTATGCCAACTTATACAACTAGGGAGGGAGTTGATGAAGCCCAGCTGAGGCTAGTGGGCTCATGGATGATTCATACCTCTAGGGAGAGTGCTGGGCGTCGTGCAGGCAGGGAGTTGATGAGACCAGCTGAAGCTTGTCAGCTCGTTTAAGGCCTCTATAAAAACTCCCAGCTTCATTAGGTGTTTGCTCATGCCTGGAACCAGACCTGTGTGGACTGTCTAGGGAGAGTGAACCCCTGTGCGGTGAGACAAAGCCTGTGTGGCTATTTGTTTGGACATTTACTAAACCAGGGACTTAGGGACTAGGACAGCACCAGGCTGATCCCAGTTGTTAGTTAGGAAACCTGCATGTTTAGTCAGAGGTCAAGCTGACCAGGGTTTATTTTGTTTATGTTTCTTTTTGCTTTGCTGTGTTTGTTGTCACTGTAAATAGAGAAATAAACCGCACCTTTTTGATCTTGAAAACCACAACCTCCGTCTACTGGGCCTGTTTTTGTGTGGGGAGCCCATCCAGGGGATCACACACACCCGCTGCCGAGCAAACCCCCCCACAGTTGGTGGAGAACCAGTGGCAGTTTTTTTTTAAGCGAGCATGGAGGAGATACTGAAACAGCTGGCTCTAGCAAATGCCAATCAACAGCAGACAAATGCAGGTTTGCAAAAGAGCCTTGCAGCTCAACAACAGAGCTTCGCAGCCCAGCAGCAAGCTCATCAACAGAGCCTTGCAGCCCAGCAGCAAGCTCACCAACAGAGTCTGGAAGCTCAGCAACAAGCCCAGCAGCAATCTGAGGCCCGCTTCATAGACCTGTTACAGAAGCAAGAGCAGAGACTACAACAAATGGAAGCAGTAATGCAGCAACGTCCGCAGACCAGTGAGGAAAGCCGTCCCACTAATACCGCGTCCTTTGGGGTGAGTCGTTTATTGACAAAAATGACTGGAGAGGATGATCCAGAGGTATTTTTGACCACATTTGAAAGGACTGCTGAAAGAGAAAAGTGGCCTGAGGAGCAGCGGGCTGGACTGGTGGCTCCTCTGTTAACTGGTGAGTCGCAGAAGGCTTACTATGACCTAGAGCCTGACCAAGCAAAAGACTATGTGATGCTAAAAGCTGAAATATTGGCAAGGCTGGGTGTCACCCTGGCTGTCCGGGCTCAGCGTGTGCATAACTGGACTTTCCAGCTTGGAAAACTCCCCAGGTCTCAAATGTATGATCTCATTCACCTGAGCAGGAAGTGGCTACAGCCAGAGACTTTGTCCGCACCAGAGATTGTGGAACGTGTTGTAATGGATCGGTTTTTGAGAGCTCTTCCTACTGCCATCCAAAAGTGGGTAAGCCATGGAGACCCAGAGACGGCCGGTGGTCTTGTGGATCGTGTAGAGAAATACTTGGCTACAGAGAACCTGACGGCCTCTTCCAGAGACTCTCGGACTTTCCACCCTAAGACCAGACCATCCCCAGGGGCGGATAAGAGGATTCCAAGGGGTGAGGGTGGAGAGAGTGAGAGGGTGGGAGCTCTACCCAAAGTTTGGCGAGAACAGCCTGGGAAGTCAGGGGCTCAAGAGGCAGCCAAATGGATTGTTTGCTACCGCTGCCGGCAAGCGGGACATATTGCAGCAAATTGCCCGGTTGTGGAGGAACCCATGCAATGTGACTTTCTGACGGACAGACGTCAGTCGCTGTGTGCGACAGTCGCATGCACTGCCATTCGGGGAACTGAGAAACATTTATGCAAAATGTGTATTAATGGTAGAAATGTTGTGGTATTACTGGATTCAGGTAGCCTTGTGACCCTGATAAAGGCTGAATTAGTTAAAACAGAGGTCTCTGGGAATAGCAAGGTAGCTGTGATTTGTGTGCATGGGGACACCCGAGAGTATCCAGTGACTACAGTGTGTTTCAAGACCCCCAAAGGTACCCTCTCTCATCCAGTGGGGTTAGTATCTCAATTACCGCATGATGCCATTGTGGGAAGGGATTTTCCGAAGTTCTGGGAACTGTGGGATGATCCTGAGCCCCCCACTGGTGCCCCTATGTACCAGGAAGGTGATAGCCAGAACTCCTCTGAGAGTGGTGAGGACTCTCCAGAATTTCCCTTGTCAGTATTGGCAGGCGAGACTCAAGAAACTGGAGAGGAGCCCACCTCCTCAGACGAAAACCTACCGTCTGTGAAGTTTTCTGATCTTGAGGTTCACAGGGAAAATTTTGCCACAGAACAGTTAAAAGACCCCGCCCTAATAAAGGCACGGGAAAACGTAGTGGAAATAGATGGCGAGTTAGTGAACCCAGATAATACCTGCACTTACCCATACTTCAGCGTAGAGAAGGACCTACTGTATCGGGTGGCAAAAAGGGCAGAAGAAACCGTGGAGCAGCTTGTGGTGCCCAAACCTTACAGGAAGTTGGTGTTGGAGTTGGCCCATGGGCACATTCTTGGAGGTCATCTGGGGACAGAGAAAACCCGAGAGAGGGTATTACAGAGATTCTATTGGCCTGGGGTGATGAAGGACATAGAAAATTATTGTTCCTCCTGCCCTGTGTGTCAGAGGTCGGCCCCGATGCCACTTTTCCGTAGCCCGCTGGTCCCTCTACCCATCATTGAGGTCCCGTTTGAGAGGGTCGCAATGGATTTGGTAGGTCCTATAATCAAGTCCGCTAGGGGGCACCAGTACATATTAGTTATAATGGACTATGCCACCCGTTATCCAGAAGCGATCCCTCTCCGAAATACCTCGGCCAAAACCATAGCCAAAGAGCTATCTCTTGTTTTTAGCCGGGTGGGTATTTGTAAAGAACTGCTTACGGACCAAGGTACACCCTTTATGTCCCGGGTTATGAAAGAGCTGTGTAAATTGTTCAAAGTGACGCAATTGCGTACGTCTGTGTATCACCCCCAAACCGATGGGCTGGTTGAAAGATTCAACAAAACCCTAAAACAAATGTTGAAGAAAGTGGTGGATAGAGATGGAAAGGATTGGGACTGTCTACTTCCTTATTTGATGTTTGCTATTAGGGAGGTGCCCCAATCCTCTACGGGATTCTCCCCCTTTGAGTTACTGTATGGGAGACACCCAAGAGGACTGTTGGATATTGCCAAGGAAACTTGGGAAAGTGAGAGTTCTCCCCACAGGAGTGTGATTGAGCATGTCGCCCTGATGCAAGATCGAATTGCACAGGTAATGCCCATCGTGAAGGAACATTTGGCCCAAGCGCAGTTGGCACAGCAGAGAGTGTACAACCGTGGAGCCAAGACCCGTACCTTTTCCCCGGGGGATAGGATATTGGTACTTGTCCCTACGGTTGAAAGTAAATTCCTTGCCAAATGGCAAGGCCCCTACGAGATAATGGAAAAAGTGAGCGAAGTGAATTACAAGGTCAGACAACCAGGAAGGCGAAAGCCCGAACAGATCTATCACGTTAATCTGTTGAAAGCCTGGAGGGATAGAGAGTCCCTAGTCGCAGAAACTTGGTCACCAGCTCAAACTGGTTGCGTGATTCCGGAGGTTGGAATAGCAGCCACCTTGTCACAACCCCAACAACAGGAGGTGAAGGAGTTTGTGCTTCGCAACAAGGAGGTGTTCTCTGAGCTGCCGGGACAAACATCTGGGGTAGAGCATGATATTATTACCCCGCCCGGTGAAAGGGTGAAGTTAAAACCCTATCGGATCCCAGAGGCCCGACGGGAGGCAATACGGGAGGAAGTACAGAAAATGCTGAACTTAGGGGTGATAGAGGAGTCCCAAAGTGATTGGTCTAGTCCCATTGTGTTGGTGCCTAATCCGGATGGGAGCTGGCGATTTTGTAACGATTTTCGTCAGTTGAACAAAGTTACAAAATTTGACACCTACCCCATGCCACGTATAGATGAGTTGATCGACCGGCTGGGAACAGCCCGATACATGACGACTCTTGACCTCACAAAAGGGTATTGGCAAATTCCCCTGGCCAAGTCGGCCAAAGAGAAAACCGCATTTGTAACCCCAGACGGGGCGTTCCAATATAAGAGAATGCCGTTCGGGTTACAGAATGCGCCGGCCACATTCCAGCGGAAAATGGACCAGATACTGAGGCCCCATCGGAAGTATGCTGCGGCTTACCTGGATGACGTAATTGTCCATAGCACAGATTGGGCCTCACATCTGCCAAAAGTGCAAGCAGTCCTAGACTCTATCCGGGAAGCGGGGTTTACGGCTAACCCCAAGAAGTGTACCATTGGGCAGGAGGAGGCCAAATATCTTGGGTACACCATTGGCAGGGGAGTAATAAAACCCCAACTCAACAAAGTCGAGGCCATCCAGAGTTGGCCACGTCCCAACAGCAAGAAGCAGGTACGGGCCTTTCTGGGAATCGCGGGTTATTATCGGCGCTTCATTCCCCACTTTGCTTCTAAGGCTGTGCCCCTAACCAACCTGACGAAAGGGAAAGGGTCGGTCATGATTAAATGGACCCCCGAGGCTGAGGCAGCATTCCAATTCTTGAAACAAGCCTTATGTAGCCAGCCAGTGTTGTACTCACCCGACTTCTCTAAAGACTTTGTCGTACAAAGTGATGCGTCAGATGTGGGGTTAGGAGCAGTATTGTCCCAGGTCTGGAACGGGGAAGAGCACCCAGTCATTTACCTCAGCAGGAAGTTGAAGTCCCATGAGGTAAATTACGCCACGGTTGAAAAGGAGTGTTTAGCGGTGAAGTGGGCTCTAGATTCCCTTCGGTACTATCTGCTAGGTAGGCACTTTGACATGGTTACGGATTACGCTCCGTTAAAGTGGATGTCTCAAAACAAGGAGACAAATAGAAGAGTGAATAGGTGGTTCCTGGCCCTACAGGAATTCAACTTCACAGTAAAGCATCGCCCTGGCGTTCAAATGGGGAATGTGGATGCTTTGTCTCGAGTACATGAATGCCTGATTGCTGGTGTTCCAACCCCAAGGTTAAAACAAGAGGGGGGGGTATGTGACAGCAGGAAGGTAAAGTCACCTGGTTGCATCCAGGGGGGTAGATATATTTCTCCCAGATTCAGGCTTTATGCCAACTTATACAACTAGGGAGGGAGTTGATGAAGCCCAGCTGAGGCTAGTGGGCTCATGGATGATTCATACCTCTAGGGAGAGTGCTGGGCGTCGTGCAGGCAGGGAGTTGATGAGACCAGCTGAAGCTTGTCAGCTCGTTTAAGGCCTCTATAAAAACTCCCAGCTTCATTAGGTGTTTGCTCATGCCTGGAACCAGACCTGTGTGGACTGTCTAGGGAGAGTGAACCCCTGTGCGGTGAGACAAAGCCTGTGTGGCTATTTGTTTGGACATTTACTAAACCAGGGACTTAGGGACTAGGACAGCACCAGGCTGATCCCAGTTGTTAGTTAGGAAACCTGCATGTTTAGTCAGAGGTCAAGCTGACCAGGGTTTATTTTGTTTATGTTTCTTTTTGCTTTGCTGTGTTTGTTGTCACTGTAAATAGAGAAATAAACCGCACCTTTTTGATCTTGAAAACCACAACCTCCGTCTGCTGGGCCTGTTTTTGTGTGGGGAGCCCATCCAGGGGATCACACACACCCGCTGCCGAGCAAACCCCCCCACAGCTGGTATATTTAAAGGTTTTCTGAAGACATTTTCTTGAGATGAAACAGATAACTGGGGGGGGGGGATGGAGGTGAGCAGGAAAAATCCGTCCTATCGGACCAAACCCCCAATTAGGTATACACCCACGGAAGCCATAGTTGGTTGGCTCAGTAAGGGGTGTTTTCCCTTAGAGGCTTAGAAAGGAAGGGAGGGAGGGAGGTATGATATAAAGGAGAAAAGTGGGTGAGAGATTTTTGTTGTAGTCCCCCCCCCTTTTTTTTTTCTCTCCCCTTCCCTTTTGGAGATGGAGAACTTAAAAATCACTTCCCTGAATGCCAAAGGGGTCAACATCCCAGAGAAGAGAAGAATGTTGTTGAATGACCTGAAACGCTCTGGTACAGATGTTGCGTATGTGCAGGAACCAAACTTTAGAGAGGGGGGACTTCCATTCCTGCAAAACAGATTTTTTCCATCTGTATATCACGCCTCAAACCAACAGACAAAATCTAAAGGAGTCTCAATATTGATCTCAAACCGTATTCCATGGTTATTAGTAGATAAACGGGTAGACCTAAATGGTAGATTTATTTTCCTTAAGGGATGCATTGGCAGCATTAAAGTAACACTGGCTACACTATATGCACCGAATGAACGCCAAGACCTATTTCTGAAGAAAGTTCTTTCCGAATTAATAGAATTCGCGGAAGGTAGATTGATTCTCGGAGGGGACTTTAATATCTCTTTAGACCCTAGAATCGATACCTCCTCAGGGGTTACATCAATAGCAGGAAGTATCAAAAGAGGCATACTGCAGAAAATGCATGAATTACAATTAGTGGACGCATGGAGGATTTTACATACAGAAGAGAGAGATTATACTTTCTTCTCGAACCCTCACCAAACATATTCGCGTATAGATTTATTTTTGATCCCACATTATATGCTATCATCCGTTACAGAGATTAACATTGGAAACATAACGTGGTCAGACCATGCTCCGGTCACCTTGTGTGTCTCACTGACTAACACAGCTCTCACACAGGAGAGATGTTGGAAATTAAACAAAGGTTTGCTCCAGAACCCTGAGGTGAGAGATGATGTAGCTAAAGAAATGACGGCATACTTCCAGGTAAACGATATCCCTGGGAGTAATCCGGGTATGGTGTGGGAGGCACACAAGGTGGTGATCAGAGGGATTCTGATAAAACATGGATCAATCCAGAAGAAGAAACGAGAGAAACAGACTAGAGAGTTACTAGAGAAAATTCAGGCGCTGGAAATGCAGCATAAAAAGACACAACCAATCTTAATTGGCAACGAACTGGGCCAACTGAGAAGACAACTTACAGATATTCTGCGCTTTAAAGCAAAAGCCATAATACAGAGAGGAAAAAGGGCAGACTACGAGTTGGGAGATAAGTGTAGTAGATTGTTAGCCGGAAAAATCAAAGAAAAAAATAGGTCAACATATATACCACAAATAAAAGGAAGGGAGGGACAATTAACACGAACACCAAAAGAAATTGCTCAGACATTTGGGAAATACTATTGGTCCCTATATAATTTGACTCGAACAGCGATTCCAACAACCGCTATAGAAGACTATCTTTTTTCAGCAGGTCTTACTAGACTTTCACCCCCAACCCGTCATGCATTAGAAAATCCAATATCGGTGGAAGAGCTGAACGCAGTCCTAAAAACAGTTAAATCAGGGAAGGCACCTGGCCCAGATGGCTTTACTATAAGATATTATAAGGAATTTCTTCCGATCCTAAGGGACCAGATGATAAAAGTTTATAACGCGGTAGATCAGACCTCGGCATTTCCCCCCGACACACTTAGGGCCCACATTAAGGTAATCCCAAAAGAGGGCAAGGATCCAGCAGACTGTGGAAGCTACAGACCCATCTTTCTATTAAATACAGATTTAAAAATATTTACCAAAATATTGTCAGCTCGACTTCAACCATGGCTCACTCACTTGGTAGATTTAGATCAAGTGGGGTTTATCCCCACACGAGAAGCGAGGGACAATACGACAAAAGTTCTTAATCTGATTCATAGTGCCCACAAGACTAACACACCCTGTGTGTTCTTGAACATCGACGCTGAAAAAGCATTCGACAGAGTAAATTGGGATTTTCTATTTGAAGTGTTGAGACAGATAGGATTGGGAGAACGTATGATGGGCTAGATAATGGGTGTCTATACCAATCCACAAGCTGCCGTGAAGGTAAATGGAGTCCTTTCGGAACATTTTAATATTACAAATGGCACGAGACAGGGATGTCCTCTCTTACCCCTACTCTTCACTTTGTCATTAGAACCTCTACTAAATAGAGTTCGCCAAAACCCGGATATTCGGGGGGTACAGGTGGGAGAGGGCATCCATAAGGTCTCAGCATATGCGGACGATCTGTTGTTCTCGGTGTCGTCCCCACATGTGTCACTCCCGATTCTGGTAGGAGAGATCGAGAAATATGGTATATTATCAAATCTTAAAATAAATCATACAAAATCTGAAGCTATGAGTGTAGCAGTACCGCCTCTACAACGGAATACAATACAACTCAATTTTGGATTTAAGTGGGGGCAGGTACTTAGGTACTTGGGCACATTTATCCCATCAAAAGAGAGAGACACTTTTAAGTTAAACTTTATACCGGTATATAACTCTATACGATCACTTTTGGATAAATGGCAACATGGGCTGCATTCGTGGTTCGGTCGCATCAATATAATTAAGATGAGTATCCTACCGAAATTTTTGTATTTGTTCCAGGCGTTACCAATCACAATCCCAGTAACCTTCCTTCGCCAAATTCGGACTATTTTTTTGAATTTTATATGGGCAGGGAAACGGTCTAGGATTAAACGAGAATTACTGATGTTACCCAAGCGCTTTGGAGGGATGGCGGTCCCCGATATGGCTAAATATTATCAAGCTGTACATCTAGCCAGACTGGTGGATTGGTGTAGACACACTGAGTACAAACGGTGGATAGATATGGAACAGCAGGTTAGCGAGGTCCCTTTATGCAGAGCACCGTGGTGTTACACAGTGCTGCCAATCCATCTGAAGAGACATCCTACTATTGGGACGACATTACGAATCACAGCCAGATTATGCGGGGACGTAAGATTTTCTTCAAAACAATCGCCCCTCTTTCCCATCCTGGGTAATCCTAGTTTTACACCAGGTATGGAAAAAGGAGCATTCAAGAGCCTTAAAGGAAAAGGTTTATATCAGGTTTCACACTTCCTTCAGTCAGAAACTTGGCCAACTATTAAAATATTGACGCAACCCGGGGGCCCTTTTGAAATTGATCTGTGGCAGGCACTGCAAATAAATCATTTTATGAGATCGCTGGGATCACCACGGAATTTCCAACGCAAATTAACGGCCTTTGAGTTATATTGTGAAGAGAAGGAACCACTCGTTCGAGTGGTTTCTAAGATGTATGGATTACTAAATAAACCCGAAGAGGATTTTGAGATGCCGAGCATCAGTAAATGGGAAAAAGATCTAAATAGGTCTTTTACTCAAACTCAAAGAAAACAAATTACCTACTTAGCACTGAACTCCTCGGTATGTACACGGACCCAGGAGTCTAATTATAAAATTCTAACGCAATGGTACCATACACCAATAAGACTCCACAAATTTGCAGTGGAAAATTCAGACAGGTGTTGGAGATGTGAAGAAGAACAAGGGACATTGTTATATATATTTTGGTCCTGTAAAAAAATAAGACAATTCTGGGTAGAGATTCAGAGAATATTACAAAAATTTACAGATGTTCAGATACCAGACGACCCGGCCTTTTTTCTTCTTCACTGCTCGCAAATTCCAGTTCAGACCTATAAAAAAATGGTGCTTTGCCACATGATTAATGCGGCTAAAGCTGGGATTACATTACACTGGAGAGATCCTAGATCCCCCTCAATTAAAGAGTGGTTGAATAGGGTAAGAGAGATAGGGGCCATTGAAGATCTAGTTCTCTCAGCCCAAAATAAGAGAGAGCAATATGTTAAAACATGGAAGAAGTGGAATCTTTTTATGTACTCGAAGGAGGGGAAGAGACTACTGGATGGGACAATGGAGGAGGGAGGACCATCTAATGAACGATAGAGACCGATACTGGTGTAATCTAGCAAAACACATCAGGGCACACTTAACCCCCTACAATGCCCCCTCCTGGTTAACCCCTTCACTGCCAGTGTCATTTTCACAGTTACCAGTGCATTTTTATAGCACTGATCACTGTGAAAATGACAATGGTCCCAAAAATGTGTCAAAAGTGTCCAATGTGTCCACCATAATGTCGCAGTCATGAAAAAAAAATCACTGATCGCCGCCATTACTAGTAAAAAAAAAAATTATAAAAATGCCATAAAACTATCCCCTATTTTCTAAACGCTATAACTTTTGCGCAAATCAATAAACGCTTATTGCGATTTTTTTACCAAAAATATGTAGAAGAATACGTATCGGCCTAAACTGAGGAAAAAAAATATTTTTAGGTGTTTTTTGGGGATATTTATAATAGCAAAAAGTAAAAAATATTGAATTTCTTTCAAAATTGTCGCTCTATTTTTATTTATAGCGCAAAAAATAGAAACCGCAGAGGTGATCAAATACGACCAAAAGAAAGCTCTATTTGTGGGAAAAAAAGGACGCCAATTTTGTTTGGGAGCCACGTCGCACGACCGCGCAATTGTCAGTTAAAGCAACGAAGTGCCGAATCTCAAAAAGTGGCCAGGTCTTTAAGCTGCATAATGGTCCGGGTCTTAAGTGGTTAAAAGAGAGAGACAGAAGGAAATGGTGGCACTCTTAGAAGAGATACATAAAATGAAAATTAAACATAAGGCCCAGTTAAATCAGGGGATACGCAGAGACTGGAAAAGTTGCGGACAGTTTTAAAACAGCTTCTCGATCGAAAAGTTCAAAATAAACACCGATATTTTGCCCATCGCTTCTATGAACAGGAGAATAAGAGTGGGAGACTATTGGTTAGACAACTAAAGAAACAACAGGACTTACGTCATGTTCACACTATAAAGACAGGCAATAAGCAGATAGTAGACTCTCAAGCAATAGCAGCCGAATTACATCGCTTTTACTCATCTTTGTACAATATAGACCCGGCCTCTAGGGGGGCGGTGGATGGTGGGCAGGAGGACAGGATTAGGGAATATCTTGAAGCCTCAGGGTTACAGGCCATACCATCTGTGGCCCTGGAGGAAAAGGAAGATCTAAATATTATATACACTGTTTATTATTATTGAAATTCGTATTTATTTTTTTGCTCACTGGGTACACTTGCATATACTCTTTTGCCGCGTACACACGATCGGAAATTCCGACAAGAAAACCGTGGATTTTTTCTGACAGAATGTTGGCTCAAACTTGTGTTGCATACACACGGTCACACAAATCTTGTCGGGAATTCCGACCGTTAAGAACGCAGTGACGTACAAGACGTACGCCGAGCCGAGATCAATGAAGTTCAATAGGCAGTTCGGCTCTTCTGCTTGATTCTGAGCATGCGTGTTTTTTTGCGTGTCGGAATTGCATACAGAAGAGCGGATTTTCCGATAGAAACTTTTTCCGTCGGAAAAATAGAGAACCTGTTCTCAATCTTTTGTTGTCGAAAATTCCGACAACAACGGTCGGAGTTTACGACAAAAAGCATGCGTCTGACTTTTTTTGTTGGAATTTCCCATCGTGTGCACGCGGCATAAGTAGTAAAGGTGAGATAATAGTATAATAGGTATGGAATAGGTAACACATAAAATCACATAAAGAAGGGTGGAGTGATCAGGGAGGGGGGGGGGGAGAGAAGGAAGAGGGGGAGGGGAGGGTAAAGGGTAGGGGCAGGGCTGGACTGGGACACAAATGTGGCCCTGGACTTCAACTAGACCGGCCCAGGGCACAACACATCAGAGTACAGTGCACATCAGGGCACGGTACAGAGCTCAGCACATCAGGGCACAGGACATCAGGGCACATAACATCAGGGTACAGGGCACAGCACATCAGGGCCCATCACAGCAAACCACATTGAGGCACAGCACATCGGGCACGGAGCATATCAGGGCACAGGGCACATCAGATCACATCAGGGCACATAGCACATCAGGGCACATCAGGGCACATCAGGGCACAGGGCACATAGCACATCAGGGCAAGGGGCACATAGCACATCAGGGCACATAGCACATCAGGGCACATGGCACATCAGGACACTGGGCACATCAGGGCATGGGGCACATAGCACATCAGGGCACATAGCACATCAGGGCACATAGCACAAAGCACATCAGGGCATGGGGCACATAGCACATCAGGGCATGGGGCACATAGCACATCAGGGCGCACAGCACATCAGGGCTCATAGCACATCAGGGTACATAGCACATCAGGGCACATAGCACATCAGGGCATGGGGCACATAGCACATCAGGGCACATAGCACATGAGGGCACATCAGGACATGGGGCACATAGCACATCAGGGCAGGGCACATAGCACATCAGGGCAGGGCACATAGCACATTGTTTACCAGCCAATATGCAGAGTAGCGCAGGAAGCGTGTGTAATAAGTTCTCTCTCATGTCACGGCACTGACAGCAGTCACGCTGCTCCCCGGCGGCCCCTCCACTCTTTTCGTCCATCCCAGATGATGTCACAAGCAAATGGGGATGGACGAGAAGAGAGGAGGGGCCACGGGGAGCAGCGTGACTGCCGCAACTGCCGTGACATGAGAGAGAACTTATTACACTTGCTTCCTGCGCTACTTTGCATGCTATCTAAATCTCGATCTACCCGTCAGGCGCCAGCTGTCAGCGATTGACGGGTAGATCACGCGGACCTCCAACCAGCCCACTGAGCCATCGGCCCACCGGGAATCTCCCGGTAGTCCCGATGGCCAGTCCATCACTGGGTAGGGGAAGACTATGGGAAGCAGGGGGAGGCTGTATAGAAGTCAACACTAAATTAAAGAAGGCACGACAATAGTAATTCGGAACTCAACACTTTTTTTTAATTTTTTTCCCCCTTTTTTGGGGTTGTAGGAATCACGTAATAAGGCACTATTAAGCTCCTTTCTTAATTACGTTTTGGAAAATGTTGCACTTCTTCTTAGGGTTTTTGGTAACACGTACTAGGGCGCTACTAAATTCCTTTCTTAAATGTATTTTGAATAATGTTTTTTTTTTTTGGTGAACATGCTTTTTGTAAATGGACAAGTTCGAGGACCTAGTGTACCCTCTTGGGGAAGCTGGGGTTTCTGTGTTTTATGTTAATGACGGTATCTGTATAGATATTGTGCGTAGTGTGTATCTTTATGTTGTATGTTGAAATTTGTTATAATACCATTTATCTCATAAGAGATGAATATATGCCGGTTGGACACATGAATCCATAGGACACTTACCTATTTTTCAAAACCTAAGACAACGCTATATTCCCAAATCTTAGGAGCGACAAGCATGTTAAATTCTAATTCTAATTTACTTACTCCCTAGAGGTTATTGGGAAATTTTTACTTTTTTCTTCAAAATTTTTTTTTTGTTCCAGTAATGGTCAGGAAAGGACTAGCTGCAAAAGCACAGCAAAGGACTTGGCTAATCTGTGTTTTTTTGAAGACTGACAATTCATTTTTCTATCCATCTGCCTCTTATAACCCTACTATTGCAATTAGCCTTACTTGGTTATTAAATTCTCAGATGTAATATAACCACTTACTGTATATGTTGTCTAATATAACTATTTGAATGTTAACATAGTTAAATAGAGATAGTAAATGTCTTATATATACAATTGCGGTATATATACAGTAGGATAGCTCAGAGTTTTTTTTTTCTTTAGAAAATCCATCTCTTACTATAGGTTTATCCCAGTTATTAGTTTCCTCCCGTACCATTGTTCTAAATTGCCTCTTAATAGTGAAACCAGTTAACTTAACATGTTATTTTTTTTTATAATCAAAAGTTTATCAAATATACTACCCCCCTCTCCCCCCCCCCAAGAGAAAGAAAGTAAAAAAAAAAAAAAGAGAGAGACGAGAAAAAAAAAAAGACATGAAAAATAAAGTAATTCCCTCACCTCCCCCCCCCCTTCATGCCATCCCTGGCTGCGGTGGAGTAAGTCTGTTCTGTCCCTACCCACTCCATTCCTTCTCCTTGAGTCGTGTGTTCTCCTACTGTGCCCTTCTGTGTCACTTAAACAAAACCCCTTCCTACTTCCAAAGAGTGGCCATAGTGACTATTCTCTTTAAGTGTGGAAAAAAAGAAAGAAAAAAAAAGTGTATGTATATTGTGCCTCATGATTAATTTTTATAACCCATAATTATGTGTAGCGGCCCCCCATGGCCTGAATCCCCAACTTAAGTAAAAGCAAACAAACTTAAAAAAGAAAAAAAGGGGGAATAAAGGAGGGGGGAGGATCCCCTCTCCTACTTCCACGTGTTTATTTATTAATTCCCCCTCAACCAATACCTCATAAGAGGCCACCAATGGCCATGGTGTTGAAAATAAATAATGCACCTTGTGATAAAAGAGAAAAAAAAAATTAAAAATCTTCGCCCGTGTTTCCATTCAAGTGATCTTCCTAACCTACTCTTCCCCCACCTTTAAGTGACAGGTCCATAATTCACAAAAAAGAGAACAAAAAAACAACAAAGAAAAAAAAATGTATATGAATATCCTCACAGTGACCGTGTACAATCTCTGTCTTAATTCTGCTTTAAGTCCCTCCTCTCCTGTGTGTGCCCTACTCTTTATCCTCACCCCCCTTCCTGTCCCTCCTCTCACTATTTCAACGTGGGTTAACTCCCTTTCTCTCTCCTAATTAGGGGCAGACATCCTACTCCACACTATCAAAGCAGAAAAAATGGTATGGAAGGTCAATGAGAGAAAAATATATATATATCAATCCTGGTCATAATTCATGGTTCGGCTCTTTATTCTTCTATAGCTGAAACCATAAACAACTATACTGGGGTCCTTATGGATCTACTACGCCCTCTGCTTTCCCACTCTATGTCTTTTCTCCTCAGCCCATCCCAGGTACACACTGTATCCAGCCTGCCCATGTCTTCTCAAATTCCCCTTTTTTGTCCTTCACTACTTGAGTCCACCTTTCTGCTTCCATTATCCGGTTAACTAACAGTCCGCTAGTGTTGGGCAGGTGGTCTGTTTCCAAAATCTGGGGATTAATATTTTAGCTGCGTTCAATAAGTGTGGTGTAATACTCTTCCTATAGGCTTTAATGGAGCCGGGCACTACATGGAATAGGAAGCACAGGGGCGTAAATTCCATAGGTCTAGGGGTCAACCTCTCAATCCATGGTGCGATTGCTACCCAGAATATTTTAATCCTCGGGCATTCCCACCACAAGTGGAGAAATGTACCCCTCTGCTCACATCCTCTCCAACACCGGCCATCAGCCGCTGGGTACATCTGAGTTAATCTTGCTGGTGTCATGTACCACCTTGTCATGAATTTATAGGCCATTTCCTGAACCTAACATGTTATAATATCAAGGCAACTACCCCGGAATACCTAGTACAGTAAGTTTTTTCAAACTACCTGCAACCCAAAAAAATGCATCTTATTGATGCTCTTACTATAGGGCATATCCCCAGCACGTGGATGACCCATGTGCCCTCCTTGGTCTACCTCGTTCACTCACCTATATTATGTGGGAGTCCGACGTAGGCGTTTTTTCCCCTGATAGGGATCTTTTTTCCCTATCACGGGCCAATTTAGAATTTTTTGCGTATTTATTTGTTTCAAATCAAGCAATGTATATGCTAACCTTTTTTGTTTTTACTTTTTCTTTCCTTTCCACTTCAGATTCTACGAGACCTCTCTCTTCTCTTATTTCCTTTAAGTTCACACAGGTCGTTCCACCAAACCAGAATTGTATACTTCCTGGTAAGTTCCTTTCTTATAATCAGTTACCATGGCTCCAATAAATATACTATCCCTGAATGTCCAGGGTATAAACAAACCAAAGAAAATGACCAAAACATTCCATACTTTTCATGCACGAAAGGCACACATTGTATGTCTACAAGAAACTCACTTCACCAATAATTCCACACCTAAATTTATGTCTCCCCTTTACCCACAAATTTTTACAGCCTCAGCTAATTCCAAACAAAGGGGAACCCTTATAGCTTTTAACCGATCTACCCCTTTCACTTTATTATCGGAAATTAAAGACCCAGAAGGATGATACCTAATACTTCGGGGACATATAATTGATACGGCAGTTACTATTGTCTCATACTACGCTCCCAACAGACAACCTTCATCCTTCCTCTCACATCTTTTGCAAGTGGTGAATACACATAAAATTGGAACGTTGGTTATGGGTGGAGATTCTAATCAGGTTCTCCTTCCGTTCCTTGACAAATCGCTCTACACTCCCCACAGTACCTTGACCAAATTGTCTTTCTCTCAACTCCTCTCCAAGTACAACTTGGTTGACACTTGGAGAGAGAACAACCCGACAAAAAAAAGATTTACCTACTTTTCACACCCTCACCAATCTTTCACCCGTATTGACCATATTTTCGTAACTATTGGTATGATACCAGAGATACTCACCTCTGATATACTTCCCATCGCATGGTCGGACCACAATGCGGTAGTTACAACCATAGCTTCCACCATACCAAGAGATCATGATCCTACCTGGTACCTACCGGACATAATGCTCAAACACCCATCTCAATGCCAGAAAGTTGAGCAGGCTTTAAAAGAATATTTGTTGCACAACAATACATCAGATATATCCCCCTAACACTCTGGGAAGCCAACAAACTGGTATTGCGGGGCAATATACAGAGACAAATGGCATTATTCAAAAGGGAACGTAAAATTCTTGCCCGGAAACTAGAAAATGACTTTAATGCTGCATCCATTTAATTTCAAAATAATCCTTCTATCACCACGAAATCTCAATTGGAAAAAACGCGCATAGAATATGTAGCGGGGTCCTAAATTTAGGGGTAGTGTTTGAGTGGTATTTTATGCTCAAACACTTTAATTGTTAGGACTTATTCACCATTTTTGTCTGCAGGTGGAGTATCAGTGTACAGTTCCCTGTGGCCTGCGGGTGGCGCTGCCATAGTGGGCCAGGGTTGAACCGCTGGTACAGTGCTGTGCCTTGTGTGTCCCCTCTCGGTGAGGAGAGGATATAAAAGGGGTAGACACTGCCTGTAGGGGGTTAGTTTTTCACCCCAGGATTGGAGTTCCAGTTCACTTCCCGGGGTCCTACTCCCGGAGGGAGAGCGGGCGCTCTCTGTCCGCCCTGAGCACCTTTAGCTCAGGGGTGGTGGTCGGTGAATCAGTCCCAGGCACCTTTAGCCCTGGGGCTGCAACAGGAAAGCCTCGGGCCTAGCGCCTTTGGCTGGGGCCTACCAAGGAACGAGGAATCCCAGGGTGCCGCCTTGAGAGGGGACCCGAATCTTAGACGAGGAGGCCGGGGGAGAACCGTTCCGAGGGACTGGTGAGAAGTCACAGTGAAGGAAGGGGCCCAATAACTCTCTGGAGGGATGTCTTCTCCTTAAAAGAGGTCAAGATTAGAGACCAAGTTCACCAGGTCTGTGGCAGAGACCAAGTTCACCAGGTCTGTGACAGAGACCAAGTTCATCAGTTTGTGCAGAGACTGTATATTGGTTTAGAGTGCCATTCTGGCTGCTAATCCCCTCTCTAGGGAGACTATCCAAATGGGCTGAGTCTGCTTGAGAAGCCAAGCAGTGAAGTTACATAGTTAGTCAGGTTGAAAAAAGATACAAATCCATCCAGTTCAACCATAAAAAAAAATATATATATATATATATATATATATCGTACAATCCCATATACCCAATTCTATACCCACAGTTGATCCAGAGGAAGGCAAAAAACCCCAGCAGAGCATGATCCAATTTGCTACAGCAGGGGAAAAAATTCCTTCCTGATCCCCCGAGAGGCAATTGGATATTCCCCGGATCAACTTTACCTATAAATGTCAGTACCCAGTTATATTATGTACATTTAAGAAATAATCCAGGCCCTTCTTAAAGCAATCTACTGAGCTGGCCAGAACCACCTCTGCAGGGAGTCTATTCCACATTTTCACAGCTCTTACTGTGAAGAAACCTTTCCGTATTTGGAGGTGAAATCTCTTTTCCTCTAGACGCAAAGAGTGCCCCCTTGTCCTTTGTGTTGACCGTAAAGTGAATAATTCAACACCAAGTTCACTATATGGACCCCTTATATATTTGTACATGTTGATCATATCCCCCCTTAATCTCCTCTTCTCAAGAGTGAATAAATTCAGTTCCTCTAATCTTTCCTCATAGCTGAGCTCCTCCATGCCTCTTATCAGTTTGGTTGCCCTTCTCTGTACTTTCTCCAGTTCCCCAATATCCTTTTTGGGAACTGGGGCCCAAAACTGAACTGCATATTCCAGATGAGGTCTTACTAATGATTTGAACAGGGGCAAAATTATATCTCTCTCTCTGGAGACCATACCTCTCTTAATACAAGAAAGGACTTTGCTCGCTTTGGAAACCGCAGCTTGGCATTGCATGCCATTATTGAGCTTATGATCTACCAAAACCCCCAGATCCTTCTCCACTACAGATCCCCCCAGTTTTACTACCCCTAGTATGTATGATGCATTCATATTCTTAGCCCCCAAGTGCATAACTTTACATTTATCAACATTAAACCTCATCTGCCACATAGTCGCCCAATTAGACAGAGCATTGAGGTCAGCTTGTAAATTTGCGACATCCTGTAAGGACGTTATTCCACTGCATAGCTTGGTGTCATCTGCAAAGACAGAAATGTTACTTTTGATCTCAGACCCAATATCATTTATAAACATATTAAAAAGTAAGGGTCCCAGCACTGGACCTTGGGGTACACCACTGATAACCTTGGACCATTCAGAGTAAGCCCAGGTTCACACTGGGGCTGCGGTAGTGAAGCCGTGCGAGTTCAGCTGAACTCGCACGATTTCACTCCTGCCTGTCAGTCCCGATTTCAGCTCGATTACAGAGACATCTGACACAGATGTCAATCGCGGCTGAAATCGCAAAAAGTAGTACAGAAACTACTTTTTGTAATCGGTGCAGCGCCGCAGATGCGGCGTCGCACCAATTAGGACGGTGCCATTGCCCGCAATTTGCGGCAAATTTCGCCGATTTGACATGCGATTTGACATGTCAAATCGCATGTCAAATTGCACCAGTGTCAACCAGGGCTTAGAATCATTAACCACTACTCTCTGAATTCTGTCTTTTAGCCAGTTTTCTATCCATTTACAAACTGATATTTCCAATCCTGTAGACTTTACCTTGCACATGAGCCATGTGTGGGGAACTGTATTGAACGCTTTTGTAAAATCCAAGTATACTAAGTCCACAGCCACCCCTCTGTCCAAGGTCTTACTTACCTCTTCATAAAAAGAAATCAGGTTTGTCTGACAACTTCTGTCTTTCATGAATCCATGCTGTCTGTTGCTTAAATAGTTTTTTATCAGCAAGAACTCATCTATGTGGTCTTTTATTAATCTCTCCAGTATCTTCCCAACTATGGAAGTTAAACTAACAGGTCTATAGTTACTTGGTAAAGACTTAATTTCCTTTTTAAATATAGGCACCACATTGGCCCTGCGCCAATCCAGTGGTACTATTCCTGTCATTAATGAGTCCCTAAAAATTAAATACAATGGCTTTGAAATTACAGAGCTCAATTCTTTTAGGATCCGTGGGTGTATGCCATCTGGTCCAGGTGCTTTATCCACCTTTATTCCATCTAAATATTTCTGGACCATATCACTTTTGAGCCATTGTGGATTTGGGGCTGTGTCCCTACCACCCCCATTTTGGACATGAGCTCCCCCATGCTCCTTTATATACACAGAACTGAAGAAAGTATTTAATAAATTAGCCTTCTCTTTGTCCCCAGTCACCCACTCTGAAGTGTATTGCGTTTGTGCCTGGACCTCTCTCCCACACCTTATGCTGTCCTGTTCTCCCTCCAACCTTTCTGTCTATAGACTATGCTTTAAGAGAAATAAACTCTACGTTGGAGTTACAGCTGGTGTGGACCTTGGAGTCATTGGGGGAAATAGAGACTTGTCTTTATTGAGCATAGAGATGGGAACCATTCTCTGGAGAACCTCGCTGCGGAGACCTGTTTCATAACACCGCTCAACCTCTTCACACAGGAGGGTACAGGCATATAGCGTGGTGTGCCCTCTCTTCCTGCGAGGAGCCAAAGGCAGGTGACAGAGGGGGTGGGTGCGCTACAAATACAATTTATTTCTTACAGAATCAGTAGACAAAACCTACAAACGCACAAGACACAATTTTTATATGAAAACCAATAAACCAGGCACATATCTAGCATGAGCACTAACTTCAATAAAGAAATCATTCAAACCAATTTGCCTAAAGTTGTCAAAAGACAATTATACTAGTAACCCAGTCAAAATTGTCCACAAATTCAAAACTCATCTAGCATCCTTATACGAATCCACTCACAATTTCAATGTTACCGAAGCTGACTCTTTCTTCTCCAATATCACTACCAGAATTATCTCATGATCAAAAAAAACTATTAGAAGAACCTATAACAATGGAAGATGTAGCTGATTCCATTAAAGATTTAAAGATAAATAAAAGACCAGGACCAGATGGTTATTCGGCCCTATACTATCATACATTTACAGAACTCCTTTCCCCTATTTTAGCCAATGCATTTAATGTATTGTTAGAAGACCACTCTTTCAGACAAGAATCACTAACGACAATAGTATGTATGATCCCAAAGCCTCTTTCTGATGTTACCACCTGCTCAGGTTATCGCCCCATTTTTCTGTTGAATCTAGACATTAAACTGTTAGCAAAAATTTTAGCAAAATGCCTTAACCAAATAATCTGCAATCTGATACACAGAGATCAAGTAGGCTTTATGCCGCATAGACAAGCGGGCGATAATGTGCGCAGGGCGGTGCTTTTGGCACATATCGCCAAAAAATTACATATCCCTTCTTGTTTTCTTTCTCTGGACATCAAGAGGGCATTCGACACGGTTTCATGGCTTTACATGTAATATTCTTTACAAAAATTGGGTTTCGGCCCACACTTCATAAAATGGATAATGGCTCTATATAATAAACCTAAGGCATACATAAAATACGCAGGATACAAATCCGAACCATTCAATATTGAAAGAGGCACACGACAGGGTTGTCCACTATCTCCCCTCTTATTTGCTCTTATCCTAGAACCTTTAGCCCAATATTTTAGGACCAACCCCACAATTACCGGCATCAAAGTAGGAGGTATACAGAACAAACTTTGTATGTTAGCAGACGACATCCTTCTTTTTCTTTCATCTCCACAAATTTCAGGCCCTAATCTTTTACCTATTCTAAGCAGATTCGCGTCAATTTCTGGTCTAGCCATTAACCCTAGGAAATGTCTAGCACTCGATATCTCACTAACTAATTCAGAATTGATCCCAGCAAAAGCAATACTCCCCTTTACTTGGGCAAACAAGTCTATTCCATATCTAGGAATTCATCTGACAGCCTCTCATACTGATATTTTCTCAGTCAATTACCCCCCCCTTATTGAAACAGATAACAAACTTACTAAAACAATAGTCACAACTCCCACCGTCCTGGACAGGAAGGATCAATGCAATTAAAATGACCATTTTACCCTATTTACTATACCTGTTTCGAGTTTTACCAATTCCTATCCCATCTTACTATTTGAGACTGGTGCAACAAAGAGTAACAACATTTGTCTGGGGTCCTTCCAAACCTCGCATACCCGCACACACATTATATTTCCCTAGATTCAATGGAGGTCTACGTCTCCCAAATTTTGCCAACTACTTCATAGCTGCTCACTTAGCCAGTCTCTCCAAGTACCACGCAAAAAAGGAAATCCCATTATGGGTATTAATAGAAGCATCAGAATGTGACCCACTTTCAATTTCTAACTTATTATGGCTTCAACCTAAAGACAGTTGCGAGCTACGTAATCCCATAACTGAATATTTTATATCTCCTTGGGACAGCCTTAAAACAAAACATCAATTACAATCACAACACAACCCCCTGTTATCCTTCCTTAAAAATTCTGCCTTTTACCCGGGTTGGATATACCCAAAATCATTTAAAGCCTGGTCAACCGCTAAGCTCCTTACGCTTTATGAATTTGTCACTTCTCAATCCTTCCGATCTTTCTCAGAACTTATGGAAAGCTATGATTTGCCACAGTCTGAACTCTTCAGATATCTTCAAATATTTTTTTTTTGCACCTGTCATAACCGATAAAACGCCCTTATCTCATCTTTCCACTTTCGAATCAATGTGTAAAAACGACCCACTTGCTAAAGGAATGATATCATCTCTTTATATGCAACTTCTGACTAATTTTAAACCTGATAAACTAACTTATGTCCAGAAGTGGGAGGAAGATCTGGGACGTAAATTGGATAAGGCAGAATGGTCAGGGATATGGTCTATTACTAAAACTTCCTGACCTAATGTTATGGCGATCAAAGCAAATTATAAAGTCCTAACCCGCTGGTACCTGGTACCCATAAGAGTGGCTAAATACACGCCCACTCAATCAGCCCTCTGTTTCAGGGGCTGTGCAGATTTAGGCACTCATCTGCATATGTGGTGGACAAGCCCAATAGCTCAATCTTTTTGGGAAAATATTTTTGAATTAGCTTCTAAAATGTTCCAAAAACTGATACAGCCAGACCCTTTCATAGCATTACTTAACTTGAAACCAGATTATCTAACATTCTCTCAATTTAAGCTTTTTGTTTTAACAGCAGCAAAACAAACAATGGCGAAAGCATGGAAATGGCCATTTCTGGTAATAGCTGAAACAAAAAACAGAAATAATTCTGCAATGTCTGCTATAGATTGTAACCATATCCCAAAATTCAAGAAAATATGGAACCCCTGAATAAAGCACCACTTACCCCCAAATTTCAATGACTCAGTCCTTCTGGTAACTGATTAACTACAGTAATTCATGGAACCACTTATCTAACCATATATTGAATAACTATGCTGAACCTTACTCTGGTGCCTGGACCGACCTTGTGAACCTACTCTTTGTCTTTTCTTTTATTTCTCTCTCAATTATTACTCCTTTCTCTTTCTCTTATTTAGTTTATACTTTTTGTTTACTCATACAAGCTCTATACCAATGTACTTGACCTATGCATTTATAAAAAAAATTATATAATAACATATGTAAGGTTTTGTTAAATACGTTATCTACACTAGCATGGGTAAGTTATATTGGGAGTCATTTACTATAGCGCTGTGGTGCTAATTAGCGCTAATTGCTGTGAATTAGCGCTATTCGTGGCAATTAGTGCTAAAACGGTATTCACTATAGCGCTGGAGAGAAAATACTCCCAAAATCTAAATTTACTATAGCTCCCAGAATCCAAATAGCGCCCAAATCCTTACTCTACTAAAAGCTGGAGAATTGCACATGGAAATAATGTTTAGAGCATGATATAATTGCCTAAATGGTACTGAAATATGCCGTTTATTATTTAAAGATAATCTGCTTTTAAACTGTGTGAAAAAGTGATTTCTACACTGAAATATCTTTAAAAGTCTGAGAAATGAAAAATGTCCCGTTTTTGGACAACTAGGTGCCAACACAACTGAGCATGCTCAGACCTGTAAATAGCTCAAATTTTAACTTCAGTGTCTTTTTTAACAAGAGTTAAAGTAAATACCAAAATGAGAGCTAATTAGAGAGCATTTTTTGGAAGTGAAAATCTGAGCTATTATAGTCCAATGCAAGTTTTAACCATTGATTCTAATGGCACAATTGTAACTTTCACAAATAAATCCTTTTAATGTTGAGATGAAATGTATCTTTCTCTGAAATAAATTTTCTTTTGCAACATTGTTACTACTTCATAAAAAATTTTGTTTTTAAGAATGCTAGAATGTGGAATGTTTTGATAAAATATATTTTTATCTGTCACTTTCCCTTCTTAAACTCCATCTCACAACAATCTTTACCCAAACTCACACAGGTGTCTGTACAAAGCACAAATACCATTACTGATGCAAATTTAAAATGAGTCACAATTTTGTTTGTTTTTCATATTTCTAAATAATCATAATTTGAGCCAAAAAATTTGATATGTGTTCCAACATCAGAAATCAAAATCTAATTCCCAAAAATTTGAGGGTAATATCACTATTCTACACTCACCCACAAAAAAGCACCAAATAAAATATCACAGAATAAATCAAGAAGAATAACTCTTGAGTAATGTAATTCCATCATCTGTATGTTCAAAGAAATGCAGTATTTATGTGTATTTATGTGTTAGAGGTTCTCACATGTGGCAGCTTTTGGGGCTTAGAGGTTAGAACTTCTGCTTAGCATCCCTGGGTGTCTGGGTTTGAATCACAAACATGCTGCTTCATGTAGAGAAGTTGTCTCATGTCCCAGGTCCTAAAACTATGTCTAAATGTTGTATTTATGTGTAGGAGGTTTCCATCACCATTGTAAATTTTGCCAGATACACAATTTAGCCAAAAGTATTGGGACACCTGCCTTTACACACACATGAACTTTAATGGCAGCCCAGTCTTAGTCCGTAGGGTTAAAATTTTATTTGGCCCAACCTTTGCAGCTAGAACAGCTTCTGGGAAGGCTGGGAAGGCTGTCCACAAGGTTGAAAATAGGACAACTCATGCGTCCCCACACGTAGTTGCCATCATCCCAGGTAAATGTAGGTGAAAAAACCTCTATTGGGGATTTTTGAGGCAATGAAAAATATTTGTACAAAAATTATATTTATTTAGAAAAGTTACATAATCATATTACAAAGTACACATTGTTATAATCATATCCATAAAATCTGCAACATGAGAAAATAGAATGCAATCGCCTGGATTGGTCACTCCAGACCTTCCGGAGATAACTCAAAGCAGGCTTCATATAACGCGTTTCAAACAGTAGCTTAAACGTCCTTCATCAGGGATATAGCATTCTTATCTAAAACAGATCATAAAATTCCATTAATTACAACATTTTTTCTTTTCACCTCCAAGAGATATATGAAGGGAGGGATAAGAAAAGAATCAAAACTTACTGAGTCATATTCATTAAAATACATGCACTTCATACTCCAATCATATAGTTGGGGCCTGCCCCTCTCCACTGTCTCACTTCAATGCTCTCAACCATCATTCCTTGTTCATATAAGGAGTCAGGATACACAAAATGCGATCCAAATGAATGGTGCCTTCCACAGAAAAAAAGGGGAAGAAAATACCAATTAGAATTTTAAAGAAATTGAAATAAAAGAGAAATGGGAAAACATAAATAGAGATATATGCCTCCCTATTCTCCTAAGAAAATCCCTTGGACTCACCAAATAACACTGCAGGTCCAAAGAAAAAAGAGGATAAAAATGAATTCAACAATTCCCTATATTCATTCATTGCATGGGAGCTCCATGTATGAGATCCTCTGCCTTCTTGCAGAGGAAATGGAATGACGCCGGGTGACTCCTCTGGCGTCCTTTTATATCTCTCTGCTGATTCCGATAGGTTCCCACATGGTCACATGACTCACTGGCTGGTATCGCCGTGAGTCATGTTTCCAAGGTAACGTTACATCATCCGAGGGCGTGTCGTGTCCGATGTAGATCACATGGCACAGCCGCACCAATGAGCGGTGCGCTGCGATCGACAACGAGCGCAGCACATCCAGAGGCGCGGCGTGTCAGACGTCGGTCACCTGACACAACCGCACCAATGGGCGGTATGTCCGCGATCGACGAAGGACACGGCACATCAAGGGAGACCCCATTGTGATTGGCTGATGCAGCCATCCCGTCTGTCTAGTGACTAGCAGGGCTCCTCATATGATCATGCGGATGCATATATCAAAGGAGGTAGCACCGCATACACTGAAAACCATGGCCAGTGCCCGATCAGCATCACAGGAAATGCCAGATCGGCCATCTTGGAAAGGGGCAGGAACTGGAAAACCTGCTAAAGAGAAAAACAGTACAGGGAAAGATGGATTGGGGCCAAAGGCAACATGAGGAAACCATCAAAAAATGGGCATGAGTGTACAAAAAACCCAAGATAATGATTCAAAAGATCCCCAATTACATTGGGGATGTTAGGAACCAGGGACAGAAAACCACCGGTGCCTATGGGGGAAAGCGGGCCAATTCCACCTAGGTGAATGCCCCCCCCCCCCCCGCAGCACCGGATATGAACATTGAAAACCGATGGGAGAGCATAAAATGGGGAAATGGAGATGGAGAGATTTTTTTCCCCTTTTCTTTCCCCATAAAACACGAAAGGATATCTCAGAATGATATAGAGCGCATGTATTTCATACATATTAGTCAAGTATCATGGTGACGATACAGGTTGTAAACGTCAACAGTACAAATGACAACATAAAAAAATAGGATTTTTTACTCACCGTAAAATCCTTTTCTCTGAGTCCATGGACCGACACAGCTTCTCTATTGACAAAGTGGGTATTATCCGTTAATTAGGAGTGACTAGGCAGAAAAACTTGTAAAACGTGTTGCATCACACCTTCTACAGTACCGCCCAGGGGGCGGACCCTCTGGGTATACCCTCTCAGTCTGCATCTTCGCAGATCAGTTCGTCAAAAAGCAGTACAAACTTAAAAGGAGGGGTGGGTGCTGTGTCGGTCCATGGACTCAGAGAAAAGGATTTTACGGTGAGTAAAAAATCCTATTTACTCTTTCGTCCATGGACCGACACAGCTTCTCTATTGACAAAGTGGGACGTCCCAAAGCAGTGTCAGAGAAAAAAACGAGGGGTGGTAACAGCATAAAAATAAACTTCACCCCAAACACAAAACAGCACTCCTCCAACGGAGGAGTTGCAACTCTAAACAGCCGCCTGCAAAACCTTGCGGCCAAAAGAGGCATCCGAAGATGCACCTACATCAATTTTGTAGAATTTTGTGAAAGTGTGAGCGGACGACCAAGTCGCCGCTTTACATAATTGGGAAACAGACGCTTGATGTCGGAAAGCCCAAGAGGCACCTCTTGCCCTGGTCGAATGCGCCGTGACAGGAAAGGGGGGCGCCTGACCCTTTAAGGCGTAAGCCTGGATTACTATCTGTCGGATCCACCTAGAGATGGTGGCCGATGAGACTGCTTGGCCCTTCTTGGGACCAGCCACCGAAACAAACAGTGAGTCTGACTTCCGGAACAGGGAAGTAGCAGATAGGTATACTCTCAAAGCTTGGACAACGTCCAAGAAATGCAACGCCGACTCCTTAGGATTCGACGGCTGAGGACACAAGGATGGAAGTACAATGTCTTCGTTGAGATGAAAAGCCGAAACGACTTTCGGAAGAAAGGAAGGCTGCGGCCGCAGCACCACCTTATCCTTGTGGAAAATCAAATAGGGAGCCTTGCAGGACAAGGCTGCCAGCTCAGAGACTCGTCTAACTGACGTAACAGCCACCAAAAAGACCACTTTCTGAGAAAGTGTCAACAGGGGAATATCTCTAATATTCTCAAACGGTGCCTTCTGAAGCACCGAGAGGACCAGGTTCAAGTCCCACGGAGGTAACGGGGAACGGACCGGAGGGGCCACCTGTCGGACCCCCTGCACAAATGTACTCACGAGAGAGTGAGTCGCCAGGGGTCGCTGAAAAAAGACAGCCAGGGCAGATATCTGTCCCTTAAATCGTACTTAGGGCAAGCCCTTGGTCCACCCCATGCTGTAAAAACAGCAGGATTCTGGAAACCAAATAGGTGGGCGGATGCCATTTCATTTCCTCACACCTGGAGATGTAGGCCCTCCAAGTGCGGTGATAGACCTTCCTAGAGGACGATTTTCGAGCACTTCTCATAGTAGAGATTACTGAGTCTGACAGGCCCCGGTCTCTCAGTACCTGGTTCTCAACAGCCATGCCGTTAAAGCCAATGACTGTAAAGCAGGATGGAATATGGGACCTTGCGATAGCAGGTCCTTCCGTAGTGGTAGGCGCCAGGGGACGTCTGCTACCAGACGTACTAGATCGTCGTACCAAGGACGCTGAGGCCAATCTGGAGCGATTAGGATCATTGGAATTCCCTCTGCCTCCACTCTGCGGAGCAGAAGAGGAAGAAGCCTTAAGGGAGGGAAGGCATAGATTAGCCGATACTGACCCCACGATGCTACCAACGCGTCCGTTGCGTCTGCCCATGGGTCTCTTGACCGGGCCACAAATCTCAATACCTTCCGATTGAGTCGGGAAGCCAGAAGATCTACGTCTGGTGTGCCCCATCTTTGGCAGAGGAGTTGGAACACCTCCGGGTGTAAGGACCATTCTCCCTGGTCCAGCATCTGGCGGCTCAGGTAGTCCGCCTGCCAGTTTTCCACACCCGGAATGTACACGGCCGACAGTGCCGGTACGCTCCTCTCTGCCCACTTCAGGATGCGAGCGATCTCCGATGCTGCAGCTGAGCTTCTTGTTCCTCCTAGATAATTGACATATGCCACTGCTGTGACGTTGTCTGACTGGATCCTGACTGGACGCCCTTGCAGTCTCTGAGACCATTTGAAGAGGCACAGCTTGATCGCCCGGATCTCCAGGACATTGATCGGCAGGAGGGCTTCCTCTGGGGTCCAGCGACCCTGCGCCGACTGGACACCCCAGACTCCCCCCCAACCTGTAAGGCTGGCGTCCGTCGTGATCACTATCCAGTAAACCGGAAGAAATGACTTCCCGGCCATTACAGCCGGTGCTGTCAGCCACCATACCAGGGATCTCCTGACTAGGTGGCTCACTCGGATTTGATAATCCAGAGATGAAGGGCATCTGTTCCATCTGGACAGAACTTCCTTCTGTAACACTCGAGTGTGGTATTGAACATATGGGACCGCCTCGAAGGAGGCTACCATGAGGCCCAACACTCGCATGCAAAAACGGAGTGACGACCAATTCCTGGAAGTCAGCTGCCGTACTGCAGCCCCGGAGGGTCTGCAACTTCTCCACAGGGAGGAATACCTTTGCCTCTGAGGAATCCAGAATCAACCCCAGGTACACTAGGCGTTGAGTGGGCACCAATACTGACTTTTGCGTGTTTAGTATCCAACCACAGTCTCGAAGAGTCTGACAGGTAATGGACACGCTTACCTCTAATTCTGAGCTTGAAGGGGACTTCAGCAGAAGGTCGTATAAGTAGCCTGTGATAGCGATACCCCGCTGTCTTAGAAGTGCCAGAATCGGAGCGAGCACCTTGGTGAACGTCCTGGGTGCTGAGGCAAGGCCCAACGGGAGGGCCACAAACTGGTAGTGGTCCTTCCCGATAGCAAATCGCAGAAACCTCTGGTGTCTGGAGTATATGGGGACATGCAGGTATGCGTCCTTGATGTCCAAGGAGGCCAGAAAGTCCCCCGGATGGAGAGCCGTGACTACAGATCGAACCGACTCCATCCGAAAACTTTGTACCTTCACAAAGCAATTGAGGGCTCTGAGATCCAAGCTTGGACGAACCCCCTCCTTCTTCGGCACAATGAACAGATTTGAGTAAAAACCCCGTTCCAGTTCTGGAACTGGAATAACTACCCTGCGTTCCAGTAGACCCTGGACCGCCCCATACAGGGCCTCCCGACGGGTCGGTAGTAGCTGGAGATTGGAGGTGTTGAATCTGTCCGGTGGACAAGAGAGAAACTCTATCTTGTAGCCTGAGGAGATTACTTCGCAAACCCACCTGTCGGAGATTAGTGCTGTCCACTGAGTCGTGAATTTGCAAAGACGTCTCCCCACCCGAGAGCTGGGTGGGGGTGGACCTTCATGCGGACGCAAATTTGTCCGCAGGCTTATTGGGTATGCGGAACCAGGGACGCTTTTGTCCTTGGGCAGGCGCTTTATCGGCCTGGGGTCTTTTCCCTGTCGCCCTAGGGGGACGAAAAAACCACTTGTGTGCAGTAAAGGAGGGCCCTTGCCCTTGGCGTGGCCCCTTACCCTTGCTAATTTGGGGAAGCAAAGTGCTTTTACTTCCTGTGGCATCCTTGATGATGTCATCCAGAGAAGCCCCAAAAAGTCTGTCGCCCTTAAAAGGCAGATCCAACAGGGCTTTCTTGGAAGTCTGGTCCGCAGACCAGCCTTTTAGCCAGATCAGGCGGCGTATTGCTACTGCATAAACCGAAGTTTTAGACAGCAGGGGAATAGTATTCATGTCTGACTCGCAGACAAACCTAAGGCCCTGGACCAACAGGTCGGCCAATGTTATCTCATCAGGAGGAGCATCTCACTCCTTAACCCCTGGGAGTAGCAATCTTGCCCATTCAGTAAGTGTGTGAGACACTAGGGCCCCCGCCAATGCCGGGCGTACTGCCGAGCCTACCACTGAGTATAGGTAGCAACCGAGTGCTTCAGCCTTCTTATCCACAGGGTCCTAGAAAACAGGAGCCCCTTCTACAGGAATTGTGGTGGCTCTATTAAGTCTGGACACCGGAGGGTCCACTATAGGGGGGAGAGGTCCATTTCTTCAGAAAACTCTCCTCAAAAGGGGTACCGTACCGCAAACCTCTTTGGGGCTGTAAAGACCCTCAGTGGGTTCTCCCATTCCTTGTATAAGAGTTTATCAAAAGACACACAAGGGAACACCTTAGCAGTGCGGGCAGGTCTATGAAACCCAAGTGGACCGGAGTCTCTGCTGCTTCTGCAGTATTTTCCAATTTTAGCATATCCCACACTGCAGTAATAAGGTCAGATACCAAAGCCGTCTCGCGTACTGACCTGGACTTTGAGTCATTCTCACTGTCCGGTCACGGTCTGCAGTCTCTGATGCGTCAGAATCTGGGCCCCGAGCCGTAGCTGGACCTGGTTCTGCACCAGAATTATCCCCAGAAGCTTGCAGGGGATGGGGCGTTTACTACCCCCTGTATTCCCATGTGCTGCTTCCACCCTGGCAGCAAACGCCTCTAGGATTGCAGTCATAGCGTTCATAGACACCTCAGGGGCACCAGCTGCTAAATCTGGTGTTTCAGGGGAGAAGACATCTGGCTCAGATGCCATGCTGACCACACGCTGACACTCACAGGGCTCCAGGCAAGATATCAATAGGCCACCCTCCTGTGCTGCAGAGGCCGGGTCACCCAGAGGACTCACCACCCTGGATAGGTACTGCTATGCTGCGCCTGTGATGCTGTCCCTCTGCTGCTGTGTCAGTCTGCTTCTTTTATCAGCACTTCCTGTGTGAATTTTCGCGCCAGTGTAATGCACCCTAGAGGCCGGAGGCTCTCGAAAAATGGTTGCCAAAAACGTCTGTATGGAAGATAATGTGGGCTCTAAGAAAATGGCCGCCGACAGAAGATAGAGGTCAAGCAGCCATAGCCCACAAAAAGATGGCCGCCGAACGGCAATATCTGCATACAGGGTGGACAAACATGGCCGCCGATCAGCTGATAGGGGCCAGTGGGTGTGGCCGAACCACAGGAAGATGGCCGCCGGGCAGTCACAAGAGGCCAAACTTGGCATGGACCACCTCAAAATGGCCGCCGACAGCATGGGGGAGGAAGGACACAAACACAGGTAAGAAAAAATGACATTTCTTTTAAATGTTAGTTACAGCCAGCCCCGCTCCAGTGGGACCCCCAGCACCCAGCAACCTTTAGCTAGAAGCCCAGGGAGGAGGGAAAGGCAGGGAGAGAGGGAAGAAAGGGGCCACAACCACTTACTTGATCTCTCCAGGAATGTCCAGCTAAATCACCCAGCCGAGGCAGGGGAGTTTTACTTACCTATCCTGCATGTATTCTGCTGGAAGACATTCCAAACAGATCATCGTCCGCGCACGGAAGGTGACTGTTGGCCAGGCATGCTGTGATTGGACCCAGAAGGGACGATCATATGTATGCCCTGGAGCATGACGCTCACCGGACAGGCTGCTGCGACTCGGCCGTAAGGTCAGCCGAAGCTGAGCGGTCCGATGCAAGCCTTGGAGCGTAAGCTCACCGGCCAGGCTGCTGCGACTCGGCCGTAAGGTCAGCCGAAGCTGAGCGGTCCGATGCAGGCCCTGGAGCGTAAGCTCACCGGCCACCCGTGGAGCGACGGGCATGTCGTGGAAAACCCAGCGCGTAGCTAGGGTCGGCACACGCTCGATGGCCGAAACTGGGGAGACTACAAGGATCGAGGATCCAGCCTGTCACCCAGTCGGCAGTTGATCGAAGATCGCAGGAAACAACAAATGTAGCAAAAAAAATAAATATATATATAAATAAATATATATATAAATAAATATATATATATCTTTTTTCCCCGGACCAATGGGCCCGAAGGGAGCCATGTCCTACTCCTTGCTAGACAGAAAAAAACTGGTCTGATCTGCGAAGATGCAGACTGAGAGGGTATACCCAGAGGGTCCGCCCCCTGGGCGGTACTGTAGAAGGTGTGATGCAACACGTTTTACAAGTTTTTCTGCCTAGTCACTCCTAATTAACGGATAATACCCACTTTGTCAATAGAGAAGCTGTGTCGGTCCATGGACGAAAGAGTAATATAATTTAAATCATAAATTATATAAAAGAAGAAGAAAACCCCCCATATTGTGCATTTTTCTGTATCTACAAACTAATCCCACCCCCCATTTCCCGTACATAGATGGAAGCTGGGAAAAGAAGGTGGAAGGGTTGGCTTCAAATTAGATGTTGGTAGATGAAGCCCATAAGCATAGCATACCAATTTAGAACCACTGGGTGAACTCTAATCAGTCTTCCCAGAGCTGAAACTCTCCAAAAGGGGACAGAAACTTTCCACCTCATTAAGCCCGGGGGCGTGGTTGCCTTAAGGTGCCTAATCCAGCGCATTTCTCGCTGGAGTAGGACCTTGTTCCAATCTCCACCCCTGTGGGGGATATGGATCCTCTCCACCACTGAGAATAATACCCTAGGCATTCTGTACCTGTGTTTTTTAGCTACATGCCTGCCAAGGGGCAAATAGAGGCTGCCTATTCTCATGCTGTGCATGTGTTTATCCACCCTTTTACCTAATTCCTGTTGTGTCTTCCCTATATAGAAGGCCCCACACTGGCAAGCCATGAGGTAGACTACCCCTTGTGTCTTACAATTGGCAAAGTGCTTGAGAGAAAAAGTCTCCCCATTGGGTAAAGCCAGTGTGGGACCCCCAACGATGACAGGACATTGTGAACAGCCCCCACATGGGTAGGTCCCCAAGGTTTTACATGGATCCTTCCTCGCCTCCCCTTTGTACTCACTTTGAACCAGCATTCCCCCTATCGACCCCGCCTTTTTGAAGGTGATTTGGGGTTTAGATGGTACCAAACTCTTGAGAATTGGATCCTCTGTAAGGATGGGCCAGTATTTGGTGAGGATCTGTCTGATCTTTTTGTGTTCTTTGGAATAGTTTAGAATTATCCTAGAGAAGTTGTCTTCTTTGATCTTATTTTTCTTGATATTGGGTGTTTTAAAGACAAGATCATGCCTTTTGGTTTCTTTTACTCTGTTGAAAGCCTTTTTCAAAGTCGTCCTACTATAGCCTCTGGCTAGTAGGCGGTTACTTAGTTTGTCTGATTCGATTTGAAAGTCAGTATCTGATGTACAGTTCCTTCTAATCCGAAGGAACTGGCTATAGGGTATAGACTTTTTAAGTGCCACAGGGTGGAAACTTGCGGCGTGTAGCATGGTATTGCCAGCGGTCTCCTTCCTGTAAAGTCTACTCTGAATTTTCCCCTGTGAATCCTTGGATATTTTAATATCCAAGAAGCTGACCATAATTGGATCAAAAGACATTGTGAAAAAGAGATTCTGATTATTGGCATTCATAAGTTCCAGGACCTTCTTCAGATCCTCCTCAGACCCATCCCAGATAATAAAGATGTCATATATGTAGCGTTGCCACATGAGAATGTGGCTAGCATACACAGACGCATCTTCTCCCAGTAGGAAGTCCTTCTACCACTCCCCCAGGTACAGGTTGGCATATGAGGGTGCGCAGCACGTCCCCATAGCCACCCCCTGTACCTGGAGGAAATGGGAGCCCTGGAACAAGAAGATGTTATGTCTCAAGATAAAGTCCAGCATATCCAAAATAAACTGGTTAAATTTCCAGTCTGTGGTTGGACGCTGTCGTAATACCTTTTGGATGGCTCGAATACCTAGGTCATGAGGTATGCTGTTGTAGAGAGACTCTATGTCTACAGTAACCAAAAGGGCCTGTGTGTGTACAACCAGATCCTCCAGTATCTGTAGAAGATGGATGGTGTCTTTTGTGTAAGAAGGGAGATCCATAACATGCGATCTGAGGTGCTGGTCAATCACTTGACTGGCACCCTCAGAGATGGATCCGTTACCAGAGATTATGGGTCTTCCTGGTGGTTTGCTTAAATTTTTGTGCACTTTAGGAAGTGCATACATGGTCGGGGTACGTGGATGTCTAGTACGGATAAAGTCCCATATATCTTCATTGATTGCCCCATCTCTAAATGCCTCGTCAACTAGTTGGTAAAACTCACTATTCATTTTATCAGCGGTGGATGAGGAGATTTTACGATAACATTTTTCGTCTCTAAGTATTTTTTGACACATCTCCTCATAATCTAAATTGTCCATAAGGACAATATTCCCCCCTTTATCTGATCCTTTTATAGTGATGTTGATATTATTTTTGAGACTTTTGAGTGCATATTTGAGTTCTGGACTCAGATTTGGACGAGAGCTGTCTCTCCTAAGATTCTCGACCTCTTTGGATGTTTGTCTGATAAAGAGCGCCAGTGCTGGATTTTGGTTTAGAGGTGGAAATTTGTGTGACTTCCACAAGGTTTTGTGTGTCTATGGGAATGTTTGATCATTCTTCCAGAAGTGCATTTGTGAGGCCAGGCACTGATGTTGGATTAGAAGGCCTGGCTCGCAGTCTCTGCTCTAATTCAGCCAAAGGGTGTTCTATCGGGTTGAGGTCAGGACTCTGTGCAGGCCAGTCAAGTTTCTCCACCCCAAACTCGCTCATCCATGTCTTTATGGACCTTGATTTGTGCACTGGTGTGCAGTCATGTTGGAACAGGAAGGGGCCATCCCCAAACTGTTCCCACAATGTTGGGAGCATGAAATTGTCCAAAATGTCTTGGTATGCTGATGCCTTAAGAGTTCCCTTCACTGTAACTAAGAGGCCAAGCTCAACCCCTGAAAAACAACCCCACACCATAATCCCCCCTCCACCAAATGATTTAGACCAGTGTACAAAGCAAGGTCCATAAAGACTGACAAGACTGACCTCAACACAACAGAACACCTTGGGGATGAATTAGAGCGGAGACTGTAGGCCAGGACTTCTCATCCACATCAGTGCCTGACCTCACAAATGCACTTGGAAGAATGGTCAAACATTCCCATAGACACACTCCTAAACCTTGCGGACAGCCTTCCCAGAAGAGTTGAAGCTGTTATAGCTGCAAAGGGTGGGCCAACCCAATATTGAACCCTACGGACTAATACTGGGATGCCATTACAGTTCATGTGCGTTTAAAGGCAGGCATCCCAATACTTAGGCCAATATATTGTATATTGCTTGGAGATACTGAACATGGCTATGGACTTAGGGCTGGTTCACACCACAGAGATGCAGAGAACATGTGTGAGGCTGCCTGGTGGCTAAGTGGGTAGCAATTCCGTCTAGCAGCACTGGGGTTGCTGGTTCAATTACCCAACATGCTAATGCTTGTGTTGAAGTTTATATGTTCTCCCTGTGTTGGTTTCTCACCACAATCCAAAGACATGCTGGTATTTTATTTGTCTCCTGTCAAAATAGTCTCTAATGTAAAAAAGTTAGTTTTGGACTTTACATTGGAAGCTCATTGCAGCCAGGGACTGATGTTAATGTTTGTTAGCACTAATCATGCCCAGGGACTTGGACATTTAAAATTGTAGGGTTTACACTGCACAGGTACATATGCTTAGAAAACGGTTTCTTTGTTTATGTGCATGCAAATGGACTTGGATCTTTGGGCTGTAGTTGGAGATTTGATGCACATAGCCAAGGGCTAACACAGTTGCAAATAGTAGTATGTGTTCCTGCCCATCAGGTGCAATCACTTTAGACATACACGAAGAGACAGATTGAAACATACTGGTGGGCGTGTACTTCTATTGGGCGTGTACTTCTATTGGGCTTGTGTCAGTGTGCTAACAATACAACCTCTCTTATATAAAGGCCTGCAGTATGGCGGATCGTTTGGTCTGAGAAGGCCAGGTTTTTTTTTGCTGTGATTTGTGGGGGAGAAAGAATGATATTGTGCAGATTGATAAACCCCCCAACTAGTGTAATTTGCTGAAATTCTTGTGCATTTTTTCAATCAAAAATTGTGTGTGTTTTGTTCCTGTCTGACCATGCAAATATCGTTTGGAAGCATCTGCTGACCTTCTACTCTTTGATCTCATTGCTTAATCGTGTACACAGAAATTAAATGCAGCTTCCAGCAGAACATGGTCACCAATGTATGTGTGTGCATTGTGGGGTGGGGGTGGGTGTTTTGAATAAGTGTATTTTTTTAATATTATGTTGGAATGCTTTGTAAGAATATTGACTGTTAAGTATGTTTCTATAATCTTGCAGATAAAAATGTGATGTGTTGCCTGTTATACACTGAAAGTAAAGCTGTGTCCACTCTAAGGTTTCTACAAATTTTAGATTGTAAGCTCCTATGAGCAGGGCCCTTAAATCCAATTGCTAAATGTAGCACCATATATCCTGTCCAAATTTTTTTTTATGCTAGTAAATGTACATAATTTTGTTTCTGCTGGCAAAATAAAAGTACATTTATTGAGCTTTTTTTTTTTTGTTTAAAGTTTTTTTGGGTGGTGGTGGTTTTGGGAAAGTGCAATATCTTTTATATTTTATTATTTCCATATGTATTTGTGCACCAAAAAAGAATCTCTTAGCCCTGGTTCACATTGATGCTACTTTGAAAGGTGCTACTTGATGGACATCTGTGTGGCTTCATACACAGATGTCTATTGAAGTCGCACCTGTAATCGGCAAAAGTAGTGCAGGAACTACTTTAGGAAATCGGTGTTGCATCGATTGGAACAGTGCCATTGCCGCCAATAGTCATGCATGCAATTTGATCTCTCAAATCGCATGACAAATCACTCCAATGTAAACCTAGGCTTCAGCACACCTGCAAGTAAATGATAAAGGTGGAGTCATTATATATAACAGCTGTGGAGAATTGCAGGTAATGACTTCAGCTGGAGGATAGGCAGTGTTGTATGTGTCAGCTCTGGTTCACATTGGTGTGATTTGACATGTCAAATCGGTGGCAATTGCACTGTTCTAAATGGTGCGACTTTGGGGTGCAATTTGTATTGATATCGGTGCAGAAACCTGCACAGATGTCTCTGAAATTCCACCTGCAGTCAAGACTGACATGCGGGAATGAAATTGTGAGTTCAACTGAACGCGCACGATTTCCTCCCACTGTCAGTGTGAAGCAGGGCTCAAACTGGGTCTTTTGTCTTTGTAATTCATCTGCTGCTATCCCTGGGACACCATTTCTTATCGAACGCCCTTAAGTTTACCTTCAAATATCATATGTAGAAATACAGATTTGCATATCTGCAAATGAACAAAAATAATAAACTTCTAATCGTGGTTGCGATCAAAAGAGCGTGGTTTCACCTTCTGACCTGGAAATGAGTCATTGTAATCATCCGGAAGTTCCTGTGCTGGTCAGGATCTCCATCTAGGTGGACATGGCAAGGACCCTCTTTAGCAAAGAGGAGGTGCTGCTCATTTTCCGGTTAAGGATACTTGTGCTTACTCAATGTGGGGGGGTGGATGTGGTAGTTAGATTTGGGGTGGGTCGGGTCCATTGATTTGTTTGGCATCGCCACACATTTGCTTCTGGCCCATTTGCACACATCACTTCCTGCATTTGTTCTGCTGATGTAAATCAGTAAGGACTATGCAAGTATAAATGAGAGCTCCTTTCTATTAAAATATATATGACTTGTTTCACAGTTGGGTTACTTTTCCAGTAAATGTGGACCTCCGAGTTGCATGACATTGTACCCCATGATTCTCAATTATAACCATTCATATCTGTGCTACTTCAAGTTGCAACAACTTCAAAGTAGTCCCTATACTACTTTGGTGTGACTTTCATGTGACTTGAGGTACATAGGGCGCAATATTACACAGGTATTCCCAGAACTTGGGGCCAAGTTGCAGTAGCAAAGTGGTAGCAAAATAATGTGACTTTCAGGTCGCAGCAGTGTGAATGAGATTAATTTATAATCAGTGGCGGCTGGTGCTCAAAATTTTTGGGGGGCGCAAACAAACTGAAAAAAAAATCAATTGCCGCCACTGTTCCCAAACGCCACCAGTTTGCCCCCTCAAATGCAGCGAGTTTCCCCCCCAAATACTGCCTGTTTGTCCACAAATGCTGACAGGTTCCCCCCAAATACTGCCAGTTTGTCCCCAAATACAGCCAGTTTGTCCCCAAATACAGCCAGATTCCCCCCAAATACAGCCAGATTGTCCCCAAATGCAGCCAGTTTCCCCCAAATCCAGCCATTTTTTTCCCAAATCCAGCCATGTTGTCCCTAAATGCAGCCAGTTTCCCCCCAAGCCCTGCACTTACCTTCCTCGGGTCAACGCCATCCTTCTTCCGTCCTCGATGTCTTCTCCCGCCCTCGATGTCGCTTCAGCCAATCGGGTTACCGGTAACCAGACCCGGTGAACCTGATTGGCTAAGACGCCTGTCAGTGTTAACCAAGGAACACACCCCTGTGCGTCCTCTGGTTAACTATTTGGAAGCCGATTATAGCCCTCAGGCTGTAATCGGGAAGCCTATCAGAGCCGCTGGCTCTGATAGGCACTTCCAAACACCAACCAGCCGCTGTTATTCAGATGGCCCGCGCTCAACAGGGGGCTGGCCATCTGAATAGTGGGCGGCAGCGGCGGCAACAATACATATTTTCATGCAATGCATGAACCTATGTATTGTTGTTGTGAGTGACGGGCGCAGGAGCGAGAGGGGGCGGCGCTCCTGCGCCCACTATGGATGCACGGCCACTGTTTATAATTCCTTTGAATTAGGCACTATTGTCACTTGTGCATCCTGCAAGTGGGTTAAATTCATCCCTGCACTACTTTGTTTTGACTTTGATGCGACTTGAGGTCCATATACCGCAAGATTACACAGTGTTAGATAATTTCTTGTAATCAATCGAATTCCAGGTGTTTGAAAGTGAAGACAATTTATTAAAAATGCACCGGTAAACTTTGTGTGAAGCTTACAAGATGGAGAAAAAAAGGGTGCTTGTGCGCTTACCACTCAGTAAAAATAGAAACACTAAAGTGCAAATATTGCTGAACAAATTAAATATTAAGAGACAACTAGCAGCTAACTTCTATAATGTGACCAACATGCAATAAAATAGTTTATATAGTGAAGCAGCGCTAAATGTCAATAGAAAGTGCTAATATTAAAAGTGCTATTAATAAAGTCTAACTTCTCATAAATTAAATAAATGGGGTGACAAAATCAACAATAATAAAATAAAATTAAAACGTCCAAACAGTGACTATGTAAATAAAGTGCTAAATAGCCAAAATGGCAGTCCAAATAGCAACAGCTAATTGCAGGGAGAGAAGCAAGGATGGGTGTGGGAATACACCTTGTCTCATCAGAAACACACTGGATCAGATGAACAAATGATGCATAAATAATCCTCCCCCATAGACACCAGCCTCTCACCTCTCTGGTGGACCCCACGGGGTCAGTAATAACCACAAAGATCTCCACTGCTCACAATGAGAACTTCCAGTCCTTTTGCGTGACCCGAAACCACTGTAGGGATCTCCACAGCTTACCAGTGTTCTTCCTTAAAGCGAATCTTCCTGATGGACCCCACGAGGTCAATAATGGCCACAAAGATCTCCACTGCTCACAATGAGAACTTCCAGTCCTTTTGAGTGACCCGGAACCACTGTAAGAATCTCCACAACTTACCAATGTTCTTCCTTAAAACGGATCTTACTCCATAATATTCAGAAAAAAACAAAAAGGGACTCCATAGTGAAGCATGTAAAGGAAAGCCCCAAGAAAAGGCGTTTATTCAAATAAAAACAGCTAAAAAACACGTTAAAAACCAAGGGGTAAAAAACGCCAAACAAAATGTTCATAAAATACTAACTTCCGGTTTACGGCCGCAAACCGGAAGTGGACGTCACTTAGGCTCCTCCTCCCGACGCGTTGCGTCACTACACACGTGACTTCATCAAGGGCATAGGGGCCAAGTGACTAATAGGAGCTTATATACACTTCTGAAAATCATATGCAAATTAATACCAAGCAATGGATTCTGGGAAGTCACGTGTGTAGTGACGCAACGCGTCGGGAGGAGGAGCCTAAGTGACGTCCACTTCCGGTTTGCGGCCGTAAACCGGAAGTTAGTATTTTATGAACATTTTGTTTGGCGTTTTTTACCCCTTGGTTTTTAACGTGTTTTTTTGCTGTTTTTATTTGAATAAACGCCTTTTCTTGGGGCTTTCCTTTACATGCTTCACTATGGAGTCCCTTTTTGTTTTTTTCTGAATATTATGGAGTAAGATCCGTTTTAAGGAAGAACATTGGTAAGTTGTGGAGATTCTTACAGTGGTTCCGGGTCACTCAAAAGGACTGGAAGTTCTCATTGTGAGCAGTGGAGATCTTTGTGGCCATTATTGACCTCGTGGGGTCCATCAGGAAGATTCGCTTTAAGGAAGAACACTGGTAAGCTGTGGAGATCCCTACAGTGGTTTCGGGTCACGCAAAAGGACTGGAAGTTCTCATTGTGAGCAGTGGAGATCTTTGTGGTTATTACTGACCCCGTGGGGTCCACCAGAGAGGTGAGAGGTTGGTGTCTATGGGGGAGGATTATTTATGCATCATTTGTTCATCTGATCCAGTGTGTTTCTGATGAGACAAGGTGTATTCCCACACCCATCCTTGCTTCTCTCCCTGCAATTAGCTGTTGCTATTTGGACTGCCATTTTGGCTATTTAGCACTTTATTTACATAGTCACTGTTTGGACGTTTTAATTTTATTTTATTATTGTTGATTTTGTCACCCCATTTATTTAATTTATGAGAAGTTAGACTTTATTAATAGCACTTTTAATATTAGCACTTTCTATTGACATTTAGCGCTGCTTCACTATATAAACAAGCTTACAAGATGAAAATCATAGCAAAAGTGAGTGAGAAGGAGGCGGCCCCCACCTTCTCATCCTTACACTGAAAAGGCAATAACACTTCTTATTGGCTAATTTGCTAAGGAGGATCCACTGGTACATGGTACAAGTTAGTACCTTTATTCCCAAGCAGAGCCTCCTGTACAATCTGCTTTCTATACATATATTACGTATGGGGTTAGTAAGAACAAAATAATACAACAAGGTTAGAACATGTGCTCAGGAGCCATCTTAAAGGAAAATCAGTAAAGCTGTTTAATAGACGCACAATACTAAACTTTTCTAACATTCCCTCCTCTTGTGGGTCTATTTTATCTCAACACATTTCGATGATAGTCCCTGTGTTATACACTTTCGGACTGTATGTCATTAAGTTGAGCTTCAATGTCCACATAGGTCTCCTCAGAGGTAGGAACGGCTTGATACATCGTTCTTGAGATTGCGGTTTCAATCAGTTTTTGTGAAAGTCCTCGAATACAGAGAATGCAGCAGCATCCGTAAGTGACCAAAACCGCAGTAATTGAGATCGAACATGATGTGATAAGTCCAGTCCACTTACCGAACCATCCTTCAAGCCAGTTTGTGAATGGATCGTTAATACCTGAATTTTCCGCTAATTCATTCGATAGAGCAGTCAATCCTTCCAGGGCTCTGGTCACGGTCTCTCCAGGAGCTGTATTAGGGATAAAGGTACAACACATGCTACCAAACATTTTGCATACCCCTCCTCTTTTAGCCATGATCATATCTTCCCTACCTAGTATGATACCAGAGGGTCCACAGTACTACTTCACGTCTAAGTGGAGCAAAGTTCTTCTTGGGGTGTGTGTGGATACATATCTTTACTCATTCGTATCACCCATCTTGGCATCATATGAATCTGCTAATCTGACTATCTGATAACACTCTATTTCTTCCCTGGGGTCATCTCCCTCAGTTCTAACTGCCATTGTAGTAATTTTTTTTTCCACATTTAGCACACCTGAAAAACAAATTAGCAAGTAATCCAACAACTATGATTCCTATAAGAACAAAAAAAACTGTTGAATCCTTGAAAATTTACCATTTCTGATATACTAGTTTTTGGGCAGACTTGTATTGCTTAAACTCAAAATGAAAGTAAATGAGTACTAGGTGTGTGCATTTTTTTTTTAAACTGTCTGGCCTATGTGAACCTATCTAGCAATTACTCAAATGACTCTTTATGCCTGCTAGCATGTATCCATGTCACTTTACAGCTGTAGCAGTTGTCAGGGACACTTGATAGGGTCCTTCAACTTTGTTCCTAAAGGTACTTTCACATGTTCTTTTACTAAGACCCAATCATCTGGCTGTAAATCATGTGTTCCAGTTACTTGATCTGGAATTGGATCAAAAACAAACTTGTGCATCGCAGTTAGTTTCTTGTATTAGACAATTACATAACAAAATTATTATACATTATAACAGTCTGATGTGGAAAATGCAACCCTGTCTTGGTGGGCCCCCCAAACAAAATCTCATAAGGGCTCAAGTTCTCTGACCTATAAAGTAGGGGTAATCCTGATGCTGTAAAGAACCTGAGGAAACCGTTATGGCCATTGTTTCTTTACTAACCTATCTACCCTTTTCCTGCAAAGATTTAGCTGGCCTGCCTTTAATGACTCCACTATACCTTTCTACCTTCCCTGAACTCTGAGGATGATAGGAGCATGGAAGGCCTGCTCAATTGCCAAATCCTTGCATGTAATTTGCATGAACTGTTCAGTGGAATGTGTTCCTCTGTCATTCTCTATGATTTCAGGGACTCCAATCAGCATATTACTTCGGAAAGGATCTTCTTTTCTGTCGTCTTTTCTGTCGTCTTGGCATTTGCTTTAGCCACCAGTCAGGCTTCTATCCAGCTTGAAACATTTCTATGCACAACAAAACATATTGATATTGGCCTGATTTGAGCAATTGGATTTAATAAATCTGAAGTCTTTGGAAAAGGAATAGTGACTTGGCCAAATGTCTTTGTGTTACTCTGGTCTGTTTTCCTGAGTTATTTTTAGCACAGATTATGCATCCCTCAACAAAGTCTTGATATTCATTTCTGGAGTATCGAATAAACCATGGATATGCAATTAGCGGACCTCCAGCTGTTGCAAAACTACAAGTCCCATCATGCCTCTGCCTCTGGGTGTCATGCTTGCTGCTGTCAGAGTCTCGCTATGCCTCATGGGACTTGTAGTTTGGCAACAGCTGGAGGTCCGCTAATTGCATATCCCTGGAATAAACCATCCAGCCTTGCTTATGTTCCTTCCATTGCCTTTAGGGCATACATGACTCAGTCCATGGACTAATGGCATAATCATCTTTTCCATTTCAGATGGGACACATATTCCATTTTCCTTGCACAAGAGTCCATCTTGATCCTTCTTTACATAATCTTATACCAATCATCAGGTGCAGATTCTTGCAATTTCTTAATCAGCTCTTTTACTTTCAGTATTAGTTCCCTTATTTTCCTTCAATCTGTTACAGGTTTCTTCTTCTTCTTCTTTTTTTTCCCTTGCAAAATCTGTGATTAGTCATGATTGCTTCCATTGGTGTTTCAGCAGTCTTCCTGGCAGTATGATCAGGCAACTGGTTTCCTTTTTCTTCCATGGGTTGTCCTCCAGTATGTGCCTTGACTTTCAGGGTGGCTACTTCCTTTGGGAGGGTGACTGGTTCAAAAAGTTCTCAAACATATTTCCAGTTTTAAATTGATTCTTCTTGCAGCAATTGTGAAACTTCTGTTCTTCCTTATGGGTCCATAATCATGGACTACTTAGACAGCATGCTTGCTACCAGTATAGGTGTTGGCTGTTTGATCCTTTGCGGTCTCACAGGCCCTCATGAGTGCTACCACTTTGGCAACCAGCGCTGAAAGTGATGAAGGGAGTAGTTGGGTCTCAATCACTTCCTCCAATGTTGTCACTGCATATGCCATTCTTGGGACTCCATCTTTGTACAGGCGTGAACCCTCTGCAAACAGGATCAGATCAGAATTTTCAAAATGAGTGTCCTTTACTGGGGAGATTTGCTGCATTTCTTCTTCCATAAGTTTTAAGCAGATGTGGTCACCCTCCTTTTCAGGGTTTTCCTCTGTCTCTAGGAAAAAGCTGGCAGGCTTGATTGTAGTACATCTTTTCACTTCTTTTTCTCCTAATTCGAGCCGTATTGCTTCATAACATCCATTCCAAAGCATATCTTCTCTTCTGTACAGCACCACTGGCACAGGTTGCAGCTGCAGTTTTCTTTTTGCGTTCTTGCCACAACATGGGTTTTGGTGCATCCACCAACCGGATCTATTTTATACACGGCTTGAAAGGGTTCGCGGTCAACAGGTCAGAATGAAGAGGTTTCACACCATTTAAGAATGCAGGATATACAGAAAACATGACAACAATCTTCTGGAAAGCCAACCTTCAGGGAAAGATTGTTCAGACAAATTGGACACCTCTCAGTTGAACTTTAATGCTAAAGTACTGGCACCAGTCCCATCTTTGCCTTCGTCACCATCCTTTTTTTTCATGTAGCTGGTCTTTGGCATCAGGTAAACATAAATGTTTGCTCCTCATCCTCTCCACTAAACCTAATAATGTGATTTATCTCAGTAGGGTCAGAAACTAAAATGTTGCTAGTTACTCCTTCTATGAAGATTAAGTTCAAGGCATTCCCCGTACTGGCCCATTCTAGAGATTCCTTTTTCCAGTTTCTGCCTCCCCATATGGACGTCTCCCCTAGAGTCACCAGTAGACCCAAGACAATTACTATCCCTTTCATCCTGACCAGCTACAGAGCCCTGGGGGGGTAAGGTAAGGGAGTCTTCACCGGTTTGAGATAAGCCCCACCTTGTGCAGAACCTCCCTTTGTAGCCAGACTTACCAGAGCTCTGCCGCCAACTGACCCTGCTCTGCCTATAAAACCTTTTTGCAACGGGACTGGTGAGTCCAGGTAGACCTCTGCAAACCTTATTGCCGTGGGAGTTTATTTACAAAAATGGGATCCCTTATCACTGTAGATCTTTTCAGGTATTCCAAATGTAGAAATTATATCTTAGTAATGTTTTGGCCACAGTCTATGCGTCCGCACTTCCTGTCGGAAATACCTCCACCCATTTGGTCAAGGCGTCTATGATAACCAAACAATATATTTTCCTTTCCACACCTGTCCAATTCAATAAAATTCATACAAATGTGTTGGAATGGATATTGCGGTGTAGGGAACTTCCCTTTCCGTGGTCTTATGCCTCCCTGAGCATTGTCACTTGCACATATAATGCACTGAGAACAAATTTTTTTTGTAGTTAGTAAAACCATAGGCTGTACATACCGTATTTAACATCTCAGTCATCCCCCTGTTTGACACATGAGTTACTCCATGTGTCAAAACTGCTGCATACCTAAATAGGGATCTTGGCAATACCGGTTTTCCTTCAGGTGATGTATAAATACTATCTATTATTGTGCAACCTTTTTGTTTTCCAATAATGTTTCTCCCCGGGATGTGCATTCTACTGCATATCAGTAAGGACTGTATGATCTATCTCTATAATGTCCAGTTCTGTCATTATTTGATGTGTTTCTTGTGCTGCTATTTTAGCAGCTTCATCTGCCCTTTTATTTCCCTTCGAGATGGCGGTCTGTGTGTGAAATTGGCTTACCACTAGAGGTCACCATCTCCCTGTTTTTCCATTGTTGTGCAAAAAACATTATTGACTATCAGTATATATGGTTACAGATTTTCCTTTTGATAGTATGCATGTTCTTGTCAGTGCTACAAGCTCTGCTACTTGTGCTGAATAATGTTTTGGTAATGGCCTAGCCTCTAAGATTTCACCCCGTGTCACTACTGTATATCCAGTTGCATTTGTGCCATCTGGATTTTTTTTACTGGAGCCATCTACAAAAAGTGTCATGTCAGGGTTAGATAACGGAACATCTTTCAAATCACTTTGTGGCAGTACCTTTTCAGTGTTGGCAGCAGTACAGCCATGTTCATGACCATCAGTATGAAGTGGTAGCAGTGTGGATGGGTTTAATGTAGTACACCTCTGTATTGTTAAGTGAGGTTGTATCAAGAGTATTGTCATACAGGAAAGATGTCGTGCTGGGCTCAAATGTGATATCTTTTGTAGCAAAAGAATAACAGATACTGCATGTGATACTTTGAGTGTCAGCAGGTGATATAGCACTATGGATGCTGAGGCCTTAACTGCTTCGGCTGCAGCTACCACTGCCTGTACACAGGGTAGAAGTGCTCTAATTACACTGTCTAGTTTTATAAAATAGTAAGCGATCGGCCTCTGGCGCTTGCCATGTGACTATGTAAGTACCGATGTCATGTGACCGTCCCTTGAGTCCACTGTTTGTTTGAAAGGTCCAATCAGTCCGTTGTACCCATCTAAGCTGGCATCTATTCAGTAAGGCAGTCAACCTGTTTCTTAAGTCTAGGCTATCTGGAGGCAATGGATCCCCTCGCCCCTGTCCGCTTGTCCTACCCTGGGGTATGGGACTTCTATCAAGGGGTACTCCTCTCCATCATCTACACCATACCTCATAGGAGGTTTATTTAATCTCTTGGACCCTGCGGGGGCCCCTAGTGCATGGATTATGGCGTTAGTTAAAGATTCAAGGATCGATCTGTTCATCTCCGAAGCTGTGCTACTGTCTAAATAGATTGAGGAAGTAAGTTTGGGGTCTTGTTCAAAGGTGGTTCCTAACAGGGGTGGGTGTGACGGGAAGGGTGGTACTCTGGGCAGTGGCTTGCACCTGAGGGGGGGGGCTATTTTAAGGAGGGGGTCTTGTGTTTAAATCCTCCTCTTTGTCCACCAGGGGCATTTGGGCTTGGCATTTTCTTTTGTTCTTCTCCCATCTGCTCTGATCCTAGCGTGTTGAAGCCCGTGAGGCCATTTTTTAACCCATGTCTTTTTTTCTTTTTTTTTCTCTCGGTCATAACAATTTAAGCTTATCCACCAAATCCTGACACCCTTTTACAGTTCATTTACCATTAAATCCAACTTTTGTTTCCCATTTAGCACAATACTGAACAGATTTTAGGTTGTTTGCTATGCATAAATTTCTTATCTCCTTCTAACAGCACTACAATGAACACCTTTTAAAGTAGTCAAAAACATCCTCAGCTTTTCCTTGTCTCTTATTCAACAATCCTCATTAATAATCTTACAACAGTTTACCTTCTTTATACTGCAATTCACTTCCATGTTTTCCATCTACTACTTTTTAACTTTAACTTGCATAGTTCCTTTAATATTTTGGCACACTAAATCAATTCAGTCACATGTTATACTACTAAAATCATATCAAGTGTTAACATTCTTAGAGACGATTTTCCCACATAGAAATCTGAAGGGAGGGGGGCCTCTCTCCTTTCTTAAGCATAGATACACAAACGCAAACGGAGGGAGGGAGGGAGGCTTTGAAATACAAGCAGGCTCTTCTCTGCATCTAAGAATCATCAGCATTGATTTTCTGCTTCTCAAATATTTCTTAAACATTTAGATAATACTTGCATTGCCTGGTCTAATTCTCACCATCACATAAATCAGCATTTGTGGGTCTCACATTAACTTATAGAGCACCTCGGCTCAGTTCTGCCGATGTTCAATGAAATTACAGCATCAATAAAACATAAGAAAGAAGACACTAAAACACACACAGAATAAAGTTAACTTCGTGGTCTTTCTAGATCACTCTGCTAATTAGCGCTTAAACCATCAAACATTCAACCTCAGACAACGTCAGGCAATCAACCTCTTTTTTTTACCTGTCCGGACAGCGGGTTACGTTTATTTTACCATAGGCCACGTACCCAAATGCCTCTGTCTTCGAAACATTGGATTACCGAGATTATTATACGATCAATGCCAATGTCGGTACCACAATTCACATACACAATTCACATACACAATTCACATACACAATTCACATACACAATTCACACAGAACAAACGAGAATCAACCGAAAAGAAGAAAAAAGAAGAGAAGAGAGGAAAAGGGAAGAAAAGTAAATATAAATTATCTTACCTTCCAAACACCAAAAGACTAAATATATTCAGGTTCAGAACCAGATGGTGGATTTGGGTCAAATCCGGTGCCAAGCAGTCCCTGTTTAACACGAACGTGAGTGGGGGTTCTCAGTGAGCTTTTCAGGTCCAATACTCACTGGGTTCTGTCGGTTCCGGGAGACCCAATCTCCAACCATTGATTTCCGCTCGAAAGACCAAATGTTAGATAATTTCTTGTAATCAATCGAATTCCAGGTGTTTGAAAGTGAAGACAATTTATTAAAAATGCACCGGTACACTTTGTGTGAAGCTTACAAGATGAAAATCATAGCAAAAGTGAGTGAGAAGGAGGCGGCCCCCACCTTCTCATCCTTACACTGAAAAGGCAATAACACTTCTTATTGGCTAATTTGCTAAGGAGGATCCACTGGTACATGGTACAAGTTAGTACCTTTATTCCCAAGCAGAGCCTCCTGTACAATCTGCTTTCTATACATATATTACGTATGGGGTTAGTAAGAACAAAAGAATACAACAAGGTTAGAACATGTGGTCAGGAGCCATCTTAAAGGAAAATCAGTAAAGCTGTTTAATAGACGCACATTACTAAACTTTTCTAACAACAGGCATTGGACACACAAGTGCAAATGGGGCCTAATTCAAAGGTGTTATCAATGAATCTCATTAGGTTCCTTTCACACTTGGCCGACTTTTCATACAACTTAACACTTGTGCGATCTAAAAGACCAGCGATTTGGCAGTGATTTTTCCTGCAAATTTGATGTGATTTGAAGCAATGCCAGTGTAATCTTGAGGTCTATGGACGCAGGAGTCACAGGAAAAGTCGCACAAGTGTGAAAGGGCCCTTAGGGCCGGTTCCCACTGCTGTGCTGTCTGACATTGGATGTGATTTGCCCCTCACTGCAAATCACATGTGATGTCTGTGTGATGCAAACTCAGCCATACAGATTGTATGGTTGATTTTGCATCGCATTTTGGACCAAGCTCGGAACAGGATCCTTTTTTTGTTCTATAGCAGAATTGGATCGCATGTGTGTTGTCTGAATTTGCAGTTCGCTCTGCGATATGCAAACTGATTTGGGGGTGTCATTAGCTTTCTACTGATACTCCCAGCAGTTTTCATATGGTAGTGTGAACTGCCTGCGAGTTGTATGCGATGCGGGAACCCACACTGGATTTGCAGGGTTTCCGCATCGCTCCAGTGTGAACTGGCCCTGACCCTGGGTTCACACCTATGCATTTTTTATTGCGTTTTGCAGAAAAACTCTACAGTCCATTTAACCATTTGCGGACCGCCGCACAAACATTTATGTCAGCAGAATGGCACGGCTGCGCAAAGGGACGTACCTGACTGTGCCCGCGGGACCCGTGGACTCGATGTCCGCCGGTGTCCCGCAATCATGTCACGAAGCTGAAAACAAGGCATTTCCCTGTTCTACCTTGTGACAGGACACTGATCTACTGCTCCCTGTCATCGGGAGCAGTGATCAATGTCGTGTCCCTGGTAGCCCAGCCCCCACACAGTTAGAATCACTCCCTAGGACATACTTAACCCCTTGATCGCCCCCTAGTGTTTAACCCTTTCCCTGCCAGTGTCATTTACACAGTAATAAATGAATTTTTATAGCACTGATCACTGTATAAATGACAATGGTCCCAAAATAGCGTCTAAAGTGTTCGATGTGTCCATCATAATGTCGCAGTCACTATAAAAATCGCAGATCGCCGCCATTACTAATAAAATAAAAAATATTAATAAAAATGCCATAAATCTATCCCCTATTTTGTAGACACTCTAACTTTTGCGCAAACCAATCGATATACGCTTATTCCGATTTTTTTGACCAAAAATATTTAGAAGAATACATATCGGCCTAAACTGAGAAAAAAAATTTTTTTTATATATTTTTGGGGGATATTTATTATAGCAAAAAGTAAAAAAAAAAAAATAATTTCAAAATTGTCGCTGTTTTTTTGTTTATAGCGCAAAAAATAAAAACCGCAGAGGTGATCAAATACCACCAAAAGAAAGCTCTATTTGTGGGACAAAAAGGACATAAATTTTGTTGGGAGACATGTGGCACGAATGCGCAATTGTCAGTTAAAGCGACGCAGTGCCGAATCGCAAAAAATTGCCCGGTCATTGGGCAGCCAAATCCTCCGGGGCTGAAGTGGTTAACATGGTTTCCTATGGTACTAGTTCACATCTATGCGTTTTGAGGGCAGTGCGTTTTTGGTAATGGTCGGGGACTTTTTTCACGCGATTTGCTGGTAAAATATATTTCAATGGAACCGCACCAGAAATGCAACTGTTGCGTTTGTGATGTGATTTTTGATGTGTTTTGCGGTTATTTTAACACTGTATATAGCTGATTGCTAACCAGGGGGCCGGGAAGCCAGCTGCCAACTTTTTAACAACCAATGAGTCATCAGCTATCAGCGGCTTCCCCACTGAAAGTAAAAAAAACTGCCATTCCAAAAAAAATATTGCAAAAAACTGCATGGGGTTCCCCCTGGTGTATACCAGACCCTTTGGGTCTGTATGAATATTAAGGGGAACCCTGCATCAAAATATGAAAAATTTGCGTGGGGGTACCAGGCACTTCAGGACTGGTATGGAATTTAAGGGGAACCCCCACGATGAAAAAACGGCGTGGGGGTCCCCCCTAAAATTCATACCAGACCCTTACCCGAGCACACAGATCGACCGGTCAGGCCGTTGGTTGTTGGGGTCTGCGGACGGGGGGGCTTATCGGAATCTGAGAGCCCCCTTTAATAAGGGGGCCCCCAGATCCCGGCCCCCCACCCTATGTGAATGAGTATGGGGTGCATCGTACCCCTACCCATTTATCTGGAGGAAAAAAGTGTCAAGAAAAAAAAACACACTACACAGGTTTTTAAAGTCATTTATTAGGCAGCTCCCGGGGTCTTCTTCCAACTTCAGGGGTCTCTTCCGACTCTCTGGCCTCTTCTCCCGCTCTCCGATGCCTTCTCCGCGCTCTCCGGTTCTTCTCTCGCTCTCCAGTGCTTTCTGCCTTCTGCCGAGCTCCTCCGCTATCTTCTTCCAACTCTTTTACTAGTGGTGGCCCGGTCTTCTCCACCGTATTTTTCCCTCTTCTCTCCTTCGGATGTTGAGTCGATGCTCTCTTCCGCCGTAATGCCGTGTGCGCAGTGCGCAACGATTTATATAGGCATGGGGCGTGGTCACCGGGAGATGTCACCCGGTGACCCCACCTCTTATGACGTTACAGCCCCATCATGCCCCGGGACTGTGACGTCATAAGAGGCGGGGTCACCGGGTGACATCACCCGGTGACCACGCCCCATGCCTATATAAATCGTTGCGCACCACATTACACGGCATTACAGCGGGAGAGAGCATCGAGTCAACATCCGAAGGAGAGAAGAGGAAAGAAGACGACGGAGAAGACCAGGCCACCGCTAGTAAAAGAGCTGGAAGAAGATAGCGGAGGAGCCTGGCAGAAGGCAGAAAGCACCGGAGAGCGCGGAGAAGGCACTGGAGAGTGGGAGAAGAGGCCAGAGAGTCAGAAGAGACCTCTGAAGTCAGAAGAAGACCCCCAAAGTCGGAAGAAAACCCCGGAGCAGCCTAATAAATGACTTTAAAAACCTTTGTAGTGTGTTTTTTTTCTTGACACTTTTTCCCCCAGGTGAATGGGTAGGGGTACGATGTACTCCATACTCATTCACATAGGGTGGGGGGCCGGGATCTGGGGGCCCCCTTATTAAAAGGTGCTCCCAGATTCCGATAAGCCCCCCGCCCACAGACCCCGACAACCAACAGCCAGGGTTGTCGGGAAGGGGACCTTGTCCTCATCAACATGGGGGCAAGGTGCTTTGGGGTGGTGGGCGCAAAGCCCCCCTTCCCCAAAGCACCCACTCCCCCATGTTGAGGGCATGCAGCCTGGTACGGCTCATGAGGGGGGGGCACTCACTCGTCCCCACCCACTTTCCTGACCGGCCAGGCTGGTGCTCGGATAAGGGTCTGGTATGGATTTTGGGGGTGACCCCACGCCGTTTTATCGGCGTGTGGGTTCCCCTTAAAATCCTTACCAGACCGATGGGCCCGGTATGCTCATGAAGGGGGAACCCATGCCAGTTTTTTTTTTTTTAATTGGCGTGGAGTTCCCCTTTATGCACAAGTCGTGCACAAGTCGCATGCCAAAGTTGGATCTGCTAATTACGGAATCCGACTTTGATCCGACTTCAGAAAAAAGTAGTGCAGGAACTACTTTGAAGTCGGCTCTGCCCCCCCACCCCAAAGCACCTTGCCCCCATGTTGATGGGGACAAGGGCCTCTTCCCGACAACCCTTGCCCAGTGGTTGTCGGGGTCTGCGGGCGGGGGGCTTATCGGAATCTGGAAGTCCCCTTTACCAAAGGGGGCCCCCAGATCCCGGCCCCCCACCCTATGTGAATGAGTATGGGGTAGATTGTACACCTACCCATTCACCAAAAAACAAAGTAGTATAGTGTTAAAAAAGACAGTAGCCAGTTTTTGACAAGTCTTTTATTAAAATTCTTCTTCTTCTTCTTGCTCTGGTCTTCCTCCATCTTCTCCTGCTTCTTCATCCTCCGGTCTTCTCCTTCTCCCGCTCTTCTGTGTTCTTTGTCCGGTGTTCTTCTTCCTTTAACGCCGCTCCCACCGCCGCTCCTCCTCCGATGCTGCGTCCCGGTGATCTATCGGCGCCGATGTCCTGCATTACTTAAATAACGGCGATGGCATGGCAACCGGATTATGTCATTCTGGTGGCCACGCCCCCATGTGACATCATCGCCCGGGGCAGGATGGGTCCGTGACGTCACAAGGGGCCGTGGCCACCGGATGACGTAATCTGATAAATAACGGTGGGGACGTGGCTAAGTAATGCAGGACATCGGCGCAGACAGATCAGAGGGAAGCAGCATTGGAGGAGGAGCGGCGGCAAAGGAAGAAGAACACTGGACAAAGAATACAGAAGAGCGGGAGGAGGAGAAGACCGGAGGATGAAGATGCGGGAGAAGATGGAGGAAGACCAGAGGAAGAAGAAGAAGAATTTTAATAAGAGACTTGTCAAAAACTGTCTGCTGTCTTTTTTAACACTACACTACTTTGTTTTTTTGGTGAATGGGTAGGGGTACAATGTACCCCTACTCATTCACATAGGGTGGGGGGGCCGGGATTTGGGGGCCCCCTTGTTAAAGGTGGCTTCCAGATTCCGATAAGCCCCCCGCCCACAGACCCCGACAACCACCGGGCAAGGGTTGTCTGGAAGAGGCTCTTGTCCCCATCAACATGGGGGCAAGGTGCTTTGGGGTGGGGGGGCAGAGCCCTCCCTGCCCCAAAGCACCCATCCCCCCATGTTGAGGGCATGCGGCTTGGTATGGTTCAGGAGGTGGGGGCGCTTGCTCGTCCCCTCCCTTTCCTGACCTGCCGGGCTGCATGCTCGGATAAGGGTCTGGTATAGATTTTGGGGGACCCCCACGCCATTTTTTTTATTTTGGTGTGGGGGGGTCCCCTCCGAATCCATACTAGACCCAAGGGCCTGGTATCGACCTGGGGGGGACCCCACACTTTTTTTTCAATTTTTTTTTTAACCTGGCAATTCTTTTTTTATTACATTCAGCGGGAAGCCCGCTGACAACTGATGACTCATCGGTTGTTAAGGACGCGGAGGCCAGCTTTCCGGCCCCCTCCTTAGCATCCAGCTATATACAGTGTAAAAAAAAAGAAATAAAAAAAACGCAAATTGTGGTAAAAATGCGGTACTTGCGTTTTGGATGCGGGCCCATTGAATTCTATTACATGCAAAATGCTGCTTTTTGCAGGAAAAAAGTCCCCGCCCCTTTGCAAAAACGCAGAGGCACAAAAAAGCATTGATGTGAACATGTTCCATAGGAACCCATGTTAAAAAATTTCCCTGCATTTCTGCAAAATGCATCAAAAAACGCATTAGTGTGAATCGAGCCTAACGGTGTTCGCACACATTTTTCACCTGTTCGCAAGTTCTGGTGCGAACCAAATTTGTGTTCGGCTCATCCCTACCCAATTGCCAATGGCACATGATCATGGTTGGTACCATAATATTAATGCCTCAAATGCAAAACATTGTATAGAATAAAAAGAATCAAACATTAGTAATAGTATTTTCTATGTTACAGTGTGCTCAGCTCCATAGCGTAGTGGTATGCCCTGCTACTAGGGATGAGCCGAACACCCCCGGGTTCGGTTCGCACCAGAACCTTCGAACGGACCGAAAGTTCGCGCGAATTTTCGAACCCTATTCGTTATAATGGACGCGAACGTTCGAAATCAAAATTGCTAATTACAACGGCCAATATGCATGTTAATGTTATAAAACAGGTTTGGGGACCCGGGTCCTGCCCCAGGGGACATATATCAATGCAAAAAGAAATTTTAAAAACTAAAGTTTTTTCGGGAGCAGTCATTTTAATGATGCATAAAGTGAAAAAAAAATAAGTGAAATTTTCCTTTAAATATGGTACCTGGGGGGTGTCTAAAGTATGCCTGTGAAGTGGCATGTGTTTCCCGTGTTTAGAACTGTCCTTGCACAAAATGACATTTGTAAAGGAAAAAAAGAAGCCATTTAAAACCACTTGCGGCTTTAATGTCATGTCTTGTCCTGGCCGCCATATGGCTGAAAATCCTTGAGAAAAATGGCATGGCTACCCCATCACCCCCCCCCCCCCACCCCAGCCCCTTTGGGTCTTGTATGGATACTAAGGGGGACCCCGCACCCAAAATAAAACCCTATACCTACAACCCTATATACTCTGAACAGCAGTATATAGGTGGTGCAAACAAGACATGGACTGTAGGTTTGTTCTTAAGTAGAATCTGAACAGGTACATTATGAAGTGTAGCTACATCCCAAAAAAATCAATTTTTAAGCTTTTTGGAGAACATAGGGAGGGGTTATCACCCCTGTAACATTTGCTGTCTTTGCACATCTGTTCAGAACATGTCACCTCACTTTCCGTCCCAATGACAAATGTTTTTGGAAAAGTGGGGTTTTAATTGAAACAAGGATTGGTGATAAAGCATCAGTAGAGAGGAGATACCTTTTTCCCAAATTAAATCTAACAGGATAGAATTTTCCTTCCTAGGGGTAGATTTCCTCTCACTTCCTGTTTTCTCTTGCCGTTTGCAAGTAGGAGTCGTTTGTAAGTTGGATGTTTGAAAGTAGGGGCCTGCCGTATATACTCTGCAGAAATTTGCCCTATTAGATGTTGGTGTAGCCACAAGACTGGTGGGCACAGGAATGGGCCCTGCTGTGAGTTAATAGATCAAGATTTGTACTTGCATGCACCTGTTGAACCGGGCAGAAAAATTGGGCCTTTGGTGGTGGTGGTGGTGGTGGTGGACGGTGTTGCCACAAGACTGTAAGCCCTCACAGTTACTCTTGGTGGGTGCAGGAATGGGCCCTGCTGTGAGTTATTAGATCAAGATTTGTAATTGCATGCACCTGTTGAACAGGGCAGAAAAATTGGGCCTTTGGTGGTGGTGGTGGTGGTGGACGGTGTTGCCACAAGACTGTAGGCCCTCATAGTTACTCTTGGTGGGCGCAGGAATGGGCCCTGCTGTGAACTATTAGATCAAGATTTGTAATTACACGCCCCTGTTAAACAGGGGCTGAAAAATTGTGCCTTAGGCATTGGTGCTGGTGCCACAACACTGCAACCCCTCACAGATACTGTACTTGGAGCACAGCAGTCACACCTGTTGCGAAGCATCTTTTTAAAAAATTGTAATTACACGCCCCTGTTATACAGGGGCTGAAAAATTGTGCCTTAGGCACTGGTGCTGGTGCCACAACACTGCAACCCCTCACAGATACTGTACTCTGAGCACAGCAATGAGACCTGTTGCAAAGCATTACCTAAAAATTGTAATTACACGCCCCAACAGGGGCTGAAAAATTGTGCCTTAGGCACTGGTGCTGGTGCCACAACACTGCAACCCCTCACAGATACTGTACTCTGAGCACAGCAGTCACACCTGTTGCGAAGCATCTTTTTAAAAAATTGTAATTACACGCCCCTGTTATACAGGGGCTGAAAAATTGTGCCTTAGGCACTGGTGCTGGTGCCACAACACTGCAACCCCTCACAGATACTGTACTCTGAGCACAGCAATGAGACCTGTTGCAAAGCATTGCCTAAAAATTGTAATTACACGCCCCAACAGGGGCTGAAAAATTGTGCCTTAGGCACTGGTGCTGGTGCCACAACACTGCAACCCCTCACAGATACTGTACTCTGAGCACAGCAGTCACACCTGTTGCGAAGCATCTTTTTAAAAAATTGTAATTACACGCCCCTGTTATACAGGGGCTGAAAAATTGTGCCTTAGGCACTGGTGTGGTGGCATGGATCATTGAGGAGGAGGAAGAGGATAGTCAGTGAACATAACAGGACAGTCACTCAGCATCAGCATAGGCAGTCTTGAAGGGATGTGACATTATAAATTATTCCGTTATATCCGCTTCAGGTGTCTGGTAGCTGGTGGTGATCCAAGACTGATTCATTTTTATGAAGGTCAGTCGATCAACCGAGTCGGTGGACAGGCGCACCCTATGATCGGTGACAAATCCTCCAGCAGCACTGAATGTGCGTTCGGAAAGAACGCTGGATGCAGGACAGGCCAGTAGCTCAATTGCATACTGTGCAAGCTCTGGCCAGTGATCCATCCTCAGGACCCAGTAAGCCAGAGGATTTTCGGTGGGAAAGGTGTCCAAGTCTGACCTTGCCCCTAGGTATTCCTGCACCATGTATATCAGACGCTGGCGATGGTTGCTGGAACCGATCATACCTTGGGGCTGCGGACTAAAAAATTGTCTGAACGCATCGGTCAGACGTCCACCTTCCCCACCGCTCCTTCTGCTACTGACCGAAGCCTCAGCAACTCGTCGTCCAGGACCAGGAGTTTGTAACCTCCCAGTTTCTGGGAACGCGTTGCACAGACCTTTCTGCAAGGCCTCCCTGAGATGTCTCATCCTCTGCTCCCTCTGCGACGGCAAGATAAGGTCCGCAACCTTACCCTTGTACCGTGGATCAAGGAGAGTGGCCAGCCAGTAATGGTCACTCTCCTTGATCCGAAGAAAACGAGGATCCTTCCGCAGGCTTTGCAGGATCAGGGAGGCCATGCAGCGTAGGTTAGCTGAGGCATTCGGTCCGGAGTCTTCTGGGTCACTGAGGATGACATGATCGCCAGCCACCTCCTCCCAGCCACGTACAAGTCCACTGGTTTGTTGGGACTGTACATCATCCCTAAAAGACTGCTGCTGCTGATGCTGAGTGCCAGGCTCCACCTCCATGCTCACACAATCCTCCTCCTCCTCCTCCTCCTCCTCCTCTTCCTGTGTGATGGGTGGGACAGAAGGAACATTGTCTGGATAAAGGGGGCCTTGAGAGACAAGGAAGTCCTCCTCTTCCTGCCTCTGTTCTGCCTCAAGTGCCCTGTCCATTATCCCACGCAGCGTATGCTCCAACAGGTGGACAAGAGGTACAGTGTCACTGATGCATGCACTGTCACTGCTCACCATCCTCGTGGCCTCCTCAAATGGTGAGAGGACAGTGCATGCATCCCTGATCATGCTCCACTGGCGTGGGGAAAAAAAGCCAAGCTCCCCTGACCCTGTCCTGGTGCCGTAGTCGCAAAGGTACTCATTGATGGCCCTCTGCTGCGTGTGCAGTCGCTGCAGCATGGCCAACGTTGAGTTCCACCTGGTGGGCATGTCACATATTAGGCGGTTCTTGGGCAGGTTCAGCTCCTTTTGCAGCTCAGTCAGCCGAGCACTGGCATTATAAGATCGGCAGAAATGCACACAGACTTTCCTGGCCTGCCTCAGGACATCCTGTAAGCCTGGGAACCTGCCCAAGAACCGCTGCACCACCAGGTTGAGGACGTGAGCCATACAGGGCACATGGGTGAGCTGCCCCTGTCGCAGGGCGGAGAGGAGGTTGGTGCCATTATCAGAAACGACCATTCCTGGCTTAAGCTGGCGTGGCGTCAACCACCTCTCGGCCTGCCCCTGCAGAGCTGCCAGAACCTCTGGCCCAGTGTGGCTCCTGTCCCCCAAACACACCAGCGCAAGCACGGCATGGCATCTTTTTGCCTGCGTACTCGCGTAGCCCCTTGTACGCCTACGGAGCACCGCTGGTTCCGAGGACAGAGCACTCGAAGAGGACATGGAGGAAGAAGAAGAGGAGGGGGTGGAGGAGAGAGGTGTGTCACAACCAGTAGTAGCATTTTGGAGGCGTGGTGGCGGAACAACCTCCAACACTACTGCACCTTGTCCTGCATCCCTCCCAGCTAACAATAGAGTGACCCAATGGGCCGTGAAAGAAAGATAACGTCCCTGTCCATGCCTGCTGGACCATGAGTCAGCGGTAATATGCACCTTACCGCTGACCGCCCTGTCCAGCGAGGCATGGACATTGCCTTCCACATGCCAGTAGAGAGACGGAATCGCCTTCCGTGAGAAAAAGTGGCGTTTGGGAACCTGCCACTGAGGAACCGCACATTGAACAAACTCACGGAAGGGGGCCGAGTCTATCAACTGAAAAGGCAGCAGTTGAAGTGCTAGCAATTTAGCCAAGCTAGCATTCAACCGCTGGGCATGTGGATGGCTGGGAGTATACTTCTTTCGACGGTCCAGCAGCTGGGGCAGGGAAATTTGCCTGCTACAATCGGACGTCGGTGTACTGCAAGTACTTGGTTGTGACACACCTAATTCTACACCTTCAGTCCTCTCAGAGCAGCTTTCAGAGAGGACTGAAGATATAGTGGGGATGGAGATCCCAGCTGATGAGGAGCAAGGAGAGGTCCGCTTTGTTCTTTGGTGTGGGTCTTTTATGTGTGCTTGCCAACGAGCTGCATGGCAGGTCGACATATGTCTGCTCATGCTTGTGGTGCCCAAGCGGCTGATGTTTTGGCCACGCGAGATACGCTTGAGACAAATATTGCAAATAGCAGTGGTGCGATCTGATGCACTCGTCTCAAAAAAGGCCCACACCAAAGAACTTTTGTGATAACGTGCAGAGGCAGCGCCCTGCACAGGCGGAGCTCTGCGGTGTGGTACAGTTGCTGTGCTGGCCTCTAGCTGGCCTCCAGGGGGCATCCTGCCTCGTTGGACATGTGACGCTGCATCCTCCTCCTCCTCTCTCCCTTCAGGCACCCACGTGGAGTCAGTGACCTCATCATCCCCTCCCTCTTCACCACTAGAGCAAACCTGGCAGTAAGCTGCAGCTGGTGGAACACTACTGCCAGATTGCTGTCCTTCAGCATCCCCTCTCTCTGCGCGCACACTACTGACTTCCTCAAGCTGGGTATCATCATCCGAGCCTTCGAATCGTTGGGCATCCTCCTGGAGCATGTACCCAACACTGTGCTCAAACAGTTCGGGGGACTCCTCAGGAGGACATGGTGGGTCTAGGGAAGGGGTGGCTGATGATGCCATTGAGTACGCGTTGGCAGCTGCTCTGCCAGTACCCTGAGCCTGGGTGAGAGAGGATGAGGAGGATGAGGAGGGCTTGGTCATCCATTCTACCAAGCCTTCGGCATGATGCGGCTCCACATGTCCAGCTGCCGAAAACAAAGACAAGCGTGTCCCATGGCCACGTGCTGATGACGATGCACGACCACGTCCACGGCCAGCACTGTTGTCTCTAGAAACAGAGCCTGCCTGCCCTGTGGTCTTGCCTCGGCACGCTCTGCCTCTCCTTGGCGGTCTTCCAGCCATTGTAGTCGGTAGTGTATATAGTATAAAAAATAGAACTCCTATGTGTGCTCACAACACACTGTAGGTCCTATGGGTGCTGACACTAACACACTATAGGTACTATGTGTGCTGCTGAGAAGAAAATATAGGAGCTCTGTTTGCTGCCACTAACACACTAGAAGTCCTATGGGTGCTGCTGAGAAGAAAATATAGGAGCTCTGTTTGCTGCCACTAACACACTAGAAGTCCTATGGGTGCTGCTGAGAAGAAAATATAGGAGCTCTGTGTGATGCCACTAACACACTAGAAGTCCTATGGGTGCTGCTGAGATGAAAATATAGGAACTCTGTGTGATGCCACTAACACATTAGAAGTCCTATGGGTGCTGCTGAGAAGAAAATATAGGAGCTCTGTTTGCTGCCACTAACACACTAGAAGTCCTATGGGTGCTGCTGAGAAGAAAATATAGGAGCTCTGTTTGCTGCCACTAACGCACTAGAAGTCCTATGGGTGCTGCTGAGAAGAAAATATAGGAGCTCTGTTTGCTGCCACTAACACACTAGAAGTCCTATGGGTGCTGCTGAGAAGAAAATATAGGAGCTCTGTGTGATGCCACTAACACACTAGAAGTCCTATGGGTGCTGCTGAGATGAAAATATAGGAACTCTGTGTGATGCCACTAACACATTAGAAGTCCTATGGGTGCTGCTGAGAAGAAAATATAGGAGCTCTGTTTGCTGCCACTAACACACTAGAAGTCCTATGGGTGCTGCTGAGAAGAAAATATAGGAGCTCTGTGTGATGCCACTAACACACTAGAAGTCCTATGGGTGCTGCTGAGAAGAAAATATAGGAGCTCTGTTTGCTGCCACTAACACACTAGAAGTCCTATGGGTGCTGCTGAGAAGAAAATATAGGAGCTCTGTTTGCTGCCACTAACACACTAGAAGTCCTATGGGTGCTGCTGAGAAGAAAATATAGGAGCTCTGTTTGCTGCCACTAACACACTAGAAGTCCTATGGGTGCTGCTGAGAAGAAAATATAGGAGCTCTGTTTGCTGCCACTAACACACTAGAAGTCCTATGGGTGCTGCTGAGAAGAAAATATAGGAGCTCTGTGTGATGCCACTAACACACTAGAAGTCCTATGGGTGCTGCTGAGAAGAAAATATAGGAGCTCTGTTTGCTGCCACTAACACACTAGAAGTCCTATGGGTGCTGCTGAGAAGAAAATATAGGAGCTCTGTTTGCTGCCACTAACACACTAGAAGTCCTATGGGTGCTGCTGAGAAGAAAATATAGGAGCTCTGTGTGATGCCACTAACACACTAGAAGTCCTATGGGTGCTGCTGAGATGAAAATATAGGAACTCTGTGTGATGCCACTAACACATTAGAAGTCCTATGGGTGCTGCTGAGAAGAAAATATAGGAGCTCTGTTTGCTGCCACTAACACACTAGAAGTCCTATGGGTGCTGCTGAGAAGAAAATATAGGAGCTCTGTGTGATGCCACTAACACACTAGAAGTCCTATGGGTGCTGCTGAGAAGAAAATATAGGAGCTCTGTTTGCTGCCACTAACACACTAGAAGTCCTATGGGTGCTGCTGAGAAGAAAATATAGGAGCTCTGTTTGCTGCCACTAACACACTAGAAGTCCTATGGGTGCTGCTGAGAAGAAAATATAGGAGCTCTGTTTGCTGCCACTAACACACTAGAAGTCCTATGGGTGCTGCTGAGAAGAAAATATAGGAGCTCTGTGTGATGCCACTAACACACTAGAAGTCCTATGGGTGCTGCTGAGAAGAAAATATAGGAGCTCTGTTTGCTGCCACTAACACACTAGAAGTCCTATGGGTGCTGCTGAGAAGAAAATATAGGAGCTCTGTTTGCTGCCACTAACACACTAGAAGTCCTATGGGTGCTGCTGAGAAGAAAATATAGGAGCTCTGTTTGCTGCCACTAACACACTAGAAGTCCTATGGGTGCTGCTGAGAAGAAAATATAGGAGCTCTGTTTGCTGCCACTAACACACTAGAAGTCCTATGGGTGCTGCTGAGAAGAAAATATAGGAGCTCTGTTTGCTGCCACTAACACACTAGAAGTCCTATGGGTGCTGCTGAGAAGAAAATATAGGAGCTCTGTTTGCTGCCACTAACACACTAGAAGTCCTATGGGTGCTGCTGAGAAGAAAATATAGGAGCTCTGTGTGATGCCACTAACACACTAGAAGTCCTATGGGTGCTGCTGAGAAGAAAATATAGGAGCTCTGTTTGCTGCCACTAACACACTAGAAGTCCTATGGGTGCTGCTGAGAAGAAAATATAGGAGCTCTGTTTGCTGCCACTAACACACTAGAAGTCCTATGGGTGCTGCTGAGAAGAAAATATAGGAGCTCTGTGTGATGCCACTAACACACTAGAAGTCCTATGGGTGCTGCTGAGATGAAAATATAGGAACTCTGTGTGATGCCACTAACACATTAGAAGTCCTATGGGTGCTGCTGAGAAGAAAATATAGGAGCTCTGTTTGCTGCCACTAACACACTAGAAGTCCTATGGGTGCTGCTGAGAAGAAAATATAGGAGCTCTGTGTGATGCCACTAACACACTAGAAGTCCTATGGGTGCTGCTGAGAAGAAAATATAGGAGCTCTGTTTGCTGCCACTAACACACTAGAAGTCCTATGGGTGCTGCTGAGAAGAAAATATAGGAGCTCTGTTTGCTGCCACTAACACACTAGAAGTCCTATGGGTGTTGCTGAGAAGAAAATATAGGAGCTCTGTTTGCTGCCACTAACACACTAGAAGTCCTATGGGTGCTGCTGAGAAGAAAATATAGGAGCTCTGTGTGATGCCACTAACACACTAGAAGTCCTATGGGTGCTGCTGAGAAGAAAATATAGGAGCTCTGTTTGCTGCCACTAACACACTAGAAGTCCTATGGGTGCTGCTGAGAAGAAAATATAGGAGCTCTGTTTGCTGCCACTAACACACTAGAAGTCCTATGGGTGCTGCTGAGAAGAAAATATAGGAGCTCTGTTTGCTGCCACTAACACACTAGAAGTCCTATGGGTGCTGCTGAGAAGAAAATATAGGAGCTCTGTTTGCTGCCACTAACACACTAGAAGTCCTATGGGTGCTGCTGAGAAGAAAATATAGGAGCTCTGTTTGCTGCCACTAACACACTAGAAGTCCTATGGGTGCTGCTGAGAAGAAAATATAGGAGCTCTGTTTGCTGCCACTAACACACTAGAAGTCCTATGGGTGCTGCTGAGAAGAAAATATAGGAGCTCTGTTTGCTGCCACTAACACACTAGAAGTCCTATGGGTGCTGCTGAGAAGAAAATATAGGAGCTCTGTGTGATGCCACTAACACACTAGAAGTCCTATGGGTGCTGCTGAGAAGAAAATATAGGAGCTCTGTTTGCTGCCACTAACACACTAGAAGTCCTATGGGTGCTGCTGAGAAGAAAATATAGGAGCTCTGTTTGCTGCCACTAACACACTAGAAGTCCTATGGGTGCTGCTGAGAAGAAAATATAGGAGCTCTGTGTGATGCCACTAACACACTAGAAGTCCTATGGGTGCTGCTGAGAAGAAAATATAGGAGCTCTGTTTGCTGCCACTAACACACTAGAAGTCCTATGGGTGCTGCTGAGAAGAAAATATAGGAGCTCTGTGTGATGCCACTAACACACTAGAAGTCCTATGGGTGCTGCTGAGAAGAAAATATAGGAGCTCTGTTTGCTGCCACTAACACACTAGAAGTCCTATGGGTGCTGCTGAGAAGAAAATATAGGAGCTCTGTTTGCTGCCACTAACACACTAGAAGTCCTATGGGTGCTGTTGGGGTGCAATGCTGTGCTAACAGCACTGCGGTTGGTACTACTGCAATACTGTACTAACAGTAAGCACGCACCAGACTAATCCCCAGCAGCAGCTAATAACACACTAACTGTGCAATCAGCAGCAATGAACGATCAATGACTTAGGTAGCAATGGTTTAGCAAAGAAATAGCCAATGGTTTAGCAAAGAAGAGCAAATCTTTCAGTATCAAGCAAAGACAGAATCAGCAGACTAATCTCTCCTAAAGCCGGAACTCATGTGACCGGGGCCGATGGCGTGGCGGCCTTTTAAATGGTGGGGCGTGTACTAAAGCCCCTGAGCTGTAATTGGCTACAGGCGTCCTGCCTGTAGCCAATTATTGCTCTCCGAGTTTCGGGCGCTGTGATTGGCCAAGCATGCGGGGTCACAGTGCATGCTTGGCCAATCATCAGCCAGCAATGCACTGCGCCGGCCGCAATGCATTGCGGGGCCGCTCGCATCACACGAATGTGATGCGAACGGCCCAAATAGTTCTGGGCTCGACGAGCGAGCGAACGCCCGATGCTCGATTCGAACATGGGTTTGAATCGAGCACCGGGCCCATCCCTACCTGCTACCTTCAAAGATTCATACCATGGGTTTGAATCCCACCAATGGTATCACCTCCTGAAAATGTACATTGCACTCAGCAGCATAATTAATGAATGCGCATCAGTTTGGTTTATTCCATCATTTTAATTCTTCAAATGCATGCAATGGTATGTAATTATTCAATAACATTATGGTGTTGAATTCCAAAAATCCAGCTATTCAAAAATCGTTTGGATCTGGTATGAAATTTAAGGGGAACTCCATGCCAAAATGTAAAAAAAAATGACATGGGTCCCCCCCCAGGATCCATACCAGGTCCTTCAGGTCTGGTATGGATTTTAAAGGGAACCCTGCTCAAAAATTTGAAAAAAAAAAGGCGTGGGGATCCCCCCCATGACCCATACCAGGCCCTTTAGGTCTGGTATGGATATTAAGGGGAACCCTGTGCCAAAATTTGAGAAAAAAATGGCGTGGGGGTCCCCCCCCAAGATCTATACCAGACCCTTATCTGAGCACGCAACCTGGCAGGCCGCAGGAAAAGAGGGGGGACGAGAGAGCGCCCCCCCTTCCTGAACCATACCAGGCCACATGCCCTCAACATGGGGAGGGTGCTTTGGTGTCCCCCCCAAAGCACCTTGTCCCCATGTTGATGGGGACAAGGGCCTCATCCCCACAACCCTTGCCTGGTGGTTGTGGGGATCCCGGCCCCCCCTATGTGAATTGGTAAGGGGTACATTGTACCTCTACCATTTCACCCAAAAAGCAGTGAAATGTGACAAAAGACAATAGCCGGTTTTTGACAATTCCTTTATTAAAAAGGTCGTCTTCTTCTTTCCCCGTTTCTCCCTCCGTCGTCCTCCGGTCTTTCTTCGGTTTTCTCCTTTTTCCTCCAGCTTCTTCTTTCCCCCGCTTCTGTCTCCATCTTCCTCCGGTCTTCTTCATCTTCCTCCGGCTTCTTCCCCCATCCGTCCTCCGGTCATTCTCCTCCGCCGCTCCCGCTGAACATGAAACCAACAAACCTCCTCCGACGCTGCGGCCAGCCGATCTGTCTGGTTCTATAGTGCACATATCATATATAAATATGGGGCGTGGCCTCCGGGTGACGTCAGCAGAAGACCCCGTCCCCCGTGATATCACTGATCCATCATGCCTCGGGCAAGTCACAAGGGGCGGGGTCTCGGAGTGACGTCACCCGCCCCATCGCGGCATTGGAGGAGGTTCGTTTTTTGAATGTTCAGCGGGAGCGGCGGAGGAAAAAGACCGGAAGTCAGATTGGGGGAAGAAAAAGCCAGAGGAAGATGGAGAAGACCGGAGGAAGATGGAGACAGAAGCGGGGGAAAGAAGAAGCTGGAGGGAATAAGGTTCGAAGGAAGAAGGAAGACCAGAGGAAGATGGAGGAAGAAACAGGGAAAAGAAGAGGACGATATTTTTAATAAAAGAATTGTCAAAAACCGGCTATTGTCTTTTGTCACATTTCACTGCTTTTTTGGGTGAAATGGTCGAGGTACAATGTACCCCGTTACCAAAGCACCCTCCCCATGTTGAGGGCATGTGGCCTGGTTCGGTTCAGGAGGGGGGGTCGCTCTCTCATCCCCCCCTCTTTTCCTGCGGCCTGCCAGGTTGTGTGCTCGGATAAGGGTCTGGTATGGATTTTGGGGGGGGGGCATGCCATTTTTTTATTTTATTTTGGCGTGGAGTTCCCCTTATTTTCCATACCGAACTCAAAGGACCTGGTATGGACTGGTGGGGGGAACCTAGGCCGTTTTTTAATTAGATTTTTACTCTATATTGCTGGGAAACGGCAATTCATTACAGCCGCAAGCAATTTTAACCACTTAACGACCGCCCACCGCCGATTTACGTCGGCAGAATGGCACGGACAGGCAGAATCACATAGATCTACGTGATCGCCTTTGTGCAGTTGGGGGGTCCATCCGGACCCCCCTTCACTGCAGTGAGCGGCCGTTAAGTGTTCGGGAGCGATCAGGCATGAGGGGGCGGCCGCTCGATTCCGCCCCCCCCCTCGCGATCGCTCCCGGCCAATGAAAATGCTTCCTCCGCCATGTGATGTAAACAAGGCTGGAGGAAGTGATGTCATCTCCCTCGCCGCGGTCTTTTCGTTCCCGGCGCCGAGGAGTGAAGACAGAGGTTAGTGCACCAACAGTCCACTGACACGTAGGTACACATAGGCACACAAATCACCCCCCAGTCACCCCCAGATCACCCCCCAGGTCACCCCAAAGCCCCCAATCACAGTGTCACTGATTGCAGTGATCATTTATTTTACTGATCACTGCATTTAGTGTCATCTGTGATTGTAAAAAGTTGCAGGGCAGTTAGGATTAGGCCCCTTTAGGTCCAGGGTAGCCCCCTAACCCCCCCCCTAATAAAGGTTTAACCCCTTGATCACCCCCCAGGTAACCCTTTCACCCCCTAACTTCAGCGTCACTAAGCGATTGTTTTTCCGATCGCTGTATTTGTGTCGCTGGTGTTTTAGATTATTAGTTTTTTTTTTTTTAGGTTCGCCGCAGGTTTTTATTAGTGTCAGGTACCCCCATATATTATTTTAACCCCCTGATTGCCCCTAGAGTTAACCCTTTCACCAGTGATCGCCGTATAAGCGTCACTGGTGTCACTGGTTAGCCAGTAAGTTATTTAGTTATTTAGGTTACCCGTCAGGTTTTTATATAGTGTCAGGTACCCCCATATTTAACCTAATAAAGGTTTTAACCCCCTGATTGCCCCTAGTTAACCCTTTCACCAGTGATCACCATATAAAGGTTACGGGTGACGCTGGTTGATTAGTTTGCTTTTTATAGCATCAGGGCACCCGCCGTATATAACCCAATAAAGGTTTAACCCCCCTGATCGCCCAGCGGGTGAGATCAATTAGGTTTTAGCGCCAGAGAGGGTCTGCGTCGCCCCAGGCAGTGTTAGGTTAGTGCCAGTAACGCTAACACCCACGCGCAAAGCATACACCCCCCTTAGTGGTATAGTATCTGATCAGATCTATACTAGCATCCCCAGCGGTTTAGGGTTCCCAAAAACGCAGTGTTAGCGGGATCAGCCCAGATACCTGCTAGCGCCTGCGTTTAGCCCCTCCGCCCAGCCCAGCCCAGCCCAGCCCACCCAAGTGCAGTATCGATCGATCACTGTCACTTACCAAACACAACACACATAACTGCAGCGTTCGCAGAGACAGGCCTGATCCATATCAACCAGTCCATAGCAAACGTCCATAGCAACCAGTCCATAGCAACCGTCCATAGCAACCATCCATAGCAACCAGTCTATAGCAACTGTCCATAGCAACCATCCATTGCAACCAGTCCATAGCAACCGTCCATAGCAACTGTCCATAGCAACCATCCATAGCAACTATCCATAGCATCCAGTCCATAGCAACTGTCCATGGCAACCAATCCATAGCAACCGTCCATAACAACCAATCCGTAGCAACCGTCCATAGCAACTGTCCATAGCAACCGTCCATAGCAACCAGTCCATAGCAACCATCAATATCAACCAGTCCAAGGTGAATGTTTTGAACGCTACCACTCAAAAGTGAAGTTTTAGCGTAGGGTACAGCATGTCACAGACAAGGACACACTTACACAGGGTCTCCCAAGATGCCATTACATTTTGAGAGACCCGAACCATTACAGTTGTAAAGTTACAAAAAAAGTGTAAAAAAGAAAAAAAAAAACGTAAAAAACAAAACACAAAAAAAATATAAAATAAAAAAAACAAAAATAGTTGTCGTTTTATTGTTCTCTCTCTCTCTATTTTCTCTCTATTGTTCTGCTCTTTTTTACTGTATTCTATTCTGCAATGTTTTATCATGCTTGCTTTTCAGGTATGTAATTTTTTGTTTTCAGGTGCGCCATTCAACTGCAGCGCGGAATTATTTATCTTGACAGCAACAGCGTTTGCTCCCACGATACATAAAGCCGTGACACCACAGTTAAAAAAAAGAGCATATATGCCGAAGCATGGGGGCAGCAGGGGCGGAGGAGCGATTTTGCTCCTAATGCCGCGTACATACGGTCGAAATTCCGACGGAGGCCTGCCCGTGGAAAATTCCGACCGTGTGTACGCGGCATAACTTTTTTGCGGGAGGATGCCCCCATGCTTCGGCATATATATATTTTAGGCACAGGTTGCGTTAAAACATTTTTTTATTTTTTACTAGGTTTTGTTTTGGTATTTGCTTTGCAGGTATGGCATGGTAAGGTCTTACTGTTGTACTGTAATGTTACTTTGTTTTAATGTTAACCACCATTTGCTTAGCAGGTACGCCATTCAGTTGCAGCGCGGATCTATTTATCTTGACAGCCGTGACTCCAACGCTGTAGGAGGTGATTTCACCACCACAGTTAAAAAAAAGAGCATATATGCCGAAGCATGGGGGCAGCAGGGGCGGAGGAGCGATTTTGCTCCTAATGCCGCGTATATACGGTCGAAATTCCAACGGAGGCTTGCCCGTGGAAAAGTCCGACCGTGTGTACGCGGCATAACCTTTTATGCCGCGTACATACGGTCGAAATTCCGACGAAAGCTTGACCGTGTGTACGCTGCATAACTTTTTTGCGGGAGGATGCCCCCATGCTTCGGCATATATGCCCATCATTAGAAGTGGGTGGATGAAGGGAGGTATTCTAATGGTGGGCATACCCACCAATCAATCTCTTTTTTTCGTTCAGCCAATAGGCTGTATGAAAAAAAAGATTACAATACATGTCCAACAAGGACCAGCAACGTACTGGTATGTTGCTGGACTTTGAATGTTTATACCAGAATGATGCCTGCGGATTTAGGTATCATCTTGGTATCATTCTTTTCAGCCAGCAGCCGGCTTTCATGTAAAAGCAATTCTAGCAGATAATTAGCCTCTAGACTGCTTTTACAAGCAGTGGGAGGGAATGTCCCCCCCCCGGATATAAAAAGCGCCATTGGGAAATTGGGAAAGCATTTTATCACACCGATCTTGGTGTGGTCAGATGCTTTGAGGGCAGAGGAAAGATCTAGGGTCTAACCCCCCAATTTTTTTCAAAAAAAGAGTACCTGTCACTACTTATTGCTATCATAGGGGATATTTACATTCCCTGAGATAACGATAAAAATGGTAAAAAAATAAAATATGGAAGGCACAGTTTAAAAATAAAATAAAAAAGCCAAATAAATAATAAAAAAAAAAAAAAAAAAAAAAAAAAAAAAAGCACCGCTGTCCCCCCCTGCTCTTGCGCAAAGGCGAACGCAAGCGTCGGTCTAGCGTCATATGTAAACAGCAATTGCATCATGCATGTGAGGTATCACCGCGAAGGTCAGATCGAGGGCAGTCATTTTAGCAGTAGACCTCCTCTGTAAATCTAACGTGGTAACCTGTAAAGGCTTTTAAATGCTTTTAAAAATGAATGTAGTTTGTCGCCGCTGCGCGTTTGTGCGCAATTTTAAAGCATGTCGTGTTTGGTATCCATGTACTCGGCCTATGATCATCTTTTTTATTTCATCAAACATTTGGGCAATATAGTGTTTTTTAGTGCATTAAAAATAAAAAAAGTGTGTTTTTCCCCCAAAAAATGTGTTTGAAAAATCGCTGCGCAAATACTGTGTGGAAAAAAAAAATGCAACACCCACTATTTTAATCTGTAGGGCCTTTGCTTTAAAAAAATATATAATGTTTGGGGGTTCAACATAATTTTCTTGCAAAAAAAATTTTTTTTTCATGTAAACAAAAAGTGTCAGAAAGGGCTTTGTCTTCAAGTGGTTAGAAGAGTGGATGATGTGTGACATAAGCTTCCTAATGTTGTGCATAAAATGCCAGGACAGTTCAAAACCCCCCCAAATGACCCCATTTTGGAAAGTAGACACCCCAAGCTATTTGCTGAGAGGCATGTTGAGCCCATTGAATATTTTTTTTTTTGTCCCAAGTGATTGAATAATGACCAAAAAAATAAAAAAAAATAAAAATGTACAAAAAGTTGTCACTAAATTATATATTGCTCAAACATGCCATGGGCATATGTGGAATTACACCCCAAAATACATTCTGTTGCTTCTCCTGAGTACGGGGATACCACATGTGTGGGACTTTTTGGGAGCCTAGTCGCGTACGGGACCCCAAAAACCAAGCACCGCCTTCAGGATTTCTATGGGTGTAAATTTTTGATTTCACTCCTCACTGCCTATCACAGTTTCGGAGGCCATGGAATGCCCAGATGGCACAAAACCCCCCCAAATGACCCCATTTTGGAAAGTAGACACCCCAAGCTATTTGCTGAGAGGTATGTTGAGTATTTTGCAGATCTCGCTTTTTGTCACAAAGTTTTGAAAATGTAAAAAAAGAAAAAAAAAAAGAAAAAAAAATGTCTTTCTTAATTTTCAAAAACAAATGAGAGCTGTAAAATACTCACCATGCCTCTCAGCAAATAGCTTGGGGTGTCTACTTTCCAAAATGGGGTCATTTGGGGGGGGTTTGTGCCATCTTGGCATTTTATGGCCTTCAAAACTGTGATAGGTAGTGAGGAGCGAAATCAAAAATTTATGCCCTTAGAAACCTTGAAGGCGGTGCTTGGTTTTTGGGGTCCCGTACGCGGCTAGGCTCCCAAAAAGTCCCACACATGTGGTATCCCCGTACTCAGGAGAAGCAGCAGAATGTATTTTGGGGTGTAATTTCACATATGCCCATGGCATGTGTGAGCAATATATCATTTAGTGACAACTTTGTGCAAAAAAAAAAAAGTTTGTCATATTCCCGCAACCTGTGGCAAAATATAAAATATTCCATGGACTCAACATGCCTCTCAGCAAATAGCTTGGGGTGTCTACTTTCCAAAATGGGGTCATTTGGGGGGGTTTTGTGCTATTTTGGCATTTTATGGCCTTCGAAACTGTGATAGGTAGTGAGGAGTGAAATCAAAAATTTGCACCCTTAGAAATCCTGAAGGCGGTGCTTGGTTTCCGGGGTCCCGTACGTGGCTAGGCTCCTAAAAAGTCCCACACATGTGGTATCCCCGTACTCAGGAGAAGCAGCAGAATGTATTTTGGGGTGCAATTCCACATATAACCATGGCATGTGTGAGAAATATATCATTTAGTGACAACTTTTTGTAATTTATTTTTTTTTTTTTGTCATTATTCAATCACTTGGGACAAAAAAAAAAAATATTCAATGGGCTCAACATGCCTCTCAGCAATTTCCTTGGGGTGTCTAATTTCCAAAATGGGGTCATTTGGGGGGGTTTTGTACTGCCCTGCCATTTTAGCACCTCAAGAAATGAGATAGGCAGTCATAAATTTAAAGCTGTGTAAATTTCAGAAAATGTACCCTAGTTTGTAAACGCTATAACTTTTGCGCAAACCAATAAATATACGCTTATTGACATTTTTTTTACTAAAGACATGTGGCTGAATACATTTTGGCCTAAATGTATGACTAAAATTGAGTTTATTCGATTTTTCTTATAACAAAAAGTAGAAAATATCATTTTTTTTCAAAATTTTCGGTCTTTTTCTGTTTATATCGCAAAAAATAAAAATCGCAGAGGCAATCAAATACCATTAAAAGAAAGCTCTATTTGTGGGAAGAAAAGGACGCAAATTTCATTTGGGTACAACATTGCATGTCCGCACAATTTACAGTTAAAGCAGCGCAGTGCCAAATCCCAAAAACAGGCCTGGTCCTAATGGCCCGAAATGGTCCGGGGCTTAAGTGGTTAAATGACAATTTTTCCTTTAGAAATGTCATTTTGCTGCAGTACAGTAAAAAACATGGGAAAGGTGCGCTGCTTTACAGGCATACTATAGACAACTCCCAGGCACGATATTCAAAGGAATTTTACATTTTTATTGTTTCACATTAAGCATTATTTAAATCACTGCTCCTGAAAAAACGTCAGTTTTTAAAACTTTTTTTTGCATTGATACATGTCCCCTGGGGCAGGACCCAGGTCCCCAAACACTTTTTATGGCAAAGAACTTGCATATAAGGCTTCAGTGAGAACTTTGTATTTTGCAGGTTCGAGCCCCATTGACTTCCACTATTCCCGCATATGTGATCTGACAGGCATTATTTCCGGCAATAGCGCTGCTTTCCATTTGCATTAGCGCAGAGTTTCTGAGAGTTTAAGTCTTAATTGGCCTTATTTGAGCGCTATTTTTTGGCACTGCAGGAGAATTTTTCAGCGCTATAGTAAATGACCCCCATTATACTGTTAATTTAGGCCGTGTGATGTAGTTAACATGGATAAAACATTTTATGTTACCTATATATATATAAATGTTATTGTTCAATATAGAGCTTATTCATCTATATCCTTGTACATGTAAGTACTGTAAACCTTTTTGACAAGGAAATTTGTTATAAAAAAGGAAAAAAGTGATTATAAAAAAAATGTGTTTTCAGGAAAACTGTGTTGCTACTGCATTTCAGGAAGTTGAACACTCACTGGGAATAACCACCTACATTTACCACACACTAATTTGGCCTGCCACAGGACATCCTGGAAGCCAGGGTACCTAACTAGGAAACTTTGCACCACCAGGTTCAGAATGTGCGAAAGGCAAGGCATGTGTGTGAACTTTTCCTGCCGAAGGGAAGACTGCAGGTTAGTGCCTATTCGCACACGACCTTGCCCCATCACACACGACCTTGCCTGGAACAAGATAGTGTGGGAAAAGCCATCTTTTGGCCCCTGAAGAGCTTCCAGAATCTCTGGCGCAGGGTGGCTTCTATTCTCCAGACATACCAACTGCAAAACAGAAGGGCACCATTTTGCCTGAGCCACTGTGTAGACTCTTGGTCACTTGGCACCACCAGTTCCATCGGCGTGCCCCTTCTTCAATCTTCCCAGATGCCAGCAAATTTATGCAATGGGGCTGATTTACGAAACGTTTGCGCCATGAGTATCGGCGCATCTGCATGCGCAACGGCTGTTTTGGTATTTACAAAACACTTGCGCCGGTAGCGCAGCGCTATTCCCCATTTACTATAGTGTTCTCGGCGCACGGGAGGAGGCGCTCAGTGCGCCACTATGGACCTGGCGCACGGCATCTTAAAATCTAAATATAAAGAAGCTGGAACTGCCACTATAATGGGGGTGATGTGGGGTGATGTGAGGAAGTGTAGTGACACCTGCCCAAGCAACAAATATGCCCAAAATAGAGTGAGAAAGTAACTTTTTCTGAACCAGCCCGTTGCGCCGGCAAGTACATTTAGAACTGCAAGGGTTTTTTTTGTGCTCAGCGCGGGAATTTCACTCATTCAAATGCGCCGGGACACTGCGCCGGCAAAATCTTCGTAAATGTCAAGTCACGTAAATCAATTTGCATAAGTTGAACAGGCGCAGCTCCGAACTTCCCATTATATAACAGTGCGCCAGCAAAATGACATTTCTAAAGGAATAAAAAGGCATTTAAAAGCACCCGCGGCTATAATGAATTGTCGGCTCCCGTCAATATAGAGAAAAGTAATTGAAAGTCATTGATAAAAAATAAATGCGTGGGGTCCCCCCAAATTCCATTACCAGGCCTTTCAGGTCTGGTATGGATATAAGGGGAACTCCGCGCCAATTTTTTTTTATAAAATGACGCGCGGGTCCCCCTCAAAATCCGTACCAGGCCCTTCAGGTCTGGTATGGATTTTAAGGGGAACCCCCACGCCAAACTTAAAAAAAAATAGCGTAGGGGGCCCCCTAAAAATCCACACCAGACCCTTATCCGAGCATGCAAACTGGCAGGCCGCAGGAAAAGAGGGAGCGCCCCCCTCCCTCCTGAACCGTACCAGGCCACATGCCCTCAACATGGGGAGGATGTCCCCATGTTGATGGGGACAAGGGCCTCATCCCCACAACCCTTGCCCGGTGGTTGTGGGGGTCTGCGGGCGGGGGGCTTATCGGAATCTGGAAGCCCCCTTTAACAAAGGGGACCCCCAGATCCCGCCCCCCCTGTGTGAAATGGTAATGGGGTACAAATGTACCCCTACCATTTCACAAAGAAAAATGTCAAAAATTTTCAAAATGACAATAGCCGGTTTTTGACAATTCCTTTATTAATATCTTTTCCTTTCTTCCATCTTCTTCCATCTTCTTCTCCCAGCTTCTTCTTTTCTCCATTCGGGTTTATTCCTCCATCTTGTTCTTCATCTTCCTCTTCCTCTTCATCTTCCTTCTTCCTTCGGTGTTCTCGTCCGCATCTTGCTCCGGCTTCTTGTTCCCTTCTTCTTTCTCTGGCCGCTCCGTTTGAATTCGAGGTTCCCGCTGTGTGACGCTTCAGTTCTTCAGTTCTCCTCTGGGTCCACTGCCACCCGGTGGCTCCGCCCCCTCTGACACCACAGGGTAAGTCCCCATGAAATCCATGTGCGTCAGAGGGGGGCGTTGTCACCGGGTGGCAGCGGACCCAGAGGAGAACTGAAGAACTGAAGCGTCACACAGCGGGAACCTCGAATTCAAACGGAGCAGCCGGAGAAAGAAGAAGGGAACAAGAAGCCGGAGCAAGATGCGGACGAGAACACCGAAGGAAGAAGGAAGATGAAGATGAAGATGAAGAGGAAGAGGAAGATGAAGAACAAGATGGAGGAAGAAACCCGAATGGAGAAAAGAAGAAGCTGGAAGAAGAAGATGGATGAAGAAGATGGAAGAAGATGGAAGAAAGGAGAAGACATTAATAAAGGAATTGTCAAAAACCGGCTATTGTCATTTTTAACATTTTTGACACTTTTTTTGTGAAATGGTAGGGGTACATTTGTACCCCATTACCATTTCACACGGGGGGGCCGGGTTTTGGGGGTCCCATTTGTTAAAGGTGTCTTCCAGATTCCGATAAGCCCCCCGCCCGCAGACCCCCACAACCACCGGCAAGGGTTGTGGGGATGAGGCGATTGTCCCCATCAACATGGGGACATGGTGCTTTGGGGTCACAGACCCCCAAAGCATCCTCCCCATGTTGAGGGCATGTGGCCTGGTACGGTTCAGGAGGGAGGGGGGCGCTCTCTCGTCCCCCCCTCTTTTCCTGCGGCCTGCCAGGCTGCGTGCTCAGATAAGGGTCTGATGTGGATTTTTGGGGGGACCCCCACGCTATTTTTTTTTAAGTTTGGCGCGGGGGTCCCCTTAAAATCCATACCAGACCTGAAGGGCCTGGTACGGATTTTGTGGGGAACCCCCACACCATTTTTTTTTTATTTGGCACAGAGTTCCCCTTAATATCCATACCAGACCTGAAGGGCCTGTGTTGGAATTTGAGGGACCCCCAGGCATTTTTTTTTTTCAAAGACTTTCAATGACTTTGATCTGTATTGACGGGAACCAGCAATTCATTACAGCCGCGAGTACTTTTAAATGACTATTATTTTACTTTAGAAATGTAATTTTGCTCTCGAACTGTTATAAACATGGAAAACATGCGCTACTTTACAGGCATACTATAGACACCCCCCAGGTATGATATTTAGTTCACACCGGATGCAGTGCAGTGCGTTTTTTTGATGCATGAAAAACGCAAAGAAAGTTGATCACATTAATGCCAATGGCATAGTTCACACCACTACAGTCCGTTCCAGTGCGTTTCAGAAAGGAAAAAAAAAATTGGTCATGCTACATTTTTTATGTACAGAACTGTACTGGACCACAGTAAAACACGTCAAAAACGCTACGGAACGTACCAAAAATGCACTGGAAAGCACCGGAACGCACCTAAATGCACCAAAGACGCACTGCAACACACTTGTCCTAAGTGAAAAGAGGGAGAAAAAAACACTGGACTGCATCAAAAACGCTCTGGAACGTGTCAAAAACGTGCATGCAGAAAAGCACCTGGAACGCATCCAGACTGCGTTTCTATGGTGTGAACTAGGGCCAGTTCACACCATAGAAACGCAATCCGGATACGTTCCAGGTGCTTTTTTGCATGCACATTTTTGATGCGTTCCAGTGCATTTTTGGTACGTTTTTGATGCAGTCCAGTGCTTTTTTTTCACCCCTCTTATTTATTAACCATAGATAAGGACAAGTGTGTTCCAGTGCATTTTTGGTGCATTTAGGTGTGTTCCTGTGCGTTTATGATGCATTTTGCTGCGTTCCAGTACAGTCCAGTGCAGGTAAAATGCAGCATGTTCTACTTTTTTGTGGAACTGGAACGCACTGGAACAAACACTGCTATTTAGAACCATATAACCAACTTTCCATGCATTTTTGATGCATAAAAAACGCAATGGACTGCATGTGGTGTGAAATGGCCCTTAAGCAATTTGGCATATTTAAAGGCACTTCTCCTTGTTTTGTTTTTGGTGTTGTCCAAATTGGTGACATTGATATATGTCCCTTAAGGTGGGACTAAGGCCCCCATTCTAAGGCCAATAACTAGAAGATAAGCCAGCCAAGTGGGGACTAGCAAAATTAACAAGTCAGTTCCCATAGACTGCAATGGTATTTGTTGGTGGGGGGGGGGGGGGGTGATTGTCCCATCTCTAATTTTGTAGCATGCTGAATGATGTGCTTAATTTTGGACAGGGGTGGGGGGGGGGGGTTATTTTCTGCTAGCTGCATTTGTGTTGGTCTGAGCATGCCCAGGCAGTTAGTTTTTTTTTGGTGCTTTTTGTGTGTGAACAGCACCTGGATATTTCTGGGCATGCTCAGAGAGAGTGTTTTTATGGGTTAGTAATTGAAGGACATCCTTAACAGGTGTACCCACTTTGAAGTTCAGTCTCTACATTGGGTGAACTTGCATTTTAGGTGTTTCATGGACTGTGCGTGTGTTTTCAATTGCCTCATTAGCTCACAAACCTATGTTATATAAAGCTTGCAGATAGCATCCTCTCCCTTACCCTGAAAAGAGGCAAGTGTGTGTGTGCGTGTGTCCGGCAAAAAGTAAATTTTGGTGTCCTTATCGAGTTTGTAACACATGTATTTTATTTGTTATGTCTTTGAAAAACAGATGTTTGTTTTACTTTTGTTCATTTTATTTTTTTGTGTGGGCGAAATGTTCCCCTGAAATAATTTTGATGTTGTTAATGTGTGTTGTTTGTTCACTTTGATTTAATTGTCTGTGCTGCATTATTTTGCTAAATCTTTCTCAAGATGTTGTTACTAATGTTTCAAATTGACCATGTTTTTTATTTTGGCTTCCCTTTGTTTTGTTGACCAATAAAATTTGATGCAAAGTTTTGATGTTTGTTTTGTGTTTTCTTTGCAACAAATGTGACAGCTGATTGGCATGTCAAAACAAAAACAGGTGTGATTTGTCTAACCTGGTGCCTTCATGCTAGCATATGCATGTATTGTGTGCTGCCATGGATAGTCACCAGGAAATGAAAAATACAGAGCGGTAAGTATTCAATTTTCCTTTTTACTGCAGTGGTTCTCAGCCTCAGTCCTCAAGTACCCCCAACAGGACATGTTTTGTGAATTTATCTTATCGAGAATTGCTGTCCAAAATACAAAACCATTGACTGTGATTTAAAGCACATGTGCAAGATGAAGGAAAACCTGCAAACATGGCCTGTTGGGGGTACTTGAGAAGCACTGATTTAGAGCACTGCACTTAAAAATAGCTCAAGGCAATACGATTCTAATTGTGGGCATTTTGAGGGAAATCAAGTAAGTGTTAGAACCCCTGCTTGTTTTTTTTTTTTTTTAGGTTGGGCTTTGTGTCCCTTTTAGTAAAATTGGCTTCACTTCCTGTCACACAGCTAAACAGGAAGTGAAGGTAAAACCCTACCAATGTCTTTTCTTGGGGACACACAGATCAACCTATCTAGTGTCCCCATTAAGCAAATTGCACTCTAGCACTTTGTTGTGTACACCCCAAATCATTGGGTAGTTTGGGGTTTAGTAAAGACAAATCCACTCTGCAGTAAAAGTGTAGCTGCTGAAAATCTAAGGGGAAGCACTGGTGATTGTAACATTCAATCATGTAAAAGCAAAGATGGTGTTTTTTTGTTTGCTTGCATGTCCCCCTCGGATATCCAGCAAGTGCACTTGTAGTGCAAAGTAGATTTGCCTTTAGTAAATAAACCTCAAAGTCCAAAATACCTAATAATTTGGGGTGTACCCCGCAAAATGCTGGAGTGCAATGTACATAATGGGGAAAGTATTTAGATTGACCTGTGTGTCCCCAAGGAAAGACATTGGTAGGGATTTACCCTCACTTCCTGTGTGGCTATGTGACAGGAAGTGAATTATTTGGAAGGATAAAGTGGCCAAATTTGGGAGTTGTCTTCACCCTATCAGGGGTGCAGACATCCCCAAAAACTGTCTAGACTTCTAATCCCTCTGCACTCTATCCCCAAGCAAAAATAAGAAAGGATTTCATTTAGTTTAACTTTGCAAAGACACATTCCTAAGTTGAATTGTGATGCATGTCAATGGCCCATTTAGACCCTCTTTAATCACTTGAAATCAGCGCTATAACTGATTGACGGCCACAGCACGGTCCTCAATTGCCTGGAGTCCGTCAATAGACGTCCTCCCCTTCGCGCGCACGCGCTGTGGTCACCGAGTCACTGAGACTCGGGTGATGACAGATCTGAGTAAGGGGCCGATCCCTGCCCCTTACCATGTGATCAGCTGTCAGCCAATGACATCTGATCACGTGATGTAAACAAAAGCTGCATAATGGTTTTTGTTTTCTCCTTGTGCTGACAGCGTGAGCATAAAAAATGCAATCACCGGCTTATGTGCAAGGGACATCGGGCCCGAAGAGGAAGAGGCAATTCTGCATCATCTGTGACAATCAGTAGCCCCTGCCAGTGCCACCTATCAATGCCCACCACTGGTGCCAATCAGTGCCACCTAGCAGTGCTGCCTATCAGTGCCCATCATTGCCACCTAGCAGTGCCACTTCTCAATGCCCACCTGTGCCAACTAGCAATGCCACCTCTCAGTGCCCACCCTTGCCACCTTTCGGTGCCCATCAGTGCAGCCCATCAGTGCAGTCTCATCAGTGTACATCAATGAAGGAGAAAAATTACCTTTTTTCGAAATTTTCAAAATATTAACCACTTTCCTACCGCCCACCGTCAAATGACGTCCTTGGCTTTGTGCAGTGAAATCTGAATGATGCCTGCAGTTGCAGGCATCATTCAGATATCATTCTTTTCAGCCGGCGATTCTGTGCACGATAAAAACGATCATAGCGGCAGTTCCGCCGCTTGATCGTTCTTATAGGCGGCGGGAGGGGACTTTCCCCCCCTCCCGCCGCCATCCGGTGCTTCTCCGGGCTCTCCCGTGCCATCTGGGGCTCGGAGAACGAATTGGCTGACGCCGGATGGGAAGCATAGAAATGACTGGTGACCAGACAGGGTCTTATTGACCCTGCATCTCTCCATAAAGAGGACCTGTCACAATAGATTCATATTACAAGGGATGTTTACATTCCTTGTAATAGGAATAAAAGTGATCAAAAAAACAAAAAAGTTAAAAAAGAGTAAGAAAAACAAAAAAAAAATAATAATAAAAACAAAACAAAAACGCCCATGTCCCCGGTAGCTCGCGCTCAGAAGCGAACCCACACGTAAGTCCCGCCCACATATGTAAACGCCGTTCAAACCACACATGTGAAGTATTGCTGCGTGCGTTAGAACGAGTGCAACAATTCTAGGACTAGACCTCCTCTGTAATGTGAAAATGGTAACGTGTAAAAAAAATTTAAGCATCGCCTAGGGAGATTTTTAAGTACTGAAGTTTGGTGTCATTCCATGGGTGTGCGCAATTTTAAAGCGTCACATGTTAGGTATCTATTTACTCAGCATAACAAAATCTTTCACATTATACCAAAAATTGGGCTAACTTTACTGTTTTGTAATTTTTTTAAATTCATGAAACCATTTTTTTTCCCAAAAAAAGGGGTTTGAAAATGTATTGCGCAAATAGCAAGCGAGATAAAAATTTGCAATGACCGCCATTTTATTCCCTAGGGTGTCTGCTAAAAAAACATATATAATGCTTGGGGTTTTGAAGTAATTTTATAGCCATAAATTTATGATTTTTACATGAAGGAGAGAAGTGCCAGAATAGGCCCGCTGCTGAAGTGGTTAAAATATCCTAATTTCTTTTTTTTTAGTCGGTCTTTTGTATTTATAGAAAAAACCCGCAGAGGTGATCAAATAGCACCAAAAGAAAGCTCTATTTGTGTGCAAAAAAAATAATACATTTTCATTGGGTTACAGTGTTGTATGAGCGCGCAATTGTCATTCAAATTGCATCAGCGCTGAAATTTGAAAATTGGTCTGGGCAGGAAGGGGGTTTAAGTGGCCAGTAAGCAAGTGGTTAATATAAGGTTACATGCACACAGACGTTTTTCCAGCCGCTTGTTTGAGCGTTTTTTGCAGCTTAAAAATGGCTATCCATGTTAGCCTATGGCCTCATGGCCACCATGGCGTTTTTGAGCTGTAAATGGCATAGGCGTTTTTAGGCCCCATGTACATGGGACGCTGGTGCAAAGTGTTCAGAACTAAGGTTGAAAGCAGCGCTTAGAAAGGTGCGCTTTGTCGCGTTTGCATGCCGCGTTTTACCACATTTGCGTCTATATGTGATTAGTTAGGAAACATCATAAGGAGCCGCCCTAAGCTCCAAAAACAGTATTATTAACCATTTCAGCTATTTTGTGAGACCAGGGTGAGTAGCAGCAGCAGCTGAGAGATCAGCAGTGTACTTGTATTTAGCGTGTCACTTGCCACATCACTTGTCACAAGTTGTGCATTGTCCACTTGCCACGTCACCTGCCCCAAGTTGTGGATTGTCCACTTGCCACGTCACCTGCCACAAGTTGTGGATTGTCCACAATGCAATAGAAGCAATTACATTTATTTTTATATATATATATATATATATATATATATATATATATATTTAATGGTTTTTCCTCATTTACCCTAATTTTTGAGTTTATCAATGTAAAAAAAGAGGTCACCTTTAAAAACGCTTCTAAACGAAAACGCGGCTAAACGCCAGTACCGCGTCTGAAACGTGGAAATCTTTGGCGCCTGAAGGCATTTTTTGGCTTTGTGAAAAACGAGGTTAAACGCAACTGCAGATTTTTTTCCCAGGCCAAAAACAGTGTTTTGGATGTAATAGAATTCAATAGACCCGCATCCAAAACGCAAGTACCACGTTTTTGCGGCGATTTGCCTTTTTTTTAAACCTGTTTATAGCTGGTTGTTACAGGAAAAAAAAATCTAGAAAAAAAGCAGCGCAGGGTCCCCCCCAGGTCTATACCAGGCCATTGGGTCTAGTATGGATTCAAAGGGGACCCCCCCCCCACCAAATTTTTTTTTTAAAATGCCGTGGGGGTCCCCCTCAAAATCCATACCAGGCCCTTCAGGTCTGGTATGGATTTTAAGGGGAACCCCCGCGCCAAACTTAAAAAAATATAGCGTGGGGGTCCCCCTAAAAATCCACACCAGACCCTTTATCCGAGCACGCAACCTGGCAGGCCGTAGGAAAACAGGGGGGACGAGAGAGCGGCCACCCCTCCGCCCTGAACCATACCAGGCCACATGCCCTAAACATGGGGAGGATGTCCCCATGTTGATGGGGACAAGGGCCTCTTCCCGACAACCCTGGCTGTTGGTTGTCGGGGTCTGCGGACGGGGGGCTTATCGGAATCCGGGAGCCCCCTTTAATAAGGGGGCCCCCAGATCCCGGCCCCCCACCCTATGTGAATGAGTATGGGGTACATCGTACCCCTACCCATTCACCTGTTGGCAAAAAAAGTCAATAAAAAACACAACACAGGTTTTTAAAGTAATTTATTAGGCAGCTCCGGGGGTCTTCTTCCGAATTCGGGGGTCTTTCTGCCGGGCGCCCCGCTATCTTCTTCCAGCTCTTTTGCTAGCGGGGTCCCGGTCTTCATCGTCGTCTTCTTCCGACTTCGGGGGTCTTTCTGCCGGGCGCCCCGCTATTTTCTTCCAGCTCTTTTGCTAGGGGGGTCCCGGTCTTCATCGTCGTCTTCTTCCGACTTCGGGGGTCTTTCTGCCGGGCGCCCCGCTATCTTCTTCCAGCTCTTTTGCTAGCGGGGTCCCGGTCTTCATCGTCGTCTTCTTCCGACTTCGGGGGTCTTTCTGCCGGGCGCCCCGCTATCTTCTTCTAGCTCTTTTGCTAGCGGGGTCCCGGTCTTCATCGTTATCTTCTTCCGACTTCGGGGGTCTTTCTGCCGGGCGCTAGACATGTGCACACTGAAATATTTTGTTTCGGAATTTCGTTTTCGTTCGAAAAATAAATTTATTTAGTTACTCCCGAAATTCGTTTTTATTTATTTCGTTTTTCGTTAGAAATTGCATTCGTCTGAAAATCTGAATTAATTAAGGTCGAATCTGTCATTGAAGGCTTTTGGTGTCTGTCGAATGTTCAAAGAAGATTCGACGGAACAGCGAAACTGTACGACGCCGCAATCGTACATTTCCGGTCGAATGTTCCGCCCACAAGCTAGCTATAGTAGAATTATAATGTTGTATGACAAGTAATAATTATATTTATTAATTATTATTACTAGTCAACCAACATTAGTATTTTTCTATAGCCTATGGGCAGAGTATTTGACCGGAAATGTACGATTGCAGCGTCGTACAGTTTATCTGCTCCGTCGAATCTTCTTAGAACTTTCAACAGACACCATTAGCCTTCAATGACAGATTCGACGTTTGTATGTTTTTCGATGCTTTGTCGAATCTTCGTCGTTCATGTTGAATTGTCAAGTTAGTTCTAGCTATTTTACTGCTCATCATCATTATTTTTATTTTACTTCCCCCACCCAATTCCAGCAGCGATCTTTTCTCTCTATAATGTCGAATCTTTTTTCTCTATAATGTCTAATCTTTTCTCTCTATAATGTCGAATCTTTTCTCTCTATGTAGAATAATCTTGGACTAATAGAGTTAAGGTTAGGCACATTCGACCACAGATTCGATGGACACAGATTGTTATTGTCAGCCTCATGTCAAATCTCCTATCTATATCGAACTGTTGTTGCAACGAAAACAAAAATTAAGCATTTGTTTATGTCAGATCTTTCGGTTTTCGGATTCTGCATTTTTGTTTTCGTTTGTTAAAACGATAACGAAAATACCTGAAATTCGGACGAAAATGCATTCGGACGAAAAACGAATGCACATGTCTACCGGGCGCCCCGCTATCTTCTTCCAGCTCTTTTGCTAGCGGGGTCCCGGTCTTCATCGTCATCTTCTTCCGACTTCGGAAGTCTTTCTGCCAGGCACCCCGCTATCTTCTTCCAGCTCTTTTGCTAGTGGGGTCCCGGTCTTCATCGTCGTCTTCTTCCGACTTCGGGGGTCTCTTGTTCTGTTCTCCGGTGTCGTCTCCGCGCTCTCCGGTTGTAGGGACGAGTCAAACACCCCCCAGTTTGGTTCGCACCAGAACATGCGAACAGGCAATAAATTTGTTCGAACATCCGAACCCTGTTAAAGTCTATGGGACACGAACATGAAAAATCAAAAGTGCTAATTTTAAAGGCTTATATGCAAGTTATTGTCATAAAAACTGTTTAGGGACCCGGGTCCTGCCCCAGGGGACATGAATCAATGCAAAAAAAGTTTTAAAAATGGCCGTTTTATCGGGAGCAGTGATTTTAATAATGCTTAAAGTGAAACAATAAAAGTGAAATATTCCTTTAAATTTCGTACCTGGGGGGTGTATATAGTATGCCTGTACATCAGCGCTTGTTTCCCATGCTTAGAACAGTCTCTGTACAAAATGTCATTTCTGAAGGAAAAAAAGTCATTTAAAAGTACTCGCGGCTGTAATGAATTGCCGGTCCCGACAATACAGAGAAAAGTCATTGAAAGTCATTGATAAAAGAAAATAAAAAATGAATGGGGGCCCCCCCAAATTCAATTACCAGGCCCTTCGGGTCTGGTATGGATTTTAAGGGGAACTCCGCGCCAAATGAAAAAAAAATGGCGTGGGGTTCCCCCCAAAAATCCATACCAGACCCTTATCTGAGCACGCAACCTGGCAGGCCGCAGGAAAAGAGGGGGGGATGAGAGAGCGGCCCCCCCTCCTTAACCATACCAGGCCACATGCCCTCAACATGGGAAGGATGCTTTGGGGTCTGGACCACAAAGCACCATGTCCCCATGTTGATGGGGACAAGGGCCTCATCCCCACAACCCTTGCTCGGTGGTTGTGGGGTCTGCGGGCGGGGGGCTTATCAGAATCTGGAAGACCCCTTTAACAAATGGGACCCCCAGATCCCGGCCCCCCTATGTGAATTGGTAACGGGGTACATTGTACCCCTACCATTTCACAAAGAAAGTGTAAAAAAAAAAAAAAAAAACACAGACACAGTTGGGATTAATTTTATTAAAAAGAAAAAAAAAGAATAAAAAAAAAAAGACTCCAGTGGTGGTAATCCACTTTCAATCTCCACTCCAGTGATGTGGGTATCCTGCGATGGATGATCTCTCCAGGCTCCAGCGATGATGTCCAGCTACGAGGAACAGCACATGATCCTATCTTCACCGGAGCGGAGACACCCCGGGAATGACGCGGCTTCAGCCAGTGACAGCTCTTAATGTACCTGAGAGCGGGGCCACCCGTTACGTGACCCCGTCCCCCTCTGACGCAAGGGAAAACCTGGGCTTCCCCAGTGACGTGACGGGTGACCCCGCCCCCCTCTGATGCAAGGGAAACCTGCGTTGCATCAGAGGGGGCGGGGTCACCCGCACATCACTGGGAAAGCCTGGGGGTGGGGTCACGTGACGAGTGGCCCCGTCCTCGGCTACATAAGACCTGTCAGGTGTCATTCCCGGGGTGTCTCCGCTCCAGTGAAGAGAGGATCGTGTGCTGTTCCTCGTCGCTGGAGCCTGGATAGATCATCTGCCGCAGGATACCGACATCGCTGGAGTGGGGATCGAGAGTGGATTACCACTGCTGGAGTATTTTTTATTTTTATTTTAATAAAGGACTTATCCCAACTGTGTCTGTGTGCTTTTTTAAAAATGTTTACACTTTCTTTGTGAAATGTAGGGGTACAATGTACCCCTTACCGATTCACATAGGGGGGTGCTCTCTCGTACCCCCCTCTTTTCCTCCGGCCTGCCAGGTTGCTTGCTCGGATAAGGGTCTGGTATGGATATTTGGGGGGAACCGCACGCAATTTTTTTTAATCAATGACTTTCAATTACTTTTCTCTGTATTGCCGGGACCGGCAATTCATTACAGCCGGCCCGCGAGTACTTTTAAATTACTTTTTTTCCTTCAAAAATGACATTTTGTGCAGAGACTGTGCTAAGCATGGGAAACAAGCGCTGCTTTACAGGCATACTATATACACCCCCCAGGTACGAAATTTAAAGGAATAATTCACTTTTGTTTCACTTTAAGCATTATTAAAATCACTGCTCCCGAAAAAACTTCAGTTTTTAAAACTTTTTTTTGCATTTATACCTGTCCCCTGGGGCAGGACCCGGGTCCCCAAATACTTTTTATGACAATAATTTGCATATAAGCCTTTAAAATTAGCACTTTAGATTTCTCCCATTGATACATAGTGTCTACTACCATGGATGTGAATGTAACGTATATTGGCCTTTAATGTGAACTCACAATTTATGTTTTTATTATATATTTTCAATGTATAACTTCTTTTATTATCGATCCTCTATGATCTATCATACATAATACATAATAAAATCTATTTTTTACTTTTATAAATACATTTTTGGTTAGTCCACTTTATTGCATCGGCCCATACCATCCCAGGGGCAACCCCATTTCTATTTTTCTCATTAATTATTTGGAATGTGACCGGTTGCTCTGAACTGACCATAGCATACTGCTGTAGCTTCATCTTATTCTCCTTATATATTAGATTTCTCCCATAGACTTTTACAGGGTGTTCCGCGGCTTTTCGAATTTGCCGCGAACACCCCAAATTGTTCACTGTTCGCCATCGAACATGAGTTTGACTCGAACTCGAAGCTCATCCCTATTTATAAGGTCCCTGTCCATGCTTGTTGGGCCACATGTCTACGGTTACATTGACCCTGCTGCTGACTGCATAGTCCAGCAACAAAGACATTGGGGTTGATTTACTAAAACTGGAGAGTGCAAAATCTTGTGCAGCTTTGCATAGAAACCAATCAGCTTTTGTCAAAGCTTAAGTAAACAAGCTGACGTTAGAAGCTGACTGGTTACCATGCACGGCTGCACCAGATTTTGCAAAATCAACCCCATTATCTTCCACTTGTTTTATTTTTTTAAAACAGTGTTTAGCTCCCCCCCCCAAAAAAAAAGGTCTACTAAAATCATTACCAGACCCTGAAATATATCTAATTTGTGTGCAATTTAAATTGTATTTTATTTATTTTTTGTAAATGTCACTTTTTCTGTAGTACATTGTGTACGTGGTACATATGTGCAGGTTTAGGACTTCCCCCAAGCATGTTATTAAAAACAATTGGGTGTTTTAAATGTTTAACTTTAAGTATTATTTAAATCACTGTTCCGCTCCAAATGGTATTTTGGTTTTCCATTTGTACGTGTTGTACATGTTTGTTTAACAATCCTTTACCTCTTATGCCGCGTACAGACGATCGGACATTCCGACAACAAAACCGTGGATTTTTTTCCGACGGATGTTGGCTCAAACTTGTCTTGCATACACACGGTCACACAAATGTTGTCAGAAATGGCGAACGTCAAGAACGCGGTGATGTACAACACGTACGACGAGCCGAGAAAAATGAAGTTCAATAGCCAGTGCGGCTCTTCTGCTTGATTCCGAGCATGCGTGGAATTTTGTGCGTCGGAATTGTGTACATACGCTCGGAATTTCTGACAACAAGTTTTGTTGTCGGAAAATTTGAGAACCAGCTCTCAAATTTTTGTTGTCGGAAATTCCGACAGCAAATGTCCGATGGAGCCTACACACGGTCGGAATTTCCGACAACAAGCTCCCATCGAACATTTGTTGTCGGAAATTCCAAGCGTGTGTACGCATCATTAGTCTTGAAAGTCAAAACTGATTTTATGGATTCTGACTCCGATTACTTTGTTTGGATTAACAATTAGACCTTTGGTACAGTTTGGCAAACCTCCTGCAAACCGAACCCTATAACTTTTGGCTTATCCCAAATAGAGAACTCAAAAACACCTGTAAGCATGCCTTGCATATGCAGGGATGACAAATTGGAAACTGCCTAGAATAGTTTTTCCCCCTAAGGTTTATGCACACCATTTTTTTTCTGTGCTTTTGCCAATTGGCTCTGATTTATCTTCCTCATTATGGGAAAAGAACTCAAAGCAGGGAGCAAATATAGTAAAAATGGAACCTGTGTTTACACAAGATTGCTACTTGAAAGTGGTGATTAGGGGTTTTTAGCACCTCCAAAGTCTTCCTGGTACATACAAAAGGGAATGATGCGTGAAGATTTCTTTAGAACCATATCTACCATATCATTTTGCACAAAATTCAATTACCCTAATATTCAACAACACAGCTCAGCTCAAAAACAGTAATAATATTAGCATCAAAACTTTACAGTAAATGTTCCAATCCTATTTATTATATGTGTGCACAAAATAAAAACGAGTACATTTCTGCAGTACATGCAAATTTCCCCCTATTTTATTCCTTTAAAAAGGATGCAAGTACAGAAAAATATCTGTTGATTCTTCCAAAAATTCAGTGAGCTCCTAACATTCTGATTAAGCTGACAGCACAGTGCTTTTGCTGCACTGAAATCCCAGGTAGAGTTATCAGCCCTCCCCTGTTCTCCCTTATATGTAGTGGGGTCCCCTTTAAGACTCTTGGGACTACCTTGCCCAGAACCCCTTTCGGCATGTTTCCACCCCAGAGACTCATGGGAGGGATTATAAAAGGAGGAGGCGAGGCTGGGCTCGGCCTCTTTGGGACACGAGACTTCAGTGACTGATCCTCCTGTGCGGATGTGCTGGAGTGCAAGGCCTGAAGCCTGAGGCCTTGCGCAGCACCAAAGAGCCTTCCACCCCACTGCGAGCCTGGGTGGCATCTGACTTCGCTTGTCTACAACCTTGGTTGGATCGGGGACCCAATCGCTGGAGACACTGTGTGTGTGAGGACACAGTCGGTGGAAGTTCCCGGACTGGGATCGCGTCCGGAGGGGTGAGAGGGCGTATGCTCAGACCATATACTGTTGTTGCTAATGTGCCTATAGACTGCCGGGGCTCACAAGTTTATTTCTGATACTCTCACTGGAGATCCATATCAGAGCGGAACTTAGAGTTCATGAAGTAATGTGTTTAATTCATCGCAACTTTCCCATTGGATTACAAATGTTGTTCTGTTAATGTGCACCACCTTTAAAGAATTGCCGGTGAAGAAACCATCATCCCCTATAGACTGAGTTGTAGATATCTGAGCCAGGCCTGGCCAGCTAGTTAGTCCATTTAGTTACTGCGTCACAGGGCGCCTAGTTAACGGTCGCCCATGCGGCGCACCTTTACTGTTCATCTTAAATGCATAGTGTGTTATTGCTGCAGGGCTCTGCAATTTATTATCTGTGAACCGTTACCACTGTTAACTTTTCTTACCAACAACTCAAAGTAAATTTGATACCCTTTTCATTATTGTCTTGGTGTCTGGGTTTACTCATACAGTATAAGAAAATATTTATTGCTGCCAATACTAACTGTGCCAGTAGGGGGTCGAGTACATTGCTGGGGGTTGACGGAGCTGTTTTCAGGGCCCAAACTAAACTTGCGGCCTTCTTAGTTGAAGGTATCGCTACATATATATTACAGAAGCCCTCTCTCTCATCTCCATACCAAGAGGAAGGTGTTCTGCAGTATCATCCAGAAAGAACAGCCACATATGGCAGATAACACTGCTTGAGATTTTAGTGCAGGAGAGATCTGGTCGGATCAAGAGGTATTTTTTCATTTTTGCAGTATTTTTAAAAATAAAACATGAGGTAATGTGCATGCATTGCAGAGATTTACTGAATATGTTTATTTTTCTTTTTTCTAGACATACATTTTAATCCTTTTTTGCCCTGACATCTATTGAAGGTGGTTGGGCAGGAGATGTTTCAATAACTGTATCTACTGCAACTCTGTTGATGTTGACTTCTTGGGAAGAGGGTTCCAATACAAGTGTAGCGGGGTCTCCTTTAAGGCCCCGGGACTACGTTACCCAGAACCCCAGTTGGCCACCGCAGAGACTCATGGGAGGGTTTATTTAAGGAGGAAGCGAGGCGGAGCTCGGCCTCTTTGGGACACCGCGCTGCAAGCAAGAGTTTCTTCCTGTGCGGATCTGCTGCAGTGTAAGGCCTGAAGCCTGGGCCTTGCGCAACTTCCAAAGAGCCTTCCACCCCACTGCGGAGCCTGGGTGGCACCAGACTGGTCGAGTGAGGACATCAGTTGGATCAGGGACCCGATCGTTGCAGACGCTGTGTGCGGAGACACAGCAGGTGCAAGTCCCGGACTGGGATCGCGCCCTGAGTGGTGAGCGAGCACTTGCTCAAACCAATAGACTTTACAGATTCTAGGCCTATAGACTGCCGTGGGTCACCGATCGTTTGCTTGTTGGTCTACTGGGGGACCGGTAGCAGGACAGAGTTGAAGTGTCCCCCCAGCATAGTGTTCTTAGTGATTGCCAGTTTGTGGATTACAAATACTATTCATCAAGTGCACCACCGAAAGTTTGCATGCGAAGAAATCCCTATAGGAAGGACTGAGATTTATTCTGGGTCAGGCCTGGCCAGGGTGGGGAGATAGGATATTGTTTAGTGCGCCACAGGGCGTGTATAACATAATAGCTACGCATGGTGGATTACCGTGCAGCACCATTATTGTGTGCTATATTGATTGCTGCAGGGCTCTGCAAGCCGGTTGTGTGTATTATATTCTGCTTAAGCCTTTTTCAACCAAAGTAAAACTGTTATGGTTAATCTTTAACATTTGTGTGTTGTCTTACTGTAAAGAGGGTGCCTTTACAATACCAATTGATTATGATAAAAATATAACCCCTAGACTAACTGTGCCAGGGTGGGTCGAGCAGATTGCCGGGGGTTGGTGGTGCTGTACACAGGGCCCGAAAACAAATCCAGCGGCTCTCTTAACTGGGGGTAGCGCTACACAAGCATATGACATATATAGATAACATATAAAGCTTGAAAAGCCCCAATAAAAATAGGATTTTTATAACAGCTTACCTGTAAAATCCTTTTCTTGGAGTACATCACGGGACACAGAGCGACATAGTCATTACTAATGGGTTATATAGTTACCGTCAGGTGCTGGCACTGGCAACTTCCAAAACCGGAAGTACCCTCCCCTATATAAGCCCCTCCCATCCGGGAGCACCTCAGTTTTGTAGCAAAGCAATAAGTGTCCCCAAAGAGGGGCGGGAGCTCTGTGTCCCGTGATGTACTCCAAGAAAAGGATTTTACAGGTAAGCTGTTATAAAAATCCTATTTTCTTTCTCGTACATCACGGGACACAGAGCGACATAGTCATTACTAATGGGATGTCCTAAAGCAATGCCAAATGAGGGGGGGGATACACCATATATAAGCTGAGCGCTATCAGACATGAGGATCTTTTGCGGCCTGCAACACACTGCGCCCAAAGGCGACATCCTCCTGACTTCTAACGTCCACCTGGTAGAACCTAGTAAACGTGTGTACTGAAGACCATGTTGCGGCCTTACAGACTTGAGCCAGGGAGGCCTGGTGATGCACTGCCCATGAAGTTCCAACTGCTCTCGTGGAGTGCGCCCTAACTTTGAACGGAGGCGGTCTACTTCTCAAGCTATAGGCTTGTATTATGACCTGTCGAATCCACTTGGCTAAAGTAGATTTTGACGCTGCCTGACCCTTTCTGGGGCCTTCCGGCAGAATAAACAAAGTATCCGTTCTGCGAATCTGAGCAGTGGCTTTTAGATAAGCTTTAACTGCTCTTACTACATCCAAAGAATGCAATAACTTTTCCTCTACCGAAGTAGGCTTGGGGAAAAAAGAAGGAAGAACCACATCTTGGTTCAAATGAAAACTCGATACCACCTTAGGAAGAAAGGCTGGATGAGGACGTAACACTACTCTGTCCTTATGGATAACCAGATATGGCTCCTTACAGGACATAGCTGCTAATTCCGATACTCTTTTAGCCGAACAAATGGCTACTAGAAAAATCAATTTCCTGGTGAGAAGCACTAAGGAAATATGCTGTAATGGTTCAAATGGTTGTTTCTGTAGAACCGACAGAACCAAGTTTAGATCCCATGGACATATGGGAATATTAACCGGAGGACTAATACGCATCACTCCTTGTATAAAGGCTTTGACTAGTGAATGCGAAGCCAAGGGCCTTTGAAAAAATATTGACAAGGCCGAAATCTGACCTTTGATAGTACTCAAGGCAAGCTTCCTATCTACAGCCCATTGTAGGAAGTCCAGAATTCTACCTATTACGTATTTACGTGGATGCCATTTCTTGGCCTCACACCACGCGATGTACGCCTTCCAGATTCTATAGTAGATCTGCCTGGATACCGGTTTCCTGGCATTGATCATGGTAGACACCACAGCATTAGAGAGCCCTCTCCTTTTTAGAATGTGGGCTTCAATAGCCAGGCCGTCAAACCTAGGGCTGGTAAGGAAGGGTGGTATATCGGTCCCTGCGAAAGCAGGTCCGGACGATGTGGGAGGGTCCAAGGACTCCCCACAGACATTTTTACAATCTCCGCGTACCATGCTCTTCGGGGCCACGCTGGAGCCACCAGAATCACTGGTTTCTTTTCTACCCTGATTCTGCGGAGTAATCGAGGTAACAATTGTGGCGGTGGGAATGCATATATCAGCTTGAACTGATCCCAAGGGAACACTAGGGCATCCGAGCCGCACGCTAGGGGATCCCTTGTCCAAGAGACAAACCTGTCCACTTTCGTGTTGAACCTGGATGCTAGCAGATCTACATCCGGTGTTCCCCACCGCTGACATATTGTCCGGAAAACCTCGGGATGAAGGGACCATTCCCCTGGGCATAATTGTTGGCGACTTAGAAAGTCCGCCTTCCAATTCTCCACCCCTGGAATGAATACCGCAGATATGGCTGGGACATATCTTTCTGCCCATCTCAGGATGTAATTTACTTCCCTTTGGGCTGCACGACTCCTGGTGCCCCCCTGACGATTGATATATGCCACTGCTGTGGCATTGTCTGACTGAACTCTGACAGGGGACCCTTGGAGTTTGGATGTCCATGCTACTAGGGCATACCGGGCTGCTCGTATCTCTAAGAGATTGATGGGCAGGGCCTTTTCCGCATCCGACCATCTGCCCTGGAGAGACCATTGCTCCAGTACTGCTCCCCAGCCTAAAAGGCTGGCATCTGTAGTGACCACCTTCCAAGAAATCGGACTGAAGGATTTCCCTCTTTCCAGATTCCGGGGAACCAACCACCAACGGAGGCTTCTGCGAACGGAAGGGGACAAGGACATTGGTACGTCCAGAGCCTGAACTTTTTTGTTCCAGGCTGACAGTATGGCCCTTTGCAACTTCCTTGAATGGAATTGACCGTAGGGTACTGCTTCGAATGATGCCACCATTTTTCCCAGCAGCCTCATGCACAGGCGTATGGATGGCTGTCTTTTTGAACCCACTAAGTGGATCAAATCTCTCAAAGACGACCCCTTTTCTCGAGGCAAGAAAATTTTTCTCTGGTCTGAATCCAGCCTTAGCCCCAAGTATTCCAGACTTTTGACTGGTTTTAGGGCTGACTTGTCTCGGTTGATAATCCAACCGTGATATTCCAGATACTTGATTGTCTCGTGAACAACCACTTCTAGTTTTTCCACTGAGTGGTCTATAAGCAACAAGTCGTCTAGATATGCCATTATCGTTACACCTCGTGTTCTTAGATTGGCCAATAATGGGGCCAGAATTTTTGTGAACACTCTTGGTGCTGTGGCCAGACCGAAGGGTAAGGCTCTGAACTGAAAATGGCGCCCTTCTATCGCAAAGCGTAGAAATTTTTGGTGGGCTGGAAAGATGGGGATGTGCAAATACGCATCTTTGATGTCGATCGAGGCTAACCATTCCTCCCCTTGTAGGGCAGTGGCTACCGATCGGATCGACTCCATCCGGAAAGTCCTGATATGTAGGAATTTGTTTAGCCCTTTTAGATTTAATATGGGCCTCACGTCCCCGTTTGGCTTCGGAACTGTAAAGAGGTTTGAGTAAAACCCGAACCCCCATTCTTCTAGGGGGACCTCTATAATTACTGCTTGAAGCAATAATTGTTCCAGTGCCAACAGGAGGGATCCTCTCTTCTGGGGATCCCTTGGCACGTTCGACCTTATAAAGCGGGAAGGAGGGGAGTTTTTTAACTCCAATTTGTATCCCAGATTTACTGCGGAGAGCACCCATCTGTCTCGGATCGTGTCCCGCCAGGTTTCTGTGAACAACTGAAGTCTTCCCCCCACCCGATTGGGTGGGGGCAACCCTTCATGCATTTGACTTTGGGGGAGGTTTTGTACCTCTCCTGCTCCAGGGCTTCTTGTTACCCTGCAACTGTCCCTGATTTTTACCTCCGGGATTTGACCGGGGAGGCCGTCGGAACTGTTTCACAGCCGATGTCCTAGGGACTGGAGAAGCCGGCCTCTTAAAAGAGGGACCTCTAACTCTATTTTTGACCGGCAAGAGTGTACTTTTACCGCTGGAAATTCTCTGGATATACTTGTCCAGGTCTTCCCCGAATAAGCGCTCCCCATGAAATGGGAAGCTGACCAGCAATTTTTTACAGGGAGCTTCAGCAGACCAGTTTTTGAGCCATAGAAGCCTGCGCATATGTACTACAGACAGCGTAAGGCGGGAGGCCTGATGGATTGAATCCTTTATAGCGTCCACCGCAAAGCATAAGGCTCTAGGTAGATCAGCTAGAGCAAGAGCCTGCTGATCTGGCACGTCCCTTAAGACCTGCTTCAACTGATCCTTCACTGCTTGGCAGACCCCTATAGCTGCCACTGCTGGTTGTGTCACCAATCCTGCTGTAGAAAAAGCAGATTTCAATAAGGACTCCAATTTTTTATCTATTGGGTCCTTGAACATTTGGACATTTTCCACCGGACATGTCAGTGATTTATTCACACAAGAGATGGCTGCGTCCACTGTAGGGACCTTCCATTTTCTGACGAACTTATCCTCCATAGGATAGACCACCGGAAATCTCTTGGGGGGAGTAAATATTTTGTCAGGATGCTCCCAATCCTGGTAAATGAGCCCCTCCAGTAAAGGATGGATCGGAAAAGAACAAACAGTCTGGGGAGCTTTTAGCGACCCCAACGAGGAGACAGAAGAGGAGGATGGCTCCGCAAGTGGCATTTTAAATGCTGATCGGACCATATTAGTCAGGGACTGCACCCATAACCTCTCAGCATGTGATGCTGAGAACGGCTCCTCCACTGTTGATTCCTCTACAACTGAATCAACCTCATCCTGATCCCCCTCAGGTAGGTCGTTCTCTGTATGGGACTGTTGCTCTGTTAACAGGCACTCTGAGGGAGGAGACGGAGATCGAGCGCTTTTCTCCTGTGACAGGGAAGCAGCAATTAGTGCTGACAATCTCTCTTCCAGCCCTCCCAGAGCCGAGGAAAAAACCTCCTCTGTTACATACACAGGAGCAGGTGAACTGGGGACAGCCACAGTACCAGGTACTCCTGGGGGTGCCCTACGGTCACTAACCTCTGATTCTTCAGGGGAGACTGGTGCAGCCAAAGCATGCCCAAGATCCTCAGAGCCCGATGGAGACCCCCTATTCCTCCTGGAATTTCTAGTCCCGGAGTTTTTAGACGGCATATTCCTAAGCCACAAAGCTGAGGTATTCCAGCCGAAAATACACCAGTTACTGATAATAGTCTAGCATAAATGCTGCTATAATAAACAGTTGGTGTCTACTAATGTGCCTTTCTAGGGGATGCCTGTATCAACCGCTTGCTGTATGCCTTTAAATGTTGCCAGCTCTGTCTCTGTACTTCATAGCCAGCTTACTGCAATAATGTGGCTTTTTAAAAACCTGCTGGGACGCCCGCACATGCGCAGAAGCGCTGCGGCGCGCACAGAGCGTCATCCCCCAGGCCCCGCCCCTTTTTCCGGCCACCTCTATATATAGAGGCGCGTGCACGCGCACACGCGCGGCCACGTGCGCCTCGGCGCTAATTTTCAAACATGGAAACCAGGGACAGGAGCCAGGGCCCCCTTTGCCGCAGGCCGGGGGATAGACGAACACTACAACATGGCAGAGGAAACAGTTTCCTGTAGGAGAACTCACCAGCTGCCTGGACTTTGCTCTCTGAGAAGAAACTAGTCCATATGACAAGAAAAACATTCCACAGCGGCCTCTAGTGGACAAACACAGGCAGTTTAATATACTAAACATATATAAAAAAACATTCTTTTTTTTTTTTTTTTTCTTGACCACCATTAAAAATTATTACATTTTTTTTTTTAGTAGTTACAGGCATGCACAGATATTAGCGAGAATACCGTTAGGTAACAGACAGAAAGACAAATTAGGCTTGGGGGTCCCCCAATAGAACCAAGTTCCTGGGGGCCCCCACTTACCTGTTCCCCGCCGCAGGACTTTGTTTGGTCCACAAAAGCCCAAACTTCACCTATCACGGCAGGCATTGTAATCAAACCTTCAGGGACCGGGTTCCCAAGGATTCCACTCCCCTGGACCTGTATAGCACCCTGCACAGAAAACATCTTGGTCGTGGGTATGACCAGAGCTCTGGATCCCAGGGTCCAGCTCTCCTAAGAGAAGCATTACAGGCAGAACCTTGCTCTTCTCTGCAAGGCCCGGGTACCGACCGTTTAGCTATGAAGCTTTTTTGGTCGGATCCGGAATAGCTTACTGAGGCCCAAAAGAACCTGTACGCAAGCTCAGTGAAAAACACATGTTTCTTCTTGGCCAACACCTTAGACACTGGCAAAAAACTGAGGTGCTCCCGGATGGGAGGGGCTTATATAGGGGAGGGTACTTCCGGTTTTGGAAGTTGCCAGTGCCAGCACCTGACGGTAACTATATAACCCATTAGTAATGACTATGTCGCTCTGTGTCCCGTGATGTACGAGAAAGAAATGTATGTAGCGGAGCCTCACTCTCCCTCTCGGTTTTTCTCGTTTGAGTGGCTTGTGTCTAGGGATACCTGGGAGACGAGAGTGCAGCAACACTACGCCAAGCCCTCCCCTTGTATCTGTATGAGGGTTGAGCAAAGTCACTTGAATTACCTCCGGGTCTGTTCACTGCGTACGAAGCCTCTCCTTGTACCGTGGAGATGTGTCTGCCAATAATAGAGCCCCACACCAATCAAAAGTCCAACACTCTTTTATTTCTCTGCTTCCAGGGTGAACACAATCAGTTTAACTTTTAGTAACAGACAGACAGGGGTGTGGATACGAGTAGGCGCAGGCACGAATGAACTCTCCTATTCCTTTGCTAGCGAATAGGCCTGGCGCACGGTCTCTGCCACCGACCGTGAGTTTTGGTCGATGCCACCGACCGGATGAACTGTTGAGGCCCCTGCCACAGGCCTAATAGCAGGTCTCTGCCACTGACCTGAGTTGAATAGTTGGACCGCTGCCACCGGTCATAGAACATGAACCACCTTCCTCTATGAACTTGGCCCCTGTTCGTGAAAGATATCCCTCCGGGCGGTCTCCAGAGGTTCCCCCGGCACTGGCAATATGCTGCACCAGATCTTCAGAGGAATCCCTCCTCCGGTCCCTTACGCCTCTGGATTCGGGTGCCCCACTCCCGGGGCCCCTAGGACAATCCCTCCCTCGCGGGACCCAGCGGAAGGTACTGGGCCCCAGGCCTCCGGCTGAGTACCTCACCCCAGACTGAAGGTGTCTGGGATGGAACACGAACTCCAAGTGTCCAGGCCTAGGCCGCCTGGACACCGACCGCGAACAGCAGCCCTCAGGCTGAAGGTGCCTGGGACTCGAACCTTGTGGCGAAGATGTCCGCCCCCTTTATACCCTCCCCAGCAAGCACAGCGGGTTCCGCGCCCCGCCGTACAACTGCTGTGAGAGGTCACAAAGGGTACGGCACTGCAGCGATGGTTCAACCCCGGCCCAAAGTGACAGTGCCACCTGCTGGGCCGCAGGGAACTAGACATCACTGATGTCTTCACCAGATTTAAAAGTACATACCCTCTACATGTATATGTTGAAATATTTGGATATTATATAAAGCAATAATTTAAGAGTAGCCAAGACAGTACCTTGCTCACATTGATGTGCAAAGGTTTCCATGGGGAAGTCATCTTACTTGATTCAACATCTGTTTTTTTGAGCCCTGAAGCATCTTCATAAAGATTGGGAATTCCAGAAGGCACGTCTAAAAAAATAATGAAATGTTATCAGAACATAACACTTTCCATTATAAAATGTATGCATAAAAAGGACAACATGCATTGTTTTTTTACAGTATGACAAAATATAACATACCTAAAGAGACCCTGTCGCCTGACCAGTCATTTTGAAAACAATCTTTCTTTAACCGCTTGGAGCCCGGGCCATAGTCAAATGACGGCCACAAGGCGGCTCCTCAGGGCCGGGAGGCCGTCTATTGACGGCCTCGGCTTCTCCGTCACTGCGGTGCCGATGCGCGTGCCTGGCGGCCGCGACGTCCGCCATGAACCCGCAATAGGCCGTTACACAGACAAGGACGTGGATCTCTGTGTGTAAACACAGAGATCCACGTCCTGTCATGGAGAGGAGACCGATGCTGTGTCCCTTGTACATAGGGACACAGATCGGTCACCTCCCCCAGTCACTCCCCTCCCCCCACAGTAAGAATCACTAATAGGGAACACATTTAACCCCTTCCTCGCCCCCTAGTTTTAACCCCTTCCCTGCCAGTCACATTTATAATGTAATCAGTGAATATTTATAGCACTGTTCACTGTATAAATGTGAATGGTCCCAAAAATATGTCAAAAGTGTCCGATGTGTCCGCCATAATGTCGCAGTCCTGACAAAAATCACAGCTAACCGCCATTACTAGTAAAAATAAAAAAAATAAAAAGTCATAATTCTATCCCCTATTTTGTAGGCGCTATAACTTTTGCGCAAACCAATCACTATATGCTTATTGCGATTTTTTTTTACCAAAAATATGTAGAAGAATACGTATCGGCCTAAACTGAGAAAGAAAATTGTTTTGTTTTTTTTTTAAATTGGGATATTTATTATAGCAAAAAGTAAAAAATATTGTGTTTTTTTCAAAATTTACGCTTTTTTTTTGTTTATAGCGCAAAAAATAAAAACCGCAGAGGTGATCAAATACCACCAAAAGAAAGCTCAATTTGTGGGAAAAAAAGGACGTCAATTTTATTTGGGAGCCACGTCGCACGACCGCGCAATTTTCATTCAAAGCGTGACAGTGCCGAAAGCTGAAATTTTGCTTGGGCAGGAAGGGGGTATATGTGCCCAGTAAGCAAGTGGTTAAGATTATATTGTGAATTTAACATGTAGCGGGGTATTCCCCTTTAAGACAGAGAGACAAGAAGTTCCAGGTGAGAGGTGAGTCGGGAGGAAGTAAAGAGACATTACTGGAAGTGAAAGCAGAGGAGAGAGAGAGACTACATCACCCATAACCCCATTCTTGTCATGTTCCACCGCAGAGACTCATGGGAGGGGTTATAAAAGGAGGAGGAGAGGCCGGGCTCGGCCTCTTTGGGACACGAGACTTCACAGACGGATCCTGCTGCGCGGATGTGTCGGAGCGCAGGGCCTGAAGCCTGGGGCCTTGCTCCGACCAAAGAGCCTTCCACCCCCCTCTGCGAGCCTGGGTGGCATCTGACTTTGTGAGCTACAGCCTTGTCGGATCGGGGGGCCCGATCGTTGGAGAGATCAAGTGTGTGGGACACGGCCGGTGGAAGTTTCCCGGACTGGATCTGTAGTCCGGCGGGTGAGAGGGCATAAGCCCAGCTAAGATACTGTTACTGTATATAGGCCTATAGACTGCCGTGGCCTACAAGTTATTTTTATACCCCTATTGAAGAGCCTTGTCAGAACTGAGCCTGCGGCTTTATTTAACCAAGTTCTATACCCCTTGGATTACAAAGTTATACTCTGTTTAAAGTGCACCACCATTACAGACCTGCCGGTGAAGAAAGAAGGACTAAGTTAAATATTAGAACCAGGCCTGGTGGGGATTCTAGCGTGTTTGATTACTGCGCCATAGGGCACTTAGTTAATGATTGCCCGCATGGCGCACCTGTAGCGTGTGTTACTACATAGTGTGTTAGAGTGGCAGGACGCTGCCCTTAGAAGTGATTATCTTGAACTGTGATTACTGTTACCCCCTTTATCCCTATTGAGAATATAAGTAAAACACTTTACCTATTACAATTTATTACTGTGTCCTTGCTTAGTTATTATATTGCATAGGATATATAATTGATTATTAGTACTAGCTGTGCCAGAAGGGGGTAGAGCCTATTGCCGGGGGTTGGCGGAGCTGTACTCAGGGCCCAAATCTAATTCTGCGGCCTCCTTAGTTGGAGGTATCGCTACACGTGGGGGCTCGTCCGGGATCCTGATACAGCAGGTGAACGCCAGAAGTGCCGGCATGGACCCCATCAAAGTAGTCCAATGGTGCGAAGCAGAAGGGACACGCTCAGAAGCGAGCGTGGCCATTGAACTTCCAGGGAGTGACTGGAGAGAGAAACAAATTAAAGAGGTGGTACAAATATTGTCCCCAGATAGAAAGGCTTACGTGGTCGCAATGAGACCAGACTCAAGGACCAACTGCACCTATGCACTGATAGAGTGGGGACAGGATGTCCCTGAAAACTTCCACGGTGCCAGTATATAATTGTCCGAAAAGACTGAGTTCCACCTGACACATCCTAGTCAGAAGCAGTTAGAACCCTTGGACAGGAAAGCAGGGGCTGCTGTTAAATCGCAGGCAGAGCAACAGCTGATTGATCTGAAACGACAGTACCGTGACATACAAGAAAGGTTTCAGGAGACTTCCAGTATGATAGCTGAACGCATTAAGGAGTTACGTGTCGCTCCTGAGGATCAGAAAGATGGTCAGATAAAGCCCAAACCTGGGAAGGTACCGAAGAAACGAGCTCAGGGTCGCCTGCAGGAAGTAACCATCCGGAAGGATTTCCGCATTCATGGCCAGATAGGAGAAAGAGGGCAGAAGGACAAACTGTCCTACACCAACCTTCTACACCAAATAGAGTTGGGGTTACAGAAAGGATATCAGGAATCTGAAATTAGAGAGGCTGTAATCCATGCCATCAACCCAGGTTCAAGTGTCAGGGGCATGTTAGAGAGGAAGGGTGGATTGACCCTGAACCAGCTAAAGAGGATACTGAAAAGCTACTATGAGGAGGAAGATGCTGCTGAGTTATTTCATCGACTGATAAATATGACCCAGGAGAGTGGAGAGACTCCTCAGAACTTCCTATTCCGGGCCATTGAGCTCAAGTACCGCCTGTTGTCCACATCCAAGGATGAAGGAAATGGGGAGCATTTTGGAGTCGAGCTAGTCCAAAAGAAATTTCGGAGATCTGTGACTACGGGATTGAGGAGTGACTACATCAAGCTACAGCTGAAGCAGCATTTGGAAGATCCCTCAACTCCGGATGAGGTCCTCATTGAGAAAATGAATGAAGCAGATAAGATGGAGATTGAGAAGGACCAAAAACAGAAGAAACTTCAATCTCCTAGCACCACAAGTGCCAAAGTACAACAGATAGATGTCCCTTCAGACACTCGGGAGCTTAGTGTACTGGCAGCAAGCACTGAACAGGGATCATGGTCTTCACCTATTCACCATTTCCCAACAAGTCAGACTGGACTGGAGGAGCTGTTCCAGACCCAGAAAGAAATACTAGAGATGATGACGATGTTGATGACTCGTCTGGTGAAACCCCAGACAGAAGAGGTCTCACCACTCATGGCACCAAAGACCCCTATCACTAACCGCTCTATGAAACCAATACAGAGAGCCTGCTTCAAATGTGGAGGAAATGGACATCTCAGGCGAGTATGCCCAAGCCTGGTAGTTGAGGAAAAGTCCAAACAGCTGGCGGGAAACTTCAGCGGGCCCCGGTGAAGGAGCCGACCGGGTGCCCATCATTTTCAATGAGTTCCAAACTGAATGAGAAGCTAAGGAAGAGAAAAGACAAAACTCCTCAGAGGAACTATAGTATCCCTCAGCAGGGGTACACCCCAAAGAGAGAGGGCCAGACCCCTCAGAAGAGGCACAGCATTCCCCAAAGGGAATGCACGCCTAAGAAAAACTATAATATCCCTCAGCAGGTCTGTACGCCCATTAAAAGGAGGGAAATCGATGCATACCAGGCCCAAGAAAGACTAAAGTCAAAAGGGAGATGGACGAGAGAGAGTCCGAAGGGAAAGGACCAGAAGAAGGCGACTCCTGCCAGGCCATATCCGGAGAAGCTGGTAGGCCCATCTCCTGTAGTGCCCATTCAAGTGGAGGGAGTCTACACCAGAGCCATCTTGGATACTGGGGCACAAGTGACCCTACTATACCGGGATTTCTACGATAAGCACTTGAGTCATCTGCCCATCCAGAACATAGAGGAGCTGGAAATATGGGGAATTGGAACCCAGAGCTTCCCCTATGATGGCTATCTGCCCATCCGGATGACCTTTGACCCATCTGTGGCTGGGAAGGCCGAAGTGTTTGACACCCTGGCAGTTGTGTGCCCTCGGCCGCCAGGAGCCAACAAGAGCTCCCTTATAATAGGGACAAACACGGACCTGGTCCGAAGACTCCTGACCCCTTTAGTGGAAGAGAAGGGGCAAGCAGCCACCAAGATCCATCCCATGCTGAGGACGGCTTACCAAAGGCTGGTCCTAGAGCAGAAGACCCCGGTGGAGGGGATAGGGAAGGTGTGGAGACTTGGAAGAGGAGGGGTAGTGTTGCAGCCTGGCGAAGTAACCTGTCTCAGAGCCACTGTGAAGCTTACTTGGGAGCAGCCTGGACCCTTTGTCGTGCTGGAGTCCGACCCAAAAGGAGAGTCCTCAGGTCTGGAAGTGATACCAGAAGTGATTCCGCTGAAGGTTCTGAAGAAGGCCCATTGTAGAGTTCCAGTGAGTGTTAGAAACACTACCAGAGGCCCCATGGAAATCCCTGCCAGAATGCTGCTGGGCCAGGTGAGCCCTGCTGCCCCGGTTACCCTGTCAGAAGTAAAGGGGACGGGTGAAAGAGGAGATCTTTGGGAGAAGCTGTCCATGGAGAACTTGAATCTATCCAGGGTTTGGAAAGAGAGAGCCAAGGCCCAGTTGACTAGATGGGAGAAGATATTCTCCAGAGATGAGTTCGATGTGGGGTGTGCAAGGAGTGCCACCCATCGGATCCGCCTCCAGGAAGACAAGCCCTTCCGAGAGAGAGTCAGGCGGGTCCCCCTAGCAGATCCGGAGGATCTAAGGGAACAACTTGCAGAACTCAAGAGGACTGGTGTGATACGGGAGTCCAGGAGCCCCTATGCCTCTCCCATAGTGGTGGTCAGAAAGAAGAATGGGTTATTGAGGCTCTGTATAGACTACAGGACTCTCAACAGGAAAACCATCCCCGACCAATACACCACTCTGAGGATAGAGGATGCCCTACAGAGCTTGTCTGGAGCCAAATGGTTCAGCGTTATGGACCTCAAGAGCGGGTACTATCAGATCCCTATGCATCCAGAAGACAAGGAGAAGACAGCTTTCATAACCCCAGTGGGATTCTTTGAATTCAATCGGATGCCCCAAGGTCTGTCTGGAGCCCCAGCTACTTTCCAACGTCTCATGGAGAAGACTGTAGGAGACATGAACCTTATTGAAGTCCTTGTATACCTGGACGATGTCATTGTCTTTGGGAGAACCTTGGAAGAACACGAAGAGAGGCTGGAAAAAGTGTTGAGAAGACTAAGTGAGGAAGGACTCAAGCTTTCGCCTGAGAAGTGTCGGTTCTACCAGTCTTCTGTGAACTATCTGGGGCACATAGTGTCTGAAGAGGGGGTGGCCACAGACCCTGAGAAATTGGAGGCAGTTACCTCCTGGCCACGACCCACCACAGTAACAGAACTCAGATCTTTCTTGGGGTTCTGCTCCTATTACAGGAGGTTTGTGGAAGGATTCGCCCGAATTGCTAGACCATTGAATGAACTACTCAAGACCGAGGGGGAAGAGGACGACTCAGGGCCCAGGAAGCCGGGAGAGTCAGTCAGAGATCAGTGGAACCAGAAGTGTGAAGAGGCCTTCCAGGCATTAAAGGAGAGCCTAACTACTGCCCCGGTCTTGGCCTACGCAGACCCAACCAAACCCTATGAACTGCACGTGGATGCTAGTCATGACGGTCTGGGAGGAGTACTTTACCAAGAACATGAAGGGCAACTGCGGCCTGTTGCCTACGTGAGTAGGAGCCTGAACCCCTCGGAGAAGAACTACCCCACGCACAAGCTGGAGTTCCTGGCCCTCAAGTGGGCGGTAGTAGACAAGCTCAAAGACTACCTGTATGGAGCGGAGTTCACTGTGAAGACCGACAACAACCCCCTTACCTACCTGTTCACCACGGCCAAGCTGGACGCCACTGGACACAGGTGGCTGGCCGCACTGTCTGGATTCAACTTCAGCCTTAAGTATAGACCAGGAGTGGGGAATCGAGACGCAGACGCTCTGTCCAGGAGATCTCATCTCCCCACCATTGAAATAGAAGATTGGACCCAAGTGGCACCGGACGGGGTGCGGGCCCTTTGTCAAGGAGCTGAATTCCAAGCTCGAGGAGGTTCCAGAGCAGAGGAAATAGGAGTTACCATGGTGGGAGTCCCCAAACACTACTGTGGAGTAGCTCAACTGGGAGAGGACAACCTGCCAAGACTGTCCAAGAAGGAGTTGAGGTGTGACCAATTGGAAGACCCCATGGGGAGATTGGTCCTGGAGGCCCTGGAGAATCAGGATCCAAACAGACTCATGCGTCAACCTTCAAAAGAAGCTCGCCTGCTGAGGAAGGAGTGGGATAGGTTGCAGCTACATCAGGGAGTGGTCTACTGAAGGGGCCCCTCTGATGACTCAGAAGATAAGTGGCAGCTGTTCCTCCCAGAGAAACATCGGGAGACTGTAATGATTGCCCTGCATGACAATCATGGCCACCTAGGGGCTGAAAGGACCTTTCAACTTATCAGAAGTCGGTTCTATTGGCCCTGCATGAGGGCAGAGGTAGAGGAGTACTGCCACTCATGTGCCCGATGCATCCAGAGGAAGACTTTGCCCCATCAAGCTGCCCAAATGGGCCATCTACAAAGTCAAGGCCCAATGGATCTGGTATGCATTGATTTTCTCTGCCTCGAACCCGACCTGAGTGGACTAGGAAATGTTCTGGTGATAACCGACCATTTCACCCGGTATGCCCAGGCTTTCCCGACCAAAGACCAGAAGGCCTCCACCGTAGCCAAGGTACTTATGGAGAAGTACTTTGTCCATTATGGGCTGCCACAGCGACTCCATTCAGATCAAGGGAGGGACTTCGAGAGTAAACTGATCCGGAAGCTCCTGGATTCTTTGGGAATCAAAAAGACTCGAACTACACCTTACCATCCACAGGGAGATGCTCAGCCGGAAAGGTTCAACCGAACCTTGCTCAACATGTTGGGGACTCTGGAAAGTGAGAAAAAACAACATTGGAGCAAACACATAGCAGCCACAGTACATGCTTACAACTGCACCATCAGTGATGCTACAGGCTACTCCCCATATCGACTCATGTTTGGGAGAGAGGCGAGACTACCTGTGGACCTGGCCTTTGGCACCTCTCTGGACCATTCCTCAGTCACATCCCACAAAGTGTACGTGGACAGGCTCAGACAAAGCCTGAAAGTAGCTTATGAGCAAGCTCAAGCAGCTTCCGACCAAAGGGGGGCTAGAAATAAGAGAAACTTTGACTTGAAGGTCCGGGTGCAAGACCTACAGCCTGGGGATCGAGTGCTGTTACGCAACCTGGGGATCCCTGGGAAGCACAAACTTGCAGACAGATGGAGATCTGAACCTTATGTCATCTGTAGGAAGTTGCCGGGCCTACCTGTCTATAAGTTGAAACCAGAAGGAAAGGTAGGCCCACTGAAGACGTGGCATCGGAATCACCTGCTCCCACTTGCTGAGGCAGTTAGAATACCTCCTGCGGGAGACTCCCCTGAACGGGCCTCTATCCTGGATACTCCTAGGCCGAACACTCGGTCGCAGACCTCCCGAGCTGAAGAGGGAGAGGCACCTCAACTTAGTGAAAATGAAGAAGGAGAACTTGATTGGCTGTGGCCTTCCCCAACTCCAGAAACTTCTAATATTGATCTTCCAGCCACTGAAGACACTCAAGATGGAACACTGAACCCAGAAGCCACAGAGTTCATCCCTTCTAGTCCTTCAGCAGAATACTGGGAAGATGCCCAGGATGGTTGTTCAGAGGAAGAGGTACCTGAGGCGCCAGAGCCAGAAATCCCAAGAGAGCAAAGGGCTCAAAGAGTCATCCGGCCTCCTAAGAAGCTGACCTACCCACAAATGGGGAACAGTTCGGAGGACTCTGTAGTTACTGCTAGAAGGAATGCTGAGAATCCGAATCCTTCCACTGTCCATTTAGTGGAGGGCAACCCCAGCTCACTCTCTGGCACAGTTAGACAGGTTGCCCCCACTGAAGCGACCTGTAGACAGGACAGCTCCCCATCCTATGATGATTGGTGGGAGGCTCCTCTGTCAATCCTATGCAACCGCATTGAATCTAAAATGTTTTGTAGATCTAAAAATGTCTTTGGGGACCAAAGATTCGAAGTGGGGGGAGTGTGTAGCGGGGTATTCCCCTTTAAGACAGAGAGACAAGAAGTTCCAGGTGAGAGGTGAGTCGGGAGAAAGTAAAGAGACATTACTGGAAGTGAAAGCAGAGGAGAGAGAGAGACTACATCACCCATAACCCCATTCTTGTCATGTTCCACCGCAGAGACTCATGGGAGGGGTTATAAAAGGAGGAGGAGAGGCCGGGCTCGGCCTCTTTGGGACACGAGACTTCACAGACGGATCCTGCTGCGCGGATGTGTCGGAGCGCAGGGCCTGAAGCCTGGGGCCTTGCTCCGACCAAAGAGCCTTCCACCCCCCTCTGCGAGCCTGGGTGGCATCTGACTTTGTGAGCTACAGCCTTGTCGGATCGGGGGGCCCGATCGTTGGAGAGATCAAGTGTGTGGGACACGGCCGGTGGAAGTTTCCCGGACTGGATCTGTAGTCCGGCGGGTGAGAGGGCATAAGCCCAGCTAAGATACTGTTACTGTATATAGGCCTATAGACTGCCGTGGCCTACAAGTTATTTTTATACCCCTATTGAAGAGCCTTGTCAGAACTGAGCCTGCGGCTTTATTTAACCAAGTTCTATACCCCTTGGATTACAAAGTTATACTCTGTTTAAAGTGCACCACCATTACAGACCTGCCGGTGAAGAAAGAAGGACTAAGTTAAATATTAGAACCAGGCCTGGTGGGGATTCTAGCGTGTTTGATTACTGCGCCATAGGGCACTTAGTTAATGATTGCCCGCATGGCGCACCTGTAGCGTGTGTTACTACATAGTGTGTTAGAGTGGCAGGACGCTGCCCTTAGAAGTGATTATCTTGAACTGTGATTACTGTTACCCCCTTTATCCCTATTGAGAATATAAGTAAAACACTTTACCTATTACAATTTATTACTGTGTCCTTGCTTAGTTATTATATTGCATAGGATATATCATTGATTATTAGTACTAGCTGTGCCAGAAGGGGGTAGAGCCTATTGCCGGGGGTTGGCGGAGCTGTACTCAGGGCCCAAATCTAATTCTGCGGCCTCCTTAGTTGGAGGTATCGCTACAAACATATTTTAGGAATGTTGTGTGCCTAAAAATGTATCCTTTGTGGATGTCAGAACTCACCAGACTCAGAGATGTAACTTGAGTGGCACACTAGCATTTGTAGTGTCCATAGGGTTTCCACCTGTCCAGGATTCACCCAGACAGTCAGGGTTTTGATTCGTGTGTCCAGCTTTCAGTCTGCCTAAAACCTGGACACAATATTCAGGCTGGAATGTGGCTCAGAACAGGCCTGACAGAAGGGTGAGGGTTAGGGTGACCAGACATCCCCGGTTTCAGGGGACAGTCCCCGGATTGAGGACACTGTCCCCGGTTTTGTCCCTGGATTGGATTTGAACAGGGGCTGGGGCAGTGTCAGTGCAGAATTAAACAAAAAAATCTGAATTACACACTCCCACTCTGCCGCTCCTACTTGCTTAGGGGGGTGTATTTTTTCCATTATCTGTGCCCCTTTCTGATGAAATGCGCTGGTCGGAGCAGAGGAAAAATGTCTTCATTTTCGGGTGCATGCCCATTCAGCTCTGGTCGCATGTTCTTCTGCCTTGGCTCAAGTCCCAGCCAGCCGCCTGTCTGCTTATATCCTTGCCTTCCCTGGCGGAGTGATCTTCATCCGCTCCCCACCCAGTAGTAGCCGGGGCCCGGCGAGTAAGACTTGACAGGCTGTGAGGCGGGCGGCGGCAGCCACGGGCAGAGAGCCATTACTAGTAAAAAAAAATATGTCCCCGGATTTCATTTAAAAAATCTGGTCAACTTAGTGAGGGGGCACTATGCACTCCACATTACTATTCTTTTTGGAGCACCCCAAAGGTGTCTCAGGTCTGTTGCAATCCTATGGTGTGTAGCGCCCTTCCCAAATGGTTGGGACGCTATGTGTAAATTTAGGGGTATATCTGAGCCATAGTTGGGCTCAGATCAGTTGATTATTCCAAATTGCTTCTGCTCTGGGTGTGATACTGCCTGGCCGTAGTGTTCCCTGTTTGCCTGTAGGTGGCACTGCCACCACCGGCCCAGGTTGAACTACAGGGGTATCAGAACACATTGGGTGTCCTTTCTCGGCAGCCGTGCAGTGGGCGTGGTTAACCCGCTTTGCATGCTGGGAGAGGGTACATAAGGGGCAGACGCCATAGAATTTGGTTCCTTCCTGGAGGCCCATTGGGCCTGTTCCTGTGTGTGTGCCTCGTGGCCTGCATGGCACAGGGTGCGTGTGTTCTAGCCCCGGGCACCTCCAGCCGGAAGCTACATCGCTACCTGGTAGGCCCCACTCTGCTGGCTGGGGCCTATAACTTCGGAAGGGATCCCAGGCTACCCACTTGTGGGAAGCCTGCTCTTAGGAAAGGAGGCCAGGGGAGGATCTGCCCTAGAGGAGACTGGCAACGGTACTGCTGTCTCGGGAGGAGGCCTGGAGACTCACCTAAGGAGGGATCCATTGCTTTAAGCCCTGCAATACGCCGATCTGGCTTAAAGGTTCTCTCTCTATTGCTTGGCTGGGACGTTCGGGACTTTGATAATCCTGTGGCAGAGGATTCCTGATCACATCCATAAGTTTCTCAGATTAAATTGATCAGTGCATCATCCCGGGTGCTAGGACCAGTGAAAGGGACTATCCGGGTGAGCAATGCCCACTCAGGCTTGAGTGGCGACGTTGTGTCTTTAGTGCTGAGTGCCTGAGCCCTCCCCTGTTCTTCTCTCGTTTGCTACTTTCCTCTCAAGTTCCCTCAGCAAAGTAAATAAAGCCTTTTTGTTGGGTTTTACATCTGTGTGGACATTGGTCTTTCTAGAGACTTTTTATACCCTGACAACGGAAGCCTTGGATGTGGTTTGCATGACCGAAAACAAAACCAGCAGCCCGATCTCAGAGAGGGGGGTTAGTGCTACAGGTGTATGCTGAAAAAATAAATAAAATACTGTGTGCAGCTAAAATGTTTGGGTTTGGCTTGAAGAAAAAGTGGCAACCCTAAGTGTCCAGTGTTTGACTAAGAAACCAAACAAGTACACCAAAGCACCTCCCATAGGAAGACGGTTTCCTGCAATCCTCTGTTGAAATATTATGATGAGGGAAATTAGGTTAACCCTTTCCCGCCGAGCGTACGCAGATATGCGGCCTCGGCTTTCTCAGGTTATACCGGGATGATGCCTGCAGCTGCAGGCATCATCCCAGTATAATTTTTTAGAGCCGGCGATTGGCTTTCCAGGGATAACAACCGATGCTGCTAAAAGCCGCTCGGTTGTTATCCCGGAGGAGCAGGAGGGGACATCCCCCCCTCCCGCCGCCTCCGCCGCTCTTCCCAAGCCTCCCGTCCCACCGGGAGACCCGATCCACGATGCGCCACCTCTGGCGCCTAGAGAGAGACTGAAACAAAGCCGCGAACGGCTTTGATTCAGTCTCTTCAATGTAACCACGGAAGCAACGTCATGACGTCACGTCTGGGTCACTCCGCTGCCAATGGCGCCGGATTTAAAAAAAATACACGGTATTCAGAATGGTCGTTTTGGGTGATCTGAATACTTTGAAGTGCAAAGGAGGGACTGGGGTTCTTTTAGACCACCGATCCCTCCATAAAGAGTACCTGTCACCACTTATTACTGTCACAAGGGATGTTTACATTCCTTGTGACAGCAATAAAAGGGATCAAAATTTTTTTTTTTAAAACACTGCGCGTGTCACTGTAATGCCGATGCACGTGCCTGGCGGCCGCAATGTCCACCAGGTGCCCGCGATCGGCCGGTACAGAGACAAGGACATGGATCTGTGTGTGTAAACACACAAATCCATGTCCTGTCAGGGAGAGAGGAGACCGATGCTGTGTCCCTTGTACATAGGGACACAGATCGGTCACCTCCCCCAGTCAGTCCCCCTCCCCCCACAGTAGTAATCACTCCCAGGGCATACATTTAACCCCTTCCTCGCCCCCTAGTGTTAACCTCTTCCCTGCCAGTCACATTTATACAGTAATCAGTGCATATTTATAGGTCCCAAAATAGTGTCAAAAGTGTCCGCTGTGTCCGCCATAATGTCGCAGTCACGAAAAAAATCGCTGATCGCCGCCATTACTAGTAAAAAAATTAAAATTATAAAAATGCCATAAAACTACCCCCTATTTTGTAAACGCTATAACTTTTGCGCAGACCAATCAATAAACGGCGATTGCGATTTTTTTTTAACCAAAAATATGTAGAAGAATATGTATCGGCCTAAACTGAGGAAAAAAATATATATATATTTTTTTAAATTGGGATATTTATTATAGCAAAAATCAAAAAATATTGTGTTTTTTTGAAAATTGTCGCTCTTTTTTGTTTATAGCGCAAAAAATAAAAACCGCAGAGATGATCAAATACCACCAAAAGAAAGCTCTATTTGTGGGAAAAAAAAGGACGTCAATTTTGTTTGGGAGCCACATTGCACGACCGCGCAATTGTCATTCAAAGCGTGACAGTGCCGAAAGCTGAAATTTCGCCTGGGCAGGAAGGGGTTATATGTGCCCAGCAAGGAAGTGGATAATGAAAGTAAATTTTTCCAAAAAAGTTGCGTTTAAAACACTGCTGCACAAATACTGTGTGACATAAAATATTGCAACAATCGCCATTTTATTCTATAGGGTCTCTGCTAAAAAAATATATATAATGTTTGGGGGTTCTAAGTAATTTTCTAGCAAAAAATAAGGATTTTAATTTGTAAACACCAAATGTCAGAAATGGGCTTAGGTTAAACTATAAAAGCACCCTTTACAAACAGTCATGAACTGAATGGCTATACTGTCAGCTACCCACTGCTACTGGTATATTGTTTTGTTTTGCTTTAGTCACATGTTTACCTTAACACTATGTAGCGGGCTCTTCCTCCCCTCTCCCAGTCCCCTCTATTAAAGTTCTGCTCGCTATGTCTCTGGTCTAGGGGTACGATAGGGGAGGGAGAGGGTGAGCTACGCCTGGCTTCCACCACAGATGTATAAGTGGTATCAGCAATGCCTTCCTTTACCTTCGGGCCTGTATTGTGCATCGGATCCTCCCTCCAAGAGTCTCCAAGAACCTCGTCTGCCAGAAACTTGAGCCACACACCGTTAAAGTCCAACACTCCTTTATTTAGCACATAACATGGACTCCCTTGGCTATAGAACAGAAAAGGAGGTGTGTGTACGAATAGGCCCAGACACAAGTTCGATCCTCCACTCTCCTCCAAAGAGTGGGATATGGTCTCCGCACGAGGGAAATTCACCTTCCGGACGGTCTCCGACAAGAGGCTCACCCGTCACCGGCAGTATGCTGCACCGGGTCTTCAGATGAGGAGCTCTTCCCGGTCCATTACGCCCACCGCGGATTCAGGCATCCATCTCCGGAGTACCCTAGGTGCCTGAGATGGAACACGATCTCCGGTGGTCCTCTAGGCCTAGTCCGCCTAGAGGACAAACACGAACTCCGTCCGCAGGCTAAAGGTGCCAGGGACCAACAACCCCGTGACCAAGATGGCCGGCCCCTCTTATCCCCTCTCCCAGCAAGCACGGCGGGTTCCCCGCCCCACCATACCGCTGCCCAGAGAGGACAAAAGTAAGCTCAGCACACAGCGGTATCCGTCCGTCGGCCCACAGTGACAGCGCCACCTAGTGGACCTCCGGAGATACACCACTGGTGTCACCGAAAAATTCAAAAACTTACGGCTGGAAAGTAAGTACCCGCTACATACTCCCCCCTGTTATTTGACACTGGTCCCCAGTGTCTGGAGTAAACCACATCCTAAACAACTGACATGGTTCAGTCCAGAAACCACTAACAATTGAAACAGAAAAAAACTTTTTGAAACTCTCCTAACGAAGAACTTGTGTCTTAGCCCCTGTAATAAAAGAGGAGTGAAAGACAACACATTCAACATGAAATCACATTTCAACATTTTACTTTCCCCCCCCCCCCCCCCATCCTAACTAAAGACCTCCTCAGAGTATGTAATCTTGCTAGGATGTCCTCCTGTAGAGGGAAAAGAAATAAAACTTAACATAAAAACCCTGACACATGTATCCGTGTATATGAGGAAAATAAATTTCTCCTAAAAGAAATTCCTGTTTCTCCAAAGAGTGAATGCGTGAGAAGTGTTTGTAACGTTGCACGACACTGCCACCTGGTGACAGCCTCGCGGTAACTGCACCCGTGGAACTTCTTCTCCTTTCTCTCTAACCCTATCTACCCCAGAGTCTGTGGTCTCCTTGCGATAAGATAGAAATAAACAGGAACAGTTCCTTTTCTTTTTCTTTTCTGTGGGTACACAAACACAATTTCCCCAGAAAATTCAGCAGCATGATAATATCAGAGTCTTTCTCTCCTACAGGTAGAAACGGGGATATGGCAGAATCAGTGGCTTCAAGTGCTGATCCATAGTCTCTAGATGGTACTCTACATCTTCGCCTTCTTTGCGTCTGATCACTACTTTATCTGCGTGGATGTGTCTTCCCACCATCCATTCTGCCTTGCAGTCTTTGAAGCGCTGTGAAGCCTTTGGAGAACATGTTAGGTATCTGCGGGCGTGTGGAACTTTGAGGTGGGTCCACACAAAGTCATTGTACCAGCGCTCCCGGTACACTTCCACCTCATATAACAAGTCCTTCGATAAGTAAGGGTACTCCCAGCCGTACTCCGCTGCAACCTTTTGACTGAATAAACGCTGTAATCTTGCCAAAGGAGGCATAGTAGCTTTTTCCCCTTCACCAGGCAACACAACTGAATCTGGATGACGAGGTGCCTTGACCACCTCCATTCTGGGCATTGGGGGCCGCAACAACAGTCTCTTGACCCCAGTGTCAGATACAAATGGTGCCGAGGATGCAGGGACAAGTTGAGGAAGGGATTCTCCTTCAGGCGCTGACGCCTCCACCCTGGGTGTGCTCTCCCCTACAGACATAGGTGAATTCCCACTTCCACGGAATGAAGCAAGCGGTATCTTGTCCCAGCCCTTCTTGGCAAACAAGTCATCTATCAATGCATCATCTCCCGCATCAGAAAGAGATTCCAGGTCAGAGGTGTCACACTCCTCCGCGGGTATGTAGCCCTGTGTGGAAACAGAACATCCACACTCCGGAGACTTGCTAGGCCATGCTGTCTCGACACCTCCTCCCTCACACCAAGTCTTCTCTGCCGGCTTACCTTGACCTTTTCTGGGGCGTCCGGAACTCCCGTCAACGGATCCCTCTGGGTCTGGCGTAAGCATGCGAGACGGTCCACCACCACCGCTGGTCGGGGCTACCACGCTGGTTCTTTTCTTCAGTGGCGGACGCTGTGAGACAGTGGTGACCGAGTCAGCATCCTCGGATTTCTCCCGTTGGTGTTTCACGACCTCCTCCGCGGTCGCTGCAGTGTGCGCAGGGGTGACTCTCACAGCCGCTATTCCTCCCTTCTGAGTGACAGTACCTGAAGCCCGGCCTGGGTAGATGGTTTTCGGCCTCTCGACCTCCGGATCCACTTCAAATGTGAACTCCCCACAGGCCTCACAACGTCCGAACGGCTTCAACAGACATACCAGTCCCGAACACCCAGGGCAAATCATGCCCAGGGCCTCAACGTCCATACATGAGTACAGGGCGAATCAACCCCTCGGCTTCAGTCGGATCCCCGTATCCGTTATCGGGGCAGCAGCAATCAACGTTGTAGTCGCCGGGTGAACCGGAATCCATGAGGCGGGTCCAAACATGGCGACCTGTTGCTGTTCCATCTCACACTGCAGAGTTTTTCGCGCCAATGTCCCACGTGTAGTCCATCACACGTATTGGACTCCCCCCCTTTGCTCCAGTTCGCGGGCTTTTCCACTTTCTAGGTTGAGACATGCCCACGAACTAAGCGGCGGGGGTTGTGTCTGGTGGCGCAGTGCAATTAAAAACCCCCACGTGTAGTCCGTCACACGGCTGAGTTTTCCCCCTTTCACCACTCTTCCTGCGCGGGCCTTTCCCCTTCTGAGGTCATGTCCACGACTTTCGAGCAGGGCTGCACTTTGGCCTATTCGCTTAACTCTGTCTGGCAGACACCTTCTTCCAAGTGATGCACAACACACATCCCGAACCCGAGCCCCCACGTGTAGTGGGCTCTTTCTCCCCTCTCCCAGTCCCCTCTATTAAAGTTCTGCTCGCTATGTCTCTGGTCTAGGGGTACGATAGGGGAGGGAGAGGGTGCGCTACGCCTGGCTTCCACCACAGATGTATAAGTGGTATCAGCAATGCCTTCCTTTACCTTCGGGCCTGTATTGTGCATCGGATCCTCCCTCCAAGAGTCTCCAAGAACCTCGTCTGCCAGAAACTTGAGCCACACACCGTTAAAGTCCAACACTCCTTTATTTAGCACATAACATGGACTCCCTTGGCTATAGAACAGAAAAGGAGGTGTGTGTACGAATAGGCCCAGACACAAGTTCGATCCTCCACTCTCCTCCAAAGAGTGGGTTATGGTCTCCGCACGAGGGAAATTCACCTTTCGGACGGTCTCCGACAAGAGGCTCACCCGTCACCGGCAGTATGCTGCACCGGGTCTTCAGATGAGGAGCTCTTCCCGGTCCATTACGCCCACCTCGGATTCAGGCATCCATCTCCGGAGTACCCTAGGATCCTTCCCTCGCGGAACTCAGTGTTGGGCACTGAACTCCGGACCGCCGTCCGAGTACCTCACCCCAGGCTAAAGGTGCCTGAGATGGAACACGATCTCCGGTGGTCCTCTAGGCCTAGTCCGCCTAGAGGACAAACACGAACTCCGTCCGCAGGCTAAAGGTGCCAGGGACCAACAACCCCGTGACCAAGATGGCCGGCCCCTCTTATCCCCTCTCCCAGCAAGCACGGCGGGTTCCCCGCCCCACCATACCGCTGCCCAAAGAGGACAAAAGTAAGCTCAGCACACAGCGGTATCCGTCCGTCGGCCCACAGTGACAGCGCCACCTAGTGGACCTCCGGAGATACACCACTGGTGTCACCGAAAAATTCAAAAACTTACGGCGGGAAAGTAAGTACCCGCTACAACTAGTTAGCCCCTATTCTGCTGCATACTTACCTTGTCCCATGCTGGAAGCCTCTGTATCAATAGCATGCAATGCCAAGATCTTGCCACCTGGATAAACTAATATGCCTTTATCCTTTCTTATACATGCATACAGTACTCTTTCCCACAGTCATTCAAGCAGGGTTGTGTCATCAGACCTGAACCATAAAAATATTTGCAGGAGCACAGTGGTCATCATTGCTGTAAATCGCTGCTGGACATGTGTCTTCAGTACACAGTGCAATGAGAGCTGCTAGGTTTTCATTTATTAACATAGGTATGGATTTACTAAAAGCAAATAGACTGTGCACTCTACACGTGCAGTTGCTCAAAAGCTTAGTAAATGGGGTGAAGCTTCACTTTGCAAAGAATACCTAATCACATGCAAGGAAAATAAAAAATCAGCATTTTTGCTTGATTGGATGACGGAAGTGCACAGGGATTCTCCTCATTTACTAAGCTCCGGAGCAACTTGCAGAACGCAACACATAGGCGTGCGCACAGGGTGTGCCAGGTGTGGCCAGGCACACCCTAATCACCCTGTGCAGCATAGATTCCCCCTACTGCCCTGTTCCCCCCACCTTCCCCCCGCAGCGCTTCCGGCTTCCCTACTCTCCTCTCCCTCCAGCTGTTGCTGCGGGGATGTTTTAGAATGAGTGGGGGAGAGGGCCGGCAAATATGTAACTTACCGGCCCCCTGCCATTCATTGTGAGTGATCGTACTATGTGTTTGATCTTTGGGGTGCACACCCTTATGCAATAGGCTGTGCACACCTATGACGCAACTGAACTTGCAAAGTGCACAACCTTTAGTAAATCCACCCCATAATGTCACCTTTACCCTCATTGCATTCATAGACCATAAATTTGCTGACAGTCTTCACTATTAAAGAGGAAGTAAACCCTGGAAAAAAAAAACCCTGCAAAAGAAAGCCATAATGAGCTAGTATGCATAGCATACTAGCTCATTATGAATGACTTACCTGAGATCGAAGCCCCTGCAGCGGTCCTTGGTCACCTCCGCCGCTGCCGCCATCTTGCCTCGATGTCCCGTCACGGATGTCAATGTATCGCCGCTCCCGCGCTGTGATTGGCCGGAGCGGCTATGATGTCACACGCATGCGCGCTCGGGCCGGCAAGAGCCCATTCAGAAAACCAGCAATGAAGCCAGCCCGCTAGTGCGCATGCGCGTGACGTCATCGGCGCATCGCTTTATAGTAAATATCTCCTTAACCATGTAGGTTAAGGAGATATTTCTTGCACCTACAGGTAAGCCTTAATCTAGGCTTACCTGTAGGTGCAAGTTGTCTAAGTGGGTTTACAACCACTTTAAGGTGCTTCTGAGCATGCGTCGACTTGATTCTGAGCATGCGTGGGTTTTTTGTCCGATGGAGTTCCACACAGATGAATTTGCTATCGTTTTTTTTCCCATCGGACAAATTTAAAACATGTTCTATTTTTTTTCACCAATGGAAAAAAGACCGATGGGGCCCATACACGATCGGTTTGTCCGATGAGAAAATTCCATCGGACTGTTTTCATCGGTAAAACCGATCGTGTGTACACGGCATAAGGTATATTTAACAGCGCTTACCACAAGGTTTCTCTCTATTTATCAAAAATTACCTTTTTATGGCCCTGTGACTTTATCTCAACAATCCTTAGCATACCAACACTCACCAATCATTAGTGTTTAAATATATATAAAAAATCATGAATTCATACATTGCTGAAGACTTCATCATGACGAAACGCATAGGTGACCTCATCCTGTGAGCTTGGAGATCCGCTCACAGCCTGTTGATGCAGCTGGAGGCGTTATCACTTAAAGTTATACTGTCATTGTTTAATACAGCATTGCTTTTTTTGAGATGTCTGTGCCTGTTTTTTATTGTCTTTGTGTTATTTTAAAAATAAATGGTTTTATGCTATGATGATTGCCCTCTTGCTTTCTTTTATTCTGAACCTTGCCCAGTACAGAGGTTTATATGCAAGATCCCTTGGAGAATACACAGTTGTGGGGTTCTGTTTGAGCTTGATTTGACACAGTGACTAAAGAGTCTTTAAGAGATGAAAGATTGAGAACAAATGAGACAAAGATAAATAATTTCAGAAATGTTTCCAACTTTAATGTGACCTATAAACTGTACAACTCAGTTGAACAAAAAACTGAAATCTTTTAGTTGTAGGGAAGTAAAAATAAAAAAACAAAATAATATGGTTGCATAGGTGTGCACACCTTTAAACTAATACTTATATTTTATTACAGGACTCATTCATTTTGGGCATGAGTCTATTAGCATGGCGCATCTTGACTTGGCAATATTTGCCCATTCTTCTTCGCAAAAAAACACCCCAAATCTGTCAGATTGTAAGGGCACATACTGTGCACAGCCCTCTTCAGATCACTATGATCTACCTGCATCTACAAGCAGGGCAATGTACACCTGATCTACATTCAGGGCGCCAGACGCATGGATTCCAATGGGGGATTCTTTTTTTAAGCACATGATTAGAGCCAGAGGCTCTAAAAGGCTTAAAAAAGGGAGGGCTAGGGTGGAAGAGAACTGCGCCTTGAGCACACCCAGTTGTGTGACAATAGCGAAGCCCAACCAACTGACCCACTAGCGACCACTCTGACTCCAGGGATGGCTCACCCACAGCGGCTCAGCTTTTTATATCCACTGTGTGTGTGTGTATATATATACAGGGCTTTTTTCAGTGAGAACGTGGGGGAACGCAGTTCCGGCACCTTCAGCACTCAATGTATGTAATGGCAAGGGGTACTGGGGTATGCTGAAAGGTCTATTGATGCTGGCAGTAATCAATTTTTGTGTGGGGGGTCTATTGTTGCTTGTTGCTGAGGAGGTCTATTGTTGCAGGTGGGGGGGTCAATTGTTGAGGGAGAGGTCTATTTTTGCTGGCTGCTGGGAAATCTGTTGTTGTTGGTCTATTGTTGCATACGTGGATCTATTGTTGCTGGAGTGGTATTTTGTAACGACCCATTGTTGCTGGGAGGATATACTGTTGTGTAGGGGATCTATTGTTGCTAGGGGGTATCTATTACTGACGGGAGAGGGGCTATTGCTGCTGGGGTGGGGTCTATTAATGCTGGGGGGATCTATTGTTGCTGACGTCTATTGCTGGCTGCAGAGGATATATTTAAAAGTTTTTTTGTTATTAACAAATCCCATACAAATTATTTAGCACCACAAAATTATACTTATTTCTGTACTCTCTAAAAGCGCCAGTACTGGGAGGTGGGTAGGGGGTGGAACCAAGGGAGGGTGCTCAGAAGTGGGTAGGGGGCGGAGACAAGAGTGACCCAGAAGGGGGGAGTTCCTGAACCTATTCTCTGAGAAAAAAGCCCTGTGTATATATATATATGTATATATATATATATATTGTGACAGCATGCAGGTAAAATCACCAGGTTGCATCCAGGATGGAAGGTATATATGTCCTAGATTCAGGCTTTATGCCGATTTATACCACTAGGGGGAGTGCGGGGAGTCTTGCAGGGGAAGAGTTAATGAGCCCAGCTGAAGTAAGTGGGCTCGTTAGGGCCTCTACAAGAACTCCCAGCATGCTAAGGGAGATGCTCAAACCTGGAACCAGATCTGTGTGGATAGTCTGGGGAGTGTGATCTCTGTGCGGTGAGCCAAAGCCTGTGTGGTTATTGCTAAGAACTTCAAAAAAGCAGGGAGCTAGGGACTGGGACAGCACAAGGCTGTACCCAGTTGTTAGTTAGGGACACCAACGTGTGTAGTGAGCGGTCAAGTTGACCAGGATTTATTTTCATGTTTCCTTAGTTTTTGCTGTATTTTTTTGTCTGTATATAGTTCAAATAAAACCACACCCTTTTGTTTTCTCCTACCACTGTCTGCTGTGCCTGTTTTTGTGTGGTGAACCCATCCAGGGGGTCACACACACCCGCTGCTGAGCTAACCCCCTCACAGTTGGTGGAGAATCAGTGGCAGTTTTTTTAAGGCCAGCATGGAGGAGATACTGAAACAGCTGGCTCTAGCAAATGCCAATCAGCAGCAGACAAATGCAGGTTTGCAAAAGAGCCTTGTAGCCCAGCAGCAAGCTCATCAACAGAGCCTTGCAGCCCAGCAGCAAGCTCATCAACAGAGCCTTACAGCCCAGCAGCAGACAAATGCAACTTTGCAACAGAGTCTGGAAGCTCAGCAACAAGCCCAGCAGCAATCTGAGGCCCGCTTCATAAACCTGTTACAGAAGCAAGAGCAGAGACTACAGCAACAAATGGAAACGTTAATGCAGCAACGTCCGCAGACCAGTGAGGCAAGTAGTTCCACTAATACTGCGTCCTTTGGGGTGAGTCGTTTATTGACAAAAATGACTGGAGAGGATGATCCAGAGGTGTTTTTGACCACATTTGAAAGGACTGCTGAAAGAGAAAAGTGGCCTAAGGAGCAGTGGGCTGGACTGGTGGCTCCTCTGTTAACTGGTGAATCGCAGAAAGCTTACTATGACCTAGAGCCTGACCAAGCAAAAGACTATGTGATGCTAAAAACTGAAATATTGGCACGGCTGGGTGTCACCCTGGCTGTCCGGGCTCAGCGTGTGCATAACTGGACTTTCCGGCTAGGAAACCCCCCCCCCAGGTCTCAAATGTATGATCTCATTCACCTGAGCAGGAAGTGGCTACAGCCAGAGACTTTGTCCGCACCAAAGATTGTGGAACGTGTTGTGATGGATCGTTTCTTGAGAGCTCTTCCTACTGCCATCCAAAAGTGGGTAAGCCATGGAGACCCAGAAACGGCCGATAATCTTGTGGATCGTGTAGAGAAGTACTTGGCTACAGAGAACCTGACGGCCTCTTCCAGAGACTCACGGACTTTCCACCCTAAGACCAGACCATCCCCAGTGGCGGGTAAGATGATTCCAAGGGGTGAGGGTGGAGAGAGTGAGAGGGTGGGAGTTCTACCCAAGGTTTGGCGAGAACAGCCTGGGAAGTCAGGGGTTCAAGAGGCAGCAAGAAGGATTGTTTGTTACCGCTGCCGACAAGAGGGACATATTGCAGCAAATTGCCCGGTTGTGGATGAACCCATGCAATGTGACTTTCTAACGGACAGACGTCAGTCGCTGTTTGCAACAGTCGCATGCACTGCCATGCGGGGAACTGAGAAACATTTATGCAAAATGTGTGTTAATGGTAGAAATGTTGTTGTATTGCTGGATTCAGGTAGCCTCGTGACACTGATAAAGGCTGAATTAGTTACTACAGAGGTCTCTGGGAATAACAAGGTAGCTGTTATTTGTGTGCATGGGGACACCCGAGAGTATCCTGTGATTACAGTGTGTTTTGAGACCCCCAAAGGTACCCTCTCTCATCGGGTGGGACTAGTGTCTCACTTGCCTCATGATGCCATTGTGGGAAGGGATTTTCCAAAGTTCTGGGAACTATGGGATTGTCCTGAGCCCCCCACTGGTGCCCCTATATACCAGGAATGTGATAGCCAGAATTCCTCGGAGAGTGGTGAGGACTCTCCAGAATTTCCCTTGTCGGTATTGGCAGGGGAGACTCGAGAAACTGGGGAGGAGCCAACATCCTCAGACGAAAACATGCCGTCTGTGGAGTTTTCTGATCTCGAGGTTCACAAGGAAAATTTTGCCACAGAACAGTTAAAAGACCCCACCCTAATAAAGGCACGGGAAAACGTAGTGGAAATAGATGGCGAGTTAGTGAACCTAGATGAGACCGGCACTTACCCATACTTCATCGTGGAAAAGCAAAATGGGGGATAGGTGCTGAGGATGGTCTATAGAGTAAAGGTTCCCGCATCCCATTGGCTAAATGTACGGGAAAAGGGGGTTCCTCTTAGGGGACTTTAAAGGGAACTTTACTCTTGTAGTAAATACGTAGTACACAAATGGAAAGTGCAATGTTGTTTATTTCCACCAGGATAGTGGTGAGGAGTAAGGATATCTTACAGGAGTAATTGGTATGAACATAGGGAGGATGCTAACACAAAGACATACAATACATGAAATAATACAATCAGGAACACCATATAGTTACAGAAAAAAACATATAATGGTGAAAACCGACGCGTTTCGAAAAATACAATTATTTTCTTCTTCAGGGAGATGATTGTGTCAAACAGGAATATTTAGTATGTCACATGTATAGACTTGGGGATCATAAGGTTGCATCCATGGGGGAGGGATTGAAACATAAAATCAAATCAAAAGGCACCAGGGAAGAAACCTCTTATTCCAGACGAGCCATGTTCCACCGGCGTCCGGTGCCCAGGGTTCACCCGGGGGGCGCGCACACACAATCCCCCAGCGGAGAGAGGGCTCCCCAACAAGGGGGACGTAGCGCTAAAAGTAAGGTCGGAGACCGGTGTGTAGGGTATGAACTGTGGGCTGGTCCAATGATGGAAGACTTGCTGTCGTGCACTAAATCCTGATGCTGTGAGGGTTGAGAAGGGCTAGGTTGGTTGGTCCCCTCCGTTTCAATATTAATAGATGGACCGTTAGGGTGGGGGGAGGGGGTTTGTTTAAAGGGTAGGTATAAACCCCCTGCCGACGGTAATCATCAGTGATGTTGGAGGAGTCGGAAAAACTTGGCCTTTGAGCAGGATCAGGGAGATAGCATGGAGCGCAGCAGCGTGTGTTGTGATGGACCAGCGGAATCCATCACAACACACGCTGCTGCGCTCCATGCTGTCTCCCTCCAACATCACTGATGATTACCATCGGCAGGGGGTGCCCCTTGTTGGGGAGCCCTCTCTCCGCTGGGGGATTGTGTGTGCGCGCCCCCCGGGTGAACCCTGGGCACCGGACGCCGGTGGGACATGGCTCGTCTGGAATAAGAGGTTTCTTCCCTGGTTCCTTTTGAGAGGATCGCAATGGATTTGGTAGGTCCGATAATGAAGTCCGCTAGGGGGCACCAGTACATCTTGGTTATAATGGACTATGCCACCCGTTATCCGGAAGCGATTTCTCTCCGAAATACCTCAGCCAAAACCATAGCCAAATAATTATCTCTTGTTTTTAGCCGTGTGGGTATTTGTAAGGAACTGCTTACGGACCAAGGTACACCCTTTATGTCCCGGGTTATGAAAAAGCTGTGCAAGTTGTTCAAAGTGACACAATTGCGTACATCTGTGTATCACCCCCAAACAGATGGGTTGGTTGAAAGATTCAACAAAACTCTAAAACAGATGTTAAAGAAGGTGGTGGATAAAGATGGAAAGGATTGGGACTGTCTAATTCCCTATTTAATGTTTGCTATTAGGGAGGTACCCCAATCCTCTACGGGTTTCTCACCCTTTGAGTTACTCTATGGGAGACACCAAGAGGGCTGTTGGATATCGCAAAGGAAACTTGGGAAAGTGAGAGTTCTCCCCACAGGAGTGTGATTGAGCATGTCGCCCTGATGCAAGATAGAATTGCACAGGTAATGCCAATCGTAAAAGGAACATTTGGCCCAAATGCAGTTGGCACAGCAGAGAGTGTACAACCATGGAGCCAAGACCCGGACCTTTTCCCCAGGGGATAAGATATTGGTACTTGTCCCTACGGTTGAAAGCAAGTTCCTCGCCAAATGGCAAGGCCCCTACGAGATAATGGAAAAAGTGAGCAAAGTGAATTACAAGGTCAGACAACCAGGAAAGCGAAAGCCCGAACAGATCTATCACATTAATCTGTTGAAAGCCTGGAGGGATAGGGAATCCCTAGTCACAGAAACTTTGTCACCAGCTCAGTCTGATTGCGTGATTCCTGAGGTTGGAATAGCAGTCACCTTGTCAAACCCCCAACAACAGGAGGCTAAGGAGTTTGTGCTTCGCAACAAGGAGGTTTTCTCTGAGCTGCCGGGACAAACGTATGGGGTAGAGCATGATATTATTACACCGCCCGGTGAAAGGGTGAAGCTAAAACCCTATCGGATCCCAGAGGCCCGACGGGAGGCAATACGTGAGGAAGTACAGAAAATGCTTAAGTTAGGGGTGATAGAGGAATCCCAAAGTGATTGGTCAAGTCCCATAGTGTTAGTGCCTAAACCGGATGGGAGCTGGCGATTTTGTAACGATTTCCGACAACTGAACAAAGTTACAAAATTTGACACCTACCCCATGCCACGTATAGATGAGTTGGTCGACCGGTTGGGAACAGCCCGATACATGACAACTCTTGATCTCACCAAAGGGTATTGGCAAATTCCCCTGGCCAAGTCGGCCAAGGAGAAAACCGCATTTGTAACCCCAGACGGGGCGTTCCAATATAAAAGAATGCTGTTTGGTTTACAGAATGCGCCGGCAACATTCCAGCGGAAAATGGACCAGATACTGAGGCCCCATCAGAAGTATGCTGCGGCTTACCTAGATGATGTAATTATCTACAGCACAGATTGGGCCTCACATCTGCCAAAAGTGCAAGCAGTCCTAGACTCTATCCGGGAAGCTGGGTTTACGGCCAACCCCAAGAAGTGTACCATTGGACAGGAGGAGGCCAGGTATCTTGGGTACACCATTGGGAGGGGAGTAATAAAACCCCAAGTTAATAAAGTCAAGGCCATACAGAATTGGCCGCGTCCCAACAGCAAGAAGCAGGTACGAGCCTTTCTGGGAATCGCTGGTTATTATCGGCGATTCATTCCCCACTTTGCTTCTCAGGCTGTGCCCCTAACCAACCTGACAAAAGGGAAGGTGTCTGTCATGGTTAAATGGACCCCAGAGGCTGAGGCAGCATTTCAATTCTTAAAAAAAGCCTTATGTAGCCAGCCAGTGTTGTACTCACCAGACTTCTCTAGGGACTTTGTCGTACAAAGTGATGCATCCGACATTGGGTTAGGAGCAGTATTGTCCCAGGTCTGGAACGGGGAAGAGCACCCAGTCATTTACCTCAGCAGGAAATTGAAGTCCCATGAGGTAAATTACACCACGATTGAGAAGGAGTGTTTAGCTGTGAAATGGGCTCTAGATTCCCTTCGGTACTATCTGCTAGGTAGGCACTTTGACATGATTACTGATCACGCTCCTTTAAAGTGGATGGCTCAAAACAAAGAGACAAATAGAAGAGTAAATAGGTGGTTCCTGGCCCTACAGGAATTCAACTTTACGGTAAAGCATCGCCCTGGCGTTCAAATGGGGAATGTGGATGCTTTGTCTCGAGTACATGCATGCCTGATTGCTTGTGTTCCAACCCCAAGGTTAAAACAAGAGGGGGGGGTATGTGACAGCATGCAGGTAAAATCACCAGGTTGCATCCAGGATGGAAGGTATATATGTCCTAGATTCAGGCTTTATGCCGATTTATACCACTAGGGGGAGTGCGGGGAGTCTTGTAGGGGAAGAGTTAATGAGCCCAGCTGAAGTAAGTGGGCTCGTTAGGTCCTCTACAAGAACTCCCAGCATGCTAAGGGAGATGCTCAAACCTGGAACCAGATCTGTGTGGATAGTCTGGGGAGTGTGATCTCTGTGCGGTGAGCCAAAGCCTGTGTGGTTATTGCTAAGAACTTCAAAAAAGCAGGGAGCTAGGGACTGGGACAGCACAAGGCTGTACCCAGTTGTTAGTTAGGGACACCAACGTGTGTAGTGAGCGGTCAAGTTGACCAGGATTTATTTTCATGTTTCTTTTGTTTTTGCTGTATTTTTTAGTTCAAATAAAACCACACCCTTTTGTTTTCTCCTACCACTGTCTGCTGTGCCTGTTTTTGTGTGGTGAACCCATCCAGGGGGTCACACACACCCGCTGCTGAGCTAACCCCCTCACAATATATATATATATATATATATATATATATATATATATATGTAGCGGCCCCCTCACTCCCCTCTTGTTCTTCAGCTCGTCTGTCTCTTGTCTAGGGGTACCTTCAGAGGGGAAGGGAGCGGGGACACCACGCCTGGCCTTCACCACAGGTGTCAGTGTGATATAAGCAAAGTTCTTTTACCTTCGGGTCAGTGTTGTGCACCTGGAGCCTCCACCGAGAGTTACCTTGAACAATGTCTGTCAGGAAATGAGCCCCACACCATTAAAGTTCAACACTCCTTTATTCTTCTCAAATGAACACAATCAGTTGAACTCCCTTGGTAGAAACAGAACAGAAAAGGAGGTGTGGATGCGAGTAGGCCCAGACACAATGTGTTCTCCACTTTCCTCCCTGAAAGTGGGTTGCGGTCCCCGAGCGAGGGGGGGTTTCCCTCCAGGCGGTCTCCGATGAGAGACTCACCCGTCACTGGCAATATGCTGCACCAGGTCTTCGAGTGAGGAGCTCCCCCCGGTCCATTACGCCTTCCGGATTCGGGTACCCACTCCCGGGGTTCCCTAGGATCTCCTTCCCTCGCGGAACTCAGTGTTGGGCACTGAGCTCCAGACCTCCATCCGAGTACCTCACCCCAGACAAAAGGTGCCTGGGATGGAACACGACACCCGGCTGTCCTCTAGGCCTAGGCCCGCCTAGAGAACCGACACGAACCACCGTCCATAGGCTGAAGGCGCCTGGGACTCGACCCCGCGACAAAGATGGCCGGCCCCTTTATACCCTCTCCCAGCAAGCACGGCGGGTTCCCCGCCCCACCATACCGCTGCCAAGGGAGGACAAAAAGGAAGCCCGGCACACAGCAATGATTCAACCCCAGCCCAGGGCGACAGCGCCACCTGCTGGGCTGCAGGGAATTACACATCACTGATGTCTCTGCCAAGTTCAAATTTACACCCGGGAAAGTACATACCCGCTACATATATATATATATATACAGGTCCTTCTCAAAAAATTAGCATATTGTGATAAAGTTCATTATTTTCTGTAATGTACTGATAAACATTAGACTTTCATATATTTTAGATTCATTACACACAACTGAAGTAGTTCAAGCCTTTTCTTGTTTTAATATTGATGATTTTGGCATACAGCTCATGAAAACCCAAAAATCCTATCTCAAAAAATTAGCATATCATGAAAAGGTTCTCTAAACGAGCTATTAACCTAATCATCTGAATCAACTAATTAACTCTAAACACCTGCAAAAGATTCCTGAGGCTTTTAAAAACTCCCAGCCTGGTTCATTACTCAAAACCGCAATCATGGGTAAGACTGCCGACCTGACTGCTGTCTAGAAGGCCATCATTGACACCCTCAAGCAAGAGGGTAAGACACAGAAAGAAATTTCTGAACGAATAGGCTGTTCCCAGAGTGCTGTATCAAGGCACCTCAGTGGGAAGTCTGTGGGAAGGAAAAAGTGTGGCAGAAAACGCTGCACAACGAGAAGAGGTGACCGGACCCTGAAGAAGATTGTGGAGAAGGACCGATTCCAGACCTTGGAGGACCTGCGGAAGCAGTGGACTGAGTCTGGAGTAGAAACATCCAGAGCCACCGTGAACAGGCGTGTGCAGGAAATGGGCTACAGGTGCCGCATTCCCCAGGTCAAGCCACTTTTGAACCAGAAACAGCGGCAGAAGCGCCTGACCTGGGCTACAGAGAAGCAGCACTGGACTGTTGCTCAGTGGTCCAAAGTACATTCGGAAATCAAGGTGCCAGAGTCTGGAGGAAGACTGGGGAGAGGGAAATGCCAAAATGCCTGAAGTCCAGTGTCAAGTACCCACAGTCAGTGATGGTCTGGGGTGCCATGTCAGCTGCTGGTGTTGGTCCACTGTGTTTTATCAAGGGCAGGGTCAATGCAGCTAGCTATCAGGAGATTTTGGAGCACTTCATGCTTCCATCTGCTGAAAAGCTTTATGGAGATGAAGATTTCATTTTTCAGCACGACCTGGCACCTGCTCACAGTGCCAAAACCACTGGTAAATGGTTTACTGACCATGGTATTACTGTGCTCAATTGGCCTGCCAACTCTCCTGACCTGAACCCCATAGAGAATCTGTGGGATATTGGGAAGAGAAAGTTGAGAGACGCAAGACCCAACACTCTGGATGAGCTTAAGGCCGCTATCGAAGCATCCTGGGCCTCCATAACACCTCAGCAGTGCCACAGGCTGGTTGCCTCCATGCCACGCCGCATTGAAGCAGTCATTTCTGCAAAAGGATTCCCGACCAAGTATTGAGTGCATAACTGAACATAATTATTTGAAGGTTGACTTTTTTTGTATTAAAAACATTTTTCTTTTATTGGTCGGATGAAATATGCTAATTTTTTGAGATAGGATTTTGGGGTTTTCATGAGCTGTATGCCAAAATCATCAATATTAAAACAAGAAAAGGCTTGAACTACTTCAGTTGTGTGTAATGAATCTAAAATATATGAAAGTCTAATGTTTATCAGTACATTACAGAAAATAATGAACTTTATCACAATATGCTAATTTTTTGAGAAGGACCTGTATATATATATATATATATATAAAAGATCAAGTACCGTGCATAAACTGTTTCTCAAAGGTGAAACACTGCATTCCACAGACATTTCCAAGGTTTGGGTTACAGTTGCGAAAAAGATTTCCCTGGCAGGAATCTTGCAGGAAAAGTCTTTATTTTTCTGTAACCATTGAACAGCAAATTATGATAGTGTTGTATCTCATGTTTTCCCCTGCAATAGTGTTTTCCCCTCCAGCAGTAAAGTGTTATATTTCTTCATGGGTATATTTAAGATTTCAGGTCACACTGACAAAAATATTTTTGTGAAATACTGGTCAATAGGGATGAGCAAAGCATGCTTGGTTTAATTTGCGGGAGGTTTGGTAAACCAATTTGGTAAACCATTTTTTTCCAAGGCTATTAGATATACACCCCCTCCTGGGGAATGAGTACATTAAAGTTAAAAGTAAATAAAGACACTTACACTGAATAGAAAAAAACTCCTTCACTGGCAAAACAAACTAGTAAATAATGCCCCACCCCCCATGTAAAATACATCTTCATCCAGCAATGTAGCTCTATTATACACATGGACTTGTATACAGCACTTATTTTATATTTTGCAGCCACATAGCACTTTATGATTGTTAATTGATTTAAATGCACAGAGCACTTTAAGGTTTAGGTAAAGATTGACGTTTGACACTTTATTACTAGGAAAAGGAAAAGGGAAAAAATTGCACATAAAGACTGATAAGCTGCCAACACGCCACTAGACATATAGTGCAAAAAATAGGTAAACAATAATAATGTGGTGCTTAATTGTCAACAAATAAAATCATAAAAAGAATTGAACCTGAAATGTTCAAGGTGTGAATATATGGTGAGTGAACAACAAATAATAAATAAAAGTGTTAAATGATGTAAAAAAAACAACTTTCAAAATTACTCAAATTCACTTTGAGTTCGTCCATCGTAGAAAAAAAAAATTAAAACAATTATGTGCATAAAAAGACTCTCGTGCTTGTTCAAGGTAATGAAGACTTTGTCTTAAGGCCTCATGCCCACGGACGTTTTTACAGCCGCGTTTTTGAGCGTTTTTTACAGCTTAAAAACGCCTGTCCATGTTAGTCTATAGCTTCATGCCCACCTAGACGTTTTTGAGCTGTAAATAGCATAGACGTTTTTAAGCTGTAAAAAAAAAACAGGACCAGTGCGTTCCTCAGCGTCAGAATTAGGCAGAAAAAAACGTGAGCGTCAAAAAACGCGCAAAAACGCGCACTTACGCGCAAAAACACGCACTAACGCGCGGTCGCGTTTTTAGCTCCGACGTTTTTTTTTTTCAAAAAATAAATAAAAATAAAATATTTACAATAACATGTACAGTCGTTTTTAAGCTGTAAAAACCGCAGCTGTAAAAACGTCAGTGGGCATGAGGCCTAAAGGTGCAAACAACAAGTGATAAGGCTGGCACGCTTACCACAAACAGTGGACACATGTACTATACAGCACGTGGGTCAAAAAAGCATTCATGAGGATATACCTCAACGGGATCCACCACAAGGAGATTGATGTAAAATTGTATAGATAGATTCAGCGAGCGTCAACTGATGAGTTTCATCCTATCTTATTCATCCTCATCTGGGGTGTGAGGGTCGTGTGTAATCATTGCAATATATATAGAGTAGTCTGCCAATGGGAATTTGCATCAGAAATGGCAACAGGGGACACCTGGATGTTCAAATCCATGGTGTTCCAATATGGCGCCGGTGTGCGTTCCATGCCTCGCTATCAAATCCCACTGTTAATGGATAGGAAACAGGGATGTGACACAACGCGGCTCAAGAATCGTTTTGAGCTGGGACGTGTCTATACAACATCAGCGTGCCCTCCATGCCTCGCCGTCATCTCCTAACATCTTTAAAGGAGTTGTAAAGGTACAATTTTTTTTCCTAAATAGCTTCCTTTACCTTAGTGCAGTCCTCCTTCACTTACCTCATCCTTCGATTTTGCTTTTAAATGTCCTTATTTCTTCTGATAAATCCTCACTTCCTGTTCTTCTGTCTGTAACTCCACACAGTAATGCAAGGTTTTCTCCCTGGTGTGGAGTGTCGTGCTCGCCCCCTCCCTTGGACTACAGGAGAGTCAGGATGCTCTCTACATTACAGATAGAGAAATGAGCTGTGTGTTAGTGGGCATCCTGACTCTCCTGTAGTCCAAGGGAGGGGACGAGCACAACACTCCACACCAGGAAGAAAGCCTTGCATTACTGTGTGGAGTTACAGACTAGGGTTGCCACCTGTCCAGGATTGACCCGGACAGTCCGGGTTTTGAATCATGTGTCCGGGTTTCAGACCGCCTGAAACCCGGACACATTATTCAGAATGAACTGCAGTTCCCCAAGTAACTGAGTACCACAACACCCAAGTACATAGGTGTGCGCACGGGCCCCACCCCCATACATGGACAGGAGAGGAGAAATGACTCAATCTGCTCCTCCTCCCCCCACCCTTACTCCTCTGTCTACCCACCAACACTCCAATCCCCCGTGTTCTGTGCCTCAGGAAAGGAATGGGCTAGCTAGAAATTTGAAGCTCAGCATACATTGTGGATGAAAGGTGTTGAGGCCTGAGCAGGTGAGTGAGTTCACCATCCAATGTTTGTGCGTACACTAAGGTAAGGGGGACTCAGATGTAAGGGGTGACCTGTGGACTCTGTTGTAAGGGGGCTTTGGGAACCTTGATTTAAGGGGGAATGCTGGGAACTCTAAAATAAGTGGGAGTTTTGGTGAGATGAAACACCTTTACATCAGAGTTAAATTTTACACCGCATTCGCCCTTAAAAAAAATTGCTGTGCGCGGCTAAAGTGTTCGGGTTTGACTTGAAGAAAAGGTGGCAACCCTATTACAGACAGAAGAACAGGAAGTGAGGATTTCTTAGAAGAAATAAGGACATTTAAAAGCATAATCAAAGGATGAGGTAAGTGAAGGAGGACTGCACTAAGGTAAAGGAAGCTATTTAGGAAAAAAAAATTGTACCTTTAAATAAAATAAACCATTTATGGGCTCCATGTTGATTCCTACATTGTAATTTCTGCATTATTATCTATTTGTTGTAATCATAATGTAATGTTCATCCCAATATTTTCTGATGTCAATGTTTCAAAATTCCCTTTTCTTTATCGTACATAATGGGACACAGAGCAGCCATAGTAATTACTATGTGGGTTATACGCCACCTATAGGTGAATGGACACTGGCACACCCAAAGACAGGACGTCACCCTCTATATAACCCCTCCCATACAGGAATTACCTCAGTTTTTTCATCAGTGTCTCAAGGTGTTGGTCACTGTGGTTGAAGTTCTATGCTAAAGAAGAGCCCCATTGTAGAAGACCTTGGCAGGATCAAGGGGCTATGCAGTCGGATCCATTCAATAGGTCAAAAAAGAATGGCAAAAATGGATGGTACCCGAGTCTCGAGGAAGAAAAAGCGAGGTCTCTTGCCTGTAATGCTCCTCTTTTGAGGGCTGGACCCTGGGATCCAGATCCTTGGTTATATAACTAAACCAAAGGTTGTCCTGGCAGGGTGCTGTACAGGTCCAAGGGTGTGGACCCCAGTATGCAAGGGGGACCCGGTCCTTGAAGGTCTGTCATGACATGGCCCGCCGTGATGGGTGAAGATTGGATCTGGCTGTGTGTTCCAGCAGTATCCTGCGGCCAGAATGGTAAGTTGAAAGAATATCCTAAGGAACACATACGGTTTACTTATGGTCTTCTTCTGAGTAAACGATGCCTTGCCTGTTTTTTACCACTAGAGGGTGTAATTGTAACATACCTGGGGTTTAACATTACCATGCTTCCCCTGCAGTGTGCTAAGTGTCTGGCAGTGCTCTTGTGAAACAGCGTTGCCCCCTTACTCCGATCTGTCATGGCCGATGAAAGGGCTTGGGGATCTCCGCCTTTGAAACACGGCGGTCGGAATCCCCCTGGTGACAGCCCCTCTCCCCCCGAGCTATCCTGATTGCGGGACAATTCATTCGCACACAGGAATTAGCTCTGTTTAAAGAGCTACCCTAGGACGCAGGGGTCGTAGCTTGGCGCGGCCGGCGTACACGTGGGAACGGACGTTCACGTAATACATGGCGCAGGCGCAAGGCTTACTGCCTATAACGTTTTTACTCTAGGAAGAGTCTGGTGGCTGACGGAGGGACACAGAGCATACGAGGACATGTAAGCACTGTATGGGTGTTGGATACAGGCATTTTAAAGACACCTATACTCAGCATCAGGCTGAGCAGTGATAGCGGCATATTTCCATTGCTGGACTATAGCTCGGTAGTAGATGCATATTGTTAGTACCTCTGCCTTTTGTGCTTAGGACTATGTCTTCCCGAAAGAGAAGTACGGGGAATACAGCAGGGAGGAACACAAGGGCGCCGCGGTCGGGGTCTGAGGATCCTAGTTACGCTTCCACAGTACTATCCTCCCCTGAAAGACCAGAAGCAACTGGCCAGTCTGAGCCATTTAGGCTGTCAGGCATTGTAGCTACTTCCAACATTTCAGCCTCTGCATACGTCACCAAGGACGACGCCAGCCTCTAAGCAGTTGCGACAGCCTCCGCCGTCAGGTTCAAGAAGTAAGCCTCAAGGCCAAGCACAAGGACAGAAGAAGCCTTGGGGGCAAAAGCCTGCAAAGCAGAGTCCCAAGGCCTCCTTATGAAGGGGTGCCCCCGCTTGATCGAGTGGGGGGGAAGGCTTCTGCAGTTTTCAGGGGCTTGGCAGGAAGAGATCCAAGACAGATGGGTCATCTCCAGGGTATCTCTAGGGTACAAACTAGAGTTTCGAGAGTTTTCACCTTTTCGTTTTCTAAGGTCGAACGTTCCCAAGGACCCAGTGAAAAGAAGGTCTTTGTTCCTGGCGCTAGACCGATTGACATCTCAGGGTATAATCATAGAGATTCCCTCAGAAGAGCAGGGCATGGGGTTTTAGTCAAATCTCTTCACGGTGCCAAAACCGAATGGAGATGTCAGACCCATTCTAGATCTCAGAGATCTAAATCAGTTCCTAACCATCGGCTCTTTTCGCATGGAGTCAATTCGGTCAGTCGTATCCACCCTGCGGGTAGGAGAATTCCTGGCATCAATAGACATCAAAGATGCATATCTGCATGTGCCAATTTTCCCCGCTCACCAGAGGTTTCTGCGATTTGTGGTAGAACAGCACCACTTTCAGTTTGTAACCTTACCCTTCGGGTTAGACAGAGTGCTCCTGGGTGTTTACAAAAGTTTTGGCCCCGACACTAGCAAGCCTAAGGGTCCAGGGTATAGCAGTAATGACATACCTAAATGACCTGCTGCTGATAGATCAGTCAGTTACATGGCTAGACCAGAGTGTGTCCAACACTGTCAAGTACTTGGATCACCTGGGTTGGATTCTCAATCTAGAGAAGTTAGCCTTATGGCCAGTAAGAAAACTGGAGTATTTGGGTCTGGTTATAGACACAGCCCAAGAAAAAGTATTTTTGCCTCAGACGAAAGTCAGGGCTATAATAGATCTGGTCCCTGTTGTCAAGGCAAAGAAGGATCCTTCCATTCGCCTTTGCATGAGGTTGTTAGGGAAGATGGTGGCTTCATTTGAAGCGTTTCCCTATGCCTGTCATGGATATGCAGTAATGTTTGTCTGCCATCTTACCTTCCTCTTCATGTGTTCACCTTAGAGGCCAGGCTCTCTCACCTGGCTGCTTTTATAAGCTCTCATCCCAGTATGCTCCACCCCAGGCCCTATCAGGGAACACTATATTAATCTGTGCACTGTAAGCCAGCTGTGCTGATCAACGTGTTTGTTAAGCATTGTGTGTTTGGGTTCCTGCCTGCCGTGTGCTACGTCTGTCTCTGTGTTACGATATTGGCTTGTTCCCGACTATCCCTGTCTGCTAGTGACCTTGACCTTCGGCTTGTCCTTCGTTTATCCGTGTCTGCTTGTTGCCCTGACCTTGGCTTTTCCCCTCACTATTCTTGTATCCTGTGCTGCTGCTTCCCCTCTATACTCTTTACCCTACGGAGCGTGATCTAGGGGACTCTGGGGGCCGCGACCTGGACCCAGCTGCAGCGTAGGCCATCCTTACCACTAGAGGCTCTGGTGAAGACCTGCTGGATCTTAGATTCCGCGCCCTGGGGAATCTTGGGCTCTAGTTCCCTGTGGATCCCTGTTGTGCTCCACTGGTCCCGCTTTCCACAACCACCCAGTGTCCCATCCGCAGCAGACAGCCTTAGGCCCCTTTCACACTGAGGAGTTTTTACCGCGTTTTCGCGCTAAAAATAGCGCTGTAATAACGCCTGAAATAATCCTGCCCCAGCATTCTCAATGTGAAAGCACTGAGGGCTTTCACACTGAGGCGTTATGCTGGCTGGGCGTTGGAAAAAATCCTGCAAACCGCTTTTTTAGAGCAACTTTAGGGCGCATAAAATAGCGCTGTAAAAACGCTTATCCCCATTGAAATGAATGGGAACCGCGGTAAAAATGCGGTAAAAACGCATAGGCATAAGCGTTATTTAAAAAATAGCGCTAACGCGTATGCGTTTTTACTGCGTTTTTACCGCATTTGTGCTATTTTTAGCGTGCACGCGGTAAAAACGCGGTAAAAACGCATACGCGTTAGCGCTATTTTTACCGCGATCGCGGTAAAAACGCAGTAAAATCGCGGTTAAATGGAGGTACAAAATCCCATAATTTTTGAGCGTTTTTTCAATGCCTCAGTGTGAAAGGGGCCTTAGGGTTCACAACCTTGTGGTGCACTCCTGACCCCCAACGGTGTGCATCTGTCATCTGGCCACAGGTGACCTGACAGTTTGATCAGCCATGGACCCGGCTGACGTGCCGCTTTCCATAGATGATCCATTACAGGGCATAGTCCGCAGACTTGAGACCCAGGAATCGAATCAAACTCAGGTGATGCGATTCCTCCCGGATCTGACTTCCCGCTTCGAGCAGCTTCAGGTCTCCTTAGGACCCCCGGTTCAACAACCTCAACCGCTATCAGCGGCTGCACCTATTCCAGTCGCAGCCACACATTCACTACAACAAGGCCTGCAGGGGGTTCCTTAGCCAATGCACTATTCATTTTGAGCTCCAGACCCAAAACTTCCTGTCTGATCGGGCAAAGGTAGCCTATATTATTTCCCTCCTCTCCGGTGAAGCTTTAGCCTGGGCAGCCCCTCTGTGGGAACTGAATGATCCAGTGGTTTCTAGCCAGTCTGACTTTTTGAAACTTTTTCGGAATATCTTCGAAGAACCGGCTCGTGCCTCTTCAGCGGCCAGCGCCCTTTTACGTCTCCGCCAAGAGTCTGCTTCTGTGGGACAGTATGCTCTTCATTTCCGCATTCTGATGGCTGAGTTGAGCTGGAACAATGAGGCCTTAGTCGCAACCTTTTTGCATGGCCTTTCTGATAGAGTGAAGGATGAATTAGCAGGAAGAACCATTCCCACTGATCTGGATGGGGTTATCTCCTTGTGTAACCAGATCGATATTCGCTTTCAGGAAAGGACCCTAGAAAAGCGACGCCAGCACTCCTTGGTTCTTAGTCAGCCTGAGCTCCCCTCTCTTTGACCCATAGAGCATCTCCTGCCAGCTGAGGAACCCATGCAGTTGGGTTCGGACCAGGCTATCACCCGAGGAACGCGCTACGTGCAGAACTCTAGGCCTGTGTCTCTACTGTGGGGACAAAGGTCATTTTCGTGACACTTGCTCTCTTTGTCCGGAAAAACATTCAACTCCAATACATCTGGAAAGTGGAGTATTGGACCCAGAAATATCACCCTCCCCTTCTCGTCTTCTTCTTTCTGTGTTCCTTCATGTTGGTGCTTCTTCCCATTCGGTCGCAGCATATCTGGATTCCGGAGCCGCTGGCAATGTCATGGACTGGGAAATTGCATCTCCTATGAGACTTACCCTTTTGCCACTCATCACGCCCTTGGTGGTCTTGGCGATTGATGGCACTGTTCTCCCAGGGGGTCCTATCCGCTTCCAGACCCTCCCTGTTAAGATGTCGGTAGGGACACTCCACCAGGAGTGGATATCTTTCCTTATCTTACCTAAGGCCTCAACTCCTATCATTTTGGGTCTCCCATGGTTACGGCTCCATTCTCCACACGTTTACTGGACTACTGGACAGATCCTGGCTTGGGGTTCCTCCTCCTGCCTACCCAAGGTTGCCCCCTGTGAAACTGAGCCGATCATTCACTCCAGTTTGCATAACCATTTACATTTGTCTGTCCGTAATCACCCTTGGACGCACAGCCAGGCTAGCTTGTCTACAAGTTCTGCAGTCGCTACGTCTTGCGATGCGATTCAGGTAGTCGCTACACCTGACTCTGCTATTCACTCGGCCTCTGTACTAGTTATGCCAGTCCAGCCCATGCCCAGCGAGCCTCCTACTTTTTCTTATTTAGGACATTCTGCTTATATTTCAGCTATTCAGCTTGACTCCTGTGACATGTCACCTTCTACCCAACCTGACCTCAGGGTTCCACTGACCTCTGCCCAGTCTGATGGTCCTGTGCTAGATTTCCAGATCTTCTTTAAGGGTCTGGGGACCCTCCTCAGATCCCTGTTGATCCTCTTATGCCCTTGCTTATTCCTAAAAGGCCTTTGGTCCTCAATAAATCCTCTCCTCCTCTCCCTACCTCGGTCCCGGTGTCTGAGGATAATCTAAAGTACGAGGTTAGTCAAGTTCTGGATTCTCGGCTCTGCAGAGGTATTCTTCAGTACCTTGTGCTTTGGAGAGGGTTTGGTCCTGAGGAGGCATCTTGGATAGCTGCATCTAAGGTATTTGCACCTCGTCTTTTGAGGAGGTTTCATCTGAGGTTTCCCTTTAAGCCTGGGCCCAGGCGGGGGAGAGGGAGGGCCCATAAGAGGGGGGTACTGTCATGGATATGCAGTAATGTTTGTCTGCCATCTTACCTTCCTCTTCATGTGTTCACCTTAGAGGCCAGGCTCTCTCACCTGGCTGCTTTTATAATCTCTCCTCCCAGTATGCTCCACCCCAGGCCCTATCAGGGAACACTATATTAACCTGTGCACTGCAAGCCAGCTGTGCTGATCAACGTGTTTGTTAAGCATTGTGTGTTTGGGTTCCTGCCTGCCATGTGCTACGTCTGCCTCTGTGTTACGATATTGGCTTGGTTCCGACTATCCCTGTCTGCTAGTGACCTTGACTTTCGGCTTGTCCTTCGTTTATCCATGTCTGCTTGTTGCCCTGACCTTGGCTTTTCCCCTCACTATTCTTGTATTCTGTGCTGCTTCTTCCCCTCTATCCTCTTTACCCTATGGAGCGTGAGCTAGGGGACTCTGGGGGCCGCGACCTGGACCCAGCTGCAGCGTAGGCTATCCTCACCACTAGAGGCTCTGGTGAAGACCTGCTGGATCTTAGACTCTGCGCCCTGGGGAATCTTGGGCTCTAGTTCCCTGTGGATCCCTGTTGTGCTCCACTGGTCCCGCTTTCCACAACCACCCAGTGTCCCATCCGCAGCAGACAGCCTTAGGCCCCTTTCACACTGAGGAGTTTTTACCGCGTTTTCGCGCTAAAAATAGCGCTGTAATAACGCCTGAAATAATCATGCCCTGGAGGAGGGGCGAAATGCATTGACAAATTTCCGGTCAACACTAAGAACCAGTGACGCTGCTTCCGGTTCTTGTGGAACGCACGCCGTTGTGAACCCGGAACACACTGACGCTCGGTTATCATTGAAGGCTTGTGAGTTTTCCCAATAACAGCGTATTGTTAATCTGTTCCTAAGCGGTACTTCACAAGTTGCTTTTTCTTTTTATTCCCCACATGGTCCTCTGATCTCTGCTGCTATTGAGCCAACTGTTGAATTTCACCGAACATTATTGGTCCTAGAAGTTGGATGTTGGGTGACTTTTATTTTATTTTAAAGCATTTTTTTTTTTTCCCTTCCTTCTATATTACAACCACTGTTGCAAATGGGACATTATTTCTTTGATGTTGAAAACCATCTGTAGTACTGTGAATTACTCCTAGAGCTATTTGCCTGGTTGTTCAGTTCATTTAATGTTTTGCACAGTATATTTTCTGGTTTTACTTAGTTGATCACTTTTTAGTGGTAACATTTAGTATTACACCCACTGCATTTCTGGTGACACCAATCATTGGTGCATAATCTTTTCACTAATAGTGTGTACCATCATCCCGAAAGGTTTAGATGGTTGACATTCACACATACGTTTGTATTGAGCACATTTATATTCGCTAGCGCTGCATTTTATAATTTTTTAATCTTGGGCTCTAGCTCCCTGTGGATCCCTGTTGTGCTTCCCTGGTCCCACTTTCCACAACCAGTGTCCCATCCGCAGCAGTCAGCCATAGGGTTCACAACCTTGTGGTGCACTCCTGACCCCCAACGGTGTGCATCTGTCATCTGGCCACTGGTGACCTGACAATGCCCAGTTTCATTCAAGACTGTTGCAAAACAGTATTCTGTCTGCTTGAAACAAGAAGATCCAAGCCTTGGATTATCCAATGTATCTGGCACCAAGGGTGCGCCAGAGCCTCAGTTGGTGGTTTATAGCCAAAAATTTGCAGAAGGGGAAATCCTTCATGCCAGTAACCTGGAAGGTAGTAACAACAGATGCCAGCCTCTTGGGCTGGGGAGCGGTTCTGGAGGGCAAATGGTCAGAGTCCGAAAAAGCCTTGCCCATCAACATTCTAAAAATTCGGACGGCGCGTCTGGCCCTAAAGGCCTGGACTTTCAGGTTGCAGGGTTGTCCCGTCAGGATACAATCCGACAATGCCACAGAAGTGGCTTACATCAACCACCAAGGGGGCACCAGAAGTCACGCAGCCCAGAGGGAGGTGAACCATATTCTGGTTTGGGCAGAGAAGCATGTACCTTGCCTATCTGCAGTCTTCATTCCAGGGGGTAGAAATTAAGCTAGCCTTGAGTACAATCAAGGGTCAGATCTTCTACGTTGTCAGTGTTTTTTCAAAGACCGATTGCCTCGCATTCTTTGATCCGGGTTTTTATACAACGCGTATAACTCCGCCAGTTAGGTCACCCTTGTGCCCATGGGAATTGAATCTAGTTTTATTGGCTTTACAAAGACAGCCCTTTGAGCCAACGTGCCATATTCCCTTGATCCTTTTGACAAGGAAGTTGTTGTTTTTGGTGGCAGTAACCTCGGCAAGGAGGGTATCAGAATTGGATGCTTTCTCACATAAAGAGCCAAACTTAATTATTCATAAGGACAAGGTGGTGTTGCGTCCTCACCCAACCTTTCTGCCTAAGGTAGTGTCCAGTTTTCACCTGAACCAAGATGTATCCCTGCTTTCCTTTTTTCCAGATCCTCGTTCTCCGGAGGAAAAATTGTTACATTCTCTCGATGTGGTGAGAGCTGTTTGGCTCTATCTGAAGGTAACAGCTCAGACACGAAAAACTGATGCTTTGTTTGTGTTGCCAGAAGGGCCCAAGAAAGGGCAGGCAGCGTTGAAATTTACTATTTCAAAGTGGATTTGTCAGGTTATAATTCAGGCTTATGGTTTGAAAAGAAGGGTTCAGCCTTTTCAAGTTAGAGCGCACTCTACTAGGGCAGTGAGTGCTTCATCGACGGTGCATTACCAAGCCTCTATGACTCAGATTTGCAAGGCCACGACTTTGTCGTCTGTATATACATATACAAAATTTTATCAATTAGACGTCATGCGGCAAGATGATGCCACTTTTGGCCGTAGTGTACTGCAGGCAGCAGTATAGTTCCTCACGTCTGATGGCGGCTTGCTTTGATATGTGTATCCCTCCCCTCAGGGGCATTGCTTTGGGACATCCCACATAGCAATTACTATGGCTGCTCTGTGTCCCGTGATGTACTATAAAGAAAATAGGATTTTTATAACAGCTTACCTGTAAAATCCTTTTCTTGGAGTACATCACAAGACACAGAGGTCCCTCCTCTCTTATTGGGATATATATTGCTTTGCTACAAAAACTGAGGTACTTCCTGTATGGGAGGGGTTATATAGAGGGGGACTTCCTATCTTCGGGTGTGCCAGTGTCCATTCACCTATATGTGGCGTATAACCGACATAGTAATTACTATGGCTCTTCTGTGTCCCATGATGTACTCCAAGAAAAGGATTTTTACAGGTAAGCTGTTATAAAAATCCTATTTTTGGATTTAGTATTTTTGGTGTTGTTGTCGGTGTACCCAGTTTTGTGTCACCCTACTATGTGGACCAGTAGGTTAAATTCATCCAAAACTCTATTCAGAATTATATTCTAATTTTGATATGACCAGTAGATGGCAAATGTCTGGTTACCTATCTCTTATCAGAGCAGGGCCACGTCTATCAAGAGGAATTTATTTATATATATTTTAATTTCATCCTAATTTTAATGTATTGTTTATACATTTCACTCCAGATTGGTCTGGTTATGTATGTATTTACATTTTCATATTTGCCTGTAATGAGGTTTGGGTCAACTGTTTCCTGAGAAGGCGTGTGAATATTTAAATTTTCTGTGATCACATGCTTCCTCTGACTTTCACTCAGGATGAGGCTTAAAGCGCAGGTTGTTTCAATTATTTATTTTATTTAAAGATGTTAGGAGATGTCCACGAGGCGTGGAACGCATGCCGGCGCCATATTGGAACACCGTAGATTTGAACATCAAGGTGTCTCCTGTTGCCATTTTTGGAGTCTGTGTCTTGATGCTGAAAACTCTTACTTAATACTGGATGGGACTAATTCTCTAAACATCGATCTCCTTGTGGTGGATCCCGTTGAGGTATATTCTCACAAATGCCTGTTTGACCCACGTGCTGTATAGTACGTGTGTCAACTGTTTGTGGTAAGCGTGCCAACCTTATCACTTGTTTTCACCTTTAAGACGAAGTATTCATTACCTTGAACAAGCACGAGAGACTTTTTATGCACTTGATTTATTTAATTTTATTTTTCTAAGATGGACTGCCTCATAGTGTTCACTTATGAATTTGAGTAATTTTGAATGTTGTTTTTTTTACATAATTTAACACTTTTATTTATTATTTGTTGTTCACTCACCATATATTCACACCTTGAACATTTCAGATTCAATTCTTTGTATGATTTTATTTGTTCACAATTGAGCGCCACAATATTATTGTTTACCAACTTTATTACTAGGGACATCCAAACAGCAGCACCACATCTGTCTGACCAAATGTAGCTCCATTGCCAATCATGACAACCCATCAGCTTACAGTGTTACCCTACCACCCAGTGATGTTTCTCTGCCACACTACCACTGCTAAATGACAGAATCCCCAGTGCTGCTGTAATGTAAATGGCAGCCCTAGTGATCTTGGGTGATGTCATTGACTAAGGATGGCCAAAGACAATTTATGGTTGCTTTGTTTACATTCTAACAGCCTTGGTTTTGGATAGGCAAACTGGCGAAGTATGGACAGTTTGTTTGGCAATTTGCCAAGCCATGAATAGGCTTGGTTCTAGTCAAACTTATCCCTACTCACTATAGAGTAACCAGCTTTTATGCTCATTCAGAACCTCCATATCTTTACACACACTTAAGTAAATAAAATCTATTTTTATATGCAGTAAGTCTACGGTTGTTGCTAGCTAACAAATAATTAACACAATTGCACAAATATAACATATCTATCTTGTGTTCATGGTTTAACTTTTAAAATGCAGAACTATTTCTATGTGGAGAAATTTTGTATTTTTTTCTAAATTCCTCTTAGCATTATGGTAATTCTGTAGTCAGCAGTGGGTTGTATGGCCTAACTGTACCTCAACAAAAGTGTTTATCCAGACATAGAGTGTATTTTCTCTGATACTCTTTGTTTAAGCTTTCTTCAGTAAGGTGTGCTAGAGAGGTATCATTTTGTGGTATGGGTGTTTAACAACCTAACCAATCAGTAAGGAAACAAGTGGCGCCTTCTAAGCGTAGCAGAACAGTAATTTAATCAAATTAAACATAAAAACAAGCATTAGGAATCACACTCACAAAGGAGCAATTAAAATGGGCTTATCTGTACTGTGGATCATCCGCGCTGTACCAGGGGGCTGCTGTATAGCAGATGTCCGTGGTATGGGGTCTCTGTGTAGTCTCCTGGCTGTGATGGTGGTGGTGGAACCCAGCGCTGTCAGCAGACCTTTTTTCATCCAAGTCCCCGCATTTTTAGCCATTTTAACATAAACGCATAACATAACCGCACTACTCATACATAGGGATGAGCTCGGTGTTCGAGTCGAACATACGTTCGTCTCGAACATCGGCTGTTCAATCGTTCGCCGAACAACGAACGATTTGGGCCGTTCGCGCCTAATTCGCGGCCCACAATGCACTACGCCATCGCAGTGTCATCCAGGCGCTGTGATTGGCCAAGCATGCACTGTGACCCCGCATGCTTGGCCAATCACAGCGCCGGCAGCGAGGAGAGCAATGATTGGCCACAGGCAGGATGCCTGTGGCCAATTATTGCTGAGGGTGTTTAGTACACGCCCCACACTATAAAAGGCCGCCAGCACGGCGGCCTAGTGTAGTGTGTTCCGGAGCAGGGAAAGAGAAGCATAGGCAGGGACAGTGACATTTTTTTTCTTGCTTAACCTGGATTCCTTTAGTTTAGGGAAAGAGAAGGATAGGTAGGGAGAGTGTCAGTGTGTTTTACTGTGCTAATCCTTGTTTGTAGGGACAGGGAAGGACAGTGAGGGAAATTCTCATTGTGCTATACTGTGCTAAAGCATTCATCATCAACCATCTTTAAAAAAACATTTTTTATAGGGACAGAAAACTATAGGTAGGGAGAGTGTCAGTGTGTTTTACTGTGCTAATCCTTGTTTGTAGGGACAGGGAAGGACAGTGAGGGAAATTCTCATTGGGCTATACTGTGCTAAAGCATTCATCATCAACCATCTTTAAAAAAACATTTTTTATAGGGACAGAAAACTATAGGTAGGGAGAGTGTCAGTGTGTTTTACTGTGCTAATCCTTGTTTGTAGGGACAGGGAAGGACAGTGAGGGAAATTCTCATTGTGCTATACTGTGCTAAAGCATTCATCATCAACCATCTTTAAAAAAACATTTTTTTATAGGGACAGAAAACTATAGGTAGGGAGAGTGTCAGTGTGTTTTACTGTGCTAATCCTTGTTTGTAGGGACAGGGAAGGACAGTGAGGGAAATTCTGATTGTGCTATACTGTGCTAAAGCATTCATCATCAACCATCTTTAAAAAAACATTTTTTATAGGGACAGAAAATTATAGGTAGGGAGAGTGTCAGTGTGTTTTACTGTGCTAATCCTTGTTTGTAGGGACAGGGAAGGACAGTGAGGGAAATTCTCACTGTGCTATACTGTGCTAAAGCATTCATCATCAACCATCTTTAAAAAAAAAAAATTATAGGGACAGAAAACTATAGGTAGGGAGAGTGTCAGTGTGTTTTACTGTGCTAATCCTTGTTTGTAGGGACAGGGAAGGACAGTGAGGGAAATTCTCATTGTGCTATACTGTGCTAAAGCATTCATCATCAACCATCTTTAAAAAAACATTTTTTATAGGGACAGAAAACTATAGGTAGGGAGAGTGTCAGTGTGTTTTACTGTGCTAATCCTTGTTTGTAGGGACAGGGAAGGACAGTGAGGGAAATTCTCATTGTGCTATACTGTGCTAAAGCATTCATCATCAACCATCTTTAAAAAAACATTTTTTATAGGGACAGAAAACTATAGGTAGGGAGAGTGTCAGTGTGTTTTACTGTGCTAATCCTTGTTTGTAGGGACAGGGAAGGACAGTGAGGGAAATTCTCATTGGGCTATACTGTGCTAAAGCATTCATCATCAACCATCTTTAAAAAAACATTTTTTATAGGGACAGAAAACTATAGGTAGGGAGAGTGTCAGTGTGTTTTACTGTGCTAATCCTTGTTTGTAGGGACAGGGAAGGACAGTGAGGGAAATTCTCATTGTGCTATACTGTGCTAAAGCATTCATCATCAACCATCTTTAAAAAAACATTTTTTTATAGGGACAGAAAACTATAGGTAGGGAGAGTGTCAGTGTGTTTTACTGTGCTAATCCTTGTTTGTAGGGACAGGGAAGGACAGTGAGGGAAATTCTGATTGTGCTATACTGTGCTAAAGCATTCATCATCAACCATCTTTAAAAAAACATTTTTTATAGGGACAGAAAATTATAGGTAGGGAGAGTGTCAGTGTGTTTTACTGTGCTAATCCTTGTTTGTAGGGACAGGGAAGGACAGTGAGGGAAATTCTCACTGTGCTATACTGTGCTAAAGCATTCATCATCAACCATCTTTAAAAAAAAAAAATTATAGGGACAGAAAACTATAGGTAGGGAGAGTGTCAGTGTGTTTTCCTGTGCTAATCCTTGTTTGTAGGGACAGGGAAGGACAGTGAGGGAAATTCTCATTGTGCTATACTGTGCTAAAGCATTCATCATCAACCATCTTTAAAAAAACATTTTTTATAGGGACAGAAAACTATAGGTAGGGAGAGTGTCAGTGTGTTTTACTGTGCTAATCCTTGTTTGTAGGGACAGGGAAGGACAGTGAGGGAAATTCTCATTGTGCTATACTGTGCTAAAGCATTCATCATCAACCATCTTTAAAAAAACATTTTTTATAGGGACAGAAAACTATAGGTAGGGAGAGTGTCAGTGTGTTTTACTGTGCTAATCCTTGTTTGTAGGGACAGGGAAGGACAGTGAGGGAAATTCTCATTGTGCTATACTGTGCTAAAGCATTCATCATCAACCATCTTTAAAAAAACATTTTTTATAGGGACAGAAAACTATAGGTAGGGAGAGTGTCAGTGTGTTTTACTGTGCTAATCCTTGTTTGTAGGGACAGGGAAGGACAGTGAGGGAAATTCTCATTGTGCTATACTGTGCTAAAGCATTCATCATCAACCATCTTTAAAAAAAACATTTTTTATAGGGACAGAAAACTATAGGTAGGGAGAGTGTCAGTGTGTTTTACTGTGCTAATCCTTGTTTGTAGGAACAGGGAAGGACAGCGAGGGAAATTCTCATTGTGCTATACTGTGCTAAAGCATTCATCATCAACCATCTTTAAAAAAACATTTTTTATAGGGACAGAAAACTATAGGTAGGGAGAGTGTCAGTGTGTTTTACTGTGCTAATCCTTGTTTGTAGGGACAGGGAAGGACAGTGAGGGAAATTCTCATTGTGCTATACTGTGCTAAAGCATTCATCATCAACCATCTTTAAAAAAACATTTTTTATAGGGACAGAAAACTATAGGTAGGGAGAGTGTCAGTGTGTTTTACTGTGCTAATCCTTGTTTGTAGGGACAGGGAATGACAGTGAGGGAAATTCTCATTGTGCTATACTGTGCTAAAGCATTCATCATCAACCATCTTTAAAAAAACATTTTTTATAGGGACAGAAAACTATAGGTAGGGAGAGTGTCAGTGTGTTTTACTGAGCTAATCCTTGTTTGTAGGGACAGGGAAGGACAGTGAGGGAAATTCTCATTGTGCTATACTGTGCTAAAGCATTCCTCATCAACCATCTTTGAAATCCTTGTTTTTTGGACAGTCAGGGAAATTGTCATTGTGCTATTCTGTGCGAAAGCAATCATCCTCAACCATATTTAGAAATCCTTAAGTAAAGGGACAGAGAAGGACACCTGAAGGTAGCCCTTATTGCTTTTTCCCATCTCCCTGCAGGCCATCCATTAGAATGTCTGGAAGGCAAACAAGGAGAGGCAGACAGTCAGGAGGCAATAAAAGAGGGCAAGCAGGCTCTGTGTCTGGGGGCAACAGTGCTGGTCGTGGACGCGGTGCATTGTCATCAGCACATGGCCATGGGACACGCTTGTCCTTCTTTTCGGCAGCTGGACATGTTGAGCCACATCATGCCGAAGACTTGGTAGAGTGGATGACCAAGCCCTCCTCCTCCTCCTCATCCTCTCTCACCCAGGCTCAGGGTACTGGCAAAGCAGCTGCCAAAGCGTCCTCTTCCCTGGTATCAATGTCAGACTCATCATCAGTCACTCCTTCCCTAGACCCACCATGTCCTCCTCCTGAGGAGTCCCCCGAACTGTTTGAGCACAGTGTTGGGTACATGCTCCAGGAGGATGCCCAGCGTTTCGAAGGGTCTGATGATGAAACCCAGCTAGAGGAAGGCAGTAGCGTGAGAGCAGACAGAGGGGATGCTCAAGAAGGACACCAATCTGGCAGTCATGTTCCAGCAGCTGCAGCATACTGCCAGATTGGCTCCAGTGATGAGGAGGGAGGGGATGATGAGGTCACTGACTCCACGTGGGTGCCTAATAGGAGAGAGGAGGAGGAGGAGGATGAGGAGGAGGCACATATCCAACGAGGCAGGATGCCCTTTGGTGGCCAGCGTAAGGGCAGTACACCGACGGAATCACACCGCAGAGCTCCGCCTGTGCAGGGCGCTGCCTCTGCCCGTCATTCAAAAAGTTCTTTGGTGTGGGCCTTTTTTGAGGCTAGTGCATCAGATCGCACAGCTGCTGTTTGCAACATATGTCTCAAGCGTATATCGCGTGGCCAAAACATCAGCCGCTTGGGTACCACATGCCTGACCAGACATATGTTGACCTGCCATGCAGCTCGTTGGCAAGCCTACCTCAAAGACCCACACCAAAGAACAAAGCGGACCTCTCCTTGCACCGCATCAGCTGGGATCTCCAACCCCACTATAACTTCAGTCCTCTCTGAAACATGCACTGAGAGGAATGAAGGTGTAGAATTAGGTGTGTCACAGCCAAGTACTTGCGGCCACTCTGCTAGCAGTACACCGACGTCCGATTCTAGCAGGCAAATTTCCCTGCCCCAGCTGCTGGACCGTCGAAAGAAGTTCACTCCCAGCCATCCACATGCCCAGCGGTTGAATGCTAGCTTGGCTAAATTGCTAGCGCTTCAACTGCTGCCTTTTCAGTTGGTAGACTCGGCCCCCTTCCGTGAGTTTGTGCAATGTGCGGTTCCTCAGTGGCAGGTTCCCAAACGCCACTTTTTCTCACGGATGGCTATTCCGGCTCTCTACCGGCATGTGGAAGGCAATGTCTTGGCCTCGCTGGACAGGGCGTCAGCGGTAAGGTGCATATTACCGCTGACTCATGGTCCAGCAGGCATGGACAGGGACGTTACCTTTCTTTCACGGCCCATTGGGTCACTCTTTTGGCAGCTGGGAAGGATGCAGGACAAGGTGCAGTAGTGTTGGAGGTTGTTCCACCGCCACGCCTCCAAAATGCTACTACTGGTTGTGACACACCTTTATCCTCCATCCCTCCTCTTCTTCTTCCTCCATGGCCTCTTCCTGTGCTTTGTCCTCTGAACCAGCGGTGCTCCGTAGCCGTTCAAGGGGCTACGCAAGTACGCAGGCAAAAAGATGCCATGCCGTGCTTGCGCTGGTGTGTTTGGGGGACAGAAGCCACACTGGGGCAGAGGTCCTGTCTGCTCTGCAGGGCCAGGCCGAGAGGTGGTTGACGCCACGCCAGCTTAAGCCAGGAATGGTGGTTTGCGACAATGGCACCAACCTCCTCTCCGCCCTCCGACAGGGACAACTGACCCATGTGCCCTGTGTGGCTCACGTCCTTAACCTGGTGGTGCAGCGGTTCTTGGGCAGGTACCCGGGCTTACAGGATGTCCTGAGGCAGGCCAGGAAAGTCTGTGTGCATTTCCGCAGATCTTATAATGCCAGTGCTCGCCTGGCTGAGCTGCAAAAGGAGTTGAACCTGCCCAAGAACCGCCTTATATGTGACATGCCCACCAGGTGGAACTCAACGTTGGCCATGCTGCAGCGGCTGCACACGCAGCAGAGGGCCATCAATGAGTACCTGTGCGACTACGGCACCAGGACAGGGTCAGGGGAGCTTGTTTTTTTTCTCCACGCCAGTGGGGCATGATCAGGGATGCATGCACTGTCCTGGCACCATTTGAGGAGGCCACGAGGATGGTGAGCAGTGACAGTGCATGCATCAGTGACACTGTACCTCTTGTCCACCTGTTGGAGCACACGCTGCGTGGAATAATGGACAGGGCACTTGAGGCAGAACAGAGGCAGGAAGAGGAGGACTTCCTTGCCTCTCAAGGCCCCCTTTACCCAGACAGTGTTCCTTCTGGCCCACCCATCGCACAGGAAGAGGAGGAGGAGGAGGAGGATTGTGTCAGCATGGAGGTGGAGGCTGGCACTCAGCATCATCAGCAGCAGTCTTTTAGGGATGATTTACAGTCCCAAGAAACCAGTGGACTTGTACGTGGCTGGGAGGAGGTGGCTGCGGATCATGTCGTCCTTAGTGACCCAGAGGACTCCGGACCGAATGCCTCAGCTAACCTACGCTGCATGGCCTCCCTGATCCTGCAAAGTCTGCGGAAGGATCCTCGTATTCTTCGGATCAAGGAGAGGGACCATTACTGGCTGGCCACTCTCCTTGATCCACGGTACAAGGGTAAGGTTGCGGACCTTATGTTACCAGAGGGAGCAGAGGATGAGACAACTCCGGGAGGCCTTGCAGAAAGGTCTGTGCAACGCGTTCCCAGAGACTGGGAGGTTACAAACTCCTGGTCCTGGACAACGAGTTGCTGAGGCTTCGGCCAGTCAAAGAAGGAGCGGTGGGGAAGGTGGCCGTCTGACCGATGCGTTCAGACAATTCTTTAGTCCGCAGCCCCAAAGTATGATCGGTTCCAGCAACCATCACCAGCGTCTGATAAACATGGTGCAGGAATATCTAGGGGCAAGGTCAGACTTGGACACCTTCCCCACCGAAAATCCTCTGGCTTACTGGGTCTTGAGGATGGATCACTGGCCAGAGCTTGCACAGTATGCAATTGAGCTACTGGCCTGTCCTGCATCCAGCGTTTTTTCGGAACGCACATTCAGTGCTGCTGGAGGATTTGTCACGGATCACAGGGTGCGCCTGTCCACCGACTCGGTTGATCGACTGACTTTCATCAAGATGAACCAGTCTTGGATCACCACCAGCTACCACACACCTGATGCTGATATAACAGACTAATTGATTTTAACATGTCACATCCCTTCAAGACTGATGCTGATGCTGAGTGCCTGTGCTGTTATGTTGACTGGCTATCCTCCTCCTCCGAGTCCTCAATGATACGATTGATGATGATAGCTTGGAAGATCATTTTTGTTTATGGGTGCCGCCACCAGTGGCTAAGGCCCAATTTTTCAGCCCCTGTTTAACAGGGGCGTGTAATTACAATTTTTGAAGCAATACTTTGCAACAGGGCTCATTGCTGTGCTCCAAGTACAGTATCTGTGAGGGGTTGGAGTGTTGTGCCACCAGTGCCTAAGGCCCAATTTTTCAGCCCCTGTTTAACAGGGGCGTGTCATTACAATTTTTGAAGCAATACTTTGCAACAGGGCTCATTGCTGTGCTCCAAGTACAGTATCTGTGAGGGGTTGCAGTGTTGTGCCACCAGTGCCTAAGGCCCAATTTTTCAGCCCCTGTTCAACAGGGGCATGTAATTACAATTCTTGATCTAATAATTCACAGCAGGGCCCATTGCTGCACCCACCAAGAGTAACTCTGAGGGCTTACAGTGTTGTGGCAACGCCACCACCACCACCACCACGAAAGGCCCAATTTTTCAGCCCCTGTTCAAAAGGGGCATGTAATTACAATTCTTGATCTAATAATTCACAGCAGGGCCCATTCCTGCACCCACCAAGAGTAACTCTGAGGGCTTACAGTGTTGTGGCAACACCACCACCACCACCACCACCACGAAAGGCCCAATTTTTCAGCCCCTGTTCAACAGGGGCATGCAATTACAATTCTTGATCTAATAATTCACAGCAGGGCCCATTGCTGCACCCACCAAGAGTAACTGTCAGGGCTTACAGTGTTGTGGCACCAGCACCACCATCAAAGGCCCAATTTTTACTACCACTGTTCAACAATTATATGTAATTACAATTCCTGATATAATAGTTGACAGCAGGGCGTTCCAGCACCAACCAAGAGTAACTGTGAGTGCTTACAGTGTTGTGCCAACACCAACAACTAAGGGGCCTATTTCTGCAGAGTATATACAGCAGGTCCCTACTTTCAAACATCCAACTTACAAACGACTCCTACTTGCAAACGCAAGAAGACAACAGGAAGTGAGAGGAAATCTACCCCTAGGAAGGAAAATTCTCTCCTGTAAGAATTAATATGGGAGAAAGGTGTCTCCTCTGTACTGATGCTTTATCACCAATCCTTGTTTCAAGAAAAACACCACATTTCAAAAACAGTTGTCATTGGGACGGAAAGTGAGGTGAAATGTTCTGAACAGGGGCACAGACAGCAAAACAAATGTTACAGGGGTGATAACCCTTACCTATGTTTTCCAAAAAGTTTAAAAATAGATTTTTGGGCTGGAGCTACACTTAAACAATGTACCTGTTCAAAATTACAAACACATTCTACATAAGAACAAACCTACAGTCCCTGTCTTGTATGCACCGCCTGTATACGGCTGTTCAGAGTATATAGGGCCTTTTTTATTTTGTGTGCGGTGTTCCCCTTAATATCCATACAAGACCCAAAGGGGCTGGTAATGGGCTGGGGTAGGGGGGGGGGGGTCATGGGGTAGCTATGCCATTTTTCTTAAAGATTTTCATCCATATTACCGGGACCAGACATTACATTAAAGCCGCAAGCAGTTTTAAATGGCTTTTTTTTCCTTTAGAAGTGTCATTTTGTGCAGGGACAGTTCTAAACACGGGAAACACGTGGCACTTCACAGGCATACTTTAGACACCCCCCAGGTACGATATTTAAAGGAATATTTGACTTTTTTTTCTTCACTTTATGCATCATTAAAATGACTGCTCCCGAAAAAACGACCGTTTTTAAAACTTCTTTTTGCATTGATACATGTCCCCTGGTGCAGAACCCGGGTTCCCAAACCCTTTTTAGGACAATAACATGCATAATAGTCGTTATAATTAGCACTTTAGAATTCGAACGTTCGCATCCATTGTATTTAATAGGGTTCTAATGTTCGTACGAACTTTCGGTCCGTTCGCGGGTTCTGGTGCGAACCGAACCCGGGGGTGTTCGGCTCATCACTACTCATACATTGATGTCTATTGGTGGGTTGCAAACGAGGTCAGTATAAAGCCCCATACACACGTTTGGACTTCTATCGGACTTTTCCCTGGATTTTTGGGAGTTGGCCGGGCACACCCATAGCATACACACCACAGGACTTTTCTGCAAACTTTCCCAAAACTTTTTGCAACATCACGTGGTTTTTCTGCTCTTTACCGCCACCCTTTGGTCAACTTGCTATTGTTGGTTGATTTTAAAGGAGCACTAAAGCTTCCCTTTTTTTTGCTTAAAAATAACAAACATGTTATACTTACCTCCACTGTGCAGCTCGTTTTGCACACAGTGGCCCCGATCCTGGTCTTCTGGGGTCCCTCGGCGGCTGTCTTGGCTCCTCCCCGCAAGGACTCCACACCTTAATGCGAGTGAGCTCGCATGGTGTGGAGTGATTGCGGGCGCGCTCCCGTGATACAGCGGCGGCCATAGCCGCCGACTGTATCACTCGGCCCCGCCCCCCGGCGTGCCGCATCATTGGATGTGATTGACAGCAGCGCCAGCCAATGGCTGCGCTGCTTTCAATCCATCCAGTGTAGCCAATCGGCGGCCAGGCTGAAAAACGAAGAGGATGACGGGGACGAGCATGGGACTTTCGAGGGGCCAGGTAAGAAAAACGGGGGCTCGGGGGGGGCGGTATTGTCGAATGTTTTTTCACCTTAATGCATAGGATGCATTAAGGTGAAAAAACATGTAACTTTACTACTCCTTTAACATTAGTTGTTTTGTCCATTGGACAAAAGTCCTATGGTTTTCTGTACACACGGTAGGACTTTGCTCCATCGGACTTTTGTTGGGCAAAAGTTTGTCCGTTTGCAGACCCAACTTTTGTCCGATGAAAATACCAAAAAAAAAAAAAGTTTGTCCAATGGAGCGTACACACAGTCGGATTGTTGGTCCAACTTGCTCAAAATGAAGTTTGTTGGCCAAAAGTCTGACCGTGTGTATGGGGCTTAAGTTTCAGGATCAGGAACACAGGACAAACGCCTGAAAGATCATTCAGCAATGATCCTGTGCAAAGCCCAGGTTAAAATAGCCTGCTTGACACCAGTGGGCAATTGTGTGCACAACACTGTACGTGTAGTTAGACTTTTATGCCAGTAAACATATGTATGCTTATGTGCACACTCATTGGCCTGACAGCAAGCATGATGTTCCTGAGACCTGTTCTGTCTCCTCCTTCCTTTGTTTTTGCAATGTGAGAATGCCGTCCTAGAAGTTTAGTCTCTACTAGGCCTTGGGACCAGACATGGAAAGAAGTAGCGTTCCCCCCCTCCTTGGATTATTCCCGGAAGGTGTTGACTGCTCGGGAAATGAGTATAAGACCTAGAGTAAAGTAAAACAAGCTGCAACCATGCCCATACATATATGGGGAAAGGGAAGTGACTGCTCCAGATAGGTGTGCTTGGCTGATCAATCTCCTCCTGAAGACCACGGGTGCTGGCAATGCATATAGCAGAAAACGAAAAGGATGTATGGACAGCCGCACTCCAGGAAAAAAATCCTTAAATGTCCTTTATTGGTAAAAATGGAATTCACTACAATCCACAGCAAACAGAAAATCGGGACACATAGCTGACGTTTTGCACTGGTACTCAGTGTTTAATGAGTAAGCACTGAGTACCAGTGCGAAACGTCAGCTGTGTGTCCCGATTTTCCCATACATATAGATGTGGTTAGCGACTGGTTAGGTAGGACATTATACCCAGGAACCTTCCTACTGTATGGTTTCCTGCCTTGGAAGATAAAGATTGGACAACACAAACCACAATTGCAACAGAGCTAGAGCTCTGAAGGATTCCAGTCAGCACAGTCTGTAAATTAAGGGGTAACTTTAGAGAAAGATCTAGCAGAGGTAATTGCCTAGTCTATTGTATTGGTTCAAGTTTACTTTGGACATATCCTGATCCAGACCTTACTCCTCCTTCCAATATTGCATTAAACTTGTTTTGATTCTAAACTCTACTAAAGTGACTGGTGTCTATTTCGGTACATCATGAGCATTGAACCACACCTGAGATTAATGTCCTTGAGGCTTTAATGCAAGTAATAAGGCTTTTCACATTTCCAATGTAGCTGCTGATAAGCTGAAGATCAGCATTTCCTCAAATTGTAAAAATCTAACCAATCTAGATTAACCACTTAACCACTGCCCACCACCGAATAACGGCAACAGGGTGGTTCCTTAACTCTGGAAGGGCATTATATAACGGCCTCCCAGAATCACGCTCCCGCGTGCCCCCTGGGGCGTGCACACGGGTGTCTCCGTGACCTGGACCCGGCGCATCACAGATCATGGTAAATCGCCGCTGATAGCGGCCGTTTATCAAGTGATCGCTCCGTCAAATTGACAGAGCGATCACTTGTAAACAGACTGGCGTCATGTGATGACGCCGGTTCCTCTCTCCCCTCTCTGTACCGATCGGTACAGTGTGAGAGGGGAGGGGAAGAGAGCGGACGGCAGCACCACTGTGGGCTCGATCTGTGACAATTGCAGGACAGAGGACCAGGTTCAAGTCCCACGGAGGTAGTTGGGGACGGACCGGAGGAGCCACATGTCGAACCCCCTGCACAAATGTACGCACGAAAGTGTGAGTCGCCAGGGGTCACTGAAAAAGACAGCCAGGGCAGATATCTGTCCCTTAATCGTACTTAGGGCAAGCCTTTGGTCCACCCCATGCTGTAAAAACAGCAGGATTCTGGAAACCAAATAAGCCATTTCCTTTCCTCACACATGGAGATGTAGGCCTTTCAATTGCGGTGATAAACCTTCCTAGAGGACGGTTTCCGAGCACTTATCATAGTAGAGATTACTGAATCTGATAGGCCCCGATCTCTCAGTACCTGGTTCTCAACAGCCATGCCGTTAAAGCCAGTGACCGTAAAGCAGGATGGAGTATGGGACCTTGCGATAGCAGGTCCTCCCGTAGTGGTAGACGCCAGGGGACGTCTGTTAACCAGACATACTAGATTGGCGTACCAAGGACGCTGAGACCAATCTGGAGCGATTAGGATCAAAGGAATTCCCTCCGCCTCCACTTTGCGGAGCAGAAGAGGAAGAAGCCTTAAGGGAGGGAAGGCATAGATTAGTCGATACTGACCCCACAATGCCAGCAATGCGTCCGTTGCGTCTGCCCATGGGTCTCTTGACTGGGTCACAAACCTTCAATACCCTCCGATTGAGTCAGGAAGCTAGAAGATCTACGTCTGGTGTGCCCCATCTTTGGCAGAGGAGTTGGAACACCTCCGAGCGTAAGGATCATTCTTCCTGGTCCAGCATCTGGCGGCTCAGGTAGTCCGCCTGCCAGTTTTCCACACCCGGAATGTACACGGCCGACAGTGCCGGTGCGCTCCTCTCTGCCCACTTCAGGATGCGAGCGACCTCCGATGCTGCAGCTGAGCTTCTTGTTCCTCCTTGATGATTGACATATGCCACTGCTGTGGCGTTGTCTGACTGGATCCTGACTGACCGCCCTTGTAGCCTCTGAGACCATCTGAAGAGGCACAGCTTGATCGCCCGGATCTCCAGGACATTGATAGGCAGGCGGGATTCCTCTGGGGTCCAGCGACCTTGTGCCGACTGAACACCCCAGACTCCCCCCAACCTGTAAAGCTGGCATCCGTCGTGATCACTATCCAGTAAACCGGAAGAAATGACTTCCCGGCCAGAAGAGCCGGTGCTGTCAGCCACCATACCAGGGATCTCCAGACTAGGTGGCTCACTCGGATTTGATAATTCAGAGATGATGCACATCTGTTCCATCTGGACAGAACTTCCTTCTGTAACACTCGAGTGTGGTATTGAGCATATGGGACCGCCTTGAAGGAGGCTACCATGAGGCCTAACACTCGCATTGCAAAAACGGACTGACGACCAATTCCTGGAAGTCAGCTGCCGTACTGCAGCCCGAAGGGTCTGCAACTTCTCCACAGGGAGGAATACCTTTGCCTCTGAGGAATCCAGAATCAACCCCAGGTACACTAGGCGTTGAGTGGGCACCAATACTGACTTTTGCGTGTTTAGTATCCAACCACAGTCTCGAAGAGTCTGACAGGTAATGGACACGCTTACCTCTAATTCTGAGCTTGAAGGGACCTTCAGAAGAAGGTCGTCCAAGCGATACCCCGCTGTCTTAGAAGTGCCAGAATCAGAGCGAGCACCTTGATGAACGTCCTGGGTGCTGAAGCAAGGCCAAATGGGAGGGCCACAAACTGATAGTGGTTCTTCCTGATTGCAAATCGCAGAAACCTCTGGTGTCTGGAGTATATGGGCACATGCGGGTATGCGTCCTTGATGTCCAAGGAGGCCAGAAAGTCCCTCGGATGGAGCGCCGTGACTACAGATCGAACCGACTCCATCCGAAATCTTTGTACCTTCACAAAGCAATTGAGGGCCCGAGATCCAAGATTGGACGAACCCCATCCTTCTTCGGCACAATGAACAGATTTGAGTAAAAACCCTGACCCCGTTCCTGTTCTGGAACTGGAATAACTACCCCGCATTCCAGCAGACCCTGGACCGCCCCAAAGAGGGCCTCCCGATGGGTCGGTAGTAGCTGGTTGATTGGAGGTGACGAATCTGTCCGGTGGACAAGAGAGAAATTCTATCTTGTAGCCTGAGGAGATTACTTTGCAAACCCACCTGTCGGAGACTAGAGCTGTCCACTGAGTCGCAAATTTGCGAAGACGTCCCCCCACCCGAGAGCTGGGTGGGGGCAGACCTTCATGCGGATGCAGATTTGTCCGCAGGCTTGTTGGGTTTGCGGGACCAAGGACGCTTTTGTCCTTGGGCAGGCGCCTTGTTGGCCTGGGGTCTTTTCCCTGTCGCCCTAGGGGGACGAAAAAAACGCTTGCGTGCAGTAAAGGAGGACCCTTGCCCTTGGCGTGGCCCCTACCCTTGCTAGTTTGAGAAAGCAAAGTGCTTTTACCTCCTGTGGCATCCTTGATGATGTCATGCAGAGAGGCCCCAAAAAGTCTGTCGCCCTTAAAAGGCAGATCCAACAGGGCTTTCGTGGAGGTCTCGTCCGCAGACCAGCCCTTTAGCCAGATCAGGCAGTGTATTGCTACTGCATAAACCAAAGCTTTTGACAGCAGGGGAATAGTATCCATGTCTGACTCGCAGACAAACCTAAGGCCCTGGACCAACTGGTCAGACAAAGTTATCTCATCGGGAGGAGCATCTCGCTCCTTTAACCCCTGGAGTAGCAATCTTGCCCATTCAGTAAGTGTCTGAGACACTAGGGCCCCCGCCAATGCCGGGCGTACTGCCGAGCCTACCACTAAGTATAGGTAGCGAGCGAGTGCTTCAGCCTTCTTATCCACAGGGTCCTTGAAAACAGGAGCCCCTTCTACTGGAATTGTGGTAGCTCTATTAAGTCTGGACACCGAAGGGTCCACTATAAGGGGAGAGGTCCATTTCTTCAGAAAACTCTCCTCAAAGGGGTACCGTACCGCAAACCTCTTTGGGGCTGTAAAGACCCTCAGTGGGTTCTCCCATTCCTTGTATAAGAGTTTATTAAAATAGGACACACAAGGGAACACCTTAGCAGTGCGGGCAGGTTTACGAAACCCAAAGTGGACCGGAGTCTCTGCTGCTTCTGCAGTATTTTCCAACTTTAGCGTATCCCACACTGCAGTAATAAGGTCAGATACCAAAGCTGTCTCGCGCATTGACCTGGACTTGGAGTCATCCTCACTGTCCCGTCACGGTCTGCAGTCTCTGATGCGTCAGAATCTGGGCCATGAGCCGTAGCTGGACCTGGTTCTGCATCAGAATTATCCCCAGAAGCTTGCAGGGGACGGGGGCGTTTACTACCCCCTGTATTCCTGTGTGCTGCTTCCACCCTGGCAGCAAAGGCCTCTAGGATTGCCGTCATAGCGTTCATAGACACCTCAGGGGCACCAGCTGCTAAATCTGGTGTTTCAGGGGCGAAGACATCTGGCTCAGATGCCATGCTGACCACGCGCTGACACCCACAGGGCTCCAGGCAAGATATCAATAGGCCACCCTCCTGTGCTGCAGAGATGCTGGGTCACCCAGAGGACTCACCACCCTTGGATCGGTACCGCTATGCTGCCATGTGCTGCGCCTGTGATGCTGTCCCCCCGCTGCTGTGTCAGTCTGCTTCTTTTTTCAGCACTTCCTGTGTGAATTTCTCGCGCCAGTGTAATGCACCCTAGACGCCGAAGACTCTCGCAAAATGGCCGCCAAACGGCTGTATGGAAGATAATGTGGGCTCCAAGAAAATGGCTGCCGAGCCAAAGATAGAGGCCAAAGCAGCCGTAGACCACAAAAAGATGGCTGCCGTATGGCAGTATATACATACAGCGTGAATCATAACAAACATGGCCACCGATCAGTCGATAGAGGCCAGTGGGTGTGAACTACAAGAAAATGGCGCAGAGAGGTGATATATATCTATAGACGTGAAACTACAGGAAAATGGCCGCCAGGTAGTCACTAGAGGCCGAAACAGGCATGGACCACCACAAAATGGCCACCGACAGCATGGAGGGGGAAAAAGCACACACAAAGGTAAGCAGAAATGAAATTTTTTAAATGTTAGTTACAGCCAGCCCCGCTCCAGTGGAACCCCCTAGGTGACCCCCAGCACCCAGCAACCTTAGCTAGAAGCCCAGAGAGGAGGGAGGACAAGGAGAGAGGGAAGAAATGGGCCACAACCACTTACTTGGTCTCTCCAGGAATGTCCAGCCAAATCACCCAGCCGAGGCAGGGGAGTTTACTTACCTATCCTGCATGTATCATGCTGGAAGACATTCCAAACAGTTCATCGTCAGCGCACGGAAGGTGACTGTTGGCCAGGCATGCTGTGATTGGACCCAAGGGGACGATCATATGTATGCCCTGGAGCATGACGCTCACCGGACAGGCTGCTGCGACTCGGCCGTGAGGTCAGCCGAAGCTGAGCGGTCTGATGCAAGCCTTGGAGCGTAATGCTCACCGGCCAGGTTGCTGCGACTCGGCCGTAAGGTCAACCGAAGCTGAGCGGTCCGATGCAAGCCCTGGAGCGTAGGCTCACTGACCACCCGTGGAACGACGGGTATGTCGTGGAAAACCCAGCACGTAGCTAGGGTCGGCACACGCTCAATGGCTGAAACTGGGGAGACTACAAGGATCGAGGATCCAGCCTGTCACCCAGTCGGCAGTTGATCTCAGGAAACAAAAAACATAGGAAAATATATTTTTCCCCCGGACCGATGGGCCCGAAGGGAGCCATGTCCTACTCCTTGCTAGACAGAAAAAAACTGATCTGCGAGATGCAGACTGAGGGGATATACCCAGAGGGTCCGCCCCCTGGGCGGTACTGTAGAAGGTGTGATGCAACACTTTTTACAAGCTTTCTGCCTAGTCACTCCTAATTAACGGATAATACCCACTATGTCAATAGAGAAGCTGTGTCGGTCCATGGACAAAAGAGTAACTGTTTTTTTCCGTAAAAAACACGTTAGAAAAATTGCTGCGCAAATACCGTGTGAGATAAAAAGTTGAAACGACCACCATTGTATTCTCTAAAGTCTTTGCAAAAAAAACATATATAATGTTTTGGGGTTCTATGTAATTTTCTAGCAAACAAATTATGATTTTTACATGTAGGAGAGAAATGTCATTATTGGCCTGGGTGCACCAGAACGCCTGAAGGTGCTCCCTGCATGTTGGGCCTCTGTATGTGGCCACGCTGTGTAAAAGTCTCACACATGTGGTACCGCCATACTCGGGAGTAATAGCAGAATGTGTTTTGGGGTGTAATTTGTGGTATGCATATGCTGTGTGTGAGAAATAACCTGTTAACCACTTAAGCCCCGGACCAATACGGACTATAATGACCAGAGGAGATTTCACAATTTGGCACTGCGCTGCTTTAACTGGAAATTGTGCGGACATGCAATGTTGTACCCAAACGAAATTTGCATCCTTTCTTCCCACAAATAGAGCTTTCTTTTAATGGTATTTGATTGCCTCTGTGATTATTTTTTTTGCGATATAAACGGAAAAAGACTGAAATTTTTAAAAAATATATATATTTTCTACTTTTTGTTATAAGAAAAATCAAATAAACTAAATTTTAGTCATACATTTAGGCCAAAATGTATTCAGCCACATGTCTTTAGTAAAAAAAATGTCAATAAGCGTATATTTATTGGTTTGCGCAAAAGTTATAGCGTCTACAAACTAGGGTACATTTTCTGGAATTTACACAGCTTTTAATTTATGACTGCCTATCTCATTTCTTGACGTGCTAAAATGGCAGGGCAGTACAAAACCCCCCCAAATGACCCCATTTTAGAAAGTAGACACCCCAAGGAAATTGCTGAGAGGCATGTTGAGCCCATTGAATATTTTTTTTTTGTCCCAAGTGATTGAATAATGACTAAAAAAAAATAAAAACATTACAAAAAGTTGTCACTAAATGATATATTGCTCACACATGCCATGGTTATATGTGGAATTGCACCCCAAAATACATTTTGCTGCTTCTCCTGAGTACAGGGATACCACATGTGTGGGACTTTTTGGGAGCCGCGTACGGGCCCCCGAAAACCAAGCACCGCCTTCAGGATTTCTAAGGGCGCACATTTTTGATTTCACTCCTCACTACCTATCACAGTTTCGAAGGCCATAAAATGCCAAAATAGCACAAACCCCCCCCCCCAAATGACCCCATTTTAGAAAGTAGACACCCCAAGGAAATTGCTGAGAGGCATGTTGAGCCCATTGAATATTTATTTTTTTGTCCCAAGTGATTGAATAAAGACAAAAAAATAAAAAATTACAAAAAGTTGTCACTAAATGATATATTGCTCACACATGCCATGGTTATATGTAGAATTGCACCCCAAAATACATTTTGCTGCTTCTCCTGAGTACGGGGATACCACATGTGTGGGACTTTTTAGGAGCCTAGCTGCGTACAGGACCCCGAAAACCAAGCACCGCCTTAAGGATTTCTAAGGGCACAAATTTTTGATTTCACTCCTCACTACCTATCACAGTTTCGAAGGCCATAAAATGCCAAAACAGCACAAAACCCCCCCAAATGACCCCATTTTGGAAAGTAGACACCCCAAGCTATTTGCTGAGAGGCATGGTGAGTATTTTACAGCTCTCATTTGTTTTTGAAAATGAAGAAATAAAATAATTTTTTTTTTTTTTTCAATTTTCAAAACTTTGTGACAAAAAGCGAGATCTGCAAAATACTCACCATACCTCTCAGCAAATAGCTTGGGGTGTCTACTTTCCAAAATGGGATCATTTGGGGGGGTTTTGTGCCATCTGGGCATTCCATGGCCTCCGAAACTGTGATAGGCAGTGAGGAGTGAAATCAAAAATGTATACCCTTAGAAAGCCTGAAGGCGCTGCTTGGATTTTGGGGTCCCGTACGTGGCTAGGCTCCCAAAAAGTCTCACACATGTGGTATCCCTGTACTCAGGAGAAGCAACAGAATGTATTTTGGGGTGTAATTCCACATATGCCCATGGCATGTTTGAGCAATATATAATTTAGTGACATCGACTCGACATGCCTCTCAGTATATAGCTTGGGGTGTCTGCTTTCCAAAATGGGGTCATTTGGGGGGGTTTTGAACTGTACTGGCATTTTATACACAACATTAGGAAGCTTACATCCACTCTTCTAACCACTTGAAGACAAAGCTCTTTCTGACACTTTTTGTTTACATGAAAACAGGGGAGGTCTACTGCTAAAATGACTGCCCTCGATCTGACCTTCGCGGTGATACCCAACGTGCATGATGATGCAATTGCTGTTTACATATGACGCCAGACCGACGCTTGCGTTCGCCATTGCGCAAGAGCAGGGCGGGACAGGGGTGCTTTTTTTATTTTTTTATTATTATTAATTTTGCTTTTTTATTTTATTTTTAAACTGTTCTTTCCATATTTATTTATTTATCATTTTTATTTTTATTACAGGGAATGTAAATATCCCCTATGATAGCAATAGGTAGTGACAGGTACTCTTTTTTTGAAAAAACTGGGGTCTATTGGACCCTAGATCTTTCCTCTGCCCTCAAAGCATCTGACCACACCAAGATCGGTGTGATAAAATGCTTTCCCAATTTCACAATGGCGCTTTTTATATCCGGGGGGGGGACATTCCCTCCCACTGCTTGTAAAAGCAGTCCAGAGGCTAATTAGCCGCTAGGATTGCTTTTACATGAAAGTCGGCCGCTGGCTGAAAAGAATGATACCAGGATGATACCTAAACCCGCAGGCATCAATCTGGTATAACCAAAGTCCAGCAACATACCAGTACGTTGCTGGTCCTTGTTGGACATGTATTGTAATCTTTTTTTTCATGCAGCCTGTTGGCTGAACGAAAAAAAGAGATTGATCGGTGGGTATGCCCACCATTAGAATACCTCCCTTCATTCACCCACTTCTAATGATGGGCATACATGCACCATTTATATATGCCGAAGCATGGGGGCATCCTCCCGCAAAAGTTATGCCGCACACACATGGTCTGACTTTTTCACGGGCAAGCCTCCGTCGGAATTTTGACCGTATGTACGCAGCATTAGGAGCAAAATCGCTCCTCCGCCCCTGCTGCCCCCATGCTTCGGCATATATGCTCTTTTTTTTTTTAACTGTGGTGGTGAAATCACCTCCTACAGCACTGGAGTCGCAGGGATCAGGCCTGTCTCTGCGAACGCTGCAGTTATGTGTGTTGTGTTTTGTAAGTGACAGTGATCGATCGATACTGCACTTGGGTGGCCTGGGCTGGACGGAGGGGCAAAACGCAGGTGCTAGCAGGTATCTGGGCTGATCCCGCTAACACTGCGTTTTTGGGAACCCTAAACTGCTGGGGACGCTAGTATAGATCTGATCAGATCAGATATTGATCTGTTCAGATACTATACCACTAAGGGAGGTGTATGCTTCACGCGTGGGTGTTAGCATTACTGGCACTAACCTGATGCTGCCTGGGGCGACGCAGACCCTCTCTGACACTAAAACCTAATTGATATCACCCGCCGGGCGATCAGGGGGTTAAACCTTTATTGGGTTATATACGGCGGGTGCCCTGACACTATAAAAAGCAAACGAACTAACCAGCGTCACCCGTAACACTTATATGGTGATCACTGGTGAAAGGGTTAACTAGGGGCAATCAGGGGGTTAAACCTTTATTAAGTAATATATGGGGGTACCTGACGCTATATAAAAACCTGACGGGGAACCTAAATAACAAAATAACTAACTGGCTAACCAGTGTCACCAGTAACACTTATACGGTGATCACTGGTGAAAGGGTTAACTAGGGGCAATTAGGGGGTTAAAACCTTTATTAGATAATATATGGGGGTACCTGACCGCTATAAAAACCTGCGGCGAACCTAAAAAAAATAACTGGCTACCTATCGGCACCAGCATAACTAATACAGCGATCAGAAAAACGATCGCTTAGTGACACTGGCAAAAGGGGGTGAAAGGGTTACCTGGGGGGTGATCAAGGGGTTAAACCTTTATTAGGTAATGTATGGGGGTACCTGACGCTATAAAAATCTGCAGCGAACTTAAAAAAAATAACTGGCTACCTATCGGCATCACCGACACTAAGACAGCGATCAGAAAAACGATTGCTTAGTGACACTGGCAAAAGGGGGTGAAAGGGTTAGCTGGGGGGGCGATCAATGGGTTAAACCTTTATTAGGTAATATTTGGGGGTACCTGACGCTATAAAAACCTGCGGCGAACATAAAAAAAATAACTGGCTACCTATCGGCATCACCAACACTAAGACAGCGATCAGAAAAACGATCGCTTAGTGACACTGGCAAAAGGGGGTGAAAGGGTTACCTGGGGGGGCGATCAAGGGGTTAAACCTTTATTAGGTAATATATGGGGGTACCCAACGCTATAAAAACCTGCGGCGAACCTAAAAAAAAATAACTGGCTACCTATCGGCATCACTGACACTAAGACAGCGATCAGAAAAATGATCGCTTAGTGACAGCGGTGAAAGGGTTACCTGGGGGGTGATAAAGGGGTTAAACCTTTATTAGGGGGGGTTAGGGGGCTACACTGGACACACTCTGCCCTGACACTTTTACAGTCACAAATGTCACTGATTGCAGTGATCAGTAAATAAATGGTCACTGCAATCAGTGACACTGTGACTGGGGGCTGGGGGGTGATCTGGGGGGTGATCTGGGGGTGCCTGGGGGGGCGATCGTGTGCCTATGTGTGTGGTGTCAGTGTGCTGTTATGTGCACTAACCTCTATGTCTTCTCTCATGCGGCGCTCGGTATATGTTAGCGCCGCATGAGAGATGACATCACTTCCTCCTGCCTGTGTAAACACTACACAGGCGGAGGAAGCTTTTCATTCGCCGGGAGCGATCGCGAGGGGATGGCCAGAATCGAATGGCGGCCCCCTCATCACGGATCGCTCCCGAAGCGATCTCGGCCGCTCACTGTACCGGAGGGGGGTCCCCACCCATACGAAGGCAGGCACGTACAGGTACGTGATTGTGCCTGTCCGTGCCATTCTGCCAACGTATATATACAGTCAGTGGTCGTTAAGTGGTTAATATGACAATTTTGTGAAAAAAAAAATTTAAAAAAAAATCTTGATTTTGCAAAGAATTGTGGGAAAAAATTACAACTTCAAAAAACTCACAATGCCTCTTTCTAAATACCTTGGAATGTCTTCTTTCCAAAAAGGGGTCATTTGGGGGGTATTTATACTTTTCTGGCATGTTAGGGTCTCAAGAAATGAGTTAGGCCGTCAGTACTTCAGGTGTGATCAATTTTCAGATATTGGCACCATAGCTTGTGGACTCTATAACTTTCACAAAGACCAAATAATATACACCAATTTGTACTTATTTTTACCAAAGATATGTAGCAGTATAAATTTTGGCCAAAATTTAGGAAGAAAAATTACTAATTTGCTAAATTTTATAACAGAAACAAAGAAAATTTTATTTTTTTACAGAATTTTCAGTCTTTTTTCTCTTATAGTGCAAAAAAACAAAAAAAAAACAACGGTGATTAAATACCACCAAAAGAAAGCTCTATTCATGTGAAAAAATGGGCAAAAATTTCATATGGGTACAGTGTTGTATGACTGAGTAATTGTCATTCAAAATGTGAGAGCACTGAAACCTGAAAATTAGTCTGGTTATTAACCACTTGACGACCGCTCACTGTATATATACGTCATTTTTTTGAAGAGGGATATCTCGGTAACGGCAGCAGCTGCTGCCACAACCGAGATATCCATCTCTTCAGTGAGCGGTCGTGTTTACGATAATGGTGGTCTCCGCGGCGGATTCGCCGCGAGATCACCGTTATCGGCGGTGGGAGAGGGACCCCCCCTCCCGCCGCTCTCCCGCGCCCTCCGCCACTTACCGGAGCCGTCGGCAGCGGCGGAGGCGATCGGGTCCTTCTCCCTCTGTGGTATGGATAAGAGTGAGGGCAAGATGGCCCCCACCCGTCTCCATACCATAGCAGGGCGGAGCTGACGTCAAAACATCAGCTCCGCCCATACGTCTTAAAGGGACATTTTTTTTTGTCATTTTTTCAAATGACTTTTTTTTTATTGCATTTTTGTGTAAATATGAGATCTGTGGTCTTTTTGACCCCAGATCTCATATTTAAGAGGACCTGTCATGCTTTTTTCTATTACAAGGGATGTTTACATTCCTTGTAATAGGAATAAAAGTGATCCATTTTATTATTTTTTTTAAAACAGTGTAAAAATAAATAGAATCCAGTAAAATAAATAAGAAAACAAAAAAAAAATTTTTTTAAAGCGCCCCATCCCGACGAGCTCGCGCGCAGAAGCGAACGCATACGTGAGTAGCACCCGCATATGAAAACGGTGTTCAAACCACACATGTGAGGTATCCCCGCAATCGTTAGAGCGAGAGCAATAATTCTAGCCCTAGACCTCCTCTGTAACTCAAAAGATGCAACCTGTAGAATTTTTTAAACGTCGCCTATGGAGATTTTTAAGAGTAAAAGTTTGACGCCATTCCACGAGCGGGCGCAGTTTTGAAGTGTGACATGTTGGGTATCAATTTACTCGGCGTAACATTATCTTTCACAATATAAAAAAAAATTGGGCTAACTTTACTGTTGTCTTATTTTTTAATTTAAAAAAGTGATTGTTTTCCAAACAAAGTGCGCTTGTAAGACCGCTGCGCAAATACGATGTGACAAAAAGTATTGCAATGACCACTAATATATTCTCTAGTATGTTAGAAAAAAAACAATATATAATGTTTGGGGGTTCTAAGTAATTTTCTAGCAAAAAAAAATGTTTTAAACTTATAAACACCAAATTTGAAAAACAGGCAAGGTCCTTAAGTGGTTAAGTGCCCAGTGGTCAAGTGGTTAAATATCAATAAAAAAAAATATTTTCCTAAAATACTTTCACTTTTTTTTTCCCCCCACTATTTTGCAGCTCAATGCTGCTGACCAAGTCCAGCTTTTTCTTCTTTTTTTTTTTCATTCTTTATTTCTGTAACTTTTCTTTTTCCTTTTTTCCCATACCCCATAGACAATAGCAATAACATAATATTGCCCATCTCATAAAACATATTACATATTATACATCAGTAATATTTTCCTGATCCACATATGAAACAAAATATTAATTGTCTATTTCTCTACTTACTCTTCCCTCCCTCCCATTCTTTTACCCTAACCCCTTACACCCCGGAAACAATAACACAAAAAAATAAAAATAAATTACATTCTCTCTCTCCAGTTCCAAGTCTAGCTTTTTCAGTCACTTCACATCAGTGCATACTGCATTCAGCCTAGGCTGCACATCATTGCTCTGAACTGTCTTAACAACATTGGAATAGGCCGAAGTATTCTGTGTGAATACAGTCGCTTTTAATCTTCAAGAGTTGTGAGAGGGTGGCAACTCAGGAGCACAACTGAGATACAGTTGTCATTTCTGAACAAAGACCTTCAAGACAGGATCACCAGGCATTATTTTAATAAAAGTTGTACGATTGAAAACTTTTGGAATTACATACATACAGTAACTATGTTAATGCTAATTTAAGATATTAGTTTTTGGATTAAGATCTGCTTTAATGCCACATGCCACTTTCCCAGAGGGTATCTTTGACTATGTTCCATTTCTATCCTGTCTAGCTGTAATACAATCCACCAAACAAAAAATAAATAAAAGTATTATTACGATTTTGGTTCTCCTAGATATAGAAAAGTATTATTACGATTTTTCTGGTTTAAACTATATTTGATGTGCTTGCAATATTTATTTTAACCACTTCAATACTGGGCACTTAAGCACCTTCCTGCCCAGACCAATTTTCAGCTTTCTGCGCTGTTGCAATTTGAATGACAATTGCGCGGTCATGCTACACTTTACCCAAAGAAATTTTTATAATTTTTTCCCCACAAATAGAGCTTTCTTTTGGGGGTATTTGATCACCTCTGGGATTTTTATTTTCTGCAAAAAAAAATTAAAAATGACCAAAAATTTTGAAAAAAAAAGTATTTTTTTTGTTTCAGTTACAAAACGTTTTAAATAAGTACGTTTTCTCCTTCACTGATGGGGCTGCACTGACGGGCACCGATGAGGTGGCACCAATGAGGTGGCACTGATGAGGTGGCATTGATGGGCACTGATGATGGGCACTAATATGCGGCACTGATAGGTGGAACGGATAATCGTCACGGATGGGCACGGATAGGCGGCACAGATGGGCACGGATAGGCGGCACAGATGGGCACGGATAGGCGGCACGTATGGGCGCTGATAGGCAGCACGGATGGGCACTGATAGGCGGCACGGATGGGCACTGATAGGCGGCACGGATGGGCACTGATGGGCAGCACGGATGGGCACTGATAGGCGGCATGGATGGGCATGGACGGGCACTGATAGGTGGCACGGATGGGCATGGATGGGCACTGATATGTGGCACGGGTGGGCACTGATAGGCGGCACTGATGTACTGTAATGGATGCCAATCAGTGCCAAACAAAAATGCCTGCCAATCAGTGATGCCCATTGTGGGCACTGATTGGCATCCATTGTGGGCACTGATTGGCATCCATTAGGGGGCACTAACTGGCATCCCTGGTGGTCTAGGGTGGCATACCTGGTGCTGGCATCCCTGGTGGTCCAGTGGCATCCCTGGTGGTCCAGTGGGCATCCTCGGGGGGGCTGTGCTGATAATCGATCAGCACAAACCCCCCCTGTCAGAGGAGCAGCCGATCGGCTCTCCTCTACTCGCGTCTGACAGACGCGAGTGAGGAAAAGCAGATGACCGGCTTTTCCTGTTTACACTGTGATCAGCCGTGATTGGACACGGCTGATCACGTGGTAAAGAGTCTCCGTCGGAGACTCTTTACCTAGATCGGAGTTGCGGGGTGTCAGACTGACACCCCGCAGCAACGATCGCCGCGATGCGCGCCCCCGGGGGCGCGCAGCGGCTCAAAATCCTGAGGACGTCATATGACGTCCTGTCAGGATTTTGCAACCACTTTGCCGACGTCAATCCGCTATAGGGCAGGTGGCAAGTGGTTAAATAGATCAATATCTCAAATGATTTTACACTATTGGAGGCTCCATTTCTCCTTCTATTTTCTACATGTGGAGTCAAAACTGGGCATATAAACGGAGTGTGGCGTTTTACAGCAGCTGTTCGAATTATTCTTTGAACTTGTTTACCAAACACGAGAGTGAATGGCAACATCATCTGGTGAGTTTGTTTCTTAACGGAAGTTGATCTCCCATTCTTCACTCTGGTGGAGGAATTTGTGTCATCATATACACATATTGCTTTTGCACTCTTCAATAAGGACTGTCTTTTTTTTTGGTGTGGATTTATAAGACTATTTCACTATTTTTATATGTATACATTTTTTCACCATATATTTATATACATATATACATTTTTTTTATTATTAAGGACATTATTTGTCTTTTTTGGACACATTTAAGAGCTTACTGTGGATTATATTATATATACATGGTTATATATTTATGTTTTTCATCTTTTGTCATGTTTATATTATTTAAGTAGCCGCACTATTTTGGTGGATTTTTGCATTCTAAAGCGCATTGTTTTTGTATTTATTTGTTTATAATACTAACCTATTTATACTAACGTTAAAACCTTAATTGCTTTATGATTACATTTGGTCTTTGTCCTGTTTTTTTGATTTGTTAATTATTTATTCTAGGTATTCAAATTCTAGGTACTGTATATACGGTATATAGCAATGTAGCAATTATGGCCCTTGCTTTTAAGTAATAATATTGTCTCTAGGATACTGCATATATAGGCGATGTCTATATGGGCATATTGTGTATAGATGCCCTCCAAACATCTCTCTTCATTTCCAAACTATTAAAGCATAATTCAAATATCTGGGTACTATAACTAAATACCCTTCTCCATTTATGATAAATGGAGACAACCTTTCTTAACTTTTACAAAGTTCAAATTTTAATCCTGTAAAAGCTTACCCCTTAATGTGTTGGGAAGTATAAATTGTGTTCAAAAGCGAATTAATCTCCTGACTCATATACACCCATTTTCTGATATACTCATCTCCTGGGTTACCAGATTACAGTATATGAGCAATGGCAGCATAATATCTGATCAATTACATTCTGATTTGTAATTCAAAATTGAAAAGGCAATATAGATTTCCCACCAATAATAAGTTGTGACAATATGCTGGCATACTACATGGAATTGTGTAAAATTGAAACAATGCATTTATCAATCTCCCATCTTTGCACTAGGAAAATTTAAAACAAGAAAATATCCTCTTGCAGAGAATGAGCCATAGTAACTTTAAATTTAAAGCTTGTTATTGGTGTCTGTAATGAAAAAAAAACCCCAGACCCTTCCACAAATGGTCCATTTTAGCCATACAGTATCAGATTTTATTACATGCAGGTCTAAATTCCAGGCATGCATAATTTACTGTCTGTGTATGCCTAACTAAAGTGGGAAGATTATAAGATATATGAAAGAAGTATCAAGATTAATCGAAAACATTAGGGTTATAATAAATGTTTGAATTGGTTTGCTACTTAAAATGAGTATACCAAGGTTATCAGCACTTGCTCCTCTGCAGGACTACAGAACGCCTTTTCCTTATGTTATTACGTTAAAGAGAAAGGGATGTGGTCTTTATTCCAGCAGATGAGGGAAGCACTGTGTTGTCAGCTCACTACAGAAAGTATGGACCTTACTTATTTTTAGGCACATTAACAAAATCTTTTTTTCAGTAATTGCAACATTTTAACCGCTTCAGCCCCGGACCATGTCGCTGGCCAAATACCAGAACACTTTTTGCAATTCGGCACTGTCGCTTTAACTGAGAATTGCGCGGTCCTGCGACGTGGCTCCCAAACATAATTGACATCCTTTTTTTCCCCCAAATAGAACTTTCTTTTGGTGGTATTTGATCACCTCTGTGGTTTTTATTTTTTGCGCTATAAACAAAAATAGAGCGACAATTTTGAAAATGATTCAATATTTTTTACTTTTTGCTATAATAAATATCCCCCAAAAATATACAGGTCCTTCTCAAAAAATTAGCATATTGTGATAAAGTTCATTATTTTCTGTAATGTACTGATAAACATTAGACTTTCATATATTTTAGATTCATTACACACAACTGAAGTAGTTCAAGCCTTTTCTTGTTTTAATATTGATGATTTTGGCATACAGCTCATGAAAACCCAAAATTCCTATCTCAAAAAATTAGCATATTTCATCCGACCAATAAAAGAAAAGTGTTTTTAATACAAAAAAAGTCAACCTTCAAATAATTATGTTCAGTTATGCACTCAATACTTGGTCGGGAATCCTTTTGCAGAAATGACTGCTTCAATGCGGCGTGGCATGGAGGCAACCAGCCTGTGGCACTGCTGAGGTGTTATGGAGGCCCAGGATGCTTCGATAGCGGCCTTAAGCTCATCCAGAGTGTTGGGTCTTGCGTCTCTCAACTTTCTCTTCCCAATATCCCACAGATTCTCTATGGGGTTCAGGTCAGGAGAGTTGGCAGGCCAATTGAGCACAGTAATACCATGGTCAGTAAACCATTTACCAGTGGTTTTGGCACTGTGAGCAGGTGCCAGGTCGTGCTGAAAAATGAAATCTTCATCTCCATAAAGCTTTTCAGTAGATGGAAGCATGAAGTGCTCCAAAATCTCCTGATAGCTAGCTGCATTGACCCTACCCTTGATAAAACACAGTGGACCAACACCAGCAGCTGACATGGCACCCCAGACCATCACTGACTGTGGGTACTTGACACTGGACTTCAGGCATTTTGGCATTTCCCTCTCCCCAGTCTTCCTCCAGACTCTGGCACCTTGATTTCCGAATGACATGCAAAATTTGCTTTCATCCGAAAAAAGTACTTTGGACCACTGAGCAACAGTCCAGTGCTGCTTCTCTGTAGCCCAGGTCAGGCGCTTCTGCCGCTGTTTCTGGTTCAAAAGTGGCTTGACCTGGGGAATGCGGCACCTGTAGCCCATTTCCTGCACACGCCTGTTCACGGTGGCTCTGGATGTTTCTACTCCAGACTCAGTCCACTGCTTCCACAGGTCCTCCAAGGTCTGGAATCGGTCCTTCTCCACAATCTTCTTCAGGGTCCGGTCACCTCTTCTCGTTGTGCAGCGTTTTCTGCCACACTTTTCCTTCCCACAGACTTCCCACTGAGGTGCCTTGATACAGCACTCTGGGAACAGCCTATTCGTTCAGAAATTTCTTTCTGTGTCTTACCCTCTTGCTTGAGGGTGTCAATGATGGCCTTCTGGACAGCAGTCAGGTCGGCAGTCTTACCCATGATTGCGGTTTTGAGTAATGAACCAGGCTGGGAGTTTTTTAAAAGCCTCAGGAATCTTTTGCAGGTGTTTAGAGTTAATTAGTTGATTCAGATGATTAGGTTAATAGCTCGTTTAGAGAACCTTTTCATGATATGCTAATTTTTTGAGATAGGATTTTTGGGTTTTCATGAGCTGTATGCCAAAATCATCAATATTAAAACAAGAAAAGGCTTGAACTACTTCAGTTGTGTGTAATGAATCTAAAATATATGAAAGTCTAATGTTTATCAGTACATTACAGAAAATAATGAACTTTATCACAATATGCTAATTATTTGAGAAGGACCTGTATATATTAAAAAAAATTTTTTTCACAGTTTAGGCCGATACATATTCTTCTATATATTTTTGGTAAAAAAAATCGCAATAAGCGTATATTTATTGGTTTGCGCAAAAGTTATAGCATCTACAAAATAGGGGATAGATTTATGGCATTTTTATTATTATTAATTTTTTTTATCAGTAAGGGCGGCGATCAGCGATTTTTTTCATGACTGCGATATTATGGCGGACAGATCAGACACTTTTGACACATTTTTGGGACCATTGTAATTTTTACAGCGATCAGTGCTATAAAAATGCACTGATTACTGTGAAAATGACACTGGCAGTGAAGGGGTTAACCACTAGGTGGCGCTGTAGGGGGTAAGTGTGTCCTGGGGAGTGCTTCTAACTGTAGGGGGGATGGGCTGTGTGTGACACGGCAGTGATCATCTCTTCCGATTACAGGAAGCTGTGATCACTGTCCTTGTCACTAGGAAGACTGGGGAAATGCTTGTTTACAATAGCATTTCCCCATTCTTCCTCACCGTGAGACCATCGCGGGTATCCACGCGGGCTCACAGAGCGGCGGTGGCGTGCGTCCACAATGCCGCTTCTTAAAGGGGATGTAGATATACGCACTTCTGCCTGTCCGTGCCATGCTGTCGATGTATATCGTCCTGCGCTGGTCGGCAAGCAGTTAACCACTAGAGGCCCGCGCTATAGTCAAATGACGGCTACAGCGCAGACCTGAAAATCCGGGAGGCCGTCAATAGACGTCCTCTCCTTTGCACGCGCAGGGCGCGCGTGGCACGCGCTGTGATCACAGAGTCACTGAGACTCTGTGGATCACAGATCCATGTAAGGGGCTGATCACATGATGTAAACAAAGGATTGGTAATCATTTTTTTTTCTCCTCACGCTGACAGCCGATCACCGGCTTGTTTACAAGGGACATTGGTCCCGAAGAGGAAGGAGGCACATCTGCCTCATCAGTGCGCTCAAACACCGCCTGCCAGTGCCACCTGCCATTGCCACCTGCCAGTGCCCACAGTGCCACCTTAAATGCCAACAGTGCCACCTATCAATGCCCACAGTGCCACCTATCAATGCCCACAAGTGCCACCTATCAATGCCCACCTGTGATGCCAATCAGTGCCACCTAATAATGCTGCCTATCAGTGTAACGGATCAGTGCCCATTATTGCCACTCATCAGTGCCCATTATTGTCACTCATCAGTGCCCATCACTGCCACTCATCAGTGCCCATCACTGCCAGCTATCAGTGCCACCTATTAATGCCACCTATTAGTGCCACTTCTCAGTGCCCACCAGTGCCACCTATCAATACCCTTCAGTGCCACCCATCAGTACCACCTCTCAGTGCCGCCTATCAATGCCCACCAGTGCCGCCTATCAGTGCCGCCTATCAGTGCCCACCAGTGCCGCCTTTTCGGTGCCTAACAATGCAGCTCATCAGTGCAGCCCATCAGTGCAGCCCACCAGTGCCCATCAGTGCAGCCTCATCAGCGTACATCAATGAAGGAGAAAAATTACCTGTTTGCAAAATTTTATAACAAAATATAAAAATATATAAATGTTATTTTTGTTTTTAAATCAGTCTTTTTTATTTTTTTTAACAAAAAAATAAAAACCGCAGAGGTGATCAAATACCACCAAAAGAAAGCTCTATTTGTGGGAAAAAAAATCATAAAAACTTCATTTGGGTACAGTGTTGTATGACCGTGCAATTGTCATTCAAAGTGCGACAGCACTGAAAGCTGAAAATTGGTCTGGGCAGGAGGGGGGTTTAAGTGCACAGTAAGCAAGTGGTTAAAGTAACAAAAACATTTATTAATATTTTTTTATTTATTACTTCTGTTACATTCATATATTTTGGAATCCACTCAAAAGACTGCTAAGAATGTTTGTGTTTGACTAGCTGCTGAGGTGGAAGATCTGCCACTAGTTTCATATGTAGATTTGAACAAAAGTGTTAAAATGTTCCGATGATAATACAAATTCTGACTATTAATAAACAGCAAAAGATTACACTTACTGCTTGTACTGGTACCTCCAGAAACGTTATCTTTACCATCAGTGACAAGGTGTCCATAAGAGGAGTGAGCGTGATGATGATGATGTTGATGATGGTGGTTATGTCTACTGGATACTTTTGATGTATAACGTGTCCCTCCATTTTCTTCAAAGTTGAATATATGAAGATCACTGCTTTTAATTCCTGGTGACAATGGATACCTGATAACAAAACACAAGTACAAAGTATGGTTTCTGAGGGCACAAATGAGCTAGTCATTAAAAAAAAAAGTAAACATATAACTTTCCTAGTTTTGTATACAGCAGGGAAGAATTAGAACCTCTCTGTTTGAAGATTAGCCCCCAGTTTTATGTTTAGATGGAAAATGAGGGGAACATTTCTCAATGGGAACACAGACAGAAATAAACAAATTGAAATGGGTAAATCTTCCCTAATCAATTCAAAGCAAAAAAATATTATGCTTGGGATTTTACATTAGATGAACAGAATAAATTATAAGGCTAAGAAAAACTATATTAGTGCTAAAGTAATAAAATACAAAAACTTGCATTGGCAAACGAGAACAGGATACAGTACCCACATAAAATTTTTCTACCCATATTAATTTTCACCAGATACACCCAATAATACATTTCCAGGATGCTCGGAGATGCAAATGGGGACTCTGATCTCAAAAATAAGATCGTTTTATTCTAGGAGGATCATGTGATTTATAATTTTTATTTAACTACTTCAGAAACAAACATTTACTCTTATTGGTCTGGATTTCATTCAGAGATATGCCACAGTTACCAACAAAAAAAATGTTGAAGTCCCAGCATATTATGCATTGGTAAGAGAGATGAGGCTTTAAAGTTTTAAATCTTTTTTTTTTCATTTTCTAGATTTTATTTTGGGAAAATTATTATTCGAGATGAGGGAACAATTATAAAAAATAAAATAAAAAATAATAATAACCCCCCCCCCCAGCAAAGCATGATCCAATTTGCTCCACCAGGGGGAAAAAAATCCTTCCTGATCTCCCAAGAAGCAATTGGATATTCCCTGAATCAACTTTACCTACTGTATAAATGTTAGTATCCAGTTATATTGTGTACATTTAGGAAAGTATTCAGGCCTTTTTTAAAGCAATCTACTGAGCTAGCCAGCACCAGCTCTTGAGGGAGTCTATTCCACATTTTCACAGCTCTAACTGTGAAGAAACCTTTCCGTATTTGGAGATCAAGGCTGGGTTCACACTAGAGCATGGAGCGGCTCACAGCAGGGGGTCTATTGCATCTCCCTTCACCGGTTGAGGTCCGATTTCAGCCTGAATTTTTGGCTGAATTTGGACCTGAAACGGACCAAAAGACGCACAGGAATCCTGTCCAACTCGCACTGGAGACGCTCCAGAGATGAGTGAACCGGCTCCATAGAGAGTCGGTCACAATCTCATGCTATGCGAATTGGATGTGGGAAAACCCTCAGCCAGTTCATAATAGTGTGAACCCAGTCTAAATCTATTTTCCTCCAGACCCAAAGGGTGCCCCCTTTGTCCTCTGCAATGACCTTAAAGTGATGGACTTTATGGACCACTTATCCATTTACACATGTTGATCATATCCCCCTTTAATCTCCTCTTATCAAGAAAGAATAAATTCCCTTCCTCTAATCTTTCCCCATAGCTGAGCTTCTCCATGCCTCTTATCAGTTTGGTTGCCCTTCTCTGCACTGTCTCCAGATCCCTGATATCCTTTTTGTGAATTGGTGCCCAAAACTGAACTGCATATTCCAGATGAGGTCTTACTGATGATTTGTAAAGGGGCAAAATGATATCTCTCTCTCTGAAGTCCATACCTCTCTCAATACCAGAAAGGATTTTGCTGTTTGTTGGAGGACAGTCTTCTATCATACCCTCTAAAAGTTGTGCCGTGTGGTTTAAAGTTCATCACTGGGTAAGATCACCTTTACTCACTACATTTTTAACAGCTTTAATTACATGCCATCACAATGCTCTCTGCAACACCTATTTCAGTAGTGGAGACTAGTTATCTGCCACTGTTTGAGATCTTTAGCCCCCCCGAGGCCCCAAGCGATGGACAGCCAATGGGAAGCATCTACATCACCAACTATCAAGAGTGCAAATACTTGAGAAAGGACCCTCCCACACTGCAATTCAGAGGAAAGAGGATTCGGGCCCAACATGTCACATGACTGTGGATTGAGGTAAAACATTGGGGCATTTTCTTAAAACAAAATGAGACAATTAGCTAGACTGGACTGTGGTTTATAAAGTTAGTTGCTGAACAACTAACTAGAATACGTTTTCATTTTCAAACCCAGACTGCAGGAATGACAGTTGGAAGCTGAATGGTTGCCATGAGCAACAAGAAATGTTTCTTGCAGCACATTTCACACATCAGCCCATATGGTAAAGTACATGGCCCATATCAACCTATCAAAATCCATCTTGTACAGAAACAGAAAATGGTAAAGCAGACCTGTTTTTCTCCACATTCCCCAGTGTTTTAGTGAACAGATAAAAAGTAATCCAAAGGACACCTTACCAGTTCACTGTAGTGAATGGTTTGCTCCAACACTTTATCCAAACCCCCCCCCCCCCCAAGCAAGGGGCCTGTACTCCAAATAAAATCTGGTTGCTAAGGTGTTACAACACTTTACAAATATCACTTTTCTCCTTGCATTGTTTATTAAATCAACCTGTATTTATCCTGCCAGTTGGACATGCCTCACAACAAGACGTTTAATCTGCTATGATATATAATTATTAATGATAAGATGATGTTGTAAGTTACCATTACATGTTTTCCCGGTATAGAGAAAAACATAACTATGACTCAGTGCAGTGGAATTACACACCATTATTATATCCAACTGGATATGTTATTTTTCTAGATTAGGGATTATTATTAACACTTAAATTGCTTTCTGTGATACTTGCTTTATAAGTAAATTAACTGGCAAGTATTTTAAAGAGCATTGGTATTTTCAAACTATATTTATGAGATAATGCAGTTTATAATGATAACAACATGGATTGGGGTAAGTGTATATAAACAGAGAATGGAAAATATGGTGCCCAAAACAACCAATCATATGGCAGTTCTCATTTGTTAACATTCACTAGCAGCAAAACTGGTTGCTACCATTGTAGATTTACTGTCCTCCATTTTTTTTTAAACTGAATAGGTCTCTCTTGCCTCCACCCCCATTTAATCCATCTAGGGCTTTATTGGTGGTAAGTCGCAACCTTTCTTGCCAACTGTGGACCTGTTTACAGATCGATCTTTTAAATTTTATATAATTCTTTCTATATAATCCATTTGATAATATGCTAATATGATTTTTTCTATTGTCTATCTTAAACAGCTACTTTGATGTATTTGAGTATTTGAGACATACTTCCCCTGACGAAGCCCCGATGGGCGAAACATGTTGGGACTACGTATGATCTCCTCAGTTTAACATCTTTATAACCACCATATCAGTTATGCTCTATTGTAAAACTTTGTGAAAACGCTTATATATGTATATATTTTTAATAAATGCTTTGTATTAAAGGAGTTGTAAAGGTACATTTTTTATTTTCTAAATAGGTTCCTTTAAGCTAGTGCATTGTTGCTTCACTTACCTTTTCCTTAGATTTCCCTTCTAAATATTTTTTTTCTTTGTTTTCTTTGTCTGAATTTCTCACTTCCTGTTTATCCTCAGTAAGCTGTTCAGTAAGCTGTTCTGGATGACTCCACACCACTCGGATGATGGTGTGGAGTTCAGTGAGGAGAAACAGGAAGTGAGAAATTCTGACAAAGAAAACAAACCTTTAGAAGGTAAATCAAAGGAAAAGGTAAGTGAAGCAACAATGCACTAGCTTAAAGGAACCTATTTAGAAAATAAAAAATGTACCTTTACAACTCCTTTAATTGTCTAATAAATGAGAAAACTTTTTCTTTTTACCAAATGAATTGAGTCTTCCACTGTTGTCTAGATACCAATACTAGCACCGCTATAGTCCCCTTTACTTCTTCTCTCACATTTTGTCAAAAATTTGGGATGAGGTGCGTCATACTAGGTGTCTACCCTTAGCCAGACCACAAAATTTATCTATCTGAATAGAATTTACTGAATTACCAAGAATCTTTATACCTAATGCATTCTTAAAATATTTAAACTTAGATGTTATTTGGTGATAAGGAATTGCTTTAAATATGAAAGTGTCATAGTTATTATATAACTCAGTATAGAGAGCAATGTAGAATTGGCTGCAAATCCATCAAAAAGGTCACACTTTCAGTTTAGTTTCTTAATAACTTAAGACCCGGACCAATATGCAGCATAAGGACCAGGCCCCTTTTTGCGATTCGGCACTGCGTCGCTTTAACTGACAATTGCGCAATCGTGCGACGTGGCTCCCAAACAAAATTGGCGTCCTTTTTTTCCCACAAATGGAGCTTTCTTTTGGTGGTATTTGATCACCTCTGTGGTTTTTATTTTTTGCGCTATAAACAAAAATAGAGCGACAATTTTGAAAAAAATTCAATATTTTTAACTTTTTGCTATAATAAATATCCCCAAAAAATACATAAAAAAACATATTTTTCCTCAGTTTAGGCCGATACGTATTCTTCCACATATTTTTGGTTAAAAAAAAATCGCAATAAGCGTTTATTAATTAGTTTGCGCAAAAGTTATAGCGTTTACAAAATAGGGGGTAGTTTTATGGCATTTTTATAATTTTTTTTTTTTTACTAGTAATGGCGGTGATCAGTGATTTTTTTCGTGACTGGGGCATTATGGCGGACAAATCGGACACTTTTGACACTATTTTGGGACCATTGTCATTTTTACAGCGACCAGTGCTATAAAAATGCACTGGTTGCTGTAAAAATTACACTGGCAGTGAAGGGGTTAACCAGGAGGGGGCGCTGTAGCGGTTAAGTGTGCCCCAATTTGTGTTTCTTACTGTGGGGGGCGTGGCTTAGTGTGTGACATCACTGATCGTCGTTCCCTATTACAGGGAACAGACGATCAGTGACGGCTCACTAGGAAGCACGGGGAGAGGTTTGTTTACACTTGCCTCTCCCCGTTCTTCCTCTCTGTGACCCGATCACAGGACACCAGCGGCGATCGGGGCCGCTGTTCCCGCAGGGACGGTCATGGAGAAGAGGACCGGGTCGCGAGCGCGCCGCCGCCGGCGCACTCGCGACCCACGACTGGGCTCTTAAAGGGGATGTACGTCTATCACGGACGAGAAGAAAGCGGGGCTTGTTACAGTGGACGGCCGCCGAACAGTTAAGGACTGCGGTTGCATGACACAGCAGAAGACACCCGCTGTTTGTAATCAAATGTACATGAGGCTGCAGATGGGCCCAGTGTGGCTGCAGATGGGCCCAGTGAGGCTGCTGCATTTCTCATCCCAGACTTATACTCGAGTCAAGTTTTCCCATTTTTTTTTTTTTTGTGGTGAAATTAGGTGCCTTTGGCTTATATTCGGGTCAGCTTATGCTCGAGTATATACAGTAAATTCAATGTTTTAGGTTTAGCTGTGATTAAAAGGACCGCGGTCTGAGATGTAAAACTACAATGCTTGATTCCTGCATTCAGCGTGTATTTTGTTGTTTTTCATGCTCCTAGACATGTATGGGTGGAAATTCATTCTAGTGACTAGAACAATGAATATCCTAACCACCGGAATGACTTTGCATGTGCATGCTTCTAACTGTATAAATACTGTATGTTCCATGTTGTTTGCAAGGTCTGCTTTAGGAATCATTTTACTATAATCCGTATATCCAAGTAATTCACCACCTTAGATTTGTTTAGCCTAGAAAATCAGCATACATTTTTATCCAATCCTTGAATATGGAATTTCATACAACATTCAATTGTTACATAAGGATGGCTATATGCTTAAAAAATTGCTTTAATATAAATATCATAAACAAACACAAACATTATATTGCTCCTTAATAGACACATACCTTTAAACACAAGTGTGTATTTATTCTACAAATATATGACTTAATGCACATTGGGCTTAAGAGCAAAACAAAATGCTGAACGTGCCTAAATGCTTGGCATGTTTGAGCGTTAAATCCATCCAATGGCCATAATAAATTAACATTCTGGTCAAAGGAATCCATTAATATGCTCAAATGCTTGAAGAGCCTAAATGAGTGTGCAATACATGTCTTTAGGCGCTTTTTTTAAGCAGTTTTTTTCCTGCCAGGAGATGAGAGACAAACATCCTGTGTGCATGAGGTCTATATGTTTACACACTTTACCATGGCCACAACTCTTGCATTGGGTATCAAAGGTTAAACATTTCCACTCATTTTTGCTTCTACCCAAGGCCTGATGAGAAACAGTTTTGATGTAAAATTTCAATTTGAAATGTTTATTAATGATCATCTACATGTTCAGGTATTGTGTGCTGTTAAATAAGTTGAGATTGTTCTACAAATATTACTTTACACTTATGTTTTAACTTCTAAAATTACAAATACTTGACCATAGCTTCACTAAACATTTATAACAATGTTAGGGTAGTAGTGCAAATATAATTTCACATACTTTTTTTGTTTGGTTTTCACTGGCTAAACAGACGTTTAAAAGTTACTCAGTTAAACAGCCATCTAATTTAAACATTTTAAACAGCTTGAATATTCAGTGTGTTATTTACATAATTTCCATTTTGTCACCAATACCCCAGGATATATTACCATTTAATACAATTCATTTTAACAATAAACATTTTATCATAATTTGTGTTCGTTTTCTATAAACTCCGCTTTGAGTGATTTTTCTGTGGCTACAGTATTGTAAAGGCATTCATTTTAAAGCCACTTTTGTAACCTTTTATTTTGAGGAAAAGAACATTTAGTATACATTCTAGACCAAGAAAGAAACCAAGTCAAACACTAATGGTACAATTTTTGGCACAGTATGTGTTTCACAGGTTACATAATTAAACGTCTTTTCTTAAGGGTAAAGCACAGCAATGTGCCAAAGCCTAGATATTCACTGTATAATTAACATGTCCTAAAAATATAGGCAATGAAACCTAGTACTTCAGAGTAAGAAAAGAAAGTGGCCTAGTTTATATTCCCATTGTTCAGCTTAACTTATTAATGCAATCTGTAGACAAAAATGAGAAAAAAAAAACACTTTTTTAAACTTTACTCATTGTTAGTTTAGATATAAGTAACTGGGAAGATATTGGTGATTGCTATTCCCTAATGTGCCACATCCCTATGTATGACTAGAAAGCAAGAAAACCCCTAGTGGTGGGACTTTAAAGGCACTCAGTAGTAGTACAGTGAAGTATTGATAAAATGTATTTATTGATGGAAAAATTATTAAAATTGCAAACATGGAATAAACATGATATGAACAACTATAAATACATCATAACAGAGATACATGACAAAGCAGTGTGATATCCTTCACCCAACGTGTTTCATCTCCTTCATCAGGGTATAATAGGGTATCAATTGTGTCTATTCGAGTCATGTACATGTACAGTATAGATTCCATGTTGTGTTAAAATGAGGAACACTGTGGCATAGTGTGTCTGATAGTTTCACCCACTTTGCAGCTGTTATGGATCGAAGATTTAACTAGAAAGTCAACATTTAGAGGAGGCCACAAACAGTATTGCCCCTGCTGGGGGAGACCGAGAACACTGAGGCCAGATGGACAGAATCCTGCATGTAGGGTCACATCATGCACACAGAACACAGTCCTAAATTGGCTGGGTTCCAAAGTATGCTGGTTATAGGCTAATATTCTGTGTGCAGGCGGCCGTCCAGATGCCTCTGTGACCCTTCCATTTTCTTGCTTTCTATATATATTTAACAAACTACAAACAAACTAAATAAAAATAATTAAAAACTTAAATATAACGGCTTAAAAATGTAAATAAAAATAAAAAAAATAATAGCCACGGGCAACATGGGGAAAATATATAATTAGGGCTGAATAGAGTTAACTAAGGGTTAATAAGGGGTTAAAAAGGAATAATTTGTATTAAAAAACATACAACTTTTTTGATTTTAAGGTTGTTTTATGACAAAATATGCAGATCAAAGATCATACCTATGATCTTATATTTTTGTGCACAAAAAAAAAAACACACAATTAACCAACATTTCTCTTTTCACCCCCAGTCATTCCCATAGATCAACTTTTTCTTTCTTATGCTGCGTACAAACGACCGTTTTTAATGTCATTGAAAAAAACGGCATTTTTCTTGACGTGATTCTTCTCAAGCCTGCCTTGCCTACACACTATCGTGGAAAAAAATGTTTGAGTAAAGGAGCGGTGACGTACAACACGTACGACGGCACTATAAAGGGGAAGTTCCATTCGGATGGCGCCACCCTTCATGTTAGTAAAGTTTGTTGAGAGACGATTTGCGCTTTTCAGCCTCGTGATTTTCAGTCTGTTACAGCGTGACGAATGTGCTATCTCCATTACGAACGCTAGTTTTACCAGAACGAGTGCTCCCGTCTCATACTTGATTCTGAGCATGCGCATTTTTTTTCACGTCGTTAAAGCCTACACACGGGCGTTTTTCATGACGAGAAAAACGACGATGTGAAAAACGACGAGAAAAATTAGAGCATGTTCCAATTTTTTCTTGCCCATTTTTCACGTCGTGAAAAATGCTCGGAAGCCCACACACGATCATTTTTAATGACCATTTTAAAAAATGGCATTTTTCTTGTCATTAAAAACGGTCGTGTGTATGCGGCATTAGCACTACAGCCCTCAGGTATACTTTGGTTGTGACAGAACCATTTGGCGGCAGCAATAATGCAGAGACAAGAGGCATAAGCAGATTATTGGCCAGTGGCAACATGGTTTGTGAGCACCATCAACAGGGCCAAAAGTGGACTCACAAGGCACAGACAACTGTTTTTTGATTTAAAAAAATTGAGTTTCAGTCCACACAGGTGTGTAAAACAATTTTTGTATCAGCTGTCCACTGGCTGGAGTGTGGATTAATTTGGAGTGCTGACAGGCACTGAACCCACCCCCTCTGTCTGATGTCCATGGTCCTACCACTGCTTTGTCCTACAGGACTTTATCTTCCCTACTGATTCCATGTCATATGCCACAGCCTTTGCCTTTAGGACTACCTGCCATTTTGTTTTTTTTCTGAGAGATCTATGCCAAATGTTTCTTTTTACTTTGAGGATAGGGAGTGCATGCAAGTTAGTTCACCCCAGAACTGCACAGGAACACGCTTCTGTGCGATTCAGTGTGATGTGATTTTCAGCTAATTAATTTGAATGGGCTGAAATTGAACTAGATTGCACCAAAAGCAGTGCATGCAATACTTTAAAAAATGCACTGCAACTGGATGTTGTTAGGAATACATTGACACCCACAGCAGATCGCACATCCAGTGCATTTTGAACGTGGTGCTGGAAACGGGCAAAGAACATGGGTTTCCCTTACCAAGTTCTGGTGTGAATGAGCTCTTAATGTTAAGGGCTTTTTATGAACATCCTTTCCTTTTAAATGATGCAGCAGCGTACTGCAAACAAAAAGCAGCTACCAGTTCAGATTGTCAGCAAAAGGATATGCTGCAATTTAATCATCCAAAACTTAAAAAGTCCCTATCAACACAAAATAAAAACCAGGAAACTCCAAAAAATTTAAAACCTAAAATGTCACTAGTGACCCAAAGCCTTTTTTTTTTTTAGGACCAACTCGACTTTTTCTATGCACGTGTAGCGGCCTCCACTCTCCCACTCCTCTGCTGGCTGGTTACTGCTTGTCTAGGGGTATCCTGGAGGAGAGAGTGTGGGGTCACCACACCAAGCCTTCACTGTAGACGTTTGTGTGGTGTGAGCAAAGTTTCTTTACCTTCGGGTCGGTGTTTGGAGCCTCCACTTCTTCTGTGGAACAGTGTCTGCCAGTAAATGAGCCCCACACCAATAAAAGTCCAACACTCGCTGGGCCCCAGGGAACCATACATCACAGATATCCCCACCAAATTCAAACATGAGAGAAAAGCATATACCCGCTACACACGGAAGAACACCAGGCACCACTAGAAAACACAGAAAATAATTGTAAAATCACTTTGGCTGCCTTGATGGTAAGCCAGCCTGCTGGAATGTGATCCTTAAGCCTCGTACACACGACCAAGTTTCTCGGCAAGAACCAGCAAGAAACTTCCTGCCGAGTAAATCGGTCGTGTGTACGCGGCTATAAGGTTTCTCGTCAAGAAAACCGACAAGAATCTAGACGAGAAAAATAAAGAACCTGCTCTCTATTTTCTCGTTGAGATTCTCGTCAGCATGTTTCTCAACGAGAAAAGTGTGTGTGTGTACACTTACCTTTCGCCGTGGAAACCCGCGCATGCTCAAAATGACTTTGACGCATGTGCGGTAGCTTCCTAGGCATAGGTAGGGTGTAGCAAGATGTGGGCGATGGCATCGAATGTGACGAGCGCACGCTCGTCGTAGTGGATTACGTCTACGCGTTTGATCCATTCAAAGAACCGCGGGTTCTTTGAATCGAGCGTGTGTACACTCGGTCGGGACAAGTTTCTTGTCCAAGAATCTCGTCAAGAAAAACGACAAGTTTTTTCCTGACGAGATTCTCGGCCGTGTGTACGAGGCCTTACACTCTTCCCATGTTGCATTTGACATAAAATACTTCTGGCAAGATATCATATGGGTGGGGCAATTTCTCGTATATTGGATTTTATTTCATGCTGATTTTATCTGGAATTCTTGTAAGTGCAATCAATTACTTTATCAATAAATACGTTTTTTTTTTTATATGCTGCACTATGGAAGCACTTTCTTTCTTATCTCCGAGTTGCATGTAAGCGGTGAGGACTTAAGAGAGCTTTTTAAGTGTAGCACACGGACCTTTTCCCTGCCTTTGGCTCACTTGCAGGTCAAGGCACACCGCACTATATGCCCATACCCTCCTGTTTGAGGAGGTTGAGCGGTGTTAACAATTTTGGGTCCTGCAGCAAGGTATCTCAGAAGACTGGTTCTCATCTCCTAGAGTGTAGGGACAAGTCTCTATTTTTCCCCCAGGAAGGCGAATGTCCACACCACTTTAACTCCAACGCTGAGTTTATTTTTAGAAGCAAGTTCAAGTTCAGCAGACAGGAAAGGTGAATGAGAGAAAGGTTTTGGAGATAGGTCCAGGCACAATCTGGTACGATAGTCGCTACTCGATCCCGAGTAGGTTTAGCTCACCCGGATAGTCCCCTGTAAGAGCAGATCCTAACAGCCAGAGTGATGCTCGAACGTTCACTTTAGGTTTCCTAGAGATACGATCGGGAGATCCTCTGCCACAGAATCTTTAAGTCCCAAACTCCTCAGCTATTGCAACACAAGGACAGGTGCCAGTGATAGCACGTTGCAAGGCCTGTGATGGATCTTTGAATCCCTCCAGAAGGTAACCAGGCCTCTCTTTCACCGTGAACTCTCACCGGTCCATCAGAAAGGTCCTCCCCGGTCTCCTCTTCTTAGAGCGGGTCCACCCCTTCCCGGGCACCCTGGGATTCTTCTTTTGGTTATAGGCCCCAGCTAAAGGTGCTGGGCCCATTAGTGGAGTTGCAGCCCCAGGCTACAGGTGCCTGAGACTGATACACGCGCGCACACCTGGCATGGAGGGTCGGGTGGCGCGAACCGTTCACACTCCAGACTCCCGACTTCCACACCCAAAAGAATGGCGTCTGCCCCTTATGTATCCTCTCCCGGCATGCACAGCAGGCCAACCACGCCCACTATACTGTTGCCGAGAGAGGACACCCTAAGGCATAGCAATGTCACCCACGGTTCAACCCTGATCTGATATGGCAGTGCCACCTACAGGCCACAGGGAACTGCACATCAGGTTACATCACATAGGCAGAAGCGAGTACTAACAAATCAAAGCGGTCTGAGCCTGGCTACTAGCTCAGACCAACTCCTAAATTTAAGTACATAGCACCCCTGAAAAGTAAAGGGGCGCTACATACACCCCCCTCTGAAATAGACACTGTCCCCAGTGTCTGAAATAATTTCACGCCTCTCAAGCCTGAGCAAGCGCAGATTTATTTCCGAACTATGTCCAAAATTTAGAATTGTTGTGCCGGAACCAATATAATGGGGAAGGGCAGAAATAAAAGAGAGAAAGGGATAAATAACAGAGTACAAACATTGACATCCCATTCTCAATGTCACATTTTACATGGCATAATATACATGTTCCACCCCCTTCTAAACTACCACTCCACCCATCCTCCGGCAGAATTGCTAGTAGTTCACCTGCAGAGGGAGAAAAAAAACACAGCACACAAAAAAAAATCCTATCTAACCGCTATACAAAAGAAGTGAGCTGTCTCCCCAAAGAAAGACAACTCCCTTCACTAAGTGCTCAAACTTTTGCTAATTCTAGCATGTGTTAATCATTAAAGTTCTGCAAATCACCGCCACCTGGTGGTAGTGCAACCATCATCACATCTGACACTAACTCGCATGGAAAAGTATCAATGTTATAGAACATTCCTCATCTTGAACACGGCGACTTTCAACCTTGACCTTAGCTAAATCTACCCCAAAGTTCAGTTCTTTAAAAAAAAAACTTTCTTTCCGTTGGCTGAGGAGGAGATAAAAAAACACAGAACAACTCTCCGATCCTCAACAGAGTAGATTCCCTGGCAGGGACAAAGTTATATGTTCAGGCAGTTTGGTTTCTAGAGTGAGTAATAATAATAAAAAAACAAGTTCTCACTCTAGAGGTAATAGTGTGGGTCTGGGAGGGCAAGAGTTTTCCATTCTCTATCAAGTGTCTCGATGGAATACACAGCATCGTCTCTGTCCTTATTACATATCACCACCCTGTCCGCATGAATGTGCCGACCCAGAGTCCAGTCCTCCCGGCATCCTTTAAAGCGATCTGCCATGACAGCAGAACATCTGAAGTACCGGTGACCTCTCTGTACCTTCAGTAAGTCCCAAACGAAGTCAGAGTATCACCGGTCCCTGTAGGCCTCGAACTCAACGAGCAGTTCTTTGGGAACGTATGGGTATTCCCACCCATACTCAATGGCAATCTTTTTGTTGAGAAGCCGCTGTAACCGGGCTAAAGGCGGCATGGTGGCCCGATCCCCCGCTCCAGGAAGAACAATGGCATCTGGAGACCTCTTTAATGGCATGGGCTCTAGCTGAGGCATAGGTGGCCGCAAAGGTGAACGAGCCTCCACAATAGAAGACTTAGAGGGCTCCGGAGCAGGTAAAGCGGGCAGGGAGACAAGACCTTCTGCTGGATTAGGGGCTTCCAGCCGGGGTGTAGTTTCCCCAGAGTCCATGGGTGATTCCTCCCGAAAGCTACGGGGAGAAGTCACCAGTATTACATCCCAGCCCTTCTTAATAAACACCTCATCGATGGCAAAGTCATCTCCCACATCAGATGATGAGTCTATATCAGAGGTTTCATACATCTCTGCGGGCAGACAATTTCTAGCAGACACGGACACACTGCCTCCTGAGGGCAAAAGTTCCCGTTGGGCTGGCTGTCCGCACATCCCCAATGGAATGGGGTGCGAGCTTCTTTCCCTTCCCCGGCAAACTTTGTACTGCATTGTCCCCAGCCTCCTTACTGTCCCCCGACGTGCATCTCCTGGAGGTCCAACCGGTTCAAAGCTCCGGTTCGGTTAGGCGCTGGGGTGCGCCTCGACCGCGGCCGCGGGAGGCTTTAACATAGCCCACCTTCCTCTTGGGAGGTGGAAGAGAGGTCTCGGTTGTTATGGAGACAGCATCCACTGGGTTCTCCGTCGCAGGCTCCGTGGTGACGGGAACCTCCTCTTTGACTTCCTTTGTAGTCACGGTGGTGCGCGTGGGCATGGCTGTGGGAGCACAGGTTTCCTCTTCCAGAGTGGCAGCGCCTGTTAGGCAGTTTACCCGGTAGGCCCGGGGCTTTTACGTGGGTTGATCCACCTTGAAAAGGAACTCTCCACACTGGGTACATCTTCCAAAGGGCTGAAGCTGTAACACCAGTCCCTGGCACTTAGGACAGATCATGCCCAAGGCTTCTGCATTTCTGCACGTGTAAAGCGCAAAGCGGCCTCGAGACTTTATCTTTGAATCCCTCCAGAAGGTAACCAGGCCTCTCTTTCACCGTGAACTCTAACCGGTCCATCAGAAAGGTCCTCCCCCGGTCTCCTCTTCTTAGAGCGGGTCCACCCTTTCCAGGGCACCCTGTGATTCTTCTTTTGGTTATAGGCCCCAGCTAAAGGTGCTGGGCCCATTAGTGGAGTTGCAGCCCCAGGCTAAAGGTGCCTGAGACTGATACACGTGCGCACACCTGGCCTGGAGGGTCGGGTGGCGCGAACCGCTCACACTCCAGACTCCCGACTTCCACACCCAAAAGAATGGCGTCTGCCCCTTATGTATCCTCTCCCGGCATGCACAGCAGGCCAACCACGCCCACCATACTGTTGCCGAGAGAGGACACCCTAAGGCATAGCAATGTCACCCACGGTTCAACCCTGACCTGATATGGCAGTGCCATCTACAGGCCACAGGGAACTGCACATCAGGTTACATCACATAGGCAGAAGCGAGTACTAACAAATCAAAGTGGTCTGAGCCTGGGTACATCTTCCAAAGGGCTGAAGCTGTAACTCCAGTCCCTGGCACTTAGGACAGATCATGCCCAAGGCATCTCTGCACGTGTAAAGCGCAAAGCAGCCTCAAGACTTTAGCCGGATCCCTGTATCCGTCAGGGGGGCAGTTAGTGGAGCAACGTCCATGGATAAAACAGGTGGGAACACACGAGGTCCCGATGAAACAGGAATCCATGGGGAGGCAGACATGTTGCTTACTCACTAGTCCCATCTGTACTGTCCTTTGGCGCCAAAGACACCACGTGCAACACACTCTTGGCGGGGGCTCCTCCCCCTTCTTCTTCCCACTGCACGCAAGTCGCAGGCTTTTCTATTTTTGAGACATGCCCACAAACTACGCAGTTAGAAATACAGTTAGGCCTGTACCTCCATTTCTCTCACAAGTGGCGCAGTCCAAATTCTCCAAAATGGCCGACCTCCACGGAACCACACGGGGAAATAAAGTCCAACTTCTGGGGGGTATAGCTGCACAATCCCGGACCCGAGCCCCCACGTGTAGCACACAGACCTTTTCCCTGCCTTTGGCTCACTTGCAGGTCAAGGCACACTGCACTATATGCCCGTAGCCTCCTGTTTGAGGAGGTTGAGCGGTGTTAACAATTTTGAGTCCTGCAGCAAGGTATCCCAGCAGACTGGTTCTCATCTCCTAGAGTATAGGGACAAGTCTCTATTTTTCCCCCAGGAAGGCCAATGTCCACACCACTTTAACTCCAACGCTGAGTTTATTTTTAGAAGCAAGTTCAAGTTCAGCAGACAGGAAAGGTGGATGAGAGAAAGGACAGTAAGGTTTTGGAGATAGGTCCAGGCACAATCTGGTACGATAGTCACTACTCTATGCCGAGTAGGTTTAGCTCACACGGATAGTCCCCTGTAAGAGCGGATCCTAGCAGCCGGAGTGATGCTCAAACGTTCACTTTAGGTTTCCTAGAGATACGATCGGGAGATCCTCTGCCACAGAATTTTTAAGACCCAAACTCCTCAGCTATTGCAACACAAGGACAGGTGCCAGTGATAGCACGTTGCAAGGCCTGTGATGGATCTTTGAATCCCTCCAGAAGGTAACCAGGCCTCTCTTTCACCGTGAACTCTCACCGGTCCATCAGAAAGGTCCTCCCCCGGTCTTCTCTACTTAGAGCGGGTCCACCCTTTCCCGGGCACCCTGGGATTCTTCTTTTGGTTATAGGCCCCAGCTAAAGGTGCTGGGCCCATTAGTGGAGTTGCAGCCCCAGGCTAAAAGTGCCCGAGACTGATACACCGGGTGGCGCGAACCGCTCACACTCCAGACTCCCGACTTCCACACCCAAAAGAATGGCGTCTGCCCCTTATGTATCCTCTCCCGGCATGCACAGCAGGCCAACCACGCCCACCATACTGTTGTCGAGAGAGGACACCCTAAGGCATAGCAATGTCACCCACGGTTCAACCATGACCTGATATGGCAGTGCCACCTACAGGCCACAGGGAACTGCACATCAGGTTACATCACATAGGCAGAAGCGAGTACTAACAAATCAAAGTGGTCTGAGCCTGGCTACTAGCTCAGACCAACCCCTAAATTTAAGTACATAGCACCCCTGAAAAGTAAAGGGATGCTACATAAGGTTTTGGGGAGACCTCCCTGTGCTCAGCCGGACCACTTATAATCTAGTGATCATATCTAGCTGGTAAGCAGGTTGCATTAACTTGCACTGGGTGTGGAGCAGGACACTTTCTGGTTTAAGGACTATTACCCTTTCTTCACTTGAAGTGTGGTTTACTACACAGAGCACGGATTAGGATTCTCTGTATTCATGAGTTCACTGATTGTTACAGTAGTATTTAACCTGAAGTGTGTAGTTTGATCACATTTCTGAATTCGAAATACAGTACCAAGAAGTTGATCTCACGGAGTGGGGCTCCTGTAGCATGGTGCAAGGAAGTAACTATGTAGGCATTTCTATGGCAAAGAAATAAGAGAGTGTGAACAAGAGCTTAAAGTGATGTGACTGTGAAATTAAGCAGGGCAGGAAATCTCTCAGTTACAATTATAGTATTTCCATTTGTAGTGACCAGGTGTCCATATCTAGGTAATGCAATACAATCATCTTCTGGCACACTTACTTGCAAAAATATATGTGAAAACCACACTGCCTTGTCAAGGCCCCTCTGTGAAATGTGGTTACTAACAATGAATAAATTGAGGAAAGTTATGCCTGGAGGTAACACATCCTCCTTAAAGTTGCAGAGACACACCAGAAGCCTAGCTCAGTACAATGGCAGTTAAAGACCCCCAATGTAGAATTTGTTTTTTAATGACTAGCTGATAACTGTGCTAGGAAAGTTTAGTATTGTAATGTTGTGCGAAATGTCCTGTCCATGTGTACCTTACTTTAAAGGTTTGTAATGAATTGATTTCATTACGTGGTGACACATTTGTTTTTCAATAAAATGATTGGAGTAATTGCTTTTTTTATTTTGTCCAACAAAGTGCAACAAGCTAATATTATCCATTTTTTAAGTCAGGTATTTTCTGCTTTGATATTTAGCCTTCATTGAAAATTCACTCCGGCTGAATATATACACATATTGTAACAACTTGATTTATATTGAAAATTAACCAAGTCTAAGAAATAAAGTGAGTGGGATGTCCCAAACTATATAGCTGAATGTGAGTACATGACTGTCATAAATATATATTTTCAGGGACAAGAAATGAAATTTGGTATAATTGGTGGTTATCTATGTAAACATTGTTTTGTCCATGCCATTCTTTCCAATACTAATAGCCCTTTACTAGTACTCCAGGAATTCCAAATGTCCAACAAATGTCCTTCAGAGAATCAGATTTCTAGAATAGATACAGTAGCTGCATTCTTCTGCAAATCAAAATCTCTATAATGAGAAAATGTACAGGCTTCGAACAGCAAGAATACTTTGCAAGCGTAATTATATCAATTAGGCAATCAGAGTATTTATACAGCGCCTCTGTGAGCGATCCAGAAGGTAAATACAACCCTGCTGTCACTGCTGGTTCTCTAATCACTGTCGTTAATTTGTCTACTGAGTTCACCACTATGTCAGATTTTCCACTTAATCTTAATTTGTAATGAGATCACAGGCAGCTGTGCTTGCATCCAGACTGTTTTCTGTAGGTTGTATATCCAGTACATTATAACAATCAAATAAGGAAAATACAGTAAATTACTGCATATGTCATTTTTTTCCTAGTTGGCTTCATAGCTAAAAGGGGTTGACATCTGACATAAAAATTGGAACTGTTTAATTAAGATTATTTTATGTAGAGGTTTTGTACTCCCATAACAATTCCCAACTCAATGAACATTCATTTTAGAGATGAGATTATAATTATAAACTGTATTGTAATCTTCACTTGAAAAGTAGCATATACAGCTATTTGACCTTTTAGCCCATACTAGAACTGACTATCGCATAAGGCCAACTATGGCTGGTTATTTTCAAAAGATCTAGCTCAACAGTGTCTCCAAGGCCACTTTTTACCTTTTTTAGTTACATACATTTTGAGGGCCCTCAATTTTTCTCTATAATAGTCATGTGTGCCAAACCTCTGTGACCCCCTATTGTAAAAGTTAAAGCCCAATTGAAGTCTAAAAAAAAAAAAAAAAAGAAGAATGCACGTACATTAAATAGTGGGTAGTAAGCTTAAATACAAGTAGCTTTTTAGTGTAAGTAATACAACTGCTTCCCAGCATCGGCACCAGTTCCAACATTTTATTAAAGAGCTCTCTATTCAGAATGGAGCATGAGCTTTGGTGAAGGATAAACTCTGTTTACTACTCAGTAAACGGAGGGCACGTTGAAACCCTGTTTACTGATAGCAGCAATTTTTTACATTTCATTTTGGATTTTACCCTAAACTGAAATAGTTTCTCAATTAGACATAAATCTATTGTATTGTTAGTACTCATATTTGATTAAAAATACATATTGACTCGGCATTTAAGTGAGAGACTGACCTGCAAACAGATAGTTCTGGGGTGAAACTGCCACATATAAAGACTGCCCTGGACAATGTGTTGATCTTTGAAGTTTCTGCATTCTCCAAAGTCTTCCTTTAATAGGGTGACAAGACTATCCTACAGACGCCTTATGCTGTGGAAGAGATGTCACAATCCTCTGTTAACTACAGACAGCTGCACTTTCATTCTTTCTGCTTAAGTCAGTGCTAGAGATGTGAAGGCCCGGAAAAAAACTTTTTTTTTTTTTCCGTTTTTTTCCTGAAGGCTTTTTTTTTTTTTTAAATTGGAAACATTTAAAAAAGAAAAAAAAATATTGTGGAATATTTTATTTTAACATGATGAATAAAATATTTTAGGACCGGGTGTTCAAATATTTTCCAAATCATTTCTAAAAAAAATTTATGATATCAGTGAGGACAAGCAAGTCCTAGGTAACAAACTGAACCCTCCAATGCAAGAACAGTATGCATTTCTTCCTTTAGGAGGTGCTGTGCTGCTATTGTAACAAGAAAAAGGTTTCAGTTTTGCTTTTGCATGTTAATGGGTGTGTTTGGTTTGTTCTGTCCTTTTCACTAGGCCTCAAAATCATTGGAAGAAAATACAGAGTAACAAAAAGGACCTGAAAGTATATACTTAATTAAAAAAGGTAAAAGTTTACATTTATCTGATTCTGAATCCAGAAAACTGAATCATTAAGCTACATTAGTTTATCTTTATAAACTTTTGTGTAAATAATAATTTAATTACCAGTAATCTGGTTCTTCCCCCACCCCCCACACACAACCATAGATTAGTGTCTTCTTGCAAAGTAGTAATTTTTTCTTGTTTTTATTTCCTACTCCCCTCAGAAAAATGGTGAGACCAACATCTAGCATATGGAGGCATTTTCACATTACAAGTTCTTCTGAAAAGAAAAATGTGATTTGCAAATATTGTCAGATGAAATATGCATTTCCAAATGCTACCAGGAGGACAAAACACATTCTTATATGTAACAAGTGTCCTGTAGATATTAAAAAATCCTTCATGGATCGAAGGGAAGAGGACAACAATGATGACAATGCACATAGTTTTTCTCAACATTCTCGTAACAGAATGACTTTCAATCTTAAAAAGACAAAAAAGTGCTAATGTAGCATTCTTTAAAATTTTTCCGAAAATTTAACTGAAAAAAACGTTTTTTTTTTCCGAGCTTCAAAATTTCCGGAAATTTCACATCTCTAGTTAGTGCCCTTTGCTGCCTGAATGACAGCTTCTCTGACTATTTAGCAGCCAACACTCAAGCCTCGTACACACGGCCAGTTTTCTCGTCTAGAAAACTGCTGGGAGAGCTTTTTGCAGAGAAAACCGGGCGTGTGTATGGTTTCTCGTCGGGAAAACTACCGGGAATCTCAACGAGAAAATAGAGAACCTGCTCTCTATTTTTCTCATCGGGATTCTCGGCAAGTGTCTTCTGCCGAGAAAACCGTGAGTGTGTACGCTTACCTGTCCCAGGTAAGCCCGCGAATGCGCAATGAGACTTCGATGCATGCGCGGTAGCTTACAAGGGTAGTGTAGGGTGAAGCAAGATGGCGGCGACGGCATCGAATGTGACGAGCGCATGCTCGTCATAGTCGATGACGTCACCGCGTTCTTGCTATTCAAAAGAACGGCGGTTCTTTTGAATGTGCCGTGTGTACACTCGGCGAGCAAGAAAAGCTTGCCAGGAATCCCGTCAGGAAGACCAACGGTTTCCCGGTCGTGTGTACAGGGCTTCAGACTTTCTTCTTCTGTGATGTACTTAATTGGCAAACTCAACAGCTTCTCCACTCCCACACCTCTGAGCTGTAGGATGTGGAACCACTGAGAAGTTGCATTCAATTATTATTATTTTGTTAAGATTTGGATGGAATAAGGCTGAATTCAACCTCCCCCAGCAGGTTCCAGAGCTAAGTCCTAAAGCAGGCTAAGCCTTTTTAAAAAAATGCTTTTTTAAAAAAAAATCCTACCCAAAATATACCTACCCTGACCTTTGACCCTTACCTTGACCCTCATGCCGTGTACACACGACCGTTTTTAATGTCATTGAAAAAAACTGCATTTTTCTCAACGCGATTCTTCTCAAGCCTGCCTTGCCTACACACTATAGTGGAAAAAAATGCTTGAGTAAAGCACAGTGACGTACAACATGTACGACGGCACTATAAAGGGGAAGTTCCATTTGGATGGCGCCACCCTTCATGTTAGTAAAGTTTGTTGAGCGTCGATTCGCGCTTTTCAGCCTCGTGCTTTTCAGTCCGTTACAGCGTGGCGAATGTGCTATCTCCATTATGAACGCTAGTTTTACCAGAACGAGCGCTCCCGTCTCATACTTGATTCTGAGCATGCGCATTTTTTTTCACGTCGTTAAAGCCCACACACGGCCGTTTTTCATGATGAGAAAAACGACGATGTAAAAAACTACATGAAAAATTAGAGCATGTTCCAATTTTTTCATGCCCGTTTTTCACGTCGTGAAAAATGCTCGGAAGCCCACACACGATCATTTTTATTGACCATTTAAAAAAAAAAAATAATTCTCGTCATTAAAAATGGTCGTGTGTACACGGCATAACACTAACCCTGGAACTGACCTGGATCAAACCTTGATCTAGTTATTTTTTTTTGCATTTTTTAATTTGATATATATATATATATATATATATATATATATATATATTGTGACAGCAGGCAGGTAAAATCACCAGGTTGCATCCAGGATGGTAGATATGTATGTCCTAGATTCAGGCTTTATGCCGATTTATACCACTAGGGGGAGTGCTGGGAGTCTTGCAGGGGAAGAGTTAATGAGCACAGCTGAAGCAAGTGGGCTCATTAGGGCCTCTGCAAGAACTCCCAGCATGCTAAGGGAGATGCTCCAACCTGGAACCAGATCTGTGTGGATAGTCTGGGGAGTGTGATCTCTGTGCGGTGAGCCAAAGCCTGTGTGGTTATTGCTAAGAACTTGTAAAAGCAGGGAGCTAGGGACTGGGACAGCACAAGGCTGTACCCAGTTGTTAGTTAGGGACACCAACGTGTGTAGTGAGCGGTCAAGTTGACCAGGATTTATTTTCCTGTTTCTCTTGTTTTTGCTGTATTTTTTTGTCTGTATATAGTTCAAATAAAACCACACCCTTTTGTTTTCTCCTACCACTGTCTGCTGTGCCTGTTTTTGTGGGGTGAACCCATCCAGGGGGTCACACACACCCGCTGCTGAGTTAACCCCCTCACAGTTGGTGGAGAACCAGTGGCAGTTTTTTTTAAGCCCAGCATGGAGGAGATACTGAAACAGCTGGCTCTAGCAAATGCCAATCAGCAGCAGACAAATGCAGGTTTGCAAAAGAGCCTTGCAGCTCATCAACAGAGCCTTGCAGCCCAGCAGCAGACAAATGCAACTTTGCAACAGAGCCTCGCAGCCCAGCAGCAAGCTCAGCAACAAGCCCAGCAGCAATCTGAGGCCCGCTTCATAGACCTGTTACAGAAGCAAGAGCAGAGACTACAACAAATGGAAACGTTAATGCAGCAACATCTGCAGACCAGTGAGGCAAGTCGTTCCACTAATACCGCGTCCTTTGGGGTGAGACGTTTATTGACAAAAATGACTGGAGAGGATGATCCAGAGGTGTTTTTGACCACGTTTGAAAGGACTGCTGAAAGAGAAAAGTGGCCTAAGGAGCAGTGGGCTGGACTGGTGGCTCCTCTGTTAACTGGTGAATCGCAGAAAGCTTACTATGACCTAGAGCCTGACCAAGCAAAAGACTATGTGATGCTAAAAACTGAAATATTGGCACGGCTGGGTGTCACCCTGGCTGTCTGGGCTCAGCGTGTGCATAACTGGACTTTCCGGCTTGGGAAACCCCCCAGGTCTCAAATGTATGATCTCATTCACCTGAGCAGGAAGTGGCTACAGCCAGAGACTTTGTCCGCACCAATGATTGTGGAACGTGTTGTGATGGATCGTTTCTTGAGAGCTCTTCCTACTGCCATCCAAAAGTGGGTAAGCCATGGAGACCCAGAAACGGCCGATAATCTTGTAGAGAAGTACTTGGCTACAGAAAACCTGACTGCCTCTTCCAGAGACTCACGGACTTTCCACCCTAATACCAGACCATCCCCAGTGGCGGGTAAGATGATTCCAAGGGGTGAGGGTGGAGAGAGTGAGAGGGTGGGAGTTCTACCTAAGGTCTGGCGAGAACAGCCTGGGAAGTCAAGGGCTCAAGAGGCAGCAAAAAGGATTGTTTGCTACCGCTGCCGACAAGAGGGACATATTGCAGCAAATTGCCCGGTTGTGGATGAACCCATGCAATATGACTTTCTAAGGGACAGACGTCAGTCGCTGTTTGCGACAGTCGCATGCACTGCCATTCGGGGAAATGAGAAACATTTATGCAAAATGTGTATTAATGGTAGAAATGTTGTTGTGTTGCTGGATTCAGGTAGCCTGGCGACACTGATAAAGGCTGAATTAGTTACTACAGAGGTCTCTGGGAATAACAAGGTAGCTGTTATTTGTGTGCATGGGGACACCCGAGAGTATCCGGTGACTACAGTGTGTTTTGAGACCCCCAAAGGTACCCTCTCTCATCAGGTGGGGTTAGCGTCTCACTTGCCTCATGATGCCATTGTGGGAAGGGATTTTCCAAAGTTCTGGGAACTATGGGATTATCCTGAGCCCCCCACTGGTGCCCCTATATACCAGGAATGTGATAGCCAGAATTCCTCTGAGAGTGGTGAGGACTCTCCAGAATTCCCCTTATCGGTATTGGCCGGGGAGACTCGAGAAACTGGGGAGGAGCCAACATCCTCAGACGAAAACATGCCGTCTGTGGAGTTTTCTGATCTCGAGGTTCACAAGGAAAATTTTGCCATAGAACAGTTAAAAGACCCCACCCTAATAAAGGCATGGGAAAACGTAGTGGAAATAGATGGTGAGTTAGTGAACCCAGATGAGACCTACACTTACCCATACTTCATCGTGGAAAAGGACCTACTGTATCGGGTTGCTAAAAGGGCAGAAGAAACCATTGAGCAGCTTGTGGTGCCCAAACCTTACAGGAAGTTGGTGTTAGATTTGGCCCATGGGCACATTCTTGGAGGTCATCTGGGGACAGAGAAAACCCGAGAGAGTATTGCAGAGATTCTATTGGCCTGGGGTCATGAAGGAAACAGAAAATTATTGTTCCTCCTGCCCTGTGTGTCAGAGATCGGCACCGATGCCACACTTCCGTAACCCGCTGGTACCTCTTCCCATCATTGAGGTTCCCTTTGAGAGGATCGCAATGGATTTGGTAGGTCCGATAATGAAGTCCGCTAGGGGATATCAGTACATTTTGGTTACATTGGACTATGCCACCCGTTATCCGGAAGCGATTCCTCTCCGAAATACCTCGGCCAAAATCATAGCCAAAGAGCTATCTCTTGTTTTTAGCCGTGTGGTTATTTGTAAGGAACTGCTTACGGACCAAGGTACACCCTTTATGTCCGGGGTTATGAAAGAGCTGTGCAAGTTGTTCAAAGTGACACAATTGCGTACATCTGTGTATCACCCCCAAACAGATGGGTTGGTTGAAAGATTCAACAAAACTCTAAAACAAATGTTAAAGAAGGTGGTGGATAAAGATGGAAAGGATTGGGACTGTCTAATTCCCTATTTAATGTTTGCTATTAGGGAGGTACCTCAATCCTCTACGGGTTTCTCACCCTTTGAGTTACTCTATGGGAGACACCCAAGAGGGCTGTTGGATATCGCCAAGGAAACTTGGGAAAGTCAGAGTTCTCCCCACAGGAGTGTGATTGAGCATGTCGCCCTGATGCAAGATAGAATTGCACAGGTAATGCCAATCGTAAAGGAACATTTGGCCCAAGCGCAGTTGGCACAGCAGAGAGTGTACAACCGTGGAGCCAAGACCCGTACCTTTTCCCCGGGGGATAGGATATTGGTACTTGTACCTACGGTTGAAAGCAAGTTCCTCGCCAAATGGCAAGGCCCCTACGAGATAATGGAAAAAGTGAGCGAAGTGAATTACAAGGTCAGACAACCAGGAAGGCGAAAGCCCGAACAGATCTATCACATTAATCTGTTGAAAGCCTGGCGGGATAGGGAATCCCTAGTCGCAGAAACGTTGTCACCAGCTCAGTCTGATTGCGTGATTCCTGAGGTTGGAATAGCAGTCACCTTGTCAAACCCCCAACAACAGGAGGTTAAGGAGTTTGTGCTTCGCAACAAGGAGGTTTTCTCTGAGCTGCCGGGACAAACGTCTGGGGTAGAGCATGATATTATTACCCCGCCCGGTGAAAGGGTGAAGCTAAAACCCTATCGGATCCCGGAGGCCCGACGGGAGGCAATACGTGAGGAAGTACAGAAAATGCTTAAGTTAGGGGTGATAGAGGAATCCCAAAGTGATTGGTCAAGTCCCATAGTGTTAGTGCCTAAACCGGATGGGAGCTGGCGATTTTGTAACGATTTCCGACAACTGAACAAAGTTACAAAATTTGACACCTACCCCATGCCACGTATAGATGAGTTGGTCGACCAGTTGGGAACAGCCCGATACATGACAACTCTTGATCTCACCAAAGGGTATCGGCAAATTCCCCTGGCCAAGTCGGCCAAGGAGAAAAACGCATTTGTAACCCCTGACGGGGCGTTCCAATATAAAAGAATGCCGTTTGGTTTACAGAATGCGCCGGCAACATTCTGGCGGAAAATGGACCAGATACTGAGGCCCAATCAGAAGTATGCTGCAGCTTACCTAGATGATGTAATTATTTATAGCACAGATTGGGCCTCACATCTGCCAAAAGTGCAAGCAGTCCTAGACTCTATCCGGGAAGCTGGGTTTACGGCCAACCCCAAGAAGTGTACCATTGGACAGGAGGAGGCCAAATATCTTGGGTACACCATTGGGAGGGGAGTAATAAAACCCCAAGTCAATAAAGTCGAGGCCATACAGAATTGGCCACGTCCCAACAGCAAGAAGCAGGTACAAGCCTTTCTGGGAATCGCTCGTTATTATCGGCGATTCATTCCCCACTTTCCTTCTCAGGCTGTGCCCCTAACCAACCTGACAAAAGGGAAAGAGTCTGTCATGGTTAAATGGACCCCAGAGGCTGAGGCAGCATTTCAGTTCTTAAAAAAAGCCTTATGTAGCCAGCCAGTGTTGTACTCACCAGACTTCTCTAGGGACTTTGTCGTACAAAGTGATGCATCCGACGTTGGGTTAGGAGCAGTATTGTCCCACGTCTGGAACGGGGAAGAGCACCCAGTCATTTACCTCAGCAGGAAATTGAAGTCCCATGAGGTAAATTACGCCACGATTGAGAAGGAGTGTTTAGTGGTGAAGTAGGCTCTAGATTCCCTTCGGTACTATCTGCTAGGTAGGCACTTTGACATGATTACTGATCACGCTCCCTTAAAGTGGATGGCTCAAAACAAAGAGACAAATAGAAGAGTAAATAGGTGGTTCCTGGCCCTACAGGAATTCAACTTTACGGTAAAGCATCGCCCTGGCGTTCAAATGGGGAATGTGAATGCTTTGTCTCGAGTACATGCATGCCTGATTGCTTGTGTTCCAACCCCAAGGTTAAAACAAGAGGGGGTGGTATGTGACAGCAGGCAGGTAAAATCACCAGGTTGCATCCAGGATGGTAGATATGTATGTCCTAGATTCAGGCTTTATGCCGATTTATACCACTAGGGGGAGTGCTGGGAGTCTTGCAGGGGAAGAGTTAATGAGCACAGCTGAAGCAAGTGGGCTCATTAGGGCCTCTACAAGAACTCCCAGCATGCTAAGGGAGATGCTCCAACCTGGAACCATATCTGTGTGGATAGTCTGGGGAGTGTGATCTCTGTGCGGTTATTGCTAAGAACTTCTAAAAACAGGGAGCTAGGGACTGGGACAGCACAAGGCTGTACCCAGTTGTTAGTTAGGGACACCAACGTGTGTAGTGAGCGGTCAAGTTGACCAGGATTTCTTTTCCTGTTTCTTTTGTTTTTGCTGTATTTTTTTGTCTGTATATAGTTCAAATAAAACCACACCCTTTTGTTTTCTCCTACCACTGTCTGCTGTGCCTGTTTTTGTGTGGTGAACCCATCCAGGGGGTCACACACACCCGTTGCTGAGTTAACCCCCTTACAGTATATATATATATATATATTTTTACATACGTGTTTATTTACATCTTCATCTCCTGCAAGGAGAGCGATACAATGTATCTTTCTCTCTATTCAGAGACTGATCACTGTGATACTCAATCAGAGGCTATCACAGCGATCAGGTGACAGAGAATTGTGGAGTCCAGGACACCTATCGTTAGTATGAGCCCTAAAGCTCCTGGTGAAAGCCCACTCTCTGTGTTGGGAGCGTGCTGTATGGTGTCCAGCACAAAGACAGGTACGCAGATATAGAGCCTCACGGATAAAAGCTCACTTCAATGAGGCCACATATCTGCATACGGTAGGTGGGAAGGGGTTAAAGTATATGGGCTTAGAACATTCAGCCTGTTGAAAACTGCCTTAAAGACCGTATTCAGAGCATAGTGACTAAATATTCATATTCTGAATGGCCTAAGGTTATTAATGGTGTACCCCGAAGTTTGTGTACTGTATAAATAATAAAGCATTTGAGATTAGATTGGTATCATTTCTGTTTGCAGATGACACCAAGCTATGTAGTGAAACAAAGTCATTACAGGATGTCTCCAACTTGCAAGCAGATCTTAATGCATGGTTTCTAAGGAGACAGAAGAGCGCCTCTAAGTGTAATATTTAATTGATGCAAAGGCAAGCAGGAAATTGAACACTCACAATGAGATAAGGTATACTGTAAAAGGCTCATCTAAGTGACGATCCGACAGATGGAATCCTCAGCGCTTCCAGTGCAAGATGGAGAGGTGACTGCAGTGTGACAAGGAGATAGCCAGCACATACAAGTCGTTCCAGGTAAAGCTGGATGGAGAGTGGCTAGGAACACAGACACCATTGGCGTGTGACTTCACCAGAGTGAAGGGAATCACAGCGCATTTCAGAACATGCGCAAGGCTCATACAGCATATGCACGCTCCTTTGTCAAGTGATGATACATTGATGACATTTTTGGGCCTCAATAAATGAGATAGGCCGTCAATACATCAGGATTGATCAATTTTGAGATACAGCATGTACCATAGTTCGCGGATTTAGTGAAGTCATATATATTGTCCACAGTAGGTAATTGATACTTAAGTATTCGTATGATGATATAAGTTATGTTCCCGCAGCAAACACCCATGTTCTCCAGAGAGTGCACTTTATTGACTTCCAATACAGAACAAAGTTCAATACTTGCACAGATGACCCAATCCACAGAGTATATATATAATTCGGAGTGAGACCTATGCGTTCCTATCCATGCAGAGTGACAAAACTGACTGAAAGCCAGCTTGGATGTCTCAAATACTGGTCTGACCCTGGAGGGGGGGGTTTCCCATGAATACCCCCTCAAGTCTAATTACCATCAATAAATACCTTTTCTTTGGTCCTAAACAATATACCCTTTGAAATGTTCAATTAGGTTAACAGGCCACCTCACACACCTAGGTAGGCTTGCAAAAGATTAACACATCAAAGCTGTTATCTGGCCCCTCTGATATGTGTGATCAACAAACACCCTTTGATATGTATAATCTTGAATGCCTGTATGTAACACATATATACCGTGCCATGCATATAACACAATATATATAACATACATACACATATATATTAATATTACAACATATACCCCCACTTGGGTCGGTTCTAACTACTAGAACTGACCTATAAATCAAGCAACAAACATCATTATGATTTGAGGTACTGGATGCTTCACAATGGCTCATATGAAATATGATGCTGAGACTGGTTACATCTCTCTTCACCAGCAACTAAAATATTCCCATGAAACAGTTATTAGATAATATAACTTTAGACCATGACTGTAAAAGGATTCGGTAAACATCCGTGGCCTGTATAGCTGTTAGACCTTATTTCAAAGCTTGCTCTTGAGTAAATCACATCGCGATCTTGAATATCGCGCAAAAATTAGCTGATGTCACAGTCCATTCTGACTTCATCACATCTCTCACCATGTCACTGAAAGTAAAGCTTGGCATGCTTTGGGAGCTCCAATCCACATAAGTCCAGGATTCTCTTATCTCCAGGTTCAAAGTTTTCATTCTTAAAGATGCTTTTACACAATCACCAGCAAATCCGGAAATTCTTCTTCCATCTTTATAGTAAGAAGAACCATCAATATACCAGCAGTCCCTTCCAAGGTCAAAAAGGTTTGGATATGTCAGTAAAAACTCTGTGCTACAAACTATTTCCTTGCACTTGACATTCATGAGCTTCACCTTCAATCACAAATCCACCAATCAGGACGCTAGGTTCTTTTAACATCAAACCCTCAATATTCTCTGACAACAAAGCTGTAGTCCATCTCACCAGCCTTTTACAATTCACATCTGCTTCTTTCCATTTCCTATTTGAGCAATGAGGACCTTTTGTGTACCTGTCAATTAATTTGCTGATTGACAGCCACAATTTGAATTTGCTGTAGGCCACCCCTCATTGCCTTTAATAGAGCAGTTACTTGTATCATTCAGTCCATAATTCCACCAGAATGGTATACCAACATATATATATACCCCCACGCGATGGTTCAAATGGAATCAGCTTGACATCAGTGTCTATTAGATCTTCTATCCCGACAAAGCGGCAGTGGAAATTCTTGTCAGTATCTTTTCATGAAAGGTAGAAAGGTCTTTGTCATCCATATATGTCGTAGCCTTCAGCATATTATAAACAACTGATTCAACAAAATTCAAATCATGACTAGAGTGATGAATTTCACTTACCCCTCTTATAAATTTAGGAAAACCACCCAACATACTATAATTTATGCTTTTCCAAGTGTGAGGGGGTTAGCTCGGCAGCGGGTGTGTGTGACCCCCGAGATGGGCTCCCCACACAAAAACAGGCCCAGCAAACGGAGGTTGTGGTTTTCAAAATCAAAAAGGTGCGGTTTATTTTCTATTTACAGTGACAAAACACAGCAAAGCAAAAGAAACATAAACAAAATAAATCCTGGTCAACTTGACCTCTGACTAAACATACAGGTTTCCTAACTAACAACTGGGATCAGCCTAGTGCTGTCCTAGTCCCTAAGTCCCTGGTTTTAAATGTCCAAGCAAATAGCCACACAGGCTTTGTCTCACCGCACAGGGGTTCACTCTCCCTAGATAGTCCACACAGGTCTGGTTCCAGGCATGAGCTAACATCTAATGAAGCTGGGAGTTCTTATAGAGGCCTAAATGAGCTGACAAGCTTCAGCTGGTCTCATCAACTCCCTGTCTGTACGACGCCCCACACTCTCCCTAGAGGTATGAGTCATCCATGAGCCCACTAGCCTTATACAACTCTCCACCTAGTTGTATAAGTCGGCGTAAAGCCTGAATCTGGGCGAAATATATCTACCCCCCTGGATGCAACCAGGTGACTTTACCTTCCTGCTGTCACATACCCCCCCCTCTTGTTTTAACCTCGGGGTTGGAACACCAGCAATCAGGCATTCATGTACTCGAGACAAAGCATCCACATTCCCCATTTGAACGCCAGGGCGATGCTTTACTGTGAAGTTGAATTCCTGGAGGGCCAGGAACCACCTATTCACTCTTCTATTTGTTTCCTTGTTTTGAGCCATCCACTTTAACGGAGCGTGATCCGTAACCATGTCAAAGTGCCTACCTAGCAGGTAGTACCGAAGGGAATCTAGAGCCCACTTCACCGCTAAACACTCCTTTTCAACGGTGGCGTAATTTACCTCATGGGACTTCAACTTCCTGCTGAGGTAAATGACTGGGTGCTCTTCCCCGTTCCAGACCTGGGACAATACTGCCCCTAACCCCACATCTGACGCATCACTTTGTACGACAAAGTCTTTAGAGAAGTCGGGTGAGTACAACACTGGCTGGCTACATAAGGCTTGTTTCAAGAATTGGAATGCTGCCTCAGCCTCGGGGGTCCATTTAATCATGACCGACCCTTTCCCCTTCGTCAGGTTGGTTAGGGGCACAGCCTTAGAAGCAAAGTGGGGAATGAATCGCCGATAATACCCAGCGATTCCCAGAAAGGCTCGTACCTGCTTCTTGCTGTTGGGACGTGGCCAACTCTGGATGGCCTCGACTTTGTTGAGTTGGGGTTTTATTACTCCCCTCCCAATGGTGTACCCAAGATATTTGGCCTCCTCCTGCCCAATGGTACACTTCTTGGGGTTAGCCGTAAACCCCGCTTCCCGAACAGAGTCCAGGACTGCTTGCACTTTTGGCAGATGTGAGGCCCAATCTGTGCTATGGACAATTATGTCATCCAGGTAAGCCGCAGCATACTTCCGATGGGGCCTCAGCATCTGGTCCATTTTCCGCTGGAATGTGGCCGGCGCATTCTGTAACCCGAACGGCATTCTTTTATATTGGAACGCCCCGTCTGGGGTTACAAATGCGGTTTTCTCTTTGGCCGACTTGGCCAGGGGGATTTGCCAATACCCTTTTGTGAGGTCAAGAGTCGTCATGTATCGGGCTGTTCCCAGCCGGTCGATCAACTCATCTATACGTGGCATGGGGTAGGTGTCAAATTTTGTAACTTTGTTCAACTGACGAAAATCGTTACAAAATCGCCAGCTCCCATCCGGTTTAGGCACCAACACAATGGGACTAGACCAATCACTTTGGGACTCCTCTATCACCCCTAAGTTCAGCATTTTCTGTACTTCCTCCCGTATTGCCTCCCGTCGGGCCTCTGGGATCCGATAGGGTTTTAACTTCACCCTTTCACCGGGCGGGGTAATGATGTCATGCTCTACCCCAGATGTTTGTCCCGGCAGCTCAGAGAATACCTCCTTGTTGCGAAGCACAAACTCCTTAACCTCCTGTTGTTGGGGTTGTGACAAGGTGGCTGCTATTCCAACCTCAGGAATCACGCAACCAGTTTGAGCTGGTGACCAAGTGTCTGCGACTAGGGACTCTCTATCCCTCCAGGCTTTCAACAGATTAACGTGATAGATCTGTTCGGGCTTTCGCCTTCCTGGTTGTCTGACCTTGTAATTCACTTCGCTCACTTTTTCCATTATCTCGTAGGGGCCTTGCCATTTGGCAAGGAATTTACTTTCAACCGTAGGGACAAGTACCAGTATCCTATCCCCCGGGGAAAAGGTACGGGTCTTGGCTCCACGGTTGTACACTCTCTGCTGTGCTAACTGCGCTTGGGCCAAATGTTCCTTCACGATGGGCATTACCTGTGCAATTCGGTCTTGCATCAGGGCGACATGCTCAATCACACTCCTGTGGGGAGAACTCTCACTTTCCCAAGTTTCCTTGGCAATATCCAACAGCCCTCTTGGGTGTCTCCCATACAGTAACTCAAAGGGGGAGAATCCCGTAGAGGATTGGGGCACCTCCCTAATAGCAAACATCAGATAAGGAAGTAGACAGTCCCAATCCTTTCCATCTCTATCCACCACTTTCTTTAACATTTGTTTTAGGGTTTTGTTGAACCTTTCAACCAGCCCATCGGTTTGGGGGTGATACACAGATGTACGTAATTGCGTCACTTTGAACAATTTACACAGCTCCTTCATAACCCGGGACATAAAGGGTGTACCTTGGTCCGTAAGCAGTTCTTTACAAATACCCACCCGGCTAAACACAAGAGATAGCTCTTTGGCTATGGTTTTGGCCGAGGTATTTCGGAGAGGGATCGCTTCTGGATAATGGGTGGCATAGTCCATTATAACTAATATGTACTGGTGCCCCCTAGCGGACTTGATTATAGGACCTACCAAATCCATGGCGATCCTCTCAAACGGGACCTCAATGATGGGTAGAGGGACCAGCGGGCTACGGAAATGTGGCATCGGGGCCGACCTCTGACACACAGGGCAGGAGGAACAATAATTTTCTATGTCCTTCATCACCCCCGGCCAATAGAATCTCTGTAATACCCTCTCTCGGGTTTTCTCTGTCCCCAGATGACCTCCAAGAATGTGCCCATGGGCCAACTCCAACACCAACTTCCTGTAAGGTTTGGGCACCACAAGCTGCTCAACGGTTTCTTCTGCCCTTTTTGCCACCCGATACAGTAGGTCCTTCTCTACGCTGAAGTATGGGTAAGTGCAGGTATTATCTGGGTTCACTAACTCGCCATCTATTTTCACTACGTTTTCCCGTGCCTTTATTAGGGCGGGGTCTTTCAACTGTTCTGTGGCAAAGTTTTCCCTGTGAACCTCAAGATCAGAAAACTCCACAGACGGTAGGTTTTCGTCTGAGGAGGTGGGCTCCTCTCCAGTTTCTTGAGTCTCCCCTGCCAATACTGATAAGGGAAATTCCGGAGAGTCCTCACCACTCTCAGGGGAGTTCTGGCTATCACATTCCTGGTACATAGGGGCACCAGTGGGGGGCTCAGGATCATCCCACAGTTCCCAGAACTTCGGAAAATCCCTTCCCACAATGGCGTCATGCGGTAACTGAGATACTAAGCCCACTGGATGAGAGAGGGTACCTTTGGGGGTCTCGAAACACACTGTAGTCACTGGATACTCTCGGGTGTCCCCATGCACACAAATAACAGCTACCTTGCTATTCCCAGAGACCTCTGTTTTAACTAACTCAGCCTTTATCAGGGTCACAAGGCTACCTGAATCCAACAATACCACAACATTTCTACCATTAACACACATTTTGCATAAATGTTTCTCAGTTCCTCGAATGGCAGTGCATGCGACTGTCGCACACAGCGACTGACGTCTGCCCGTCAGAAAGTCACACTGCATGGGTTCCTCCACAACCGGGCAATTGGCTGCAATATGTCCCGCTTGCCGGCAGCGGTAGCAAACGATCCTTCTTGCGGCCTCTTGAGCCGCTGATTTCCCAGGCTGTTCTCGCCAAACTTGGGGTAGAGCTCCCACCCTCTCACTCTCTCCACCCTCACCCCTTGGAATCCTCTTATCCGCCCCTGGGGATGGTCTGGTCTTAGGGTGGAAAGTCCGAGTGTCTCTGGAAGAGGCCGTCAGGTTCTCTGTAGCCAAGTATTTCTCCACACGATCCACAAGACCATCGGCCGTCTCTGGGTCTCCATGGCTTACCCACTTTTGGATGGCAGTAGGAAGAGCTCTCAAAAACCGATCCATTACAACACGTTCCACAATCTTTGGTGCGGACAAAGTCTCTGGCTGTAGCCACTTTCTGCTCAGGTGAATGAGATCATACATTTGAGACCTGGGGGGTTTTCCAAGCTGGAAAGTCCAGTTATGCACACGCTGAGCCCGGACAGCCTGGGTGACACCCAGCCTTGCCAATATTTCAGCTTTTAGCATCACATAGTCTTTTGCTTGGTTAGGCTCTAGGTCATAGTAAGCTTTCTGCGATTCACCAGTTAACAGAGGAGCCACCAGTCCAGCCCACTGCTCCTCAGGCCACTTTTCTCTTTCAGCGGTCCTTTCAAATGTGGTCAAAAATACCTCTGGATCATCCTCTCCAGTCATTTTTGTCAATAAACGACTCACCCCAAAGGACGCGGTATTAGTGGGACGGCTTTCCTCACTGGTCTGCGGACGTTGCTGCATTACTGCTTCCATCTGTTGTTGTAGTCTCTGCTCTTGCTTCTGCAACAGGTCTATGAAGCGGGCCTCAGATTGCTGCTGGGCTTGTTGCTGAGCCTCCAGACTCTGTTGCAAAGTTGCGTTTGTCTGCTGCTGGGCTGCAAGGCTCTGTTGATGAGCTTGCTGCTGGGCTGCGAAGTTCTTTTGCAAACCTGCATTTGTCTGCTGTTGATTGGCATTTGCTAGAGCCAGCTGCTTCAGTATCTCCTCCATGCTGGCTTAAAAAAAAAAAAACTGCCACTGGTTCTCCACCAACTGTGAGGGGGTTAGCTCGGCAGCGGGTGTGTGTGTGACCCCCGAGATGGGCTCCCCACACAAAAACAGGCCCAGCAAACGGAGTTTGTGGTTTTCAAAATCAAAAAGGTGCGGTTTATTTTCTATTTACAGTGACAAAACACAGCAAAGCAAAAGAAACATAAACAAAATAAATCCTGGTCAACTTGACCTCTGACTAAACATACAGGTTTCCTAACTAACAACTGGGATCAGCCTAGTGCTGTCCTAGTCCCTAAGTCCCTGGTTTTAAATGTCCAAGCAAATAGCCACACAGGCTTTGTCTCACCGCACAGGGGTTCACTCTCCCTAGACAGTCCACACAGGTCTGGTTCCAGGCATGAGCTAACATCTAATGAAGCTGGGAGTTCTTATAGAGGCCTAAATGAGCTGACAAGCTTCAGCTGGTCTCATCAACTCCCTGTCTGTACGACGCCCCACACTCTCCCTAGAGGTATGAGTCATCCATGAGCCCACTAGCCTTATACAACTCTCCACCTAGTTGTATAAGTCGGCGTAAAGCCTGAATCTGGGCGAAATATATCTACCCCCCTGGATGCAACCAGGTGACTTTACCTTCCTGCTGTCACACAAGCCATTATGCAGCATCACCTCAGATGTTAAATCTATTGGTATCAATATGCATTATGTCATATGTACAGATGTTATAAAATTATTTTAGGTTTAAATGCTTCGCTCTGGTTTTAAGATAAAGTTCACGAAATAAAACATAAAAAAAAATATGAAAACATAAAATATATCAGGGAAAGGGAGAAAATGAAAAAAGGGCTTGGGGAAGTCCATTGAAAAAAAAAATGGAAAAAAAGAAATTTGAATGTTCAAGAAAAAGGTCCATTGCTTGATGAATATTGAGAGAGTGTCCATAGATTCCTTATATATTGTCTTATTCAGCATTTCTCCCCCCACTAGCTAACTTCTGTTCACATTGAAACGAGTTAATCCGGGGAACTTAAAGACAAAAATTCTCAGCAAAAACTCATTAGCAAAGTCCTTAGTATTTTTTTTGAAAGCAAAGTACTATTTACAGTTTACAGTCTAAAGCTAATTCACCCCCACTGCTAGAGAAGCGTCATTTGCATTCAAAAACAGATCTGGAGAATGTACATTTGCATTTATGACACCCTGTACAACTGTTCCAATAATGTGTCACGTTCTTTTCTCATCTTTTCATACTCAATTTTCAGGTGGTCATATTTCTGTTTTAATTGAGAAAATGGTATCCAGGTCCTTTTCTTAATATTATTTTGGTCATCTCTGTTTTTCATATTATTCTCACCTATGTTTGACCCAGAATTTGTCCTAAACACTGTGGCTACATCAATTTTGACAGCTTGCTCATTTGACTTTCTCCATAAATGATCTACCCTCAACAATACGTCTTTTAAATCATGGGGATTTGGGGTAACTAATAAAATATTTTGTTTGATATCTTCATGCAAAGCAGAAACATACTCATATGTACCGAGCCTCCACGCTCAAATGCAAGATTATTACTGACCAATAATTCCATAATAGTTGCTATCCTGTGTGACAATTCATAGGGAGATTCACTTTGCATTTGTTTGATCTTCCCATGAATAGTAACATCAGAACGTACACCATACAAAGCACATAATAATTCCAGTAATATGTCCCTTGTCCTCAGAGGCTGAATACAGATCTGTTTAATTCTCATCCAAAGACCATTTCCTATTGAATGTTGTAAAACTCTTTCTAAATCAGATGGGTTGAGATTGTACATATCTCTGACATTCTGCACGTCACAAAACCATTTAAAAAATCTGTTTAAATCATGGCAGGGAACCATTCCTATTTCTTTAAGAATTGCATCTAATTCTTTTGGTTTCAAATGCTTCATTACAAGCTGAACTTCACCTGTATTATTATTGTAGACTGTGGTGGTCACAGAGGGTGCGGCTGGCAATGAATTATCAGATTTAATATGAGGTTCTGTTTCATTTGATAGAAAGTTTGTGTTTGTATTTTGCTGCAGATTGCTTAATCCAAGATATGATGCATATCTGCATTCCTGAGATCTCTTCTCTAATTCCATAATTCTTAATTTTAATCTCTCATTTTCCTCTGATAATTCATCACAACGTTTAGATTTCTCAAGCAAAGCTCCACCAATGGTAACTGCATGCAATTTTAAATTTACTGTCTCAGTTTATGATTGGTTTTGTAACCTCTGACAAACATTGTTGCTATTTGCAACTGCATTCTGTAAATGGGCAATTTCCTCAACCTGATCATTCAAAGAACTTTCCATAGTTAAACAGCAAGATAACAAGCCCTGCAAAATGCAACCTTTTCTTTTACTTTCTGAAATTTTGCTATCAAAAACATTTTTCTCTAAAAATTCCTTCATTATAGTCCATGTCTGCTTACATTTTTCTGGAATTTCATGAGGACCGCCATGACGCTTAATACATTTTAATATCCATCTGTTAACTTTATCAGAACTGACACTAGCTTCACACTGAGTAAGCATTTTGGCTATATTACTAATAATTTAAAAAAAAGGAAATATTTTACTCACCGCATTAGTTCCTCTTTCAGCTTCTAGTTTAGGTCTTCTGGTACACGGCACAGTCTTTTTTCTCTTCAGTTCCCAGTCTCCAGAGAATAATTCTGTGGTTCCAAACTTGTTTAATCTTGTAGATCAGACTCTTATGTCACAACCAGACATTAGAGTCACAGCAAAGCTCTTTGGTCTGCATCAGACTTCTGTCCACCTCACAGGATTGTTGTCATCACCAACTTCTGTTATTAAGTACTGAAAATGCGCTTCTGGTTGCTTGAACGGCACCAATGTAGTGAAGTCATATAAATTGTCCACGGTAGGTAATTGATACTTAAGTATTAGTATGATGATATAAGTTATGTTCCCGCAGCAAACACCCAAGTTCTCCAGAGAGTGCACTTTATTGACTTCCAATACAGAACAAAGTTCAATACTTGCACAGATGACCCAATCCACAGAGTATATATATAATTCAGAGTGCGACCTATGCCTTCCTATCCATGCAGAGTGACAAAACTGACTGAAGGCCAGCTTGGATGTCTCAAATACTGGTCAGACCCTGGAGGGGGGGGTTTCCCATGAATACCCCCTCAAGTCTAATTACCATCAATATATACCTTTTCTTTGGTCCTAAACAATATACCCTTTGAAATGTTCAATTAGGTTAACAGGCCACCTCACACACCTAGGTAGGCTTGCAAAAGATTAACACATCAAAGCTGTTATCTGGCCCCTCTGATATGTGTGATCAACAAACACCCTTTGATATGTATAATCTTGAATGCCTGTATGTAACACATATATACCGTGTCATACATATAACACAATATATATAACATACATACACATATATATTAATATTACAACAGCGGACTCTAAAACTTTCCTACAGACTAAATAATATGCACTGATTTGGGTTATTTTCACCAAAGAAATGTAGCACAATACATTTTGGCCTAAATTCATGAAGAAAGATTATTTATTTGCAAAATTTTGTAACAGAAACAAATAAAAACATGTTTTTTTTTCAAAACCTTCTGTATTTTTTCACTTATTTAGCAAAAAAAAACAAACAAACTCAGTGGTGATTAAATACCACCAAAAGAAAGCTATATTTGTGTGAACAAAATTATATAAATTTTGTTTGGGTACAGTGTTGCATGACCACGCAATTGTCATACAAACTGTGACAGTGCTGAAAGCTGAATATTGACCGGAGCAGGAAGGGGGTAAAAGTGCCCTGTATTACCACTTGCCGACCACCCGCCGCAGTTATACCGTGGCAAGGTGGCTCGGCTGCGCGAATGGCTGTAGGTGTACATCAGGTCCTGCACTCGCTTTTGTGGGCGCGCTCCCATTCGCCAGTGAGGGAGCCAATCAGTGGGTCCAGCGGACTTGATGTCCATCGGCCACCCGCGATCGTTCCCTGCAATGACAGAACAGGGATCTGCCTGTGTAAATAAGGCAAGTCTCCATTCTAACAGATCACACAGATCCTGTCTTTCTGCTATGCAGGAAGACAGATCTGTGTGTTGTCACAGTGAGCCCATACAGTTAGAACACACAGTGAGGGAACACAGTTAACCCTTTGATCGCCCCTGATGTTAACCCCTTCCCTGCCAGTGTCATTAGTTCAATAACAGTGCATATTTTTAGCACTGATTACTGTAGTAATGTCACTGGTTCCCAAAAAAGTGTAAACAATGTCTGTTAGGTGTCCAATCTGTCCGCCACAATGTCGCAGTCCCGCTAAAAATCACTGATCACCGCCATTACTAGTTATAAAAATGCCATAAATATATTCCCTATTTTGTAGACGCAATAACTTTTGCGCAAACCATTCTATATATACGCTTATTGGGATTTTTTTTCCAAGAATATGTAGCAGAATACATATTGGCCTAAACTGATGAATAAATGTTTTTTTTTGGAAATGCTTCATAGCAGAAAGTAAAAAAAAATTGGGTTTCTTTCCTGCTTTTGTAGTAGTCATAATGCTGTGAAACTACTGATTATGTAAGTTACATTTATTTAGTTAACAAGGCTTTTATGTATGTCTGAATTATGTAGGAAAAGATTTCCAGCTGTTATGATTCAGTTGTTGGGGGGGGGACTGATGTAATAAGTATTGAAGAGAGAAGCTGGACATACAGAATGATGAATACCAGTGGCGGTGCGTCCATAGAGGGCGCTGGAGCGCCGCCCCCTCTCGCTCCTGCACCGCCACTGAAAAACAATACATAGGTTCATGCATTGCATGAACCTATGTATTGTCACCGCTGCCGCTCACTATTCAGATGGCCGGCCCCCTGGCGAGCGCCGGCCATCTGAATTAGAGCAGTGGCCGGCGGTGGGTGTGTTTTGGAAGTGTCTATCAGAACCAGCGGCTCTGATAGGCTTTCCGATTACAGCCCTCAGCCTGTATTCGGCTTCCAAATAGTTCACCAAAGGAACGCACGGGGGGTGCGTTCCTTGGTGAACACTAACAGGTGTTTCAGCCAATCAGGTTCACCGGATCTGGTTACCGGTAACCTGATTGGCTGAAGCGACATCGAGGGCGGGAGAAGACAAGGACGACGGAGTTGACCCGAGGAAGGTAAGTGTAGGGCTGGGGGGGGACTGGCTGCATTTAGGGGGAACTGGCTGTATATGGGGACACACTGGCTGCATTTGGGGACAAACTGGCTGTATATGGGGACACACTGGCTGTATATGGGGAACATACTGGCTGTATATGGGGACACACTGGCTGTATATGGGGACACACTGGCTGCATTTGGGGACAAACTGGCTGCATTTGGGGGAACTGGCTGCATTTGGGGACACACTGGCTGCATTTGGGGACACACTGGCTGTATATGGGGACAAACTGGCTGTTGTGTTACACTATGCGATTATTCTTGCTCTGTGTCTTTAAGATCTGTCCCCTTCTTTCTAGCTGAACTCTCTCTCTCACCGTAGTTCTTTATATATCTCCTCCACTTCCTGATTCTGGTCATTACTCCTGTATATCTTCCATGCTAAACATCTTACATGTGGCTTACAACTGCAACGTTTTTCTACCTATGAATATCCATCATTAAACGGAACATTCGAAAGGATTCATCGTCTGTCGTCCTAACTGTGAGTTTATTCCTTGAGTTAAACTGCCTGTATCGATGCAAGGGATGAATATCAAACCAGCTTGAGTAAGGCCTACTTAAACCTGGAGATGAACTTTATCGCTTTGTAGTTGAGACAGAACAGTAGAAAAACGGAGTTTCACAGCCTAATTACAAGATTTCTGCATGTCAGTACTGAAACAGACAAAATTTACTGCCCTCATAGCAAGACAGAAGGGACAGAGCAGCACATGGCAGCCTTATAGCCTGAGACAATCTGCACAGTGTCATATTTCAGCACACAGATCCTGCCTGCTTTCACAGTCAGTCTGCTATCATGAGTGACCAAGCTTCTGCATGTGAACTCACATCTCCTTCCTCACAAGTTCCTGAAGAAACTGAGTTACCCAAACGCTCAGTTAAACCCACTTGGAAAGTAATGGAGAATTATGAAGCTTCAAGGACTGAATTGTCAAATAGCTTGGAATTAGTCTGGGAGAAAATCCTTGCTGAAGCCAATACAGTGTCTGTTGAACGTGAACTACTGACACTAGAGGGCGCCATTAAACAACTTTCTGCCTCATATGAGCTTTATCAGCTTACCAGCATCAAATTCACTAATGTCTTACAAAACATGAAGTCAGAAAATGTGATGATGCAATTAAAGCGTGTCAATGCTCTCAATATTGAAAGAGACAGTTTTATCCAGCAAACCAGATTAAAGGCAGAAGCAAAAATAAAGCTGTTACAGGACACTGCATCTCACAGATCTGTTTCCACCAGACGTTCTAAAAACTCATCAAGATCCCATAGTTCAAGATACTCAACACTCAGTGAGCGACTTATTAATGCCCGCGCTGAAGTGGAAGCCAGCAAAGTGCAGGTGGCATATGCAGAAAAAAGAGCAGAGTTGTAAGCTCAAAGGGCAGAGTTGGAAGCGCAGTCAGCACGTCAAAGAGCAGAGTTGGAAGCGCAGTCAGCACGTCAAAGAGCAGAGTCGGAAGCGCAGTCAGCACGTCAAAGAGCAGAGTTGGAAGCTCAGAGAGCAGAGTCGGAAGCGCAGTCAGCACGTGAAAGAGCAGAGTTGGAAGCGAGGTCAGCACGTCAGAGAGCAGAGTCGGAAGCGCAGTCAGCACGTCAAAGAGCAGAGTTGGAAGCTCAGAGAGCAGAGTCGGAAGCTCAGTCAGCACGTCAAAGAGCAACAATGGAAACCTTAAATGAACAGTGTAAACATGACGCAGCTATGGCAAAGCTAAGGGTCCTACAGCAAGCTATCAGTGCAGACGAAGGTGCAAGTGAGAAAGACAGCATTAACCTAAACATAGCAGATATGGAAGACCCCCTCAAATGCACTAAAGACTATGTCCTAAGCCACTGCAGTGCACACTCCATTGTCTCCAATGCTCCCGACTACATAGAGACTCCTTCACAGCTTCAAGTTAAAGAGGTTCCAGCAACTTCCTGCACTCAAAATCACTCCACTGCATTTCCTACCTGCCTACCTTGCCTGCCTTCATACGTCACAGAGCATCAGCGCAAGCTTCAAGCAAGTCATCAATCTCCAGTCATCGGTACAGCCTTGAATCAACGTACCATTGGAACAACTGACTTCAAGCAAGCAACTCACCTGGATGCATCTGCTGCACCATATTTCCCTGTGTCCTTTAACAACAATGTCAAAGATAACGCAATCAGCACCATACAGCCAACAGCATCTCACATAAAGGCGGAGACAACTGAGACAGAAGAGTTTGTGAGATACATGCTTCGCAGAGAGCTCACAAAGACTGGTCTTACAAGTTTTGATGACCAACCTGAGAACTACAGAAGTTGGAAATGTGCCTTCAGAACTACAATCAGCAATATTGGCATTACAGCTGATCAAGAATTGAATCTGCTGATCAAATGGCTTGGTCCTCTATCTGCTGCACGTGTTAAGCCATTAAGATCGGTTTTCATGGACAATCCTACTGCAGGCCTCACAGCTGCATGGGAGCGACTAGAGCAAAGTTATGGCAGTCCAGAAGCTATAGAAAATGCTTTGTCTGGAAACTTTCCCAAAGATATCCGGTAAGGACAACAAGGAGTTCCAGAGACTGAGTGACCTTCTCCTTGAGCTTCAGCTAGCCAAGACAGACCCAAAACTACCTGTACTCAGTTACCTTGACACTCCAAGAGGGGTAAACCCAATTGTCTCCAAGCTCCCGTATGGTTTGCAAGAGAAATGGACTGCACTAGGGTCATCGTACAAAAGAGAGAACAAGGTTTCCTTCCCTCCATTCTCTTTCTTCTGTGAATTCATCAGGAAAATTGCAGAGACCAAGAACGATCCAAGTTTTTCCTACGGTGAGTACAGCCTCTTCTCACCCTTTCCTAAGAGTACCAGTCTTCAGGGCAACTATAGAAACCATAGAGGCCCAGTGTCCGTGAAAAAGACTGACATCCTTCCCACTCCTACCACAGTTCTGGCCATGAACAAACAGAGTAGGAAGATTGAAAACCCTAACAGAGAGTGTCCCATACACAAGAAGCCACACCCCCTCAATAAATGTATCGGCTTTAGGAAAAAGCCTCTGGAAGAGCGCAAGGAGCTTTTAAAGACATTTAGGGTATGTTTCAGGTGCTGTGCTTCTACAGAACATTTTGCAAGGGACTGTAATGTGTCCATCAAGTGCATAGAGTGTGGCTCTGAAGAACATGTGCAAGCCCTCCATCCTCTTGAGCCCAGCTCTGCACAACCTGCCAAAACTCCTCCCAGGTTAACGCATGGCGGGGAGAATACAGACCAAGTGCCTAATTCTACCATCATTTCTTCATCCTGCACTGAAATTTGTGGAGAAGACCGCTGTGGTAAGTCCTGTGCTAAGATATGCTTGGTGAACATATACCACAAGGATCAACCAGAAAAGTCTCTAAAGGCATATGCTATCTTAGACAATCAGAGCAATCGATCACTTGCAAAATCGGAATTGTTCAATCTATTTGAAATAAAAGGCGAAGCTCATCCTTACACCTTGGGTACCTGTAGTGGGACTATAGAGGTTTCTGGAAGAAGGGCTCATGGACTCATGGTATCTTCTCTCAAAGGTAACTTGCAATTACCCATACCTACACTTGTTGAGTGCAACCAGATACCTGCTAATAGGGAAGAAATCCCTACTCCAGCTGCTGCTTTCCATCACCCTCACCTCAAGGTAATAGCAAATGAGATACCGCCGCTTGACAAAGATGCTCAGATCCTTCTTCTGTTAGGAAGAGACATTCTAAGAGTTCACAAGGTACACAGACAAGTCAGTGGACCCCCAGATGCCCCATTTGCCCAGCGCACGGATCTAGGGTGGGTCATCATAGGTAATGTCTGCATAGGCAAAATTAAAAGACCTACCAACATTTCGTCATTCAAGACAAATGTTCTGCCAAATGGCCGAAACACTTACTTTGAGCCATGCCCACATCACTACTGGGTGAAAGAGAAGATAGCCAGCCATGAATGGCAACATGGCATCTCAGGTGACACAAGCCCTTTCTCCTGCCATGATGGCGACTTCGGCTCTACAGTGTTTAATGCAACCAGTGAAGATGACATACTGGCTCCTTCAATGGAAGACAAAGAATTCATCAAGGTAATGGACAATGAGTTCTTTCAAGATGACTCCAATAACTGGGTAGCACCCCTACCCTTTCGTCTCCCAAGAGAGAGATTGCCCAACAACTTACAGCAGGCCATCAGTAGATTCTCCTCCTTAAAGCGAAACTTAAGCAGGAAACCAGAGATGCAAAAGCACTTTGTGGACTTTATGCAAAATGTATTTGACAGAGATCATGCAGAGCCTGCTCCCCCACTAAAGGAGGGAGAAGAATGCTGGTACCTTCCATCCTTTGGCGTGTATCACCCACGCAAACCAGACCAAATCAGAGTTGTCTGATTCCAGTGCTCAGCACGAAGGTGTTTCTCTTAACAACATGCTCCTTACTGGACCCAACTTGAACAACAGTCTAATAGGAGTCTTGATTAGTTTCAGACAAGAGCCTGTAGCAGTAATGGCCGACATTCAACAGATGTTTCACTGCTTCATCGTCAGAGAAGACAACAGAAACTACCTCAGGTTTTTATGGCACAAGGACAATGACCTCAACAAGGAAGTTATAGATTATCGCATGAAGGTACATGTCTTCGGTAACAGTCCTTCCCCAGCAGTGGCAACTTATGGGCTAAGGAGAACAGCTCAGACTGGAGAAGTTGAATATGGATCTGATGCCCGTCAATTTGTTGAAAGAAACTTCTACATTGACGACGCACTTAAGTCCTTTCCAACTGCTAAAGAAGCAATTGATCTTCTCACCAGAACAAAGGAGATGCTGTCTGTAGCAAACCTTAGACTGCACAAGATTATATCCAACAGCCAGGAACTTATGAATGCCTTTCACTCTGAGGACTATGCCACTAGTCTAAAAAACCTTGACTTAGGTACAGATGTGCCTCCTGTACAGCGAAGTCTGGGTTTGTTGTGGAACATCAAGCAAGACAAATTCACCTTCCAAGTGTCAACTTGTGACAAACCCTTCACTAAGAGAGGAGTCCTGTCCGTGGTGAATAGCATCTATGACCCACTGGGTTTCCTTGCTCCAGTTACCATTCAAGGTAAGATTTTACTAAGACAGTTGTCTACTGAGAACATAGACTGGGATACTCCCTTGCCTAGTGAGAATCAACACAAGTGGGAAAGGTGGAGATATTCTTTGAAGTCACTAGAAAAACTTCAGATTCCCCGTTGCTATGTTCCGGGTTCCATTTCAACTGCTAACCGGAGAGAGATTCATATTTTCTCTGATGCATCAGTTGAAGCTATTGCTGCAGTAGCCTATTTGAAGACCTCTGAACTGAATGGAGAATCACACTGTAGTTTTGTCCTAGGCAAGGCAAAACTCACTCCCAAGCCTGCACATACCATACCAAGACTTGAACTTTGTGCAGCTGTGCTAGCAGTAGAAATTGCAGAGGTCATACGAAGTGAAATGGACACTAGAATTGATTCTTTCACCTTCTATACAGACAGTAAGGTAGTACTTGGTTACATAAACAACCAAACAAAACAATTTTATGTGTACGTCAGCAACAGGGTTGAACGTATCAAGAGATTCTCTCTACCAAGTCAATGGCATCACGTTCCCACTGAACTCAACCCAGCTGACTGTGGGACCAGAGCCGTGTCACCTGCCGCTCTTCAGGACAGCTTATGGCTGTCACCTCCAAGGTTTCTACGTGAGGACCCTTACTTACTCCCTATTGACACCACCTATGGGCTAGTAAACCCTGAAGATGATAAGGAAATAAGAACTGTGAACACCTCACTCCACACTTCTGTAAGTACAAAACAGAAGCTGCGGTTACACCGTTACGAGCATCAATGGAAGCAGGTGCAGCATCTAGCCAATGTGTTCTGGCATCGCTGGAAGAAAAAGTATCTTCACCAACTTCAAGGTCGTAACAAATGGCAAGCATCTAAGCCGAATCTTAAGGTTGGAGACCTCATCCTTCTAAAAGACAAGGAAGTTTGTCGGAATGAGTGGCCTATGGGTCTTATTACTAAAGTTATGCCCAGCGACGATAACAAAGTCCGGAAGGTAGAAGTCAAGGTAACCAAGGGAGGATCGTCACGAACCTTTAGTCGACCAATTACAGAGTTAGTACTCCTTTTGCCAGGAGAGTGACTTGTGCAAGGACTAGCCATGCTGTCGGCACGGCGGGGAGTACATTGCTGCCATCTACAGGTTCTACTCAGAACTTTGGAATTATTTGAAGACATCATACTGTGACTTTATGTTCTTCATCCTGTTGAACTTACTTTTATTATTTGCTTGTTGCATGTTTTTCATTACAGGTTCCAGGACATTTATCAGTATTGGACTTATTGAAAATATATATTTTAGTTTGAGGGTATGAAATCTAAAGATTTCAGACGGGGAGTGTTGTGTTACACTATGCGATTATTCTTGCTCTGTGTCTTTAAGATCTGTCCCCTTCTTTCTAGCTGAACTCTCTCTCTCACCGTAGTTCTTTATATATCTCCTCCACTTCCTGATTCTGGTCATTACTCCTGTATATCTTCCATGCTAAACATCTTACATGTGGCTTACAACTGCAACGTTTTTCTACCTATGAATATCCATCATTAAACGGAACATTCGAAAGGATTCATCGTCTGTCGTCCTAACTGTGAGTTTATTCATTGAGTTAAACTGCCTGTATCGATGCAAGGGATGAATATCAAACCAGCTTGAGTAAGGCCTACTTAAACCTGGAGATGAACTTTATCGCTTTGTAGTTGAGACAGAACACTGGCTGTATATGGGAACACACTGTCTGTATATGGGAACACACTGGCTGTATATGGGGGACACACTGGCTGTATATGGGGGACACACTGGCTGTATATGGGGACACACTGGCTGTATATGGGGACAAACTGGCTGCATTTGGGGGGAACTGGCTGTATTTGGGGACAAACTGGCTGTATATGGAAACAAACTGGCTGTATTTGGGGACAAACTGGCTGCATTTGGGGGGAAACTGGCTGCATTTGGGGGGAAACTGGCTGTATCTAGGTGGAAACTGGCTGTGTTTGGGGGGAAACTGGCTGTATTTGGGGGGAACTGGCTGTGTTTGGGGGGAATCTGGCTGTGTTTGGGGGGAAACTGGCTGCATTTGGGGACAAACTGGCTGCATTTGGGGGGAAACTGGCTGCATTTGAGGGGGCAAACTGGTGGCGTTTGGGCACAGTGGCTGTGTTTAATGGGCACAGTGGCGGCAATTGATGTTTTTTTTTTCAGTCTGTTTGCGCCCCCCCAAAAATTTGGAGCATCAGCCGCCACTGATGAATACAAAGGGCTTCATACTTGTCAAATGAATACTAGCTCATGAATAAAAAAAATGTGTTCTCCTTTTTTTATGCACCTTTAGTACAAGTACAAGTGGCACCTAACTTTCCTCTCCCTAGGTTCCTGACACAACCAGGTTAATAGGCAGTGACACTGCTGTGCCCTGTCACAGCATGATAAGTGTTTCGTGTCACTCAGCATTCTCATCCATACAGGTTGAGGGGCTCCAGAATGTATTTTTGCTACAGCATAGTTGCCAACAGTCACAAATTTACCAGGACATTCACAGGAATTTAATGTGGCGTACACACGATCGTTTTTCATGCCATTTTTTAAACCGACGTTTTTCTCGTGTTTTTTTTTCATGTTTCCTCTCAAGCCTGTCTTGCGTACATACGATCATTAAAAAAAAACGTTCAAGCAAAGCGCAGTGACGTACAACGGCACTATAAAGGGGAAGTTCCGTTCGGATGGCGCCACCCTTCATGTTAGTAAAGTTTGTTGAGCGTCGATTCGCGCTTTTCAGCCTCATGCTTTTCAATCCGTTACAGCGTGACGAATGTGCTATCTCCATTACAAACGCTAGTTTTACCAGAATGAGTGCTCCTGTCTCATACTTGATTCTGAGCATGCGCGTTTTTTTTTCACCTCGTAAAAGCATACACACTATCGTTTTTCACGTCGTTAAAAAAAACGACATCAAAAACGACGTGAAAAAATAGAGCATGTTCGAAATTTTTAATGGCCGTTTTTCACGCCGTTAAAAATGCTCTGGAGCATACACACGATCGGTTTTAATGCCCATTTTTAACGGCATGAAAAACGATCGTGTGTATGGGGCATAACTGTTGTCCCATGGAGACTTTGTCCCGGCGAGAATCCCAAGAAATTATCAATGTCCTGATCAGCAGCCATCCTAGTGTAAAACCCCACTGCAGCGCCAGGGGTAACACACTAGTTAACAGAAGAGCTTTTCTTCAGATCCTCCCCCTACCTCCTCCTCTTTAATAGACTTGGCATGCAAGGAGGTCAGGTGGTGCTTAACGGTCAGTGATAGAGTAGGACTCAGAGAGGGGGGCGTGGCCAGCCTCGTAGAGGTGAAGAGGAATATGGCAGGCTGATGTGAGCCGAACTGCAGCTTGTGAGTGCATCCAAGCAGAGGTATGGTTCTACCCTGCAGTTTGGGCTCCCTGCAGCTCTATGATTTTTTCTTTGTGAGGGAGGGAGAGAGGGGGGAGTGGGCTCTGGTATTATGTCCGCAGTCTCTGGTGTCATGCCCACAGTGTCTTGTGTTATGTCCGCAGTCTCTGGTGTCACACTCTCTGACCATCTCTTGTATCATGTCCGCAGTCTCTGACCATCTCTTGTATCATGTCTGCACACTCTCTGACCATCTCTTGTATCATGTCTGCAGTCTCTGACCATCTCTTGTATCATGTCTGCAGTCTCTGATCATCTCCTGTATCATGTCTGCAGTCTCTGACAATCTCTTGTGTCATGCCAGCACACTCTCTGACCATCTCATGTATCATGCCAGCACTAGGGATGAGCCGAACACCCCCGGGTTCGGTTCGCACCAGAACCTTCGAACGGACCGAAAGTTCGCGCGAATTTTCGAACCCTATTCGTTATAATGGACGCGAACGTTCGAAATCAAAATTGCTAATTACAACGGCCAATATGCATGTTAATGTTATAAAACAGGTTTGGGGACCCGGGTCCTGCCCCAGGGGACATATATCAATGCAAAAAGAAATTTTAAAAACTAAAGTTTATTCGGGAGCAGTCATTTTAATGATGCATAAAGTGAAAAAAAAAAAAGTGAAATTTTCCTTTAAATACGGTACCTGGGGGGTGTCTAAAGTATGCCTGTGAAGTGGCATGTGTTTCACGTGTTTAGAACTGTCCTTGCACAAAATGACATTTGTAAAGGAAAAAAAGAAGCCATTTAAAACCACTTGCGGCTTTAATGTCATGTCTTGTCCTGGCCGCCATATGGCTGAAAATCCTTGAGAAAAATGGCATGGCTACCCCATCACCCCCCCCCCACCCCAGCCCCTTTGGGTCTTGTATGGATACTAAGGGGGACCCCGCACCCAAAATAAAACCCTATACCTACAACCCTATATACTCTGAACAGCAGTATATAGGTGGTGCAAACAAGACATGGACTGTAGGTTTGTTCTTAAGTAGAATCTGAACAGGTACATTATGAAGTGTAGCTACATCCCAAAAAAATCAATTTTTAAGCTTTTTGGAGAACATAGGGAGGGGTTATCACCCCTGTAACATTTGCTGTCTTTGCACATCTGTTCAGAACATGTCACCTCACTTTCCGTCCCAATGACAAATGTTTTTGGAAAAGTGGGGTTTTAATTGAAACAAGGATTGGTGATAAAGCATCAGTAGAGAGGAGATACCTTTTTCCCAAATTAAATCTAACAGGATAGAATTTTCCTTCCTAGGGGTAGATTTCCTCTCACTTCCTGTTTTCTCTTGCCGTTTGCAAGTAGGAGTCGTTTGTAAGTTGGATGTTTGAAAGTAGGGGCCTGCCGTATATACTCTGCAGAAATTTGCCCTATTAGATATTGGTGTAGCCACAAGACTGGTGGGCACAGGAATGGGCCCTGCTGTGAGTTAATAGATCAAGATTTGTACTTGCATGCACCTGTTGAACCGGGCAGAAAAATTGGGCCTTTGGTGGTGGTGGTGGTGGTGGACGGTGTTGCCACAAGACTGTAAGCCCTCACAGTTACTCTTGGTGGGTGCAGGAATGGGCCCTGCTGTGAGTTATTAGATCAAGATTTGTAATAGCATGCACCTGTTGAACAGGGCAGAAAAATTGGGCCTTTGGTGGTGGTGGTGGTGGTGGACGGTGTTGCCACAAGACTGTAGGCCCTCATAGTTACTCTTGGTGGGCGCAGGAATGGGCCCTGCTGTGAACTATTAGATCAAGATTTGTAATTACACGCCCCTGTTAAACAGGGGCTGAAAAATTGTGCCTTAGGCATTGGTGCTGGTGCCACAACACTGCAACCCCTCACAGATACTGTACTTGGAGCACAGCAGTCACACCTGTTGCGAAGCATCTTTTTAAAAAATTGTAATTACACGCCCCTGTTATACAGGGGCTGAAAAATTGTGCCTTAGGCACTGGTGCTGGTGCCACAACACTGCAACCCCTCACAGATACTGTACTCTGAGCACAGCAATGAGACCTGTTGCAAAGCATTGCCTAAAAATTGTAATTACACGCCCCAACAGGGGCTGAAAAATTGTGCCTTAGGCACTGGTGCTGGTGCCACAACACTGCAACCCCTCACAGATACTGTACTCTGAGCACAGCAGTCACACCTGTTGCGAAGCATCTTTTTAAAAAATTGTAATTACACGCCCCTGTTATACAGGGGCTGAAAAATTGTGCCTTAGGCACTGGTGTGGTGGCATGGATCATTGAGGAGGAGGAAGAGGATAGTCAGTGAACATAACAGGACAGTCACTCAGCATCAGCATAGGCAGTCTTGAAGGGATGTGACATTATAAATTATTCCGTTATATCCGCTTCAGGTGTCTGGTAGCTGGTGGTGATCCAAGACTGATTCATTTTTATGAAGGTCAGTCGATCAACCGAGTCGGTGGACAGGCGCACCCTATGATCGGTGACAAATCCTCCAGCAGCACTGAATGTGCGTTCGGAAAGAACGCTGGATGCAGGACAGGCCAGTAGCTCAATTGCATACTGTGCAAGCTCTGGCCAGTGATCCATCCTCAGGACCCAGTAAGCCAGAGGATTTTCGGTGGGAAAGGTGTCCAAGTCTGACCTTGCCCCTAGGTATTCCTGCACCATGTATATCAGACGCTGGCGATGGTTGCTGGAACCGATCATACCTTGGGGCTGCGGACTAAAAAATTGTCTGAACGCATCGGTCAGACGTCCACCTTCCCCACCGCTCCTTCTGCTACTGACCGAAGCCTCAGCAACTCGTCGTCCAGGACCAGGAGTTTGTAACCTCCCAGTTTCTGGGAACGCGTTGCACAGACCTTTCTGCAAGGCCTCCCTGAGATGTCTCATCCTCTGCTCCCTCTGCGACGGCAAGATAAGGTCCGCAACCTTACCCTTGTACCGTGGATCAAGGAGAGTGGCCAGCCAGTAATGGTCACTCTCCTTGATCCGAAGAACACGAGGATCCTTCCGCAGGCTTTGCAGGATCAGGGAGGCCATGCAGCGTAGGTTAGCTGAGGCATTCGGTCCGGAGTCTTCTGGGTCACTGAGGATGACATGATCGCCAGCCACCTCCTCCCAGCCACGTACAAGTCCACTGGTTTGTTGGGACTGTACATCATCCCTAAAAGACTGCTGCTGCTGATGCTGAGTGCCAGGCTCCACCTCCATGCTCACACAATCCTCCTCCTCCTCCTCCTCTTCCTGTGTGATGGGTGGGACAGAAGGAACATTGTCTGGATAAAGGGGGCCTTGAGAGACAAGGAAGTCCTCCTCTTCCTGCCTCTGTTCTGCCTCAAGTGCCCTGTCCATTATCCCACGCAGCGTATGCTCCAACAGGTGGACAAGAGGTACAGTGTCACTGATGCATGCACTGTCACTGCTCACCATCCTCGTGGCCTCCTCAAATGGTGAGAGGACAGTGCATGCATCCCTGATCATGCTCCACTGGCGTGGGGAAAAAAAGCCAAGCTCCCCTGACCCTGTCCTGGTGCCGTAGTCGCAAAGGTACTCATTGATGGCCCTCTGCTGCGTGTGCAGTCGCTGCAGCATGGCCAACGTTGAGTTCCACCTGGTGGGCATGTCACATATTAGGCGGTTCTTGGGCAGGTTCAGCTCCTTTTGCAGCTCAGTCAGCCGAGCACTGGCATTATAAGATCGGCGGAAATGCACACAGACTTTCCTGGCCTGCCTCAGGACATCCTGTAAGCCTGGGAACCTGCCCAAGAACCGCTGCACCACCAGGTTGAGGACGTGAGCCATACAGGGCACATGGGTGAGCTGCCCCTGTCGCAGGGCGGAGAGGAGGTTGGTGCCATTATCAGAAACGACCATTCCTGGCTTAAGCTGGCGTGGCGTCAACCACCTCTCGGCCTGCCCCTGCAGAGCTGCCAGAACCTCTGGCCCAGTGTGGCTCCTGTCCCCCAAACACACCAGCGCAAGCACGGCATGGCATCTTTTTGCCTGCGTACTCGCGTAGCCCCTTGTACGCCTACGGAGCACCGCTGGTTCCGAGGACAGAGCACTCGAAGAGGACATGGAGGAAGAAGAAGAGGAGGGGGTGGAGGAGAGAGGTGTGTCACAACCAGTAGTAGCATTTTGGAGGCGTGGTGGCGGAACAACCTCCAACACTACTGCACCTTGTCCTGCATCCCTCCCAGCTGCCAATAGAGTGACCCAATGGGCCGTGAAAGAAAGATAACGTCCCTGTCCATGCCTGCTGGACCATGAGTCAGCGGTAATATGCACCTTACCGCTGACCGCCCTGTCCAGCGAGGCATGGACATTGCCTTCCACATGCCAGTAGAGAGACGGAATTGCCTTCCGTGAGAAAAAGTGGCGTTTGGGAACCTGCCACTGAGGAACCGCACATTGAACAAACTCACGGAAGGGGGCCGAGTCTATCAACTGAAAAGGCAGCAGTTGAAGTGCTAGCAATTTAGCCAAGCTAGCATTCAACCGCTGGGCATGTGGATGGCTGGGAGTATACTTCTTTCGACGGTCCAGCAGCTGGGGCAGGGAAATTTGCCTGCTACAATCGGACGTCGGTGTACTGCAAGTACTTGGTTGTGACACACCTAATTCTACACCTTCAGTCCTCTCAGAGCAGCTTTCAGAGAGGACTGAAGATATAGTGGGGATGGAGATCCCAGCTGATGAGGAGCAAGGAGAGGTCCGCTTTGTTCTTTGGTGTGGGTCTTTTATGTGTGCTTGCCAACGAGCTGCATGGCAGGTCGACATATGTCTGCTCATGCTTGTGGTGCCCAAGCGGCTGATGTTTTGGCCACGCGAGATACGCTTGAGACAAATATTGCAAATAGCAGTGGTGCGATCTGATGCACTCGTCTCAAAAAAGGCCCACACCAAAGAACTTTTGTGATAACGTGCAGAGGCAGCGCCCTGCACAGGCGGAGCTCTGCGGTGTGGTACAGTTGCTGTGCTGGCCTCTAGCTGGCCTCCAGGGGGCATCCTGCCTCGTTGGACATGTGACGCTGCATCCTCCTCCTCCTCCTCCTCTCTCCCTTCAGGCACCCACGTGGAGTCAGTGACCTCATCATCCCCTCCCTCTTCACCACTAGAGCAAACCTGGCAGTAAGCTGCAGCTGGTGGAACACTACTGCCAGATTGCTGTCCTTCAGCATCCCCTTTCTCTGCGCGCACACTACTGACTTCCTCAAGCTGGGTATCATCATCCGAGCCTTCGAATCGTTGGGCATCCTCCTGGAGCATGTACCCAACACTGTGCTCAAACAGTTCGGGGGACTCCTCAGGAGGACATGGTGGGTCTAGGGAAGGGGTGGCTGATGATGCCATTGAGCACGCGTTGGCAGCTGCTCTGCCAGTACCCTGAGCCTGGGTGAGAGAGGATGAGGAGGATGAGGAGGGCTTGGTCATCCATTCTACCAAGCCTTCGGCATGATGCGGCTCCACATGTCCAGCTGCCGAAAACAAAGACAAGCGTGTCCCATGGCCACGTGCTGATGACGATGCACGACCACGTCCACGGCCAGCACTGTTGTCTCTAGAAACAGAGCCTGCCTGCCCTGTGTTCTTGCCTCGGCACGCTCTGCCTCTCCTTGGCGGTCTTCCAGCCATTGTAGTCGGTAGTGTATATAGTATAAAAAATAGAACTCCTATGTGTGCTCACAACACACTGTAGGTCCTATGGGTGCTGACACTAACACACTATAGGTACTATGTGTGCTGCTGACAAGAAAATATAGGAGCTCTGTTTGCTGCCACTAACACACTAGAAGTCCTATGGGTGCTGCTGAGAAGAAAATATAGGAGCTCTGTTTGCTGCCACTAACACACTAGAAGTCCTATGGGTGCTGCTGAGAAGAAAATATAGGAGCTCTGTTTGCTGCCACTAACACACTAGAAGTCCTATGGGTGCTGCTGAGAAGAAAATATAGGAGCTCTGTTTGCTGCCACTAACACACTAGAAGTCCTATGGGTGCTGCTGAGAAGAAAATATAGGAGCTCTGTTTGCTGCCACTAACACACTAGAAGTCCTATGGGTGCTGCTGAGAAGAAAATATAGGAGCTCTGTGTGATGCCACTAACACACTAGAAGTCCTATGGGTGCTGCTGAGAAGAAAATATAGGAGCTCTGTTTGCTGCCACTAACACACTAGAAGTCCTATGGGTGCTGCTGAGAAGAAAATATAGGAGCTCTGTTTGCTGCCACTAACACACTAGAAGTCCTCTGGGTGCTGCTGAGAAGAAAATATAGGAGCTCTGTGTGATGCCACTAACACACTAGAATTCCTATGGGTGCTGCTGAGAAGAAAATATAGGAGCTCTGTTTGCTGCCACTAACACACTAGAAGTCCTATGGGTGCTGCTGAGAAGAAAATATAGGAGCTCTGTTTGCTGCCACTAACACACTAGAAGTCCTATGGGTGCTGCTGAGAAGAAAATATAGGAGCTCTGTTTGCTGCCACTAACACACTAGAAGTCCTATGGGTGCTGCTGAGAAGAAAATATAGGAGCTCTGTGTGATGCCACTAACACACTAGAATTCCTATGGGTGCTGCTGAGAAGAAAATATAGGAGCTCTGTTTGCTGCCACTAACACACTAGAAGTCCTATGGGTGCTGCTGAGAAGAAAATATAGGAGCTCTGTTTGCTGCCACTAACACACTAGAAGTCCTATGGGTGCTGCTGAGAAGAAAATATAGGAGCTCTGTTTGCTGCCACTAACACACTAGAAGTCCTATGGGTGCTGCTGAGAAGAAAATATAGGAGCTCTGTTTGCTGCCACTAACACACTAGAAGTCCTATGGGTGCTGCTGAGAAGAAAATATAGGAGCTCTGTTTGCTGCCACTAACACACTAGAAGTCCTATGGGTGCTGCTGAGAAGAAAATATAGGAGCTCTGTTTGCTGCCACTAACACACTAGAAGTCCTATGGGTGCTGCTGAGAAGAAAATATAGGAGCTCTGTTTGCTGCCACTAACACACTAGAAGTCCTATGGGTGCTGCTGAGAAGAAAATATAGGAGCTCTGTTTGCTGCCACTAACACACTAGAAGTCCTATGGGTGCTGCTGAGAAGAAAATATAGGAGCTCTGTTTGCTGCCACTAACACACTAGAAGTCCTATGGGTGCTGCTGAGAAGAAAATATAGGAGCTCTGTTTGCTGCCACTAACACACTAGAAGTCCTATGGGTGCTGCTGAGAAGAAAATATAGGAGCTCTGTTTGCTGCCACTAACACACTAGAAGTCCTATGGGTGCTGCTGAGAAGAAAATATAGGAGCTCTGTTTGCTGCCACTAACACACTAGAAGTCCTATGGGTGCTGCTGAGAAGAAAATATAGGAGCTCTGTTTGCTGCCACTAACACACTAGAAGTCCTATGGGTGCTGCTGAGAAGAAAATATAGGAGCTCTGTTTGCTGCCACTAACACACTAGAAGTCCTATGGGTGCTGCTGAGAAGAAAATATAGGAGCTCTGTTTGCTGCCACTAACACACTAGAAGTCCTATGGGTGCTGCTGAGAAGAAAATATAGGAGCTCTGTTTGCTGCCACTAACACACTAGAAGTCCTATGGGTGCTGCTGAGAAGAAAATATAGGAGCTCTGTTTGCTGCCACTAACACACTAGAAGTCCTATGGGTGCTGCTGAGAAGAAAATATAGGAGCTCTGTTTGCTGCCACTAACACACTAGAAGTCCTATGGGTGCTGCTGAGAAGAAAATATAGGAGCTCTGTTTGCTGCCACTAACACACTAGAAGTCCTATGGGTGCTGTTGGGGTGCAATGCTGTGCTAACAGCACTGCGGTTGGTACTACTGCAATACTGTACTAACAGTAAGCACGCACCAGACTAATCCCCAGCAGCAGCTAATAACACACTAACTGTGCAATCAGCAGCAATGAACGATCAATGACTTAGGTAGCAATGGTTTAGCAAAGAAATAGCCAATGGTTTAGCAAAGAAGAGCAAATCTTTCAGTATCAAGCAAAGACTGAATCAGCAGACTAATCTCTCCTAAAGCCGGAACTCATGTGACCGGGGCCGATGGCGTGGCGGCCTTTTAAATGGTGGGGCATGTACTAAAGCCCCTGAGCTGTAATTGGCTACAGGCGTCCTGCCTGTAGCCAATTATTGCTCTCCGAGTTTCGGGCGCTGTGATTGGCCAAGCATGCGGGGTCACAGTGCATGCTTGGCCAATCATCAGCCAGCAATGCACTGCGCCGGCCGCGCCGGCCGCAATGCATTGCGGGGCCGCTCGCATCACACGAATGTGATGCGAACGGCCCAAATAGTTCTGGGCTCGACGAGCGAGCGAACGCCCGATGCTCGATTCGAACATGGGTTCGAATCGAGCACCGGGCCCATCCCTAGCCAGCACACTCTCTGACCATCTCATGTATGATGTCTGCAATCTCTGACCATCTTTTGTATCATGTCCGCACACTTTCTGACCATATCTTGTATGATGCCCTCAGTCTCTGACCATCTCCTGTATCATATCTGCAGTCTCTGACCAGCTCCTTTATCATGTCTGCAGTCTCTGACCATCTCTTGTGTCGTGCCAGCACACTCTCTGACCATCTCATGTATCATGTATGCACACTCTCTGACCATCTCATGTATGATGTCCGCAGTCTCTGACCATCTCTTGTATCATGTCCGCAGTCCTGCCTAGCTGTTTTGGGGAGTTCTCTTCCCATTTTTACATTAGGGATGTGGCCAAATTAAGTAGCTATTCCAAACCCCTCTCTATTATTCATTCATTAGGGTGCCAAACACCCAGTTGCTTTTCCCCCCAACCACCAATAGAGGTTTTTATTTAAGTTCATATCATTTAACAAATAACCCTTATTTTATCATTTGCAGAAACACTGGCATCTACTATCTTTGGATTCCAACGTAGGGAGATTTGTGTCCCGGACTCCCCAGATTACATTTAGAGGCTCTTTGTCACTGCAGGACTCTATCACCCAGAGTGAATATAAAGATGACAAAAGAAAGGATCCATGTAAATATAGGGGTACCTACACATGCAGAGAATGCAATCAATGTAGCAGACAGCGGCATCCATTGTTATTCCAAATGGACATCTACTCAAGGCCAAACATTTTGTGAATTGCAAAACCTGCGGTATGATGTACTTCTTGATTTGCAGTTGTGGTTCCTTTTATGTTGGGAAAACCAAAAATGATCCATGTAAAAGAATTTACAGACACGTACTTAGTATGCAAACTGCCAATCCTGAATTACCTCTCGGCAGACACGTCTGTGTTCTACACAAGGGGGTGTTTCCCAGGGTCAGGTTTTGGGCATTGGACCAGATCCACCCCAGTTCCCGTGGTGGAGATTGGAACAAACTTCTCCTCCAGAGGGAGCTAAGGTGGATCCATTCCCTCAAGGCCACCATATACCCAGGCCTCAATGAGGCCATCAATTATAAGCCCTATTTGGAAAGCTTTGTCTCAGGAGGGATGGAGATATGATCTTTCATCTGGAGCCTCTCTTTTTCCTCTTTGTGCTCCCTCCTCTCTTTTTGTTTCCTGCTTCTGCCCTTGAGTGATGTGCATGCAGCGGGAGGTCTTTGCATACCCTTCTTTTATGGTCCTGTTTTCACCCCCCCCCCCTTTTTTTTTCTCCATAGGTCTTACAATCATATTTATTCACATTTATTCCACCTTTTTATTTATTTTTTATATTTCATTTTATTTAATTTTCACTCCATTTACCCATTTATATTTATTTTATCATTCTATTTTATTTCATTTCCACTTTATTTACTCATTCACAGTTTTTTATTTTTTTATTTTGATGCAGTTCATTTCATTTCCACTCCAATTATTCATTCATTTTATTTTTTCATTTTTTTTATTTTTGTATTTTCCCCCAGTTTTGGCTCAGTTTTACAATGGTCGTTGCACCCGGGAACGGTGGGGTTCAGATATACTCTGACACTTGGGACGGTGTCCCCTTGTGTCATCACTGCCTGCATCCCATCAGCTTTCCCCTGTTCGCCATCCTCTTCCGGGTTCATCCTGCGCCGGTTCATTCCAGTCTTTCCGGCCGCTGCTTTCTTTCGGCGTTGCCAGTAATGCCCATCGGCTCTGATGGCCTATGTGTGTCGGCAGGTTCCGAGCGCGTGAAGTCACTCCGCACACCACGCCCCACACCTTGGGGCGGTGCGGGGTAACGGCGCGCGCTCCGTTCCCAGGAGATGATTTTTTCAGCGCCTTTTGGTCCTGCTCCCTCCCCCGCTCTATCCACTCCTAGAAAGGTATTTGCACATATATACAGCTCCTTTTCATGTTGCAGCTAGTACCACTTGCTGCATACAGGTTACACCAGGCAGGGAGGATTCTTTCATGCAGTTATGTAGGTTGACCTCTTTTGCTTTCACATACAGATTTTATGCAGGGAATTTGGGAGCAAGATCTTGTATCTGTCTGCCTTCCCCACCTGATACTAGTTGTGTCTTTTACACAGATATACTAGCTTGTTTTTTTTCAAGATACCCCTGGGAACATACCATCTTCCCTGTATAATCAGTTGCCGCTTTGAACCCTTCCCTTGTGAATAGATTCTTAAGTTTAAAGTTGCTACCCGTATCAGCTATACGATATTGTAAGAAAAGAAATGGCTGCACATCCAGTAATTCCGATTGCCTTTTATTGTTCAAAGTGATAACACCAAAGACACCAACACAAGGTCACGTAGACACGTTTCACACAAACATCTTGTGCTTAATCATTTGGTAATGATTAAGCACAAGATAAAAGGCAATCGGAATTCCTGGATGTGCAGCCATTTCTTTTCTTACAAGTTTGCCACAGAGGCGGGCCGGGGCTGGCACTCTACGAGACATTCCACCTCAGGTTATCATCATACACCTGGAGCAGCGGCTCTTTTTGTTTGTATAGTAGCTATACGATATTGCTCAACATAAGTGGCTGTCTATGAAGTCTGGGACTTTCTCCCTTCTCTTCTCTTGTGAGGTAACCTGTTTATACATTATGCATTTTTTATATCCTATCTGTCATTCATTATATGTCCCTATATGTGTATATGTATATATGCACATATATCAACATACATTGACTTCCCTTTTCATGCTTTGCCCCTTGTGTTCTGCATTAGGTTGTCTCTGTGCAATCTCCTGTGGGTCTATCCTGAGCCTAGGTGGGGTGCCTTGTACTCCCCCATCAACTTTTTTTTGGACCTTGCAATATTGTTTTAATCCATTGGCTGCGCGCTGTGTGTGTTCACTCTTTGGCAATGTGAGTTTTTCCTTCATCAATCCCCCCCCATTGTCTCTTGATTCTTTCCTGCTCTATGTACATAGCACAATATCGGAGAATATGCTCTAATATTTGTTTGTTTTTTATAGAAGAAATTTACTAAAGCTGTTTAAACCTACCTTGAAGAAGGAGCATATAGAACTCAGAAACATGTTGGTGTCAGGTTTATACACCCATTTCATCATTGCATAGTGACATAGTATATTGGCGCCTTGTGGCCATTCATCTTCCTTTTCTATGCAATAATATTGCATTTTACCTACCTTTTTACATTTTGAAACCAATAAAATACAAAAATGTATTTGTTGTTCACCATGTGTCTGTACACTCTTTGAGCCTAAAAAATCCTGCCTAGCTGTTTTGGGGAGTTCTCTTCCCATTTGTACATTAGGGGTGTGGCCAAATTAAGTAGCTATTCCAAACCTCTCTCTATTCTACATGTCTGCAGTCTCTGACCATCTCTTGTATCATGTCTGTACACTCTCTGACCATCTCTTGTATCATGTCTGCAGTCTCTGACCATCTTTAGTATCATGTTCGCACACTCTCTGACCATCTCTTGTATGATGTCCACAGTCTCTGACCATCTCTTGTATCATGTCTGCAGTCTCTGACCATCTCTTGTATCAAGAAAAATAGGAACTGCGCTCAGAGACTAAAAATAGCAGCTAACACTCACTAGATATATAGAGCAAACGTATAACAAATAAATAAATAGTGCAGCACTCTGTACAATGTGAGAATAAAAGTGCATAGATAAATGAACTGTCAATAAGACTGTTGTAGTGATACAACAAAATCACATAGTAATGTCCATCAACAATAATAAGTAATAAATTAACAAAACATGCAGTGATCAAAAAATTTAAGTATTATAAATAGATAATCATATAAAAATAGTCCACTGTAAAAGTGAAATCACTGAAGTAGAAGAAAAGACTGTTCCTCCACCCCAGATGATGTCACACCCCAGATGATGTCCAATATGACAAAACGCGCCGGTGACACTCGTAGAGTCATTGTAATCCTTTCTGATCCCAACTTGGATTCTATTGCTTGAATCAAGTGGATGTTTGCAGGTGTACTCCTGCTTTTTATATTAAATATTTTATGCAGTTTTACACTGTGTGGCCATTTATTCTCTATATACGGTATATGTTCGGGAGCGCCCTTCCTATTGATGTCTGCCGGTTATGGGAGTTTGTTTGCCTCAAGTAAAACTCCTCCATCCATCTTATGGCCAGGTGATCTCCAACCATCCATCTGATCCTGCTGGATATTGTTGAGGTATACCTCACGAACGCTTGTTTGACTCAATACTTATCGGTATATGAGTCCACACTCTCTGGTATGCATGCCAATCTTATCATATAGTGGTGGATCTCACAAACAAAGGCAAAGTCAAAACCATTTTGTGCCCTCACATGGGTGTCTTTTCTCCTACTTCAGCGATTTCACTTTCAGAGTGGGCTATTTTTTTAATATTTTTATATGATTATCTATTTATAATCATTAAAAAAAATTTCACTGCATGTTTTTTCATTTATTACTTATTATTGTTGATGGATCTTACTATGTGCTTTTTTTTTTGTATAACTATATAAGTCTTATTGACAGTTCATTTATCTATTCACTTTTATTCTCACATTGTAAAGAGCGCTGCACTATTTATTTACTTGTTATCTCTCATGGTATCATGTCTGCAGTCTCTGACCATCTCTTGTATCATGTCTGCAGTCTTTGACCATCTCTTGTATCATGTCCGCACACTTTCTAGCCATCTCCTGTATCTGTTTGATGGGATCTACCTGGTGGGATGGTATTTGGAGTATCTTTATCTGCTGGTTGTTAAATTTTCTGTCATACACATATTAATATTGTGGTTTAGGATCTGGGCCTGCTGTCCCTCTATCTTTCCTTTTTTCCTTCCTTCTCTCTCATTCCCTCGTTATCTCATTTTTTTTCTCCCTCCATCCCTCTTTCTTCCTTTCTTTCTCTCTCCCTCCCTCTATCTTTCTTTCCTTCTTCATTTCTTTCCTCCTCTCTTTCCTTTTCTTTCTTTCCCTTCTGTCTTTCCATCCTTTCTTTCTCCTCAGACTCTATTTAACCACATCCCCTTGTAAGCCACGCCCAATATTTAGCATAGTTTAAACCACACCTATTTTTTGTTGCAGCGCTCATTTTTCTTCTCCATCTAGACCAGGGGTCTCCAAACTTTATAAACAAAGGGCCAGTTTACTGTCCTTCAGACCTTAGTGGGGCCAGATTGTAGCCAGTGGGAGTAGAAAATCCCCCAGCTTCAGTGGAAGTAAACAATGCCCCATCATTGGTTTTAGTGGAAGGAATAGTGCCCAATTGTTTATCAGTGGGAGGAATAGCACCCCATCCTCGGTATCTGTGGGAGGAATAGCGCCCATTGTTATCAGTGGGAGGAATAGCACCCCATCCCTATTGTCAGTGGGAGGAATAGTACCCTATTGTTATCACTGGGAGGAATAGCTCCGCATCCTTGGTGTCAGTGGGAGGAATAGTGTCCCATTGTTGATATCAGTGGGAGGAATAGCTCCCCATCCTTGGTGTCAGTGGGAGGAATAGCTCCCCATCCTTGGTGTCTGTGGGAGGAATAACGCCCATTGTTATCAGTGGGAAGTAAACAATGCCCCATCATTGGTTTTAGTGGAAGGAATAGTGCCCAATTGTTTATCAGTGGGAGGAATAGCACCCCATCCTCGGTGTCTGTGGCAGGAATAACGCCCATTGTTATCAGTGGGAGGAATAGCACCCCATCCTTATTGTCAGTGGGAGGAATAGTACCTCATTGTTATCACTGGGAGGAATAGTGCCCCATCCTTGATGTCAGTGGGAGGAATAGTGTACCATTGTTGATATCAGTGGGAGGAATAGCTCCCCATCCTTGGTGTCAGTGGGAGGAATAGTACCCCATCCTTGGTGTCAGTGGGAGGAATAGTGTCCCATCATTAGTGTCAATTGTGGATATAACAGTGCCCCGAGGGCCGGATAGAGGCAAGCAAAGGGCCGCAGTTTGGAGACCACTGATCTAGACCATGCCTACAAATGAATACGCCACCCCTAATTAAAATAATACTCCGCCTACAGACTAAGTGTCATTAGAATTGTTTTTAGAATGTTGGCAACAATGCTACAGTAGAAACTGGTTGGTCAGTCTCCTGAGTTGAGTGAATTCAAAACCTGGTTCTAGAGCTCTGAGACTTTGTAGAGAATCCCAGGTCCAGGCTTTGTGGGCAAAAGCACACTAATTATACAGGTATGCACAGGGCTTTTGTGGGAGAGTTGGCTTCAGTTCAAAGTTCCATCCTCCCCAGGAGTCCATGTGGCTGCATGTGTGCAGAAGGAGTGAGAGTGTTGTCTGAAGAAACAGATAAGGTCATATAAGTGGAGATGCAAGAGTAAGCCAGGAAACTGATATGAACACTACTCTCCAGTCTTCACTCTGGATAAATGAACAAAGGAGGAACAGCTGTGAAGCCTCGTACACACGGCCGAGATTCTCGTCGAAAAAAACATGTCGTTTTTTTCGACGAGATTCTTGGACAAGAAACTTGTCCCGGCCGAGTGTACACACGCTCGATTCAAAGAACCCGCAGTTCTTTGAATGGAGCGTACGCGGTGACGTCATCGACTACGACGAGCATGCGCTCGTCACATTCGATGCCGTCGCCGCCATCTTGGTATACCCTACCTATGCCTAGGAAGCTACCGCGCATGCGTCGAATTCATTTTGAACATGCGCGGGCTTCCGGGAGGACAGGTAAGTGTACACACACTCACTTTTCTCGTCGAGAAACATGCCGACGAGAATCTCGACGAGAAAATAGAGAGCAGGTTCTCTATTTTCTCGTCGAGATTACTTGTCGGTTTTCTTGACGAGAAACCATACACACGAACAAGTTTCTCGGCAAGACATCTCTGCCAGCAAGTTTCTTGCTGGTTCTTGCCGAGAAACTCGGTCGTGTGTACGAGACCTCAGTCTGGGGAAAGGGCCGTGTTAAATGTATTAGCAGATTTAGACCCATTAACAAATTGAAGCCAAACTCCAACTTACACTGTATAAGCAGGTAAAGCAAACAGGTTTTTTTTTAGAGATAAAGGTTTTACATGAATAAATAAAAGCTGATCATTTTATTCACCCTTGCCAGGGTGAATAAAAGAGGTTGTAAACGCCCATGAAAAAAAAAAACCCTGCAAGACAAAGGCATGATAAGCTAGTATGCATCGCATACAAGCTCATTATCAAATACTCACCTTAGAAGTAAGCTCTCCCAGCGGCGCCCGCACACCTCTGATACAGCTGACATCTTCCCCGGAGTTTCTTCCGGGTTCGCAGTCAACGGCGATGTGATCGGCTGGAGCCGCAATGATGTCTATCCCGTGCATGCGCGTGGGAGCCACTGGTCACGGCACAGGCCCTGAAGAAACAGTACGGGTGGCCGTTTCCTCAGAGAGCATGCGCTGATGACATAATCGGCGCAGTGTACAGTAAATATCTCCTAAACGGTGCAAGTTTAGGAGATATTTACAGTATCTATAGGTAAGCCCTATTAAAGAGGAAGTAAACTCTTGTAAAAAACAAAAAACCTGCAAGACAAAGGCATAATGAGCTAGTATGCATAGCATACTAGCTCATTATGAATTACTTACCTTAGATCGAAGCCCCCGAAGCCATCCTCGCCTCCCCCTCCGGCCGCAGATGCTGTGTTTGGGCGGAGCCGCGATGATGTCATTCCCGCGCATGCACGCAGGAGATGCCGGAAACGGCACGCAGACTGATGCAGCGCCACATAGGTGCCATTGCGTCAGTTTTCTCTAGTGCGGCACATGCAGGGGACAGGGGATATCTCCTAAACTGTGCAGGTTTAGGAGATATCCTGGTTAGCTACAGGTAAGCCTTCATATAGGCTTACCTGTAGCATGAAGTTTAAAAATAGGGTTTACAACCACTTAGGCTTACCTATAGGTACAAACAAAACAGAGAAGTTTACTTCCTCTTTAAGTGGTGTGTCTCATTCATGTACAATTATACATTCTGCTGGAGAGTTTGTGCTATGAAAAACAACAGACTTGCTGGATGGATTACAATATGAAAATAGAAGAAAGCCTAAAAAAAGGAAACCAATACAGCCATCAGATCTGTGAATTGGTAAGCTGCAAAAGAATAAATGTGTGCTTTGGGTTTAATACTGCTTTAATAAAAATGGGCCAAAAAAATTAATAAAAAAAGATTTAGCGAGTGGCCGAATCCTTAGACGTGCTAATCTAATTTCCCACAAGTGGAAGGAGCCAAAAGGTAGCACATTGTTACTGAAAATTGGATACAATTGGATCTTCTTCATTGTAGAAAAACCTTTTCTTTTTATTAAAACAATTCAAACTACAAATGGATTAAAAGGACTGTGCATTGACTGACATTAGTATGCAATTAAACATTATTTTCATTAGTTCTGCCATTTGAACACACATTTGGTCTGCAGAATTTATCAACAAGTTTCATTAAAAAAAATGACGAACAGATGGAGGAGCTTGTTGGAAAATAAATTGCACTCTGATATTTTGAAAATATTTAGCTGTATTAATTTTATTAACAAATGGCCCATCTGTTATATTGAAGTAAGCTATGCATTTGTTTTGCATATGGTGAAAATCTGAGGCCATGGTTTTAAGCCTTAACCACTTGCTTACTGGGCACATATACCCCCTTCCTGCCCAGGCAAAATTTCAGCTTTCGGCACTGCGTCGCTTTAATTGACAATTATGCAGTCGTGCGACGTGGCTCCCAAACAAAATTTACATCCTTTTTTTCCCACAAATAGAGCTTTCTTTTGGTGATATTTGATCACCTCTGCGGTTTTTATTTTTTGTGCTATAAACAAAAAAAGAGCGACAATTTTGAAAAAAACACAATATTTCTTACTTTTTGCTATAATAAATATCCCATAAAAAAAAAATTCTCAGTTTAGGCCGATACTTATTCTTCTACATATGTTTGGTAAAAAAAAAATCGCAATAAGCATATAGTGATTGGTTTGCGCAAAAGTTATAGCACCTACAAAATAGGGAACAGAATTATGAAAAAAAAATTATTTTTTTTTTTTTTTACTAGTAATGGCAGCGATCTGTGATTTTTATTGGGACCGTGACATTGCGGCGGACACATCAGACACTTTTGACACATTTTTGGGACCATTCACATTTATACAGCGATCAGTGCTATAAATATGCACTGATTACTGTATAAATGTGACTGGCAGGGAAGGGTTTAACACTAGGGGGCGAGGAAGGGGTTAAATGTGTGTCCTATGAGTGATTCTAACTGTGGGGGGAGGGGGACTGACTGGGGGAGGTGACCGATCTGTGTCCCTATGTACAAGGGACACAGCATCGGTCTCCTCTCCCTGACAGGACATGGATCTGTGTGTTTACACACACAGATCCACGTCCTTGGCTTTGTAACGGCCGATCGCGGGTACCTGGCGGACATCGCGGCCGCCAGGCACACGCATGGGCACCTTAGTGATGCGGCGGGCAGTGGCCGGAGGAGCCGAGGACATCAATAGATGTCCTCCCGGCATTGTAGAGCCACCTTGTGGCCGTCTTTTTACAATGGTCGGGGCTCCAAGTGGTTAATAACAGAATTTTCCAGAATTGAATTCTCCAAAAGAAAAAAAAAAAAACATGATCTTATTGCACAATATTTTCAGACATTTAAAACCTGTTCGTAGTTCTTAATTTCCTTTGTATATGTGTACCAATACAGTGAATTATGTGCTCCATACCTGACAAAGGTGTCCACTGTACATTATGTGCAACATACAAACTTTTGCAACAACCATTCAGGGATGTACAGTACTGTGCAGAAGTCTTAGACAGGTGTGAAGAAATGCTGTAAAGTAAGAATGCTTTAAAAAAAAAAAAATTTTTATTCTTTGTATCAATTTACAAAAGGAAAGTGAGCGGACAGAAGAAAAATCTAAATCAAATCAATATTTGCTGTAACTACCCTTTGGCTTCAAACCAGCATCAATTCTTATGCCCCAATACACACGATCGTTTTTCATGCCGTTAAAAATGCCATTAAAAAAAATGGCCATTAAAAATGATCGTGTGTAGGCTCCAGAGCATTTTTAACGACGTGAAAAACGGGCATTAAAAATTTCGAACATGCTCTCTTTTTTCACGTCGTTTTTCATGTCGTTTTTTTAACGACGTGAAAAACGATAGTGTGTATGCTTTAACGACGTGAAAAAAAATAGGATTTTTAAAACAGCTTACCTGTAAAATCCTTTTCTTGGAGTACATCACGGGACACAGAGCAGCATAGTCATTACTATGTGGGTTATATAGAATTACCTTCAGGTGCTGGCACTGGCAACTTCCAAAACAGGAAGTACCCTCCCCTATATAAGCCCCTCCCATCCGGGAGTACCTCAGTTTTGTAGAAAAGCAATACGTGTCCCCAAAAGAGGGGTGGGAGCTCTGTGTCCAGTGATGTACTCCAAGAAAAGGATTTTACAGGTAAGCTGTTTTAAAAATCCTATTTTCTTGTTCATACATCACGGGACACAGAGCAGCATAGTCATTACTATGTGGGACGTCCCAAAGCAATGCCAAATGAGGGGGGGGGGATACACCATACATAAGCTGTGCGCCATCAGGCATGAGGATCTTTTGCGGCCTGCAACACACTGCGCCCAAAGGCGACATCCTCCTGACTTCTAACGTCCACCTGGTAGAACCTAGTAAACGTGTGTACTGAAGACCATGTTGCGGCCTTACAAATTTGAGCCAGGGAGGCCTGGTGATGCACTGCCCATGAAGTTCCAACTGCTCTCGTGGAGTGTGCCCTAACTTTGAACGGAGGCGGTCTACTTCTCAAGCCATAGGCTTGTATTATGACCTGTCGAATCCACTTGGCTAAAGTAGATTTTGATGCTGCCTGACCCTTTCTGGGGCCTTCCGGCAGAACAAACAAAGAATCCGTTCTACGAATCTGAGCAGTGGCTTTTAGATAAGTTTTAACTGCTCTTACTACATCCAAAGAATGCAATAACTTTTCCTCTACCGAGCTTGGTTTGGGGAAAAAAGAAGGAAGAACCACATCCTGGTTCAAGTGAAACCTCGATACCACCTTAGGAAGAAAGGCTGGGTGAGGGCGTAATACTACTCTGTCCTTATGAATAACCAGATATGGCTCCTTACAGGACATGGCGGCTAATTCCGACACTCTTCTAGCCGAGCATATGGCTACTAAAAATATCAATTTTCTGGTGAGTAGAACCAAGGAAATGTGCCGCAAAGGTTCAAACGGCTGCTTCTGCAGAACTGACAGAACCAAATTTAGATCCCATGGGCATATGGGAGCTTTAATCGGTGGAATAATACGAGTCACCCCTTGCATAAAGGATTTGACAAGTGAATGCATAGCCAGGGGCCTCTGAAATAGTATTGATAAGGCCGAAACCTGGCCCTTGATAGTACTTAAGGCAAACTTCCTGTCTACAGCCCACTGCAGGAAGTCCAGAATTCTGCCTATAACGTACTTACGTGGATGCCATTTTCTGGCCTCGCACCAAGTGATGTACGCCTTCCAAACTCTATAGTAGATCTGCCTGGATACAGGCTTCCTGGCATTGATTATAGTTGATACCACAGAGTTAGAGAGACCTCTCTTCTTTAGGATGTGGGATTCAATAGCCAGGCCGTTAAACTTAGAGTTAGTAAGGAAGGGTGGTATATCGGTCCTTGCGAAAGCAGGTCCGGACGACGTGGAAGGGTCCAAGGACTCCCCACAGACATTTTGATGATCTCCGCGTACCAGGCCCTTCGGGGCCACGCTGGAGCCACCAGGATCACCGGCTTCTTTTCCAACCTGACTCTGCGAAGGAGTCGAGGCAACAATTGTAGCGGAGGGAATGCATATATCAGTCTGAACTGATCCCAAGGGAACACCAGAGCATCCGAGCCGCAAGCGAGGGGATCCCTTGTCCGGGAGACAAATCTGTCCACCTTTGCGTTGAATCTGGATGCTAGCAGATCTACATCCGGTGTTCCCCACCGCTGACATATTGCTCGGAAGACCTCGGGATGAAGGGACCATTCCCCTGGGCATAACTGTTGGCGACTCAGAAAGTCCGCCTTCCAATTCTCCACCCCTGGAATGAAGACAGCTGATATACATGGGACATGCTTTTCTGCCCATTCCAGGATGTGACTTACTTCCCTCTGGGCTGCACGACTCCTGGTGCCTCCCTGATGATTGATATATGCCACTGCTGTGGCATTGTCTGATTGAATTCTGACAGGGGACCCTTGGAGTCTGGATGTCCAGGCTACTAGGGCATACCGGGCTGCTCGTATCTCTAAGAGATTGATGGGCAGGGTTTTTACTACATTTGACCATCTGCCCTGGAGAGACCATTGCTCCAGTACTGCCCCCCAGCCTATAAGGCTGGCATCTGTAGTGACCACCTTCCAGGATATCGGACTGAAGGGTTTTCCCTTCTGGAGATTCTGGGGGATCAACCACCAGCAGAGACTCTTCCGAACGGAAGGGGACAAAGCCATCGGGAAGTCTAGAGCCTGAATTTTTCCGTTCCAGGCTGACAATATGGCCCTCTGTAAATTCCTTGAGTGGAATTGGGCGTATGGCACAGCTTCGAATGATGCTACCATCTTTCCTAGCAGCCTCATGCACAGGCGTATGGACGGCTGTCTTTTTGCACAAAGCAGACGGACCAAGCCCCTCAAAGAGGATACCTTGTCTAGAGGTAAGAAAATCTTCCTCTGGTCTGAATCCAGCCGTAGCCCTAGATATACCAGGTTTTTCACTGGCTGTAGGGCTGACTTGTCCAGGTTGATGACCCAACCGTGAGATTCTAGATACTTGATTGTATCGACAATTACCACTTCTAGCTTGGCAACTGAGTGGTCCATCAACAACAGGTCGTCTAGGTATGCCATTATCGTTACACCTCGTATTCTTAGATCGGCCAACAGTGGGGCCAGAATTTTTGTGAACACTCGTGGTGCTGTGGCCAGACCGAATGGTAAGGCTCTGAACTGAAAATGGCGCCCTTCTACTGCAAAGCGTAGAAATTTTTGATGACCTGGAAAGATGGGAACATGCAAGTAAGCATCTTTGATGTCGATCGAGGCTAACCATTCCTCCCCCTGTAGGGCAGCGGTGACCGATCGGATCGACTCCATCCGGAAAGCCCGGACGTTTAGAAATTTGTTTAGACTCTTTAGGTCCAATATGGGTCTTATGTCCCCGTTTGGTTTCAGGACTGTGAAAAGGTTTGAGTAGAAACCCAACCCCCACTCTTCCATAGGAACCTCCATAATTACTCCTTGGAGCAATAGTTGTTCTAACGCCAATAGGAGAGACCCTCTTTTGAGAGGGTCTCTTGGCATGCCTGACCACATAAAATGGGAAGGAGGAGACTCTTTTAACTCCAACTTGTATCCCAGAGTTACTGCGGAGAGCACCCATCTGTCTTTGATCGTCTCCCGCCAGGTCTCTGCGAACAACTGAAGTCTTCCCCCCACCCGTTTGAGTGGGGGCAGCCCTTCATAGGCTTGACTTGGAGGCTGGTTTAGTACCCCTTCGGATCCAGGGTTTCTTATTACCCTGTGACTGTCCCTGATTTTTACCCCCTGAGTTTGACCGAGGAGGCCGTCGGAACTGCTTAGTAGCAGACGTCGCAGGGATAGGAGAGGTAGTCCTCTTAAAAGATGGACCCCTAGACCTCTTCTTACTCGGTAAGAGAGTACTTTTACCACTGGAAATCTTCTGGATATACTTATCCAGGTCCTCGCCAAAAAGGCGTTCCCCATGAAATGGGAAGCTAACTAAGAGCTTCTTACAGGGAGCTTCAGCAGACCAGTTTTTGAGCCACAGAAGCCTACGCATATGTACCAAAGACAGCGTGAGGCGGGAGGCCTGATGGATAGTATCCTTGATGGCGTCAACCGCAAAGCATAATGCTCTAGGCAGATCAGCCAGAGCCTGGGCCTGCTGGTCTGACAAATCCCTCAGGACCATTTTCATCTGATCCTTTAAAGCTTGGCAGACCCCAATAGCTGCCATTGCTTGCTGTGTAACAGCCCCTGCTGTGGAAAAAGCAGATTTTAATAAAGATTCCAATTTTTTATCTACTGGATCTTTGAACATTTGAACATTATCTACTGGGCATGTCAGTGATTTGTTCACAGAAGAGATGGCTGCATCCACCGTAGGAACATTCCATCTCTGGGTGAACTTTTCCTCCATGGGATAGATCACCGGAAATTTCTTAGGCGGAACAAATAGTTTATCAGGATGTTCCCAGTCCTGGTATATAAGTCCTTCCAATAATGGATGTATTGGAAAGGAGCAATTAACCTGGGGAGCTTTTAGCGACCCCAATGAGGAGACAGCAGTAGTTGATGGTTCAACAAGAGGCATTTTAAATGCAGATCGAACCATATCAGTTAGGGTCTGGACCCACAATCTTTCAGTCTGTGATGCTGAAAATGGTTCATCTACTGTCGATTCCTCAAAAACAGAGTTAACCTCCTCCTGATCCCCTTCAGGTAGGTCGGTCCCTTCCTGGGACTGTTGCTCTGCCAACAGGCACTCTAATGGAGATGATGGAGATCTGGCGCGCTTTCTTTCCTGTAGAGAAGAAGCGATCAATGCTGCCAATCTCTGCTCCAATCCCTCCAGAGTTGAGGCAAAAACCTCCTCTGTTATATATGCAGGAGCAGGTGGACTGAGGACAGCCGCAGTACCTGGCACTCCCGGGGGTTCCTTATGGGTATTAACCTCTGATTTCTCAGGGGAGGAGGGTGCAGATGACTGCTCCAGATCCTCAGAGCCCGATGGAGACCCCCTACACTTCCTGAGAGGTATATCTCAGAGTTTTTTAGGCGGCATATTCCTTAGTTCAAAGCTGAGGTATTCCAGCCGCAATACACCCCTTTACTGAAATAGTCTAATGCAATTTGCTGCTATGTACATCAGTGGGTGTCTACTAATGCGTCTTTCTGGGGATGCCTGTATCAACCGCCCGCTGTAAGCCCCTATACCATGCTACCAGCTCCTTTTCATGCTCTGTGTCCATAGCAAGCAGCGTGGACTGAGTCCTTTTATCTTGCTGGGACGCCCGCACATGCGCAGAAGCGCTGGGCGCACAGAGCGCGTCATCCGCCAGGCTCCGCCTCCTTTTTTGAAGCTAAATCTATAAAAAGAAAGCGTGTGTGTGCGCGCGTGCGCGCGCGTGCACGTGTGCGCTCTTGGCGCCCTGTAGGGAGAGGAGCCAGGGTCCCTGTTTCACCAGGACTCGGGGATGGAATGAAACTACTTGGCAGCATGACAGAGGAATGCAGCTTCCCTGATAGAGAGCTCACTCATCTGCCTGGACTTTCACCATGGAAGGAATAGTCCCAAGAAAAAAAGACGTTCCACAGCGGCCTCTAGTGGACAAACACAGGTACCGCACTTTTGTCTTTTTTTTTTTTTTTAAAACCTCCTTTATGAAAAACATTTCCAGGTTTACAGTTTTTAAAACTTCCTTTATGAAAAGACATTTCTAGGATTTCTTAGGCATATACAGCTATTAGCGGGAATACCTTTAGGTAACAGGCAGAAAGACATATTAGGCTTGGGGGTCCCCTCAATAGAACCAAGTTCCTGAGGGGCCCCCACTTACCTTTTCCCCGCCGCAGGACTTTGTTTGGTCCACAGAAGCCCAAACTTCACCTCTCACGGCAGGCATTGTACTAGACCTTCAGGGACCGGGTTCCCAAGGATTCCACTCCCCTGGACCTGTATAGCACCCTGCACAGATAGCCTCTTGGTTTTGGGTATGACCAGAGCTCTGGATCCCAGGGTCCAGCCCTCCTAAGAGAGGCATTACAGGCAAAACCCTGCTCTTCTCTGCAAGGCCCGGGTACCGACCGTTTAGCTATGAAGCTTTTTTGGTCGGATCCGGAATAGCTTGCTAAGGCCCAGAGAACCTGTACACAAGCTCAGATGAATACATGTTAACCTTGGCCAACACCTTAGACACTGGCAAAAAACTGAGGTACTCCCGGATGGGAGGGGCTTATATAGGGGAGGGTACTTCCTGTTTTGGAAGTTGCCAGTGCCAGCACCTGAAGGTAATTCTATATAACCCACATAGTAATGACTATGCTGCTCTGTGTCCCGTGATGTATGAACAAGAAAATGCGCATGCTCAGAATCAAGTATGAGACAGGAGCGCTCGTTCTGGTAAAACTAGCGTTCGTAATGGAGATAGCACATTCGTCACGCAGTCACGGACTGAAAAGCACGAGACTGAAAAGAGCGAATCGTCGCTCAACAAACTTTACTAACATGAAGGGTGGCGCCATTCGAACGGAACTTCCCCTTTATAGTGCCGTCGTACGTGTTGTACGTCACTGCGCTTTGCTTGATCGTTTTTTAAAATGATCGTGTGTACGCAAGACAGGCTTGAGAGGAAACATGAAAAAAAACGACGTGAAAAACGGCAAGAAAAAAAATGGCAAGAAAAACGATCGTGTGTATGGGGCATTACACTTGTACATTTTATACCAAGCAGGCGCTAATTAATTGAAACTGAAACAGCTGTGTAAGAGGCATAAAACTGGGTAAGGAACAGCAATACTCTGCTACTAAGGTTAGGTTGTGGAAGATTTCATGTCACAGGTCACACTTAATGGCAAGACTGAGCACAGCAACAAGACACAAGGTAGTTATACTGCATCTGCAAGGTCCCTCCCAGGCAAGGATTCTAAAGCAGATTGGGATTTCAATATGTGCTGTTCATCAAGTTCTTTTGAAGAAGCATAAAGAAATGGGCAATGTTGAGGACCATAGATGCAGTGGTCAGCCAAGGAAACTCAATGCAGCAGATGAAAGACACATCATGCTTACTTCCCTACGACATTGGAAGATGTCTAGCAGTGCCATCAGCACAGAATTGGCAGTGGTACACAGGTACACCCATCATGGAAGAATTGCGGCCAAAAAGCCATACCTCCGATGGGGAAACAAGGCTAAGTGACTCAACTATGCATGAAAACATAGGAACTGGGGTGCAGAAAAATGGCAGCAGGTGCTGTGGACTGATGAGTCAAAATTTGAAATATTTGGCTGTAGCAGGAAGCAGTTTGTTTGCCAAAGGGCTGTAGAGCGGTACAATAAGGGATGTCTACAGGCAATAGTGAAGAATGCTGGTGGTTCCTCGAAAGTTTGGGGATGCATTTCTGCAAATGGAGTTGGAGATTTGGTCTGGATGAATGGTGACCTTAATGCTGAGAAATAAAGGCAGATACTTATCCCTCATGCCATACCATCAGGGAGGCGTGTGATTGGAACCATATTTATTCTGCAGCAGAACAACGACCCCAAACATACAGCTAATGTAATTAAGAACCGTCTTCAATGTAAAGAAGAACAAGGAGTCCTGAAAGTTATGGTTTGGCCTCCACAGAGCCCTGATCTCAACATCGAGTCTGTCTGGGATTACATGAAGAACTGTGTGCAAGTGTACCTAGATGTACTGATGCTGTTTTGAAGGTAAAGAGTGGTCACACCAAATATTGATTTGATTTGGATTTACTTTCCATTTTGTTAATTGATAAAAAATAAATTAAAGCGGAGCTCCACCCTTAAGTGGAACCTCCACTGTCCAGATTCCTCCCCCCATCCGGTGCCACAATTGGCACCTTTCAGGGGGGAGGGGGGTGCAGATACCTGTCTAAGACAGGCATTTGGACCCACTTCCGGGAATCCACACTGCGGGTAGTACGTCACTTCCCGGTCCCCCCCCCCCCCCCGTTGTGTTCTGGGAAACACACGGCTCCCAGGACACAGCGGGGACCAGTGAAAGACGCGCAGCGCTGCTCGCGCATGCGCAGTCGGGAACTTCCTGATTCCCTCACCCATGATGGCGGTGGGGGCAGCCGAGAGATGAGCGATTGCTTGTCTTCTGCTGCCGACGTCGCTGGACTCCAGGACAGGTAAGTGTCCTAATATTAAAAGTCAGCAGCTGCAGTATTTGTAGCTGCTGGCTTTTAATATTTTTTTTATGACGGAGCTCCGCTTTTCCACTTCTATTTCCGAAGGTATTCTTAATTTACAGCATTTTTTCACACCTGCTTAAAACTTTTATACAGTAGTGTATACTGAAGCACAAGTTTTGAAGTGCACAACTGATCTAAATGAAAATCTTACAACATAAAAAAGCATTTTTCATCTCGCAGAAGAGTTTATTGACCATGGACAAGGCACTGTTTGGAGCAAGTGAAGTTTTTGGGTTACATTAGAAGGGGATGGATGAAGAATGTCAGGCCACTGTAATAAATCAAACGCTAAAAAAGGCCCATTTTGGTGACATTTGAGATGTATTATTAGTTCAGGGGGTAGTATTACTGCATCATGATATGTACTCAAACAAACAGGGGAGTTTAGGAAAACACTAAAAGCCTAATGGATGCTATCAGTAAGGGACTATGTTGTTATATAGGGTCATTTGTCACCAGGCTGTAAATACGAAACAGTACTGTCTATGTACTTGGGTTTGGATATTAGGAATCAAGAGGACACACTACTGGGTGAAGAAAAACCATAATGATAACTACAGACATCATTGACTTAACCTCCTTAGCGGTAATCCTGAGTGTGGCTCGGGGTGAATTTTCACTACCAAAAGCGGTAACCCCGAGCCACACTCTGGATTGCATCGCAGGATCAATGTACAAGTTTCTTACCTTGTCCCCTGGATCCTGCAATGTCTCCCCGCTGTGTCTGCGAGCTCTCTCCTCCTGTGCTCGATTCGCAGTGCCCGAGTGCCGAGCTCCGTTCTCTGCGAGCGTCGCGACGCACGGGGACGGAGTTCGGCGCCAAATTAAAAACACAGTACATACAGTACACTGTAATCTTACAGATTACAGTACTGTATACAATTATTTTAAAAAAATATTGTCCCTAGTATATGAATGTGAGTTAGGGACTTTAGATTGTAAGCTCCTTGAGGGTAAGGACCGATGTGAATGTACAATGTATATGTAAAGCGCTGCGTAAATTGATGGCGCTATATAAGTACCTAAATAATAATAATAATAATTACACATCCCTTTTGTCCCTAGTGGTCTGTCCAGTGCCCTGCATGCCGTTTTATATTATAAATACAGTTTTTTCTGCCTGGAAACTGAAGATTGTCCATAGCAATCAAAAAGTGTCCCTTTACGTCAAAAGTGGTTTTAGACCGGCTAGAAAACAGTGATAATAAATTATAATCACTTGCAGAATTGAGCAACAGCAATTTGTGGGAAAATTTGTCATCAAACATAGAAAGTAATGACAGCGACAATTCTGCAACTGAGCACATTTCAGTGTTTTTGATTTGATTACATTATTGAATATTTTTTATTATTATTATATTATTATTTGCTATAATTATTTATAGTTATTTATTATATTATAATTTATGATTTTGTGTTTCAAACTTTATCATACCCGGGATGTCTACTAGACTCTTGTTTGGACAGATTTAAGTGTGTTCCTCCTAATGCCGTGTACACACGACCGTTATTCATGTCATGGAAAAAAACAAAGTTTTCCTCGACGTGTTTTTTCGTGTTTCCTCTCAAGCCTGCCTTGCATACACACGTTCATGAAAAAAAAATGCTTGAGCAAAGCGTGGTGACGTACAACACGTACAACGGCACTATAAAGGGGAAGTTCCATTCGAATGGCGCCATCCTTTGGGATGCTTTTGCTGACCCTCATGTTAATAAAGTTTGGTGAGAGACGATTCACGCTTTTCAGTCTTCGTGCTTTTCAGTCCATTACAGCGTGACGAATGTGCTATCTCCATTACGAATGCTAGTTTTACCAGAACGAGCGCTCCCGTCTCATACTTGATTCTGAGCATGCGCGTTTTCCCCCCACAATAATATACCCAATGTTTCAGTAAAATATAAAAGATAGAGTTGCATCAAGTAAAAAGATAACAAATATGTCAAAACTTTAAATTGTGTACAACCGAAAAAAAAAAAAAAAAATCACAAAAAAAATACATTACCCGATGTTATCTATAGGTGACACTTTAAAAGCATTTACAGGTTATCAGTTTAGAGTTAACCCAGAGTTGTTGCTCTCGCTCCAATGATTGTGCCCTCAGCTACAGTAGATAAGGAATGACAGCTGTGAACCAATAAGTAAGGATTTTTTTCGGCACGCCGCTTCTGAGTTGGTCATAGAGGGGGGTATAGAACACATGTTCTCCAATCATCTCCTGCTCTAACAGTAGGATCATTTTTTCATTGTCCCAGGCTCCCTGGAGGAATGGGAGAGCTCAGAAACCAGTGCAGAAGCCACCAGCAGGAAGGAGGGGCACACATTTAGAGCCCCATAAATGTGACCAGGCAGCTCTATAGCTGCCCAGGTCACTTTTAACTGAAAGCCCTTTGCCAGCTGTAAAATAGGATTTTTTCGTCATACTTACCTGTAAAATCCTTTTATTTGAGTACATCATGGGACAAAGAGTCAGGCTAATATTCATTACCTGCTCCAGGTGAATGGACACTGGTAGACCAAAGGTCTTTAGGCAGTTAGTGATCCCCTATATAACCCCTCCCTTACAGGAAGTACTTCAGTAGCGAGCACTAAATCCTCAAAAGAGTGGAGGGACTTATGATGTACTCAAAGAAAAGGATCTTACAGGTAAGTATGACAAAAAAATCCTATTTTGTTTTTCATACATCATGGGACCCAGAGTCAGGCTAATATTCATTACCTGCTGGGACATCCCAGAGCAATAGCCTTTGAGGGGAGGGAAACACCCTGCCAAACAATAGACATCAGAACTTTATACGGCAGCCCGCAGTACACTGTGGCCAAAAGTTGAATCCTCGGCTGCTCGAACATCCACTTCATAAAATTTTGTGAACGTATGCACTGAAGACCAGGTAGCAGCCTTACAAATCTGAGCCACATATACTGGATGGCGAAAAGCCCAGGAGGTTCCTACACCCCTGGTAGAATGAGCTCTCGCCTTAAAGGGAGGAGCTTTACATTTCAGATCGGCAAAATAATGTCCTGATTTAAATGAAAGGTCAACACCACTTTTGGCGAAAAGGATGGAACAGGTCGTAACATGACCCTGTCATGGTGAAGAGTCAAGTACAGTTCCCTGCATGAAAGGGCCGCTAACTCCGACACCCTTCTAGCCGAGGTGATAGCCACCAGGAAGGCTATCTTGCATAACAGCAATTCTAATGGAATTTCTTTAATAGGTTCAAATGGTTACTTCTGTAACACAGACAGTCTTTGGAAGAACACTATAGGGCCAAAACTTGACCTCTGATTATACTCAAAGCCAATCTGATTTCCACAGCTGACTGTAGAAAAGAGAGAATTTTCCCAATCACATATTTCCGAGGATGCCATTTCTTGACTTCACACCAAGCATTTTAAGTCTTCAAGACCTTATGATAGAACTTCCTAGTGACAGCTTTTCTAGCATTCATTAGGGTACACACCACTGGTCCCGATATGCCACGGTCCTTCAACGCCCTGGCTTCAATAGCCATGCCATCACATTTAGAGACTGTAAACTGGGGTGGAATATAGGACCTTGAGACAGTAGATCGGGGTACCGTGGAAGCGTCCATGGCCCATCTATTGTCAGTCTCAAAATCTCCGGGAACCAGAGCTTTCTGGCCCAGGCTGGTGCCACCAGAATGAATGGAACCCCCTCTCTCCGAATCCTGTGCAACAAATGTGGAAGGAGAGGGATCGGAGAGAAAGGTTAAACCAGGGAATACTGGCTCCATGGAACTACCAGAGGATCTGCTCAGATTGCCAGAGGATCTCTTGTTCGGGACACAAACTACTGTAGCTTGTTGTTGAACCTGGATGCCAGTAGGTAGACCTCTGGCAATACCCATTGTTGGAAAATTTCCTGAAACACCATTGGGTGTAGGGACCATTCCCCCGGGCAGATCTGCTGGCGGGCTGAGATAATCTGCCTTCCAATTCTCTACTCCTGGGATATGGACTCCCGATAGGATCAACACATGTCCCTCTGCCCAGGCTAGTATGTGGTTCACCTCTTTCAGAGCTGAACGACTCTTGGTATCGCCTTGGTGGCTTAATTAGGCCACTGCAGTGGCATTGTCGGACTGAACCCTGATAGGACAGTCCTGAAGCTCCACCATCCAGGAGTGTAGGGCCAGACGTACTGCCCGTAATTCCAGGATGTTGATGGGCAGGATCTGCTCTGTCCCTGACCATTTCCCCTGAGCTGTGAGCCCTTTCTAGGGTCGCTCCCCAGCCTGAGAGACTGGCATCTGTAGTCAGTACTCTCCAAGTTACCGGGAGGAAGGATTTTCCCTTTCGCAGGTTCTGATCCTGCAGCCATCAGTTTAGGCTTAAGCGTGCCTGAGGAGATAAGCACATTGGATAATCCAGGACTTGTCCTCTTCTGTTCCAAGCCAACAAGATGTCTTTTTTGTAAAGGCCTGGAATGGAACTGGGCATAGGGCACTGCCTCAAAGGAGGATACCATCCTCCCTAGAAGACTCCTACAGAGCCAAATGGAGGGTTGTCTGGTGCACCCTATCTGACACACCTGATCCTTCAGGGCACAGATCCTTACAGGTGGCAAGAATACTCTTGCTTATACCGTAACTGGGATCAGACCTAAATACTTTAGACTTTGAGCTGGTTTCAAGTCTGACTTTTCAGTATTTATGATCCAGCCTAAGCTTTTCAAATACCGCACTGTGCATGTTATGCTCTGTTTAGAGCCTGTAATGAGTGATCTCTGAGCAAGAAGTCGTCCAGATACCTGAACACCAGTAGACCCAGTACTGGTGCTAGGACCTTTGTGAACACCCAGGGAGCTGTAGCAACCCCGAAGGGTAGAGCCACAAACTGAAAATTACATTCCTCTACTGCAAAACATAGGAACCTCTGATGAGGCTGAAAGATAGGTAAGTGTAAATACGCATCTTTTATATCGATGGAGGCTAGAAAGTCTCCCCTCTGGAGTGAGGCTACTACTGATCGGACAGACTCCATCTAGAAGGACTAATTCAGTAGATACTGGTTCAGGGATCTTAGGTCCAAAATGGGTCTTGTGTCCCCGTTTGGTTTTTGAACCGTAAACAGGTTCGAGTAAAACCCTGTGCCGCTTTCGGATGCAGGAACCTCTACAATCACTCCTTGATGCACTAGATGATGTAGTGCCTGAAGCAATAAGTTTCTTTTTGGAGGATCCGAGGGAACGCTGGATCTTAAAAACCTCTGAGGGGGAACCCCCCCAATGCCAGCTTGTGACCGAGGGATATAATTGAGGTGACCCACTTATCCTGAATTATTGTTCTCCAAATGTCTGCAAAGTGCAGAAGCCTTCCCCCCACTCGATGGAGTGGGAGCATCCCCTCAAAAGGAGGGCTTGGTGCTGGGTTTAGAAGAGTTTTGGACCAAGGGCTTTTTCTGGCCCTGGCCCTGCGCTTGCCCCTGGCCCTAATTCCCTGTTGGGGGCGGAACTGCCTTGACACTGAGACATTTGAGGAAGCAGTACTTGAGGTTTTAAACAAGGGACGTCTGGTGCTTTTCTTCACAGGTAGTAGAGAACTCTTCCCTCCGGAAATCTTTTGGATATATTTGTCCAAATGAGCACCAAATAAACATTCCCCATGAAAAGGGAAACCTGCCAATAATTTTTACAAGGAAGCTCAGCTGACCATTTCTTAAGCCACACAAGTCTGCGCATATGTACAGACAAGTGAGCCAAATGAGAAACCTGCTGTATTGAATCCTTTAAGGCGCCAACAGCAAAACACAGCGCTCAAGGAATATCTGTGTTACTTTCAGGCAGATCAGCCTATCAGGCCATTTGACCTGATACTTTACGGATTGGCAGATACCAATTGCTGCAACAGCTGGCTGAAAAGCTGATCTGGCCAAAGAAAAGGAAGCCTTTAACAATGACTCCAATTTCTGGTCAACAGGGTCTTTCAAGCCCTGTGCATTATATACCGGACAAGTTAAGTTCTTGTTTAAGGAAGAGACTGCTGCATCAACGGCTGGCATGCTCCATTGTTTAACAAACTTTTGATCCATGGGTTATAAAAGGGAAAACCTCTTAGGAGGAACAAAAATCCTGTCAGGATGTTCACAATCAGCATACACCGCCTGTTCCAATAGGGGGTGTAAGGGAAAAGCCTGTGTAGCCTGAAGAGGCCTCAGGGATCCAAAAGAGGAGCAGGGGGGCTCAGTCTCCTCTGCAAGAGGCAACTTAAAGGTCAGGATCAAAAGCCTCTGCGACTGAGAGGCAGACATCAACTGGATATCTTCTTGTCCAGATTGCTCAGAAGCAGACTCATCTGCCGGGCCCTCCACAGAATCCTGAGCTTTTAGCTCTTTCCCATCCTCATCCCATTCTTGCTCCAGACTAGAAGTCTCCGGGGAGGGGGATCTGTCACGCTTCTTGCCACTCTGCGGGATGGAGGCAATCATGCCAGCAATCCTATGCTCTAACCCAGCTAGGGCCGAGGACAGTTCATCCTTGGTGATAAAGGGTGAAGCAGCAGCGTTGACTGTAGGCACAATAGCAAATAGGCGCATCGGCTCAGATTGCCGGAAACTTCTGGTCCTTCAGGGGATACAACACCAGGAACTACTGACACCATAGGTGAACCCGTTCCCTGTAGTGTTAGTCCCGCTCCTCTTTTTTGAAGACATTTACCAGCCACAAAAAGAGAGTACTTGGGTGTAGTATTAAAACACCTCAGAAGAGCGACCCTTTAATAGGGCTCACCAAGCTTCTATGTAACAATCCTGCTAAGCACCTTTAGCCTGCCAAGCAACACTTGGTGACTCACGTGACCCAGGTAAGGAGAAGTGAACTGCTGAAAGTGCCTGTTCAGAGCCTGCTCTGTGTCCCACAACTACCTTCTGGAAGCACCACATGCTTTGGCATACACAGCTTAAATAAGCTGGGTGTGTGCCAGGACATTCCGTGCATGGACCTGTACAGCACCCTGCAGGAATGCCTTAGCACTGTGGTGTTCAGGATTCCACTTTGCAGGGTCCAGCTCCCGGAGGCCGCATTACAGGCAAAACCTTGCAGGATCTTGAGTCTTCTTTGCGAGGCTTGGGTACAATTTATCTAAGCATATAAAGCCTGTGTCAAATGGATCCGATCGGTCAATCCGTTGATTCATTTAAGAACCGTTTGAGGGACTAGAGACCTGGAGCTCAGAGAGCTCAAACAACCATGCCATCCACCTTGCAGGCACTGGTAAAAAACTGAAGTACTTCCTGTAAGGGAGGGGTTATATAGGGGATCACTTTCTGTCTAAAGTCCTTTGGTCTACCAGTGTCCATTCACCTGGAGATGAAGTATAACCCAGCAGGTAATGAATATTAGCCTGACTCTGTGTTCCATGATGTATGAAAAAGAAAAGTCGGTACCAAAGTCACGAATGCTGTCGCAGCTGTGAGCTTGCTTTGAATCCTTTTTTACCATGCCATTTATAAGCATACTTTGGTAGGCAAGGGGTTAAATAGGAAGCCAAGATGTTGCTATTAGAAAGAAGGGTTTGGATTTTTCAATATTGCATTGTGGTGCACTGCATTAAGGTCTGAGTTTCAGGTCATTGCCACACATTGGCAGATCATTAATAATAAATGGACTGCCTTAACACAACCTACATGTCTTGTCTAACTGCATCAAAGGCCAGTAATTACCAGACAGGAACCCCCCCTCCACATTTTATCATGGCATGGCATTTTAGCATGCACAAATATGTGCACAAGCTATGTCAGCAGAGGCATGTTAACAATTTTTCATCCTACTGGTGTGTATAAAAGCTTTTATAGGTGTGCTTGTGCATGTGAAGTCCAGCTAATTTTTTTACAATGTGAATGCTTTTAAACTTGCACCACGGTTTAGTGAACCAGGGCCAAATGTAGTGTGTTCAAAATAGGATAAAATTAGCAGTAGTGTTCCAAAGACATCAGATTTCAGGCAGGTTGTTTTAATATTAAAATGGTTCTAAAGTCAAGATATTTTTTACCTTAATACATCCCCTGTACTAAAGTAAAAAATGTACCAGTAATTCTATAAAGCCTCGTACACACGATCTGATTTTCCAATGTGAATTGTGTGTTAACGGCCTGTTGGCAGAAAATCCGACCATTTGTACGCTCCATCGGACAAATGTTGTCGGATTTTCCGCGGACAAATGTTGGATAGCAGGCTTTAAAATTTGCGGTGGACAACTGTCTGTTGTCGGATTTTCCGATCGTGTGTACACAAGTCCGTCGGACAAAAGTCCAAAGTACAAACACGCATGCTTGGAAGCAAGCAATGCTCACCAAACACAACATTAGCAGAAGGTGCCCAAAGGGTGGCACTAAAGAGATGAAAAACCACGTAGTACGTCACTACGTTCGTGTTTGTTGGCCGACAATTCTTTGCTGTTTGTATGCCAAATTCCTGGCCAATCAGCTTCTACCTTCAGCTTGTTCAATTAGGCTTTGACAATAAGGCTCCATTCAACTTAAAGTTGCAGCGACTTTGAAAAAGGTTCCTGCACTACTTTGATGCCACTTTCATGCAACATTAGTGCCATAGACTGCAATGTAAACTCTCAAAAGTCACATGAAAGTTGCATTCAAAGGTTATCAATGTGACAGTTGTGCAACAGTCAAAGTCGCATCCAAGTTACACTGTTGTGTTACACTATGTGATTATTCTTGCTCTGTGTCTTTAAGATCTGTCCCCTTCTTTCTAGCTGAACTCTCTCTCTCACCGTAGTTCTTTATGTATCTCCTCCACTTCCTGATTCTGGTCATTACTCCTGTATATCTTCCATGCTAAACAACTTACATGTGGCTTACAACTGCAACGTTTTTCTACCTATGAATATCCATCATTAAACGGAACATTCGAAAGGATTCATCGTCTGTCTTCCTAACTGTGAGTTTATTCATTGAGTTAAACTGCCTGTATCGATGCAAGGGATGAATATCAAACCAGCTTGAGTAAGGCCTACTTAAACCTGGAGATTAACTTTATCGCTTTGTAGTTGAGACAGAACAGTAGAAAAACGGAGTTTCACAGCCTAATTACAAGATTTCTGCATGTCAGTACTGAAACAGACAAAATTTACTGCCCTCATAGCAAGACAGAAGGGACAGAGCAGCACATGGCAGCCTTATAGCCTGAGACAATCTGCACAGTGTCATATTTCAGCACACAGATCCTGCCTGCTTTCACAGTCAGTCTGCTATCATGAGTGACCAAGCTTCTGCATGTGAACTCACATCTCCTTCCTCACAAGTTCCTAAAGAAACTGAGTTACCCAAACGCTCAGTTAAACCCACTTGGAAAGTAATGGAGAATTATGAAGCTTCAAGGACTGAATTGTCAAATAGCTTGGAATAAGGCCCCTTTCAGCGCTGCTATACCGTCGTTCTTACCGCGGTATGCGGTCGCTAGGGGGGTGAATTTAACCCCCGCTAGCGGCCGAAAAAGGGTTAATACCGCCCGCAAACCACGGCTATTGCCGCGGTTTGCGGGCGGTATTACCGCGCTGTCCCATTGATTTCAATGGGAGACCGCGGTAAAGGAGCGGTGAACACACCGCTCCTTTACCGCTGTAAAGAAGCGGCTAGCAGGACTTTTAGAGCGGTCCTGCTAGCGCACCGCTTCAGTGTGAAAGCCTTCGGGCTTTCACATTGAAGGCTGAAGGGCATGATTTTTTCATGCGGTATAATAGCGCTAATATTAGCGCTAAACCGCATGAAAAACGCCCCAGTGTGAAAGGGGCCTTAGTCTGGGAGAAAATCCTTGCTGAAGCCAATACAGTGTCTGTTGAACGTGAACTACTGACACTAGAGGGCGCCATTAAACAACTTTCTGCCTCATATGAGCTTTATCAGCTTACCAGCATCAAATTCACTAATGTCTTACAAAACATGAAGTCAGAAAATGCGATGATGCAATTAAAGCGCGTCAATGCTCTCAATATTGAAAGAGACAGTTTTATCCAGCAAACCAGATTAAAGGCAGAAGCAAAAATAAAGCTGTTACAGGACACTGCATCTCACAGATCTGTTTCCACCAGACGTTCTAAAAACTCGTCAAGATCCCATAGTTCAAGATACTCAACACTCAGTGAGCGACTTATTAATGCTCGCGCTGAAGTGGAAGCCAGCAAAGTGCAGGTGGCATATGCAGAAAAAAGAGCAGAGTTGGAAGCGCAGTCAGCACGTCAAAGAGCAGAGTTGGAAGCGCAGTCAGCACGTCAAAGAGCAGAGTTGGAAGCGCAGTCAGCACGACAAAGAGCAACAATGGAAACCTTAAATGAACAGTGTACACATGACGCAGCTATGGCAAAGCTAAGGGTCCTACAGCAAGCTATCAGTGCAGACGAAGGTGCAAGTGAGAAAGACAGCATTAACCTAAACATAGCAGATATGGAAGACCCCCTCAAACGCACTAAAGACTATGTCCTAAGCCACTGCAGTGCACACTCCATTGTCTCCAATGCTCCCGACTACATAGAGACTCCATCACAGCTTCAAGTTAAAGAGGTTCCAGCAACTTCCTGCACTCAAAATCACTCCACTGCATTTCCTACCTGCCTACCTTGCCTGCCTTCATACGTCACAGAGCATCAGCGCAAGCTTCAAGCAAGTCATCAATCTCCAGTCATTGGTACAGCCTTGAATCAACGTACCATTGGAACAACTGACTTCAAGCAAGCAACTCACCTGGATGCATCTGCTGCACCATATTTCCCTGTGTCCTTTAACAACAATGTGAAAGATAACGCAATCAGCACCATACAGCCAACAGCATCTCACATAAAGGCGGAGACAACTGAGACAGAAGAGTTTGTGAGGTACATGCTTCGCAGAGAGCTCACAAAGACTGGTCTTACAAGTTTTGATGACCAACCTGAGAACTACAGAAGTTGGAAATGTGCCTTCAGAACTACAATCAGCAATATTGGCATTACAGCTGATCAAGAATTGAATCTGCTGATCAAATGGCTTGGTCCTCTATCTGCTGCACGTGTTAAGCCATTAAGATCGGTTTTCATGGACAATTCTACTGCAGGCCTCACAGCTGCATGGGAGCGACTAGAGCAAAGTTATGGCAGTCCAGAAGCTATAGAAAATGCTTTGTTCATGCGTCTGGAAACTTTCCCAAAGATATCCGGTAAGGACAACAAGGAGTTCCAGAGACTGAGTGACCTTCTCCTTGAGCTTCAGCTAGCCAAGACAGACCCAAAACTACCTGGACTCAGTTACCTTGACACTCCAAGAGGGGTAAACCCAATTGTCTCCAAGCTCCCGTATGGTTTGCAAGAGAAATGGACTGCACTAGGGTCATCATACAAAAGAGAGAACAAGGTTTCCTTCCCTCCATTCTCTTTCTTCTGTGAATTCATCTGGAAAATTGCAGAGACCAAGAACGATCCAAGTTTTTCCTACGGTGAGTACAGCCTCTTCTCACCCTTTCCTAAGAGTACCAGTCTTCAGGGCAACTATAGAAACCATAGAGGCCCAGTGTCCGTGAAAAAGACTGACATCCTTCCCACTCCTACCACAGTTCTGGCCACGAACAAACAGAGTAGGAAGATTGAAAACCCTAACAGAGAGTGTCCCATACACAAGAAGCCACACCCCCTCAATAAATTTATCGGCTTTAGGAAAAAGCCTCTGGAAGAGCGCAAGGAGCTTTTAAAGACATTTAGGGTATGTTTCAGGTGCTGTGCTTCTACAGAACATTTTGCAAGGGACTGTAATGTGTCCATCAAGTGCATAGAGTGTGGCTCTGAAGAACATGTGCAAGCCCTCCATCCTCTTGAGCCCAGCTCTGCACAACCTGCCAACACTCCTCCCAGGTTAACGCATGGCGGGGAGAATACAGACCAAGTGTCTAATTCTACCATCATTTCTTCATCCTGCACTGAAGTTTGTGGAGAAGACCGCTGTGGTAAGTCCTGTGCTAAGATATGCTTGGTGAACATATACCGCAAGGATCAACCAGAAAAGTCTCTAAAGGCATATGCTATCTTAGACGATCAGAGCAATCGATCACTTGTAAAATCGGAATTGTTCAATCTATTTGAAATAAAAGGCGAAGCTCATCCTTACACCTTGGGTACCTGTAGTGGAACTATAGAGGTTTCTGGAAGAAGGGCTCATGGACTCATGGTATCTTCTCTCAAAGGTAACTTGCAATTACCCTTACCTACACTTGTTGAGTGCAATCAGATACCTGCTAACAGGGAAGAAATCCCTACTCCAGCTGCTGCTTTCCATCACCCTCACCTCAAGGTAATAGCAAATGAGATACCGCCGCTTGACAAAGATGCTCAGATCCTTCTTCTGTTAGGAAGAGACATTCTAAGAGTTCACAAGGTACACAGACAAGTCAGTGGACCCCCAGATACCCCATTTGCCCAGCGCACGGATCTAGGGTGGGTCATCATAGGCAATGTCTGCATAGGCAAAATGAAAAGACCTACCAACATTTCATCATTCAAGACAAATGTTCTGCCAAATGGCCGAAACACTTACTTTGAGCCATGCCCACATCACTACTGGGTGAAAGAGAAGATAGCCAGCCACGAATGGCAACATGGTATCTCAGGTGACACAAGCCCTTTCTCCTGCCATGATGGCGACTTCGGCTCTACAGTGTTTAATGCAACCAGTGAAGATGACATACTGGCTCCTTCAATGGAAGACAAAGAATTCATCAAGGTAATGGACAAGGAGTTCTTTCAAGATGACTCCAATAACTGGGTAGCACCCCTACCCTTTTGTCTCCCAAGAGAGAGATTGCCCAACAACTTACAGCAGGCCATCAGTAGATTCTCCTCCTTAAAGCGAAACTTAAACAGGAAACCAGAGATGCAAAAGCACTTTGTGGACTTTATGCAAAATGTATTTGACAGAGATCATGCAGAGCCTGCTCCCCCACTAAAGGAGGGAGAAGAATGCTGGTACCTTCCATCCTTTGGCGTGTATCACCCACGCAAACCAGACCAAATCAGAGTCGTCTTTGATTCCAGTGCTCAGCACGAAGGTGTTTCTCTTAACAACATGCTCCTTACTGGACCCAACTTGAACAACAGTCTAATAGGAGTCTTGATTAGTTTCAGACAAGCGCCTGTAGCAGTAATGGCCGACATTCAACAGATGTTTCACTGCTTCATCGTCAGAGAAGACAACAGAAACTACCTCAGGTTTCTATGGCACAAGGACAATGACCTCAACAAGGAAGTTATAGATTATCGCATGAAGGTACATGTCTTCGGTAACAGTCCTTCCCCAGCAGTGGCAATTTATGGGCTAAGGAAAACAGCTCAGACTGGAGAAGTTGAATATGGATCTGATGCCCGTCAATTTGTTGAAAGAAACTTCTACGTTGACGACGCACTTAAGTCCTTTCCAACTGCTAAAGAAGCAATTGATCTTCTCACCAGAACAAAGGAGATGCTGTCTGTAGCAAACCTTAGACTGCACAAGATTATATCCAACAGCCAGGAACTTATGAATGCCTTTCACTCTGAGGACTATGCCACTAGTCTAAAAAACCTTGACTTAGGTACAGATGTGCCTCCTGTACAGCGAAGTCTGGGTTTGTTGTGGAACATCAAGCAAGACAAATTCACCTTCCAAGTGTCAACTTGTGACAAACCCTTCACTAAGAGAGGAGTCCTGTCCGTGGTGAATAGCATCTATGACCCACTGGGTTTCCTTGCTCCAGTTACCATTCAAGGTAAGATTTTACTAAGACAGTTGTCTACTGAGAACATAGACTGGGATACTCCCTTGCCTAGTGAGAATCAACACAAGTGGGAAAGGTGGAGATATTCTTTGAAGTCACTAGAAAAACTTCAGATTCCCCGTTGCTATGTTCCGGGTTCGATTTCAACTGCTAACCGGAGAGAGATTCATATTTTCTCTGATGCATCAGTTGAAGCTATTGCTGCAGTAGCCTATTTGAAGACCTCTGAACTGAATGGAGAATCACACTGTAGTTTTGTCCTAGGCAAGGCAAAACTCACACCCAAGCCTGCACATACCATACCAAGACTTGAACTTTGTGCAGCCGTGCTAGCAGTAGAAATTGCCGAGGTCATACGAAGTGAAATGGACACTAGAATTGATTCTTTCACCTTCTATACAGACAGTAAGGTAGTACTTGGTTACATAAACAACCAAACAAAACAATTTTATGTGTACGTCAGCAACAGGGTTGAACGTATCAAGAGATTCTCTCTACCAAGTCAATGGCATCACGTTCCCACTGAACTCAACCCAGCTGACTGTGGGACCAGAGCCGTGTCACCTGCCGCTCTTCAGGACAGCTTATGGCTGTCACCTCCAAGGTTTGTGTGTGAGGACTCTTACTTACTCCCTATTGACACCACCTATGGGCTAGTAAACCCTGAAGATAAGGAAATAAGAACTGTGAACACCTCACTCCACACTTCTGTAAGCACAAAACAGAAGCTGCGGTCACACCGTTATGAGCATCTATGGAAGCAGGTGCAGCATCTAGCCAATGTGTTCTGGCATCGCTGGAAGAAAAAGTATCTTCACCACCTTCAAGGTCGTAACAAATGGCAAGCATCTAAGCTGAATCTTAAGGTTGGAGACCTCATCCTTCTAAAAGACAAGGAAGTTTGTCGGAATGAGTGGCCTATGGGTCTTATTACTAAAGTAATGCCCAGCGACGATAACAAAGTCGAAGGTAACCAAGGGAGGATCGACACAAACCTTTAGTCGACCAATTACAGAGTTAGTACTCCTTTTGCCAGGTGAGTGACTTGTGCAAGGACTAGCCATGCTGTTGGCACGGCGGGGAGTACATTGCTGCCATCTACAGGTTCTACTCAGAACTTTGGAATTATTTGAAGACATCATACTGTGACTTTATGTTCTTCATCCTGTTGAACTTACGTTTATTATTTGCTTGTTGCAAGTTTTTCATTACAGGTTTCAGGACATTCATCAGTATTGGACTTTTTGAAAATATATATATTAGTTTAAGGTTATGAAATCTAAAGATTTCAGACGGGGAGTGTTGTGTTACACTATGTGATTATTCTTGCTCTGTGTCTTTAAGATCTGTCCCCTTCTTTCTAGCTGAACTCTCTCTCTCACCGTAGTTCTTTATATATCTCCTCCACTTCCTGATTCTGGTCATTACTCCTGTATATCTTCCATGCTAAACATCTTACATGTGGCTTACAACTGCAACGTTTTTCTACCTATGAATATCCATCATTAAACGGAACATTCGAAAGGATTCATCGTCTGTCGTCCTAACTGTGAGTTTATTCATTGAGGTAAACTGCCTGTATCGATGCAAGGGATGAATATCAAACCAGCTTGAGTAAGGCCTACTTAAACCTGGAGATTAACTTTATCGCTTTGTAGTTGAGACAGAACATACACCAATCCAAAGTTCTTGGCATAAGTGAGATGCCAGAATGTAAGGTTTTCTACTGGGATGATGTCTCTCACACATGGTCACCATGGCAAGTGGTGACCACATTCTTTGGATTTTGGGTGGATAAGGCATCAAGAAAGAAGGGTAAGCAGCAGAATCAAATATGGTTCCAGCTTTGGCACGTGAGGGTGGGAAAAGGCTGTTACTCATTTTAGCATACTGGAGAAAAAGCTGGGTCAATTAGAATCACTAGCCCTTTTAGCATTACCATCCCTCATATTCACTATCAAATCACTCTTGACATACAGGCACACTCCTCTTCCCTCTTCTACCTACCCTGTCCTTCTGATATAGGAAGTACCCCTAGATAGTCACAAATCAGTCATGTGAGCTGTCAAATCAGGTTTTTGATATTCCCACAATGTCAAAATCCTCCTCAGGTTACATTCTCTTCCTGCATAGTGGCTGTTCTCTGTATTTATTGTCATGTGATACCCCCTTTGGAATACACACACACACACACAAGTGTAGCGGGTATTTAAATTTGGGGGGGGGCATCTGGGTCATTTAACCCAGATGTACTAATTGTTAGGGAATCTGAGAGTCCCTTTTGTGGTTCTTGGAGGACTCTGGTGGTGCAAGGTTCCCTGTGGCCTGCAGGTGGCGTTGTCGTCCTGGGTCGGAGTTGAACCTGCACCACAAGACTGTTCCTTTTTGTCCTTTCCTGGCACCGGTACAGCGGGGCGGGGAACCCGCTGTGACGCAAAGGGAGAGGAGATAAAAAGGGCGGACGCCCTGACCTCGGGGTTCAGAGTTGGAGGACGCGGCCGCGCCCAGGCACCCTCGGCCTGGGTGCTGGCGTTCCGGAGTTCCGGGCCCAGGTGCCCTTGACCTGGCCGGAGCGAGGGATGGAGTCCATCCCAGGCACCTTAAGCCTGGGATGAGGTACTACGGCCAAGGCCTGGGGCCCAGTAACTTTGACTGGGTTCCACGAGGGTGGAGGAGTCCGAGGGGCCCATAGGTGTTGGGACCCGTATCTGAGGCGAGGAGGCCGGGGAGTATAACCCTTCCGAATAGCCCGGTACAGCATTAATCCGGTGACAGCGGGGCCTCTGGTAACTCCCTTGGAGGGATTTCTTCCCCCTGACAGGGGCTGCAACATAGCGAAGGTAACTCCAGTTCCTGTTCACTAGAGTCGCTGGAAGAGACTCTGAAGCCGAAAAGTCCATTTAACAGCCACTGTGCTTAGCAACCGTTGGTGAAACCTCAACGGTTTAGTTTTCTTTGAGGATTGTGCCTTGACCTACTCCCCACCAATACTGAACTGTTCTATGGGTCTCAAACTGTCTGCTCGCAAAGGACTATTTGTTTGCCGTTATGGAATAAATAAGTGTTGGACCTTTTCAGTGTGTGGTACTCCAATTACTGGGAGCAAAGGGGGTTATCAGCAGAACAAACTTGGCTCTGAGCGTATACACAGCCCGAGGGTAATCTGATTCTGGCCTTCACCTCTACACGCAGTCATCTAGAGGACATGGGCCGTGGTGCATCTCGCTCTCCCCTTCAAGGTACCCCTAGACCGGAGCCAAAGTAACCGCTAAAGAAGAGAGAGAGGGTGAGGCCGCTACACAAGTATTTGCATGCCCCAAGTACATACATGATAAATAGTCAGAGCACACATAGGGTACAGACTAGGGATGAGCCCGATGTTCGAGTCGAACATAAGGGTGTTTGCCCATTCGCTGAATTTAGAACATTACGGGGCGTTCGCAGCAAATCTGAGCGCCGAGGAACGCCCCATAATGCACTGCAATATTGCAGTGCATTGGCGTTTTATGATTGGCCAAAGCATGCACCTGACCTGCATGCTTTGGCCAATCACAGCGCGCTCTGCTGAGAGAGACATAGATGGCCAAAGGCAATGTCCCCGGTAGCTTGCACTCAGAAGCGAACACACACGCAAGTCCTGCCCACATATGTAAACGCCGTTCAAACCACACATGTGAGGTATTGCCGCGTGCGTTAGAGCGCAAGCAACAATTCTATCGCTAGACCTCCTCTGTAACTCTAAACTGGTAACCTGTAAAAAAAAGCGTCGCCTATGGAGATTTTTAAGTACTGAAGTTTGGCGCCATTCCATAAAACTGTTTGCAATTTTAAAGCATGACATGTTGGGTATCTATTTTCTCGGCGTAACATCATCTTTCACATTCTACAAAACAATTGGGCTAACTTTACTGTTTTGTTATTTTTTAATTCATTAAATAGTTTTTTTTCCAAAAAAGAGGCGTTTGAAACATTATTGCGCAAATACCGTGTGAGATAAAAAGTTGCAATGACCGCCATTTTATTCCCTTGGGTGTCTGCTAATAAAAACACATGTAATGTTTGGGGGTTCCGAGTAATTTTCTAGCAAAAAAAATATAATTTTTACATGTAGGAGAGAAGTGCCAGAATTGGCCCGGTATGCAAGTGGTTAAAATCACTGCTTCACGTCTTCTTTTAAAACTTTTTTTTGCATTGATACATGTCCCGTGGGGCAGTACCGGGTCCCCATACACTTTTTATGGCAATAACTTGCATATAAGCCTTTAAAATGAGCACTTTTGATTTTTCATGTTCGTGTCCCATAGACTTTAACGGTGTTTGCACAAATTGTTTGACTGTTCGCATGTTCTGCTGCGAACCGAACAGGGGGGTGTTTGGCTCATCCCTAGTACAGACACTACACACAGTTGGACACTACACACAGTTGGAACACAGGGGTGACTTTGGGTCTGGGGTTTGTGCAGCTCATCTTGTCCTGGAGAGTTCTGGAAGCTGCTTGTCCAGCTTCCCCAGGCCCTCTTATGTGTAGAGTGAATGAGAACCCCGCTATGATCTGTGATAGTCAGACTCTCTTTGCAGCCACACTAGAACCTTGTAAAATGTATATAATGTGTGCTGTATATATGTATATATAATGTGTGCTGTGCCATGCTGTTGGACTATTTGCTGTGAGGAAAAAGGGAGGGGGATTCCTCCAACTCCCCTGCTGATAAGACTGTATTGAGAAGTTTGAACACACCTGACCTGTGTGGCCATTGTCATTGGACAGTTTGACCCGCCCTGTTTTCCAAGGGTGGGAGGGATGTGTTTTTGAAGAGAGATATCTGTTAACATGTGCTTGAATAAAGCAGTTTGTGGTTTTACCCTACACCGAGGTGTTGCGTCTGTGGACTGAGGGGCTAAAGAAGCTTGGAGGGTGCTGGTTCTGGACAGAGGAAGCATTGACGGCGGACCTAGATCTGTTTGAGGACAGAGGGTTTGTCACAACTGGTTGGCAGCAGCGGGATCGTGCTTCCTGGCTGTGAAGACCTCCACCTGGATCCAAGATCAGATAGCAGACTTCAGTCACCCCAGCGGAGATATTGTTTATTGTACATTGTTTCTCCCTATTAAACTTTTTGAACATGCCAATTTGCCTGTCCGGAATCGGCTTCATCCCATGTGGCAGTTCTCTCAGCTATACCGGGAGAATATGGTTTGGCGATTTATTTTGGACCGGCATCTGCTTTGATTTATTATTTATATTTATCTTTAATTTTATTTGGACTCTGCCAGGGTATTCTAGAAAAAATACTCTCCATACTTTATTCTTCTTCTTTCATTCTTAATTTTTCATTTTTTCGGGTATACCATGCCAGACATCCTTATAGTCAATTATTATTTATGTATTGTTTATATAGATATACTAAAAATTTCTTGAACCTAAAGTGTATTTTTCCCTTTGCATACATAAAAAACCTTTTGTTGTTACCACAAGATGGTGCTATATTATCCCTCAGTGGCTAAGGCTCTTGATTGGCTAACTAGCACTATTTAAATCAAGCACTCTTTGCCGCTGACACATCCAGATGAAGTGACATGTGTGTCATGAAACGCATCATGTCCAACGATAATCAGAGTCTGGGATAACCCCTCACTTCTCCTTCATCCTGAACCCCCTCCGTTAACACTGTCCGTGTCGCTTGAGGGTTGCTAGATCATTGACTTTGCCCCCAGTGGCTGGATACACCTACTGCACCTGTTAGACTGGCGTCTCTGATTCAAGCCTCTAGTCTAAACCAACGCTGGTCACGTCCTGTGATCCTTGAACTCGCTGGAGTGACCATGTGACCTGACGCCGCCTGCGCTGACTGGTGGTGGACGCTGCACGCGCTAGCTTCGGGTCGACACAGCACGGAGAGACACACACCAGCTGGACCGGTCCTTTCAGGACAACACACCAAGTGTGTAGGTCGCAGACACCTCTACACTACAATTAAGAGGACATCCGGGGTCCCGATTTCAGTACCCCTGATCGGAATCATAGGACGGGTAAGCCTACCCTGAGCAAACATCTCTCAAGCCCTGTCCTTATACCTCCTTATATTGCACTTATATCTACAGACGCTTCTAGTCCTGCTGGGCAAGCCCCTTTATTGCTGCTCAAATCTTAGCCTTTCCATCGGGACAACTACTCCTTCTGAATTTGTTTCAATTGCACACAGATAATACTCAGTGGATTCACCACATCAGTGTCTGCAATTTATGAACTTTTTTGAGCTAAGTATCAATCATCTGTTTGCTTTGGGTGCACTTAGACTGACAATTGACACCTAGGTGTCTACGGACTATTTCTCTGAGGAATCTGTCAGTACTGTATCTTAACCCATTCCATCCAGGTACAAGGTTGTTCTACAGTCTATATTCAGATGGACGCTTCCCATTTCATTGACACGCTAGCTTTTTGACATAGCTATGTCCGGACTATAGGGGTTATTTTTGATACAGGTTTTTGAGGGGCGGGGGGGTCACTTTCTCACTCTGATTTTTTAGCTTACTCAACAGTGCATTGTGTTTTTCATGTATGGTTTTATTTTGTGATTTGCATGTTCTGGAGGAACCCTTCTCTCTTCTAGGATGTTTACCAACCTTTAGATGAGTTGTTTGTTTGATATTTTACATTTAATAATAAAGCCTTTGCATTTAGCCGATTGATGTTGTGGTTGATTCACCGACAAATTTTCCGTTGGGCTCTCTTGTCCCAACATCTCCAGGTTCCATTAGAAGCATTGACGGCGGACCTAGATCTGTTTGAGGACAGAGGGTTTGTCACAACTGGTTGGCAGCAGCGGGATCATGCTTCCTGGCTGTGAAGACCTCCACCTGGATCCAAGATCAGATAGCAGACTTCAGTCACCCCAGCGGAGATATGGATCTGGCATCAGAATTCCCGGGGCTGCTGCAGATCGTCCTTTCAGCATACACCAGGTCTGTGTCTGTGGATGAATACCTGGAGGTCAGTCACATTCACCATCTGCCAGACTCTGTTAAGTGTTCAAGAGGGAAGACTCAGAGCCATGACATCATGGGCCAATCCTGCATGATTGTTGGCTAATCAATCCCTGATTAGCTTGTCAGCAGTGGGCTGGACTTGGCTTTAAAGTGTGCATACACTTTAAATCTACTTTCTACTATGTTTGACATCATTCCTCACTGTATACATTTTCCTATGCAAATTGTTTTAGTTTGCTGTGCATGCTTCATTAGCAAATTGCAAAGCAGTGACACTCTGTTGTGAGCTGTAGCAAATAGTGATGTTACTGGCAGGATGTCCAGCTAAGAAACTTTCCAGCTGATTCACAAACAATTTTCTTAAGGGAACTGTATACAGTGAGGCTGGGGTCGGCAACCCGTCGATCTCGCGGGCTACCTGTCGACTGCGAGTAGGTGACAGGTAGACTGGGAATGGGTCTGCATTGCCGAACCCCGCCTCCTCTCTCTGCCCTCAGCCTCCCTTTCCCCGCCTTCTCCTCTACCTCACCCCCTGCCTCTGCCGCTGTCATAAGTGAACAGCGGGGAGCGAGAACCAGCACATCTCAGGATGGAGGGTGGGGGGAGGAGCTGGACAAGTTAACCCACAGGTGATTGGTTGCTAGGCTCTAAGCAACCAATCACCAGCCTAATCATATGAAAAGTCACTCTGCCAGCTCCCGCCCCGCCCCCTGTCCAGAGCTGTGCTGGCTCTCGCTCTCCTGGGTGCGCAGGTAGGATGCTATGAGAGGGAAGGGGGGAAAGAGGACACTATTGTGTATGTGTGTGTGTGGGGGGGTGGTGTGAAGGGGGCAGTGGACACTACTATGGACAGGGCCACTATGGACTATGGACAGGGCTACTATGGACAGGGCCACCCCCATAGCAATGTCCTCTACCACCCTTCACATCACTCCAAGCATAATGCACTTCTGATCCCTGCATTCCAAGTGTAACGCACTCCTGATCCCTGCATTTCAATAACAACACACTCCCTAACCCTGCATTCTGAGCATAACGCATGCCTGATCGCTGCATTCTGAGCGTAAGACACTCCTTAACTCTGCATTCTCTTGTAATACTTTTTTTTTGGGTGTCCACTGCATTTGCGATTTACATTGGGGTTAATAATGTATCATCACCCACAGTAGATAACAAAGGCAGTGTGTTTTGAACACGGTGCAGAAAACACATATGGAACATGCCTTTCTGGCATTGTGTTCTGGTGTGAACCGGTCCTAACAACAGGACACTGTGCCCGGTGACTTTGACTTCATCAATGTTGTTCAAGTGAATCTCCATCTCTCCAAGGTTGCCTACCCCTGCAGTAAGGCATGATGGCAAACATACTGAAAATAGCTATAGGGTTTACATACATTTTAATAAATAAGCTGTGCAAGATACTGGAAGGGTATTTGCCTGCAGTCTGTTGCCTGGGTTGGATCCCTAGTGCAGCGCCAACCCCGAATAAGCCGCTTGAGTATTATTGGTTCTGTACTCTGCCTCTCAAGCCTAAGAACAGCCTCAGCCCCTCTGGCACACCTGGCAATAGTGTAAGTGCAAGCACAGTAGTAACAGACACACGTTGTAGTAAAACACAGAAATAGCCTTTACTGTGGAGTTTCTGTGGAATGGTAACAAACAGTAGAAGTATAGTTCAAGTAAATTAACTGTAGAATAATGACTGAGAATCAAGAGCAATATGCTCAATGGTACTGTCAGGCTGCTTTCAGGGGATTCCTCAACAGCGAATTGGTCACCTTTTTACTTAGATTTGACTCTGTGAGTCTAGGCAGAAGGATGGCAGAAGAATGACCCTCACTTATGTCAGACCCCTCTCTTCTGTGCCCTGACACCACAGGCCCACAAACACAGCATCTAGTTCAGTGGTCAATGGCTTAGCTTCCAAGACAAACTACCCCAGTCATGCATCACATATACTGAGCAATTAGTATGGGTGCGTGTCCGTATGGCCACAATAACTTCAGTCCCTTTGAAGAAGAAGGCCTTGAGTCCTCGGCTAGCCACTTTAGTTGGTGCACTTTAAACACCTATATGGTAGAGTGTAAATGCAGCATGCTGGCAGTGTCTGGATAACAGGACAGACACTGTGACTGCTTAACAAGGCATCCATATGACCCAGGTTCTGGCAAGTGTGGACAGAGTAATAACAACGCTGTCTGCATGCAGTGTTCTTTGTTTCCTGCAAATGGCCATGTGCTCGCTCACCAATCCTGCAGTCAAGGCCCAAGTGAAATGTCCTGGAACAGGCAGGCTTCTCAGGTAGACCGACTGGCTACCTCACAACTGAAGGCTTCATGCTGTCAGTGCAGGTGCGTCTGGATATGCACATGGGATCCCCCTCTCAGGCAGGATGTCCCCCGACAGGCCGTGGATGCCTGGCAAGAAAGGTACGCCAACCCAGGAGGCAAAACCTCTCCTTAGGTCTGGTCTTCTTCTCTGCCATGTGGTGTCTGCCTAGCTCCAAGTCAGCCCCTGATGTCCTTTTTCTGCCTTGTTTCCCAAAGCATGCAGGGGTGTTAAGTCCTGTCCCCATAGGAAACTATTGGGTCGTTTGTGTCAGGGACTACAAGTCTCACAATGCTTAGCTGCAGCAGCTCTGGCTGACGATTGGCTCCTTCCTTCATGCCAATGAAGAAGCAGGGGAGGGAGAAGAGTAAGCAGCTGTGTGTGTGTCTCTCCTCACTGCACAGTGAGAGGAGGAGAGGGAGGGGGGAATTTCCCTGCATAAGCTGACAGGCTCTCTCTCCTTGAGAGCCTGTGAAACCCTGGGGGCAGCCGGAGGAAGATGCTGGCTCGCGGGACACGCACTACACTTGTTTCCTGGGGTTGGGATGTGTTGTCTAATATAAAGGGTCCCAACTTGTTCCTGCTAATGGCACTTAAGAGCTGTGGGCAAAAATCCATAAAAGAACCTCCACTGGTCTGATGTTGTATTGGATGCTTATGCACATTTTTAAAGTGCATAGGGAATGTGGGCTCCTTTCGAGGACTGTCAATCTGAGAATTCGATGCTGCCTTCTTAGGTATTGTATCTACAGTATGTTCCAATATTCTGCAATTAGGCTTTAAACGACATGCATGGACCAGGCTGCTTCTCTGCAAACAACGTTATTATGACTGGGGCCCCATTTGCAGTACACAAGATCCAGTTCAGTAGAGGCACTGCCAGAGGCTGTACAGTATGTCCCATTTTCCCACATTTCCGGATGCTCACCCTTCAGTTTACTACACAAGTGCATTAATGTTTAGTACAGAGTAGGGATGAGCTTCGTGTTCGAGTCGAACATACGTTCGACTCGAACATCGGCTGTTCGATCGTTCGACGAAGATCGAACGATTTGGGCCGTTCGCGCCAAATTCGAGTGACGCGAACGGCCCACAATGCACTACGCCATCGCAGTGTCATCCAGGCGCTGTGATTGGCCAAGCATGCACTGTGACCCCGCATGCTTGGCCAATCACAGCGCCGGCAGCGAGGAGAGCAATGATTGGCCACAGGCAGGATGCCTGTGGCCAATTATTGCTGAGGGTGTTTAGTACACGCCCCACACTATAAAAGGCCGCCAGCACGGCGGCCTAGTGTAGTGTGTTCCGGAGCAGGGATAGAGCAGCATAGGCAGGGACAGTGACTTTTATTTCTTTCTTGCTTAACCTGGATTCCTTTAGTTTAGGGAAAGAGAAGGATAGGTAGGGAGAGTGTCAGTGTGTTTTGTGCTTGTGCTATATTGTGCTTAAAAAAAACATTTTTTCTAGGGACAGAAAACTGTAGGTAGGGAGAGTGTGTCAGTTTCTTTCACTGTCAAAGTCCTTGTTTCCAGGGACCTGGAAGGACAGTGAGTGAATTCTCCTTGTGCTAAATTGTGCTTAAAAAAAACATTTTTTCTAGGGACAGAAAACTGTAGGTAGGGAGAGTGTGTCAGTTTCTTTCACTGTCAAAGTCCTTGTTTCCAGGGACCTGGAAGGACAGTGAGTGAATTCTCCTTGTGCTAAATTGTGCTTAAAAAAAACATTTTTTCTAGGGACAGAAAACTGTAGGTAGGGAGAGTGTGTCAGTTTCTTTCACTGTCAAAGTCCTTGTTTCCAGGGACCTGGAAGGACAGTGAGTGAATTCTCCTTGTGCTAAATTGTGCTTAAAAAAAACATTTTTTCTAGGGACAGAAAACTGTAGGTAGGGAGAGTGTGTCAGTTTCTTTCACTGTCAAAGTCCTTGTTTCCAGGGACCTGGAAGGACAGTGAGTGAATTCTCCTTGTGCTAAATTGTGCTTAAAAAAAACATTTTTTCTAGGGACAGAAAACTGTAGGTAGGGAGAGTGTGTCAGTTTCTTTCACTGTCAAAGTCCTTGTTTCCAGGGACCTGGAAGGACAGTGAGTGAATTCTCCTTGTGCTAAATTGTGCTTAAAAAAAACATTTTTTCTAGGGACAGAAAACTGTAGGTAGGGAGAGTGTGTCAGTTTCTTTCACTGTCAAAGTCCTTGTTTCCAGGGACCTGGAAGGACAGTGAGTGAATTCTCCTTGTGCTAAATTGTGCTTAAAAAAAACATTTTTTCTAGGGACAGAAAACTGTAGGTAGGGAGAGTGTGTCAGTTTCTTTCACTGTCAAAGTCCTTGTTTCCAGGGACCTGGAAGGACAGTGAGTGAATTCTCCTTGTGCTAAATTGTGCTTAAAAAAAACATTTTTTCTAGGGACAGAAAACTGTAGGTAGGGAGAGTGTGTCAGTTTCTTTCACTGTCAAAGTCCTTGTTCCAGGGACCTGGAAGGACAGTGAGTGAATTCTCCTTGTGCTAAATTGTGCTTAAAAAAAACATTTTTCTAGGGACAGAAAACTGTAGGTAGGGAGAGTGTGTCAGTTTCTTTCACTGTCAAAGTCCTTGTTTCCAGGGACCTGGAAGGACAGTGAGTGAATTCTCCTTGTGCTAAATTGTGCTTAAAAAAAACATTTTTTCTAGGGACAGAAAACTGTAGGTAGGGAGAGTGTGTCAGTTTCTTTCACTGTCAAAGTCCTTGTTTCAAGGGACAGAGAAGGACACCTGAAGGTAGCCCTTATTGCTTTTTTCCCATCTCCCTGCAGGCCATCTATTAGAATGTCTGGAAGGCAAACAAGGAGAGGCAGACAGTCAGGAGGCAATAAAAGAGGGCAAGCAGGCTCTGTGTCTGGGGGCAACAGTGCTGGTCGTGGACGCGGTGCATTGTCATCAGCACATGGCCATGGGACACGCTTGTCCTTCTTTTCGGCAGCTGGACATGTTGAGCCACATCATGCCGAAGACTTGGTAGAGTGGATGACCAAGCCCTCCTCCTCCTCCTCATCCTCTCTCACCCAGGCTCAGGGTACTGGAAAAGCAGCTGCCAAAGCGTCCTCTTCCCTGGTATCAATGTCAGACTCATCATCAGTCACTCCTTCCCTAGACCCACCATGTCCTCCGCCTGAGGAGTCCCCCGAACTGTTTCAGCACAGTGTTGGGTACATGCTCCAGGAGGATGCCCAGCGTTTCGAAGGGTCTGATGATGAAACCCAGCTAGAGGAAGGCAGTAGCGTGAGAGCAGACAGAGGGGATGCTCAAGAAGGACACCAATCTGGCAGTCATGTTCCAGCAGCTGCAGCATACTGCCAGATTGGCTCCAGTGATGAGGAGGGAGGTGATGATGAGGTCACTGACTCCACGTGGGTGCCTAATAGGAGAGAGGAGGAGGAGGAGGATGAGGAGGAGGCACATCTCCAACGAGGCAGGATGCCCTTTGGTGGCCAGCGTAAGGGCAGTACACCGACGGAATCACACCGCAGAGCTCCGCCTGTGCAGGGCGCTGCCTCTGCCCGTCATTCAAAAAGTTCTTTGGTGTGGGCCTTTTTTGAGGCTAGTGCATCAGATCGCACAGCTGCTGTTTGCAACATATGTCTCAAGCGTATATCGCGTGGCCAAAACATCAGCCGCTTGGGTACCACATGCCTGACCAGACATATGTTGACCTGCCATGCAGCTCGTTGGCAAGCCTACCTCAAAGACCCACACCAAAGAACAAAGCGGACCTCTCCTTGCACCGCATCAGCTGGGATCTCCAACCCCACTATAACTTCAGTCCTCTCTGAAACATGCACTGAGAGGAATGAAGGTGTAGAATTAGGTGTGTCACAGCCAAGTACTTGCGGCCACTCTGCTAGCAGTACACCGACGTCCGATTCTAGCAGGCAAATTTCCCTGCCCCAGCTGCTGGACCGTCGAAAGAAGTTCACTCCCAGCCATCCACATGCCCAGCGGTTGAATGCTAGCTTGGCTAAATTGCTAGCGCTTCAACTGCTGCCTTTTCAGTTGGTAGACTCGGCCCCCTTCCGTGAGTTTGTGCAATGTGCGGTTCCTCAGTGGCAGGTTCCCAAACGCCACTTTTTCTCACGGAAGGCTATTCCGGCTCTCTACCGGCATGTGGAAGGCAATGTCTTGGCCTCGCTGGACAGGGCGGTCAGCGGTAAGGTGCATATTACCGCTGACTCATGGTCCAGCAGGCATGGACAGGGACGTTACCTTTCTTTCACGGCCCATTGGGTCACTCTTTTGGCAGCTGGGAAGGATGCAGGACAAGGTGCAGTAGTGTTGGAGGTTGTCCCACCGCCACGCCTCCAAAATGCTACTACTGGTTGTGACACACCTCTCTCCTCCACCCCCTCCTCTTCTTCTTCCTCCATGGCCTCTTCCTGTGGTTTGTCCTATGAACCAGCGGTGCTCCGTAGCCGTTCACGGGGCTACGCAAGTACGCAGGCAAAAAGATGCCATGCCGTGCTTGCGCTGGTGTGTTTGGGGGACAGAAGCCACACTGGGGCAGAGGTCCTGTCTGCTCTGCAGGGCCAGGCCGAGAGGTGGTTGACGCCACGCCAGCTTAAGCCAGGAATGGTGGTTTGCGACAATGGCACCAACCTCCTCTCCGCCCTCCGACAGGGACAACTGACCCATGTGCCCTGTGTGGCTCACGTCCTTAACCTGGTGGTGCAGCGGTTCTTGGGCAGGTACCCGGGCTTACAGGATGTCCTGAGGCAGGCCAGGAAAGTCTGTGTGCATTTCCGCAGATCTTATAATGCCAGTGCTCGCCTGGCTGAGCTGCAAAAGGAGTTGAACCTGCCCAAGAACCGCCTTATATGTGACATGCCCACCAGGTGGAACTCAACGTTGGCCATGCTGCAGCGGCTGCACACGCAGCAGAGGGCCATCAATGAGTACCTGTGCGACTACGGCACCAGGACAGGGTCAGGGGAGCTTGGTTTTTTTTCTCCACGCCAGTGGGGCATGATCAGGGATGCATGCACTGTCCTGGCACCATTTGAGGAGGCCACGAGGATGGTGAGCAGTGACAGTGCATGCATCAGTGACACTGTACCTCTTGTCCACCTGTTGGAGCACACGCTGCGTGGAATAATGGACAGGGCACTTGAGGCAGAACAGAGGCAGGAAGAGGAGGACTTCCTTGCCTCTCAAGGCCCCCTTTACCCAGACAGTGTTCCTTCTGTCCCACCCATCGCACAGGAAGAGGAGGAGGAGGAGGAGGAGGAGGAGGATTGTGTCAGCATGGAGGTGGAGGCTGGCACTCAGCATCATCAGCAGCAGTCTTTTAGGGATGATTTACAGTCCCAAGAAACCAGTGGACTTGTACGTGGCTGGGAGGAGGTGGCTGCGGATCATGTCGTCCTTAGTGACCCAGAGGACTCCGGAGCGAATGCCTCAGCAAACCTACGCTGCATGGCCTCCCTGATCCTGCAAAGTCTGCGGAAGGATCCTCGTATTCTTCGGATCAAGGAGAGGGACCATTACTGGCTGGCCACTCTCCTTGATCCACGGTACAAGGGTAAGGTTGCGGACCTTATGTTACCGTCGCAGAGGGAGCAGAGGATGAGACAACTCCGGGAGGCCTTGCAGAAAGGTCTGTGCAACGCGTTCCCAGAGACTGGGAGGTTACAAACTCCTGGTCCTGGACAACGAGTTGCTGAGGCTTCGGCCAGTCAAAGAAGGAGCGGTGGGGAAGGTGGCCGTCTGACCGATGCGTTCAGACAATTCTTTAGTCCGCAGCCCCAAAGTATGATCGGTTCCAGCAACCATCGCCAGCGTCTGATAAACATGGTGCAGGAATATCTAGGGGCAAGGTCAGACTTGGACACCTTCCCCACCGAAAATCCTCTGGCTTACTGGGTCTTGAGGATGGATCACTGGCCAGAGCTTGCACAGTATGCAATTGAGCTACTGGCCTGTCCTGCATCCAGCGTTCTTTCAGAACGCACATTCAGTGCTGCTGGAGGATTTGTCACGGATCACAGGGTGCGCCTGTCCACCGACTCAGTTGATCGACTGACTTTCATCAAGATGAACCAGTCTTGGATCACCACCAGCTACCACACACCAGATGCTGATATAACAGACTAATTGATTTTAACATGTCACATCCCTTCAAGACTGATGCTGATGCTGAGTGCCTGTGCTGTTATGTTGACTGGCTATCCTCCTCCTCCGAGTCCTCAATGATACGATTGATGATGATAGCTTGGAAGATCATTTTTGTTTATGGGTGCCGCCACCAGTGGCTAAGGCCCAATTTTTCAGCCCCTGTTTTACAGGGGCGTGTAATTACAATTTTTTTAGCAATAATTTGCCATAGGGCTCATTGCTGTGCTCCAAGTACAGTATCTGTGAGGGGTTGGAGTGTTGTGGCACCAGTGCCTAAGGCCCAATTTTTCAGCCCCTGTTTAACAGGGGCGTGTCATTACAATTTTTGAAGCAATACTTTGCAACAGGGCTCATTGCTGTGCTCCAAGTACAGTATCTGTGAGGGGTTGTAGTGTTGTGCCACCAGTGCCTAAGGCCCAATTTTTCAGCCCCTGTTCAAAAGGGGCATGCAATTACAATTCTTGATCTAATAATTCACAGCAGGGTCCATTGCTGCACCCACCAAGAGTAACTCTGAGGGCTTACAGTCTTGTGGCAACGCCACCACCACCACCACCACGAAAGGCCCAATTTTTCAGCCCCTGTTCAAAAGGGGCATGTAATTACAATTCTTGATCTAATAATTCACAGCAGGGCCCATTGCTGCACCCACCAAGAGTAACTGTCAGGGCTTACAGTGTTGTGGCACCAGCACCACCATCAAAGCCCCAATTTTTACTACCACTGTTCAACAATTATATGTAATTAAAATTCCTGATATAATAGTTGACAGCAGGGCGTTCCAGCACCAACCAAGAGTAACTGAGTGCTTACAGTGTTGTGCCAACACCAACAACTAAGGGGCCTATTTCTGCAGAGTATATACGGCAGGTCCCTACTTTCAAACATCCAACTTACAAACGACTCCTACTCGCAAACGAAAGAAGACAACAGGAAGTGAGAGGAAATCTACCCCTAGAAAGGAAAATTCTCTCCTGTAAGAATAAATATGGGAGAAAGGGGTCTCATCTGTACTGATGCTTTATCAGCAATCCTTGTTTCAAGAAAAACACCACATTTCAAAAACAGTTGTCATTGGGACGGAAAGTGAGGTGAAATGTTCTGAACAGGGGCACAGACAGCAAAACAAATGTTACAGGGGTGATAACCCTTACCTATGTTTCCCAAAAAGTTTAAAAATAGATTTTTGGGCTGGAGCTACACTTCAACAATGTACCTGTTCAAAATTACAAACAGATTCTACATAAGAACAAACCTACAGTCCCTGTCTTGTATGCACCGCCTGTATACGGCTGTTCAGAGTATATAGGGCCTTTTTTATTTTATGTGCGGGGTTCCCCTTAATATCCATACAAGACCCAAAGGGGCTGGTAATGGGCTGGGGTAGGGGGGGGGGGTCATGGGGTAGCTATGCCATTTTTCTTAAAGAATTTCATCCATATTACCGGGACCAGACATTACATTAAAGCCGCAAGCAGTTTTAAATGGCTTTTTTTTCCTTTAGAAGTGTCATTTTGTGCAGGGACAGTTCTAAACACGGGAAACACGTGGCACTTCACAGGCATACTTTAGACACCCCCCAGGTACGATATTTAAAGGAATATTTGACTTTTTTTTTTTCACTTTATGCATCATTAAAATGACTGCTCCCGAAAAACGACCGTTTTTAAAACTTCTTTTTGCATTGATACATGTCCCCTGGTGCAGAACCCGGGTTCCCAAACCCTATTTATGACAATAACATGCATAATAGTTGTTATAATTAGCACTTTAGAATTCGAACGTTCGCATCCATTGTATTTAATAGGGTTCTAATGTTCGTTCGAACTTTCGGTCCGTTCGCGGGTTCTGGTGCGAACCGAACCCGGGGGTGTTCGGCTCATCACTAGTACAGAGAAAGACCTCAATACCTACTTGTTTCTTACTGAAAAATACAGTGCCTTGAAAAAGTATTCATACCCCTTGAAATTTTCCACATTTTGGTCATGTTACAACCAAAAACGTAAATGTATTTTATTGGGACTTTATGTGATAGACAAAGTGGCACGTAATTGTGAAGTGGAAGGAAAATGATAAATGGTTTTAATTTTTTTTTTTTTTTACAAACAAATATTTGAAAAGTGTGACGTGCATTTGTATTCAGCCATCTTTACTCTGATACCCCTAACAAAAACCTAGTGGAATCATTTGCTTTCAGAAGTCACCTATTTAGTAAATAATTGTGTGTAATTTAATCTCAATATAAATACAGCTGTTCTGTGAAGTCCTCAGAGGTTTGTTAGAGAACCTTATTAAACAAACTGCATAATGAAGGCCAAGAAACACACCAGACAGGTCAGGGATAAATTTGTGGAGAAGTTTAAAGCAGGGTTAAGTTAGAAAATAATATTCCAAGCTTTGAATATCTCACAAAGCACTGTTCAATTCATCATCTGAAAATAGAAAGAGTATGGCACAACTACAAACCTATCAACCACTTAGCAACCGGCCCATAGCCGAATCACGGCTACAGGGCAGTTTGTAACTCTGGGAGGGCGTACATTGACATCCTTCCAGAATCGCGCTCCCGCGCACACGGGAGTGTCCCTGACCGCTGGGTCCAGAGGACCCAGCGAATCACAGATCATGGTAAATGGCCGCTGATAGCGCCCATTTACCATGTGATCGCTCCGTCAAATGATGGAGCGATCCCTTGTAAACAAACCAGCGTCATGTCATGATGCCGGTTCCTCTCTCCTCTCTCTGTACCGATCAGTACAGTAGGAGAGGGAGAGAGATGCATCCAACCATGCTCAGCCATCCCTGCCATCTTCTGCAATACTCTGCAATACCCTTCCACACCCAGCCATACCCTGCCACACCCAGCCATACCCTGCCACACCCAGCCATACTCTGCCACACCCAGCCATACTCTGCCACACCCAGCCATACTCTGCCACACCCTGCCATACTCTGCCACACCCTGCCATACTCTGCCACACCCTGCCATACTCTGCCACACCCTGCCATACTCGGCGATACCCTGCCATACTCGGCGATACCCTGCCATACCCTGCCATACTCTTCAATACCCGGCGATACCCTGCCATACTCGGCGATACCCTGCCATACTCGGCGATACCCTGCCATACTCGGCGATACCCTGCCATACTCGGCGATACCCTGCCATACCCGGCCCTACCCTGCCATACCCAGCCATACTCGGCGATACCCAGCCATAAGAAGTCCCATTTGCAGATTGCGAAAAGCCATGTGGGGGACACAGCAAACATGTGGAAGAAGGTGCTCTGGTCAGATGAGACCAAAATTGAACTTTAAAGCCGTGTACACACGATCGGTTTTACCGATGAAAACAGTCCGATGGACTGTTTTCATTGGACGAACCGATCGTGTATGGGCCCCATCGGTCTTTTTTCCGTCGGTGTGAAAAAATAGAACATGTTTTAAATTTTTCCGATGGGAAAAAAAACGATAGCAAAATCCGATCGTCTGTGTGGAAATCCATCGGATAAAAAACCCACGCATGCTCAGAATCAAGTCGACGCATGCTCAGAAGTTCATTTTTCTTGGCTTGTTGGAGTGGTTTACGTCACAGCGTTTGGGATGATCGTTTTTTTTTGACTGATGGTGTGTAGGCAAGATTGATGGAAGTTAGCTTCATCGGATTTCCGATGGAAAAATCCATCGGATTAGAATCCATAGGAAATCCGATCGTGTGTACACAGCTTTAGACCTAAAAGCAAAATGCTATGTGTGTTGGAAAACGAACAGTGCACATCACCCTGAACACACCATCCCCACCATGAAATATGATGGTGGCAGCATCATGTTCTGGGGATCCTTTTCTTCAGCAGGGACAGGGAAGCTGGTCAGAGTTGATGGGAAGATGGATGCTGCCAAATACAGGGCAATCTTAGAAGAAAACTTGTTAAAGTCTGTAAAAGACTTGAGACTGGGGAGGAGGTTTACCTTCCAGCAGGACAACATACAGCCAGAACTGCAATGGAATAGTTTAGATCAAAACATATTCATGTGTTAGAATGACCCAGTCCAAGTCCAGGCCTAAATCCAATTGAGAATCTGTGGCAAGACTTGAAAATTGCTGTTCACAGACACTTTCCATCCAATCAGATAGAGCTTGAACTTTTTTGTAAAGGAAAATGGGCAAAAATGTCACCCTCTAGATGTGCAAAGCTGGTAGAGACATATCCAAAAAGACTTTCAGCTGTAATTTCAGCGAAAGGTGGTTCTACAAAGTACACAAACAGATTAAAGATACAATTTCTTGACTGGTCCACTTTTCACTTCTCTCTTCTACCAAAATGTACTCTAAATAATCACACTGACAACTAAAATACTTTAGACTGGGATGATACTTTATTAATTAGGTATTGGCCAGAGCTTGATATCTCTAAATGATGAACAATCAAACCAGTAAAACAGCCAACACCAGAATCCCTTTTGCAGTGCTGAGTGGTGAATCTCATTCTCTCTCTCTCGACCCCTCCTTATCAGTAGACAATTCAGCCCCCAGCCATCCAGGTAAAATGCCTGGCGGTCCTTCCGGCACCGCCTGATTGTTACGCAAGGGAGGAACTCTTGGCCCAAAGCAGCCGCCGAGCCCCCAGCCACTACAATTTGATTTCGGCTGCCCCGAAACCCAATTACAGACCACTACACTGAAGCTCTGCTCTACAAGCTACCCACAAAACAAAGGCCTGCAACCCAGACCACGAGCCACTGCTGAATGAAATGAAATCAAACATGGCAATGTAACAAACTAAAGCATGGAACCCATAAGACAGAGTTCAAAACCCAACACACCCAGACCAAGCCACTCTTCAATCTGGTTATACTTTTCATTCTGTGAGGCCTTATATATGTACGATAGTGACTTGACTCCCATCGTCCAGCCCTTTGAACCCCCTCCCTGGACATGCCCAACTTTGCAGCCTCTGTGACCGTCCTAATATGATATAAATGCGTACCATAGTTGGACACCGACAAACTCAGTTCAGATAAACAACACTGAAGGATGCACGTGAACTGGAAACAAGAGAAGAAAATGCCATCCTCTGGCAGGAGGGGCCCCCCAACCTGAGGCTGAATCGCCAGAAATTATGCCAAACAAGTAACATGGCACATCACGCAACCAAGCAATGCAACTAAATGAATAGGCAACTCTGTTGTACATCTTCAACTTGGAGCCCCCAGTCGTCCGTTTGTTGCAGCCAACTATTTTACTTATGCGAAACGCACCAAAAAATGCTAGGGAAAAGGCCAATGCAAAGAGAGGGATGAGCCTGTTTAGAGACAGGCAAAGGGGTTACTTTAGCAACAAAAATAGATCAGACAACAGAAATGTTATGAGTTAAATATTTATTCCTGTAAACCTTATAACATATAAAGATTAAATAAAGTGCAAGGTGAGTACCCAACCTGTGGATGATTTGTAAAACTTGATAAAAGGGACATCACTGGACAGACAAGACTTAACAAAAAACATGTAACAGTACACTGGTCCAGACGTGTGGTTCAGTCCTATGTATTAAGTAACCCAGTGAAAATCTTTTTAAGTTGCCTTCCTCTAAAGGATGTAAGGTAATTGGATCCACCAACAATTGTGTGGATCCCTTTATTAAATCCAAATGGGTACTGTATAACAAAGGGCTGAGCCTGATGGGGCGGGGGGAGGGGGGGGATTGGAGTAAATGGACTGGGGCAGGGGGACCGCTGTTGGTGCGGAGAACCGGGAATCCCCTGGTGGTACTATTGGCCGACCAATGTTCCAATGAATTCAGATTTGATAAAGAATGAGAAAGTAATACATTTCCTCTGACAGTTGCTGGTATAATTTAAATTGAAAAGTTCATCAGTGTGATTTGATTCAAGTGTCAATAATTCATTTGGTACATAGCATTGGTAGGGCAGCAATGCAAGGGATTTTAGACATAGTAAAATCAGTCAATACTCATAGTATTTAGCTCTACTTCGTCCTATACATCAATAGGGTGCGTACGTTACCAATGGACGTCTTCGCTGTTAGAGTTGAGTTTGATCAGATCTGTGTCACTAGATCTCTGATTGCCACATACCTTGCAGCTGATGTTAAATTATTCTGGCCATTCCAATTAATTTCGTCGGCCGTTGGCGCTTACGGGTATCCAGGGGTGTCCTAGGGCTGTCAGGCTGTGCTCACGCCACTATGTAGAAAATCCAATGTAACGGCATTAGGAATGCCGAGTGTCGCGGTCGTTGCAGCTAGTTTGGACGCTGACTACTGCCTGCGATCTCCTGTCACTCCACCCGCTCCATTCGAAATCACGTCATGTGACTGTGTGGGGTATGACGTCAACGCGTTTCGCCGTGCTCTGTGGCGTAGCTTCGTCTGGACGTCCAGACGAAGCTACGCCACAGAGCACGGCGAAACGCGTTGACGTCATACCCCACACAGTCACATGACGTGATTTCGAATGGAGCGGGTGGAGTGACAGGAGATCGCAGGCAGTAGTCAGCGTCCAAACTAGCTGCAACGACCGCGACACTCGGCATTCCTAATGCCGTTACATTGGATTTTCTACATAGTGGCGTGAGCACCGCCTGACAGCCCTAGGACACCCCTGGATACCCGTAAGCGCCAACGGCCGACGAAATTAATTGGAATGGCCAGAATAATTTAACATCAGCTGCAAGGTATGTGGCAATCAGAGATCTAGTGACACAGATCTGATCAAACTCAACTCTAACAGCGAAGATGTCCATTGGTAACGTACGCACCCTATTGATGTATAGGACGAAGTAGAGCTAAATACTATGAGTATTGACTGATTTTACTATGTCTAAAATCCCTTGCATTGCTGCCCTACCAATGCTATGTACCAAATGAATTATTGACACTTGAATCAAATCACACTGATGAACTTTTCAATTTAAATTATACCAGCAACTGTCAGAGGAAATTTATTACTTTCTCATTCTTTATCAAATCTGAATTCATTGGAACATTGGTCGGCCAATAGTACCACCAGGGGATTCCCGGTTCTCCGCACCAACAGCGGTCCCCCTGCCCCAGTCCATTTACTCCAATCCCCCCCCTCCCCCCGCCCCATCAGGCTCAGCCCTTTGTTATACAGTACCCATTTGGATTTAATAAAGGGATCCACACAATTGTTGGTGGATCCAATTACCTTACATCCTTTAGAGGAAGGCAACTTAAAAAGATTTTCACTGGGTTACTTAATACATAGGACTGAACCACACGTCTGGACCAGTGTACTGTTACATGTTTTTTGTTAAGTCTTGTCTGTCCAGTGATGTCCCTTTTATCAAGTTTTACAAATCATCCACAGGTTGGGTACTCACCTTGCACTTTATTTAATCTTTATATGTTATAAGGTTTACAGGAATAAATATTTAACTCATAACATTTCTGTTGTCTGATCTATTTTTGTTGCTAAAGTAACCCCTTTGCCTGTCTCTAAACAGGCTCATCCCTCTCCCCATTTCCTTTAATTCTATATGCTTAAATGGTTACAGCAACAATACCTTACAAGGTTAATGATCTATAGTAAGCGACACACTTGATCACTTACTTATTAGTGGAAACTTGCGAATTCCCTTCCCCCAAACCCCAATATATTTACAATGCAAAGAGAGCAAATTTCATAAGGGGAATGACATAAATTAAGTAGGACACAATAATTTTACGCAAAATGTCCCAGGAAACCGGCCTCCGGAGATCTGCACTTGTTCGCATCCTCCTCTACCCTTTCAAAAGAACTGTCATGATGCCTAATGTGTTTAGAACACAGGGCCAATGCTTTCTCAGAGCCGCACTATCCATTACTCCATCATAAACAAACTCCCAAAAATGTTAGCACATCTCTGTATTTTATCTTTCATATGCAAACATTGCACTAGTATCTTTTCTCTTAAATTAATATTTTTATTGCTTTACCTACATTTTTATTAATTGCAGAGGCTATTACTTACATTTTCTAGGTATGTAATGTATGAATGTACAGTATGTAGATTAGTGCATATGCACGTGCATGTATTTACTGCTATCATCAAAGAGATACCTAGTAAAATTGAATTGTATTGAATACAATAATAATAAAGTATCTAATTTATAGATTAAATCTATTCAGGCTTCTATAATGCTTCATTCACACATGAGCAACAAGGAAACAGACAGAAATGTAATGTGTGAAAAATTAGCAAAAATTAGCAATGTACTTGTGGTGCCATTCTTAACCACTTCAGATCCGCGCTCTTGCCGAAAGACTGCTGCAGCGCGGACCTGAAGTGCCGGGTGGACGTCCCTGGACGTCCACTGTAATTCTCCCTCCCCGCATGCCCCCACGAGCGCGCATCAGGGAAAATCTGTGTTGGCCGTGTCCCTTGGACACAGCCAATCACAGATCGTGCTGAATGGCCAATCACTGAGGCCATTCAGCACTCGATCTCACCGTCCAATGAGAGATCATCTCAAATGTATACATATGAGATCATCTCTCATTGCAGGCTAAACGTGCATTTTTTTTCTCCCTCCCCGCGCGCCCCCGCGAGCGTGCATCAGGGAAAATCTGTGCTGGCCGTGTCCCTTGGACACAGCCAATCACAGAGGCCATTCAGCACTCAATCTCACTGTCCAATGAGAGATGATCTCAAATGTAAACATATGACTTCATCTCTCATTGCCCGCTCTCCCTCCTCACACAGAGACCGCGTGTGAGGAGGGAGAGAGATCTGTGCTAAAAGTGAGTGTAAAAAAAAAAAAAAAACACACACACCTTACAGTCAAAAACACAGCGCCCACAGTCCCTGCCAGTGCCATTTGCCACCTGTGCCACCTGCCGCCAGTGCCATCTGCCGCCAGTGCCATCTGCCGCCAGTGCCATCTGCCATCAGTGCCACCCGTCAGTGCCACCTGCCATCAGTGCCACCTGCCATCAGTGCAACCTGCCATCAGTGCCATCTCATCAGTGCCACCTGTCAGTGCCACGTGCCATCTTTTATTAGCATCTCTAGTGCCACATATCAGTGTCATGTGTCATCAGTGCCACGTATCAGTGCTACGTATCAGCGTCACCAGTGTCACGTATTAGTGCCATCTGTCAGTGTCACGTGTCATCAGTGCCTTCTGTCATCGCCAACAATGGCTAAAAGATTATATTTAGCCAAGGAGGCGTACGATATACTTGCGGCCGACGTGAGCAACGGGGAGCTCTCCGATTCGGATTCCTCCGCAAATTCAAATTATAAATCTGACGTGGACTACGAGCCTATACTTAGCAGTGGATCACTGACAACCTCAGATGAGGAGGACGAGGAGGAGGGCCCGCCTGCCAGATGAAGGCGTTCTGCTGAGGAGGCAGTGCCATCCACCAGCATCGCAGTACCTCCGCAAACAAGGCTACATACCAGTGGGGTGTCACCTCCGTCCCAAAGGGTTAGGTCCCATGCCAGCCTTCCCTATTCCCTTCAGTACCCCTTGTGGCTTCCTCCTAATTCAGGAGAAGCCAAAATTCCCCCTTTCACTGCCCAGCCAGAAGTCCAGGTGGACACAGAAAATTTTGCCCCAATTGACTTTTTTAATTACATTTTTACTGAGGACATGCTTGCATCGATTGTGGACCAGTGCAACCTTTATGCACAACAATTTATAGCAAGCAACCCAATGTCCTATTATGCCCATCCCTATGAATGGAGAGCTCTTACAGTGGAGGAATTTAGATATTTTTTGGGCCTCACATTCTGTATGGGACTAAACAGAGAAAATCAAGTACGTTCATATTGGTCATCCTGCCCCATCTACCATATGCCCATCTTTTCCTCAGCAATGCCCAAAAGCAGATATCTCATGATTATGAGATTCCTACACTACAAAAGACAATACCCAATGCCCTCCCCGAAATGACCCAAATTTTGATAAGCTTTATAAAATTCGGCCACTACTAAATTATTTTTCTGAAACCTTCCCCCAGTTGTTTACCACAGACCAACACGTATGCGTGAATGAGTCCCTTATAAAATTTTCTGGCAGGCTGGGCATAAAACAATTTATACCCAGCAAAAGGGCCCGCTATGGGGTGAAGCTGTATAAATTGTGCGACCGAGCCACAGGGTATGTGTATGCCTTCATTGTATATGAGGGGAAGGACACTTAACTGCACCACCCTAATTGCCCAGACTACATTGGAACCAGTGGGAAAGTAGTTTGGGAACTCATAAACCCACTCCTGGAGAAAGGCTATCACTTGTATGTGGACAATTCTTTTACAAGTTTGCCCCTGTTCCAAAACCTTCACAGAAAGAACACTCCAGCATGCGGCACCGTACGGACGGACCGGAAGGGCTTTCCTCAAAGCCTCGTCAACAAGAAATTAAGAAGAGGGGAGACGGCGAGTTTACGGAATGAGGAAATTCTGGCTGTGAAGTGGAGGGACAGAAGGGACGTCTACGTGCTTTCTTCCATCCACCAGGAGGATCCAAAAACCAACATGTATCTACGAATACAATAAGTTCATGGGGGGTGTCGACTTCAACGACAAAATGCTCGAACCCTACCTTTCCGCAAGACGAACATACCAGTGGTATAAAAAAGTTTCAATCTATTTGTTTCATTTGGCCATGTTCAACTCCTATGTAATATATCGGAAATCCACTGAAAGACCCAAATCCTTCCTTTTCTTCCAGGAAGAAATCACCACTGCCCTTTTATACCTGAACAACCCACCATTAAACATTCGATCCGATGTGATTAGCCGACTCTCCGAGTGCCACTTTCCAGATAAAATCCCTCCCAGACCAACAGGCCAAAAACGTGAGAAAAAATGCCGGGTGTGCTCCAGAGGAGGAGTGAGAAGAGACACCACTTTTTATTGTGCCCAATGTCCTTCAGAACTAGGCCTCTGCGTAGTTGATTGTTTCCGCCGTTACCATACCAAACTCAATTATTAGTTCACATCCTGCCATTTACCTTCACACCCCTTATGCCTCTGTTTGCTCTGTAACTGACCCTGGCTTGTTATTTGACCACGCTTCTGCCTACCGATTCTGTTTATACCTCTGCCTGATCTGGAACTGACCCTCTCCTGTTTGACCATGCTTTTTGCCTGCCTCTTGGACTGATCTTTTACCCTGCCAGTGGACTAGTGGGATTCATAGCACAGGGGTCTCACATATGTGAGGGGCTCCAGAAGGGCCATCACGCTTAAATAAGCAAAGTGTTTGTTTTTGTTTTTTCGTGGGGAAAAGGGAGTTATTTTGAATACTTTGCATACATTCTATGACATATTCAGATGCTTGCAAATCACTGTGCCACACAGTGGCACTGAGTCACATGCAAACATGTCACAAGTGTTGGTCAAATGCTACTAAAGTTGGCAATATCTGGAAAGAAAGAAAAAAAATAATTCCAAATCCATTCTTTTCCCAAAAGCATTGTCTAAGCAGTTTTGTTTTTGTATACTGAGCAGGTGATTAGAGATGAGCTTACCATATTTTACGGATTACATGCTTTTTTACAATACATTTCATATTTGATCTATATACTTTAAATACACATCAAAGCTGAGCAAGTAAAACCAAGCAGAGAGTGACCATGGAAGCAAAGTACAAAGACTATTGCCACATACAAGGTGTATATTAGTGCCGGGGTCAAAACCTTTACAGTTAGAAGAGCTTTAGCAATATTGTACAAAGCAGTTTCTATAGAAACCATCCTTAATGAAACTGGTAAGCAGTATTCCAAGCTGCATGTATCTAACACCCTTTACAACAGTATATACTAAAGCTGCTCAAGGACAGGCTTCACAAACAATACATCATGTATTTAAACATAAAGGGCATTTTAAGGAGGGGGACTATTTTTTTTTTCCATTTTAAGAAATGCAGAATAAGTAAACCCATATTGTGTTGTTGTTTTGTTTAGAGATTGCCTCTCAAACCCTCCCGAAAAAGGTTGTGCCCAGACATTATTTTTTTGGTTTGTTACTGGTAACGTATTTTATCAGAGAAAGACGATTAACCAGTTTCCTTTGGGTTTCTCAGCAAAATCTGGTGTAGTCATAGGAAACACATGCAAAAATGTACAGACTTTATGGACAGAATAGGAATTAAAGTGATAATAAAGTGATTGTCGTTTTTTTTTTTTTTTTAAATAACAAATATGTTATACTTACCTCCTCTGTGCAGTTGGTTTTGCACAGAGCAGCCCGGGTCCTCCTCTTCTCGGGTCCCCCTTTGCTGCTTCTAGCCCCTCCCTCTCTTGGGTGCCTCACAGCCAGCAACTTGCTACAGGGGTGCACCCAAGCCGAGTCAGAGCTCCGTGTATCCATTCAGACACAAAGCCCCAACATGGCCCCGCTACTCTGTTCCCTGATTGGCTGACTGACTTTGATTGACAGCCGCAGGGAGCCAATGGCGCTGCTACTCTGTCTCAACTCGTTTAAAAGGACCTTTTTTCTTCTTTTTTAATTACAAACATGTTATACTTACCTGCTCTGTGAAATGATTTTGCACAGAGCAGACCCAATCTTCATCTTTTAGGATCCTTCGCTGACACACCTGACTCCTCCTGCCTTCGAGTACCCCACTAGCAAGGCACTTGCTAGGAAGGGGTGGTGGTGTTCCCAAGCTGCACTGTGTAAGTCTATTGATATGCACAGTATGGCTAGAATCCACCCCCATCAGTGGATTTGATTGACAGCAACAGGAGCCAAGGGCTCCTGCTGCTCTCACAGAGTCCAGTGAGGGGGGGAGAGAGAGAGTGCGACACTGCTCTGGGGTAGGGATGAGCCGAACACCCCCCCCGGTTCGGTTCGCACCAGAACCTGCGAACGGACAGAAAGTTCGCGCAAACTTTAGAACCCTATTAAATACAATGGACGTGAACGTTCAAAATCAAAAGTGCTAATTATAACGGCTAATATGCAAGTTATTGTCCTATAAAGGGTTTGGGGACCCGGGTCCTGCCCCAGGGGACATGTATCAATGCAAAAATAAGTTTTAAAAACTGCAGTTTTTTCGGGAGCAGTGATTTTAACGATGCATAAAGTGAAAAAAAAAGTGAAATATTCCTTTAAATATTGTACCTGGGGGGTGTCTAAAGTATGCCTCTGAAGTGGCACATGTTTCCCGTGTTTAGAACTGTCCCTGCACAAATGACATTTCTAAAGGAAAAAAAGTCATTTAAAACTGCTTGCGGCTTTAATGTAATGTCTGGTCCCGGCAACATAGATGAAAATCATTGAGAAAAAGCCCACTACCAGCCCCTTTGGGTCTTGTATGGATATTAAGGGGAACCCCGCACCCAAATTAAAAAAAGGCCCTATATACTCTGAACAGCAGTATACAGGCGGTGCAAACACGACAGGGACTGTAGGTTTGTTCTTAAGTAGAATCTGTTAGTAATTTGGAACAGGTACATTTTTTAAGTGTAGCTCCAGCCAAAAAATCTATTTTTAAGCTTTTTGGAAAACATAGGGAAGGGATATCACCCCTGTAACATTTGTTTTTCTGTCTGTGCACCTGTTCAGAACATTTTACCTCACTTTCCGTCCCAATGACAAATGTTTTTTGAAAATTTGGGGTTTTTATTGAAACAAGGATTGGTGATAAAGCATCAGTGGAGAGGAGACACCTCTTTCCCATATTAACTCTTACAGGAGAGAATTTCCCTTCCTTGGGGTAGATTTCCTCTCACTTCCTGTTGTCTCCTTCCGTTTGCAAGTAGGAGTCGTTTGTAAGTTGGATGTTTGAAAGTAGGGGCCTGCCGTATATACTCTGCAGAAATTTGACCCTTAGGTGTTGGTGTTGCCACAACACTGTAAGCCCTCATAGTTACTCTTGGTGGGCGCTGGAACGCCCTGCTGTGAACTATTATATCAAGAATTGCAATTACATGCCATTGTTGAACAGTGGTAAGAAAAATTGGGCAGTTGGTAGTGGTGGTGGTGCTGGTGCCACAACACTAAGTCCTCACAGTTACTCTTGGTGGGCGCAGGAATGGGCCCAGCTGTGTGAAATATTAGATCAAGAATTGTAATCACATGCCCCTGTTGAACAGGGGCAGAAAAATTGGGCCTTAGGCAGTGGTGCCACAACACTGCAACCCCTCACAGATACTGTAGTTGGAGCGCAGCAATGAGCCCTGTTGTAAAGTATTGCATCAAAAATTGTGATTACACGCCCCTGTTAAACAGGGGCAGAAAAATTGGGCGTTAGGCACTGGTGTTGGTGCTACAACACTGCAACCCCTCACATATACTGTATTTGGAGCACAGCAATGAGCCCTGCTGCAAAGCATTGCATCAAAAATTGTAAATACACGCCCCTGTTAAACAGGGGCTGAAAAATTGGGCCTTAGCCTCTGGTGGCGGTGCCCAAAACCAAAAATGTTCTTTCAAGCTATCAGCATGATTATTGAGGAGGAAGAGGATAGTCACTCAGCATAACAGGATAGTCACTCAGCATCAGCATAGGCAGTCTAGAAGGGATCTGACATTTCCAAAAAAATTATTCGGTTACATCAGCATCAGGTGCTTGGTAGCTGGTGGTGATCCAAGGCGGATTCATTTTTATGAAGGTCAGTCGATCGACCGAGTCGGAGGACAGGCGCACCCTGTGATCGGTTACAAAGCCTCCAGCAGCACTGAATGTGCGTTCCGAAAGAACGCTGGATGCAGGACAGGCCAGTAGCTCAATTGCATACTGTGCAAGCTCTGGCCAGTGATCCATCCTCAAGATCCAGTAACCCAGAGGATTTTTGGTGGGAAAGGTGTCCAAGTCTTATCTTGCCCCTAGGTATTCCTGCACCATGTAAACCAGACGCTGGCGATGGTTGCTGGAAGCGATCATACCTTGGGGCTGCGTACTAAAAAATTGTCTGAACGCATTGGTCAGACGGCCACCTTCTCCACCGCTCCTTTGACTGACCGGAGCCTCAGCAGCACGTTGTCCAGGACCAGAAATTTGTAACCTCCCAGTCTCTGGGAACGCGTTGCACAGACCTTTCTGCAAGACCTCCCGAAGATGCTTCATCCTCTGCGACGGCAAGATAAGGTCCGCAACCTTAGACTTGTAACATGGATCAAGGAGGGTTGCCAGCCAGTAATGATTCCTCTCCTTGATTGCACGAATACGAGGATCCTTCCGCAGGCTTTGAAGGATCAGGGAGGCCATGCAGCGTAGGTTTGCTGAGGCATTCGGTGCGGAGTCCTCTGGGTCACTGAGGACGACATGATCCGCAGCCACCTCCTCCCAGCCACATACAAGTCCATGGGTGTCTTGGGACTGTAATTGATCCCTTGAAGATTGCTGCTGAGGCTGAGTGCTAGGCTCCACCTCCATGCTGACACAATAATCCTCCTCCTCCTCGTCCTCGGTCCTCGTCCTCCTCCTGTGTGATAACTGGGCCAGCAGGAACACAGTCTGGATAAAGGGGGCCTTGAGAGGTAAGCAAGTCCTCCTCTTCCTGCCTCTGTTCTGCCCTGTCCATTATTCCACACAGCGTGTGCTCCAACAGGTGGACAAGAGGGACAGTGTCACTGATGCATGCACTGTCACTGCTCACCATCCTCATGGCCTCCTCAAATGGTGCCAGGGCAGTGCATGCATCCCTGATCATGGCCCACTGGCGTGGGGAAAAAATCCAAGCTCCCCTGACCCTGTCCTGGTGCCATATTGCAACAGATAGTCATTTGTGGCCCTCTGCTGCATGTGCAGCTGCTGCAGCATGGCCAATGTAGATTTCCACCTGGTGGGCATGTTACAGATTAGGCGGTTCTTGGGCAGGTTGTAATCCTTTTGCAGGTCAGCCAGCCGAGCACTGGCATTATATGACAGAATCTCTGCCGCAGTGTGGCTCCTGTCCCCCAAGTACACCAGCTCAAGCACTGCATGGCATCTTTTTGCCTGCGTACATGCGTAGCCCTTTGAACGCCTACGGAGCACCGCTGGTTCCGAGGACAAAGCACAGGAAGAGGCCATGGAGGAAGAAGAAGAAGAGGAGGGGGTGGGGGAGAGAGGTTTGTCAGAATCACCAGTAGTAACATTTTCGAGGTGTGGTGGCGGAACAACCTCCAACACTACTTCACCTTGTCATGCATCCTTCCCAGCTGCCAGCAGAGTCACCCAATGCGCCGTGAAAGATAGGTAACGTCCCTGTCTATGCCTGCTGGACCATGAGTCAGCGGTAATATGCACCTTACTGCTGACCGTGCCCTGTCCAGCGAGGCCAAGACATTGCCTTCCACATGCCGGTAGAGAGCCAGGATCGCCTTCCGTGAGAAAAAGTGGCGTTTGGGAACCTGCCACTGAGGAACCGCACATTCCACAAACTCACGGAAGGGGCCAGAGTCTACCAACTCAAAAGGCAGCAGTTGAAGTGCTAGCAATTTAGCCAAGCTAGCATTCAACTGCTGGGCATGTGGATGGCTGGGAGCAAACTTCTTTCGATGGTGCAGCAGCTGGGGCAGGGAAATTTGCCTGCTACAATTGGACGTCGGTGTACCGATAGCAGATTGTCCGTAAGTACTTGGCTGTGACACACCTAATTCATTCCTCTCAGTGCAGGTTTCAGAGAGGACTGAAGGTATAGTGGGGTTGGAGATCCCAGCTGATGAGGAGCAAGGAGAGGTCCGCTTTATTCTTTGGTGTGGGTGTTTTAGGTAAGCTTGCCAACTGACTGCATGGCAGGTCGACATATGTCTGGTCAAGCACGTGGTGCCCAAGTGGCTGATGTTTTGGCCACGCGAGATACGCTTTAGACATATGTTGCAAATGGCAACGGTGCGATCTGCTGCACACGTCTGAAAAAAGGCCCACATCAAAGAACTTTTGGAAAACCGTGCAGAGACAGCAGCGTCCTGCACATGCGGAGCTCTGCGGTGTGATGCAGTCGGTGTGCTACCCTTAAGCTGGCCCCTGGAGGGCATCCTGCCTCGTTGGAGATGTGCCTCCTCCTCCTCCTCCTCTCTCTTATCAGGCACCCACGTGGAGTCAGTGACCTCATCATCCCCTCCATCCTCATCACTGGAGCAAATCTGGCAGTATGCTGCAGCTGGGGGAACATGACTGCCAGATAGCTGTCCTTGTTGGGCACCCCCTCTCTCTGGGCTCACGTTACTGCCTTCCTCCAGCTGGGTTACATAATCGGAGCCTTCAAAATGCTGGGCATCCTCCAGGAGCATGTACCCAACACTGTGCTCAAACAGTTTGGGGGACTCCTCAAGAGGACATGGTGGGGCTAGGGAAGGAGTGACTGATGACATTGAGCCGAGGGAAGAGGCCGCTTTGCCAGACAAATTACCCTGAGCCTGGGTGCGAGAGGACGAAGAGGATGAGGACGGCTTGGTCATCCACTCTACCAAGTCTTGGGCATGTTGCGGCTCAACATGGCCAGCTTCTGAAAAGAAGGACAAGCGTGTCCCACGGCCACGTGCTAATGAGGATGCACCGTGTCCACGACCAGCAGCACTGTTGCCTCTAGACACACAGCCTGCTTGCCCTCTTTTATTGCCTCGTGACTGTCTGCCTCTCCTTGTTTGCCTTCCAGGCATACTGATGGCCTGCAGTGAGATGTAGCTGCACAAAGGTGGGATGTGTGTGTATATATATATATATATATATATATATATATATATATATATATATATATATATATATATATATATATATATTGTGAGGGGGCTAGCTCGGCAGCGGGTATGTGTGACCCCCGGGATGGGCTCCCCACCCAAAAACAGGCCCAGCAGACGGAGGTTGTGGTTTTCAAAATCAAAAAGGTGCGGTTTATTTTCTATTTACAGTGATAAAAACACAGCAAGGCAAAAAAAACAAACACAAAATAAATCCTGGTCAACTTGACCTCTGACTAAACTTACAGGTTTCCTAACTAACGACTGGGATCAGCCTAGTGCTGTCCTAGTCCCTGGTTTTAAATGTCCAAGCAAAATATAGCCACACAGGCTTTCTCTCACCGCACAGGGGTTCACTCTCCCTAGACAGTCCACACAGGTCTGCTTCCAGGCATGAGCTAACATCTAATGAAGCTGGGATTTCTTATAGAGGCCTAAATGAGCTGACAAGGTTCAGCTGGTCTCATCAACTCCCTGTCTGCACGACGCCCAGCCCTCTCCCTAGAGGTATGAGTCATCCATGAGCCCACTAGCCTTATACAACTCTCCACCTAGTTGTACAAATCGGCGTAAAGCCTGAATCTGGGCGAAATATATCTACCCCCCTGGATGCAACCAGGTGACTTTACCTTCCTGCTGTCACATACCCCCCCCTCTTGTTTTAACCTCGGGGTTGGAACACCAGCAATCAGGCATTCATGTACTCGAGACAAAGCATCCACATTCCCCATTTGAACGCCAGGGCGATGCTTTACTGTGAAGTTGAATTCCTGGAGGGCCAGGAACCACCTATTCACTCTTCTATTTGTTTCCTTGTTTTGAGCCATCCACTTTAACGGAGCGTGATCCGTAACCATGTCAAAGTGCCTACCTAGCAGGTAGTACCGAAGGGAATCTAGAGCCCACTTCACCGCTAAACACTCCTTTTCAACGGTGGCGTAATTTACCTCATGGGACTTCAACTTCCTGCTGAGGTAAATGACTGGGTGCTCTTCCCCGTTCCAGACCTGGGACAATACTGCTCCTAACCCCACATCTGACGCATCACTTTGTACGACAAAGTCTTTAGAGAAGTCGGGTGAGTACAACACTGGCTGGCTACATAAGGCTTGTTTCAAGAATTGGAATGCTGCCTCAGCCTCGGGGGTCCATTTAATCATGACCGACCCTTTCCCCTTCGTCAGGTTGGTTAGGGGCACAGCCTTAGAAGCAAAGTGGGGAATGAATCGCCGATAATACCCAGCGATTCCCAGAAAGGCTCGTACCTGCTTCTTGCTGTTGGGACGTGGCCAACTCTGGATGGCCTCGACTTTGTTGAGTTGGGGTTTTATTACTCCCCTCCCAATGGTGTACCCAAGATATTTGGCCTCCTCCTGCCCAATGGTACACTTCTTGGGGTTAGCCGTAAACCCTGCTTCCCGAACAGAGTCCAGGACTGCTTGCACTTTTGGCAGATGTGAGGCCCAATCTGTGCTATGGACAATTACGTCATCCAGGTAAGCCGCAGCATACTTCCGATGGGGCCTCAGCATCTGGTCCATTTTCCGCTGGAATGTGGCCGGCGCATTCTGTAACCCGAACGGCATTCTTTTATATTGGAACGCCCCGTCTGGGGTTACAAATGCGGTTTTCTCTTTGGCTGACTTGGCCAGGGGGATTTGCCAATACCCTTTTGTGAGGTCAAGAGTCGTCATGTATCGGGCTGTTCCCAGCCGGTCGATCAACTCATCTATACGTGGCATGGGGTAGGTGTCAAATTTTGTAACTTTGTTCAACTGACGAAAATCGTTACAAAATCGCCAGCTCCCATCCGGTTTAGGCACCAACACAATGGGACTAGACCAATCACTTTGGGACTCCTCTATCACCCCTAAGTTCAGCATTTTCTGTACTTCCTCCCGTATTGCCTCCCGTCGAGCCTCTGGGATCCGATAGGGTTTTAACTTCACCCTTTCACCGGGCGGGGTAATGATGTCATGCTCTACCCCAGATGTTTGTCCCGGCAGCTCAGAGAATACCTCCTTGTTGCGAAGCACAAACTCCTTAACCTCCTGTTGTTGGGGTTGTGACAAGGTGGCTGCGATTCCAACCTCAGGAATCACGCAACCAGTTTGAGCTGGTGACCAAGTTTCTGCGACTAGGGACTCTCTATCCCTCCAGGCTTTCAACAGATTAACGTGATAGATCTGTTCGGGCTTTCGCCTTCCTGGTTGTCTGACCTTGTAATTCACTTCGCTCACTTTTTCCATTATCTCGTAGGGGCCTTGCCATTTGGCAAGGAATTTACTTTCAACCGTAGGGACAAGTACCAATATCCTATCCCCCGGGGAAAAGGTACGGGTCTTGGCTCCACGGTTGTACACTCTCTGCTGTGCCAACTGCGCTTGGGCCAAATGTTCCTTCACGATGGGCATTACCTGTGCAATTCGATCTTGCATCAGGGCGACATGCTCAATCACACTCCTGTGGGGAGAACTCTCACTTTCCCAAGTTTCCTTGGCAATATCCAACAGCCCTCTTGGGTGTCTCCCATACAGTAACTCAAAGGGGGAGAATCCCGTAGAGGATTGGGGCACCTCCCTAATAGCAAACATCAAATAAGGAAGTAGACAGTCCCAATCCTTTCCATCCCTATCCACCACTTTCTTCAACATTTGTTTTAGGGTTTTGTTGAATCTTTCAACCAGCCCATCGGTTTGGGGGTGATACACAGATGTACGTAATTGCGTCACTTTGAACAATTTACACAGCTCCTTCATAACCCGGGACATAAAGGGTGTACCTTGGTCCGTAAGCAGTTCTTTACAAATACCCACCCGGCTAAAAACAAGAGATAGCTCTTTGGCTATGGTTTTGGCCGAGGTATTTCTGAGAGGGATCGCTTCTGGATAACGGGTGGCATAGTCCATTATAACCAATATGTACTGGTGCCCCCTAGCGGACTTGATTATAGGACCTACCAAATCCATTGCGATTCTCTCAAACGGGACCTCAATGATGGGTAGAGGGACCAGCGGGCTACGGAAGTGTGGCATCGGGGCCGACCTCTGACACACAGGGCAGGAGGAACAATAATTTTCTATGTCCTTCATCACCCCAGGCCAATAGAATCTCTGTAATACCCTCTCTCGGGTTTTCTCTGTCCCCAGATGACCTCCAAGAATGTGCCCATGGGCCAACTCCAACACCAACTTCCTGTAAGGTTTGGGCACCACCAGCTGCTCAACGGTTTCTTCTGCCCTTTTTGCCACCCGATACAGTAGGTCCTTCTCTACGCTGAAGTATGGGTAAGTGCAGGTATTATCTGGGTTCACTAACTCGCCATCTATTTTCACTACGTTTTCCCGTGCCTTTATTAGGGCGGGGTCTTTCAACTGTTCTGTGGCAAAGTTTTCCCTGTGAACCTCAAGATCAGAAAACTCCACAGACGGTAGGTTTTCGTCTGAGGAGGTGGGCTCCTCTCCAGTTTCTTGAGTCTCCCCTGCCAATACTGACAAGGGAAATTCGGGAGAGTCCTCACCACTCTCAGAGGAGTTCTGGCTATCATATTCCTGGTACATAGGGGCACCAGTGGGGGGCTCATGATCATCCCACAGTTCCCAGAACTTCGGAAAATCCCTTCCCACAATGGCGTCATGCGGTAACTGAGACACTAAGCCCACTGGATGAGAAAGGGTACCTTTGGGGGTCTCGAAACACACTGTAGTCACTGGATACTCTCGGGTGTCCCCATGCACACAAATAACGGCTACCTTGCTATTCCCAGAGACCTCTGTTTTAACTAACTCAGCCTTTATCAGGGTCACAAGGCTACCTGAATCCAGCAATACCACAACATTTCTACCATTAATACACATTTTGCATAAATGTTTCTCAGTTCCCCGAATGGCAGTGCATGCGACTGTCGCACACAGCGACTGACGTCTGCCCGTCAGAAAGTCACACTGCATGGGTTCCTCCAAAACCGGGCAATTTGCTGCAATATGTCCCGCTTGCCGGCAGCGGTAGCAAATGATCCTTCTTGCCGCCTCTTGAGCCGCTGATTTCCCAGGCTGTTCTCGCCAAACTTGGGGTAGAGCTCCCACCCTCTCACTCTCTCCACCCTTACCCCTTGGAATCATCTTATCCGCCCCTGGGGATGGTCTGGTCTTAGGGTGGAAAGTCCGAGTGTCTCTGGAAGAGGCCGTCAGGTTCTCTGTAGCCAAGTATTTCTCCACACGATCCACAAGACCATCGGCCGTCTCTGGGTCTCCATGGCTTACCCACTTTTGGATGGCAGTAGGAAGAGCTCTCAAAAACCGATCCATTACAACACGTTCCACAATCTTTGGTGCGGACAAAGTCTCTGGCTGTAGCCACTTTCTGCTCAGGTGAATGAGATCATACATTTGAGACCTGGGGGGTTTTCCAAGCTGGAAAGTCCAGTTATGCACACGCTGAGCCCGGACAGCCAGGGTGACACCCAGCCTTGCCAATATTTCAGCTTTTAGCATCACATAGTCTTTTGCTTGGTCAGGCTCTAGGTCATAGTAAGCTTTCTGCGATTCACCCGTTAATAGAGGAGCCACCAGTCCAGCCCACTGCTCCTCAGGCCACTTTTCTCTTTCAGCGGTCCTTTCAAATGTGGTCAAAAATACCTCTGGATCATCCTCTCCAGTCATTTTTGTCAATAAACGACTCACCCCAAAGGACGCGGTATTAGTGGGACGGCTTTCCTCACCGGTCTGCGGACGTTGCTGCATTACTGCTTCCATCTGTTGTTGTAGTCTCTGCTCTTGCTTCTGCAACAGGTCTATGAAGCGGGCCTCAGATTGCTGTTGGGCTTGTTGCTGAGCCTCCAGACTCTGTTGTAAAGTTGCAAGGCTCTGTTGATGAGCTTGCTGCTGGGCTGCAAGGCTCCTTTGCAAACCTGCATTTGTCTGCTGTTGATTGGCATTTGCTAGAGCCAGCTGTTTCAGTATCTCCTCCATGCTGGCTTAAAAAAAAACTGCCACTGGTTCTCCACCAACTGTGAGGGGGCTAGCTCGGCAGCGGGTATGTGTGACCCCCGGGATGGGCTCCCCACCCAAAAACAGGCCCAGCAGACGGAGGTTGTGGTTTTCAAAATCAAAAAGGTGCGGTTTATTTTCTATTTACAGTGATAAAAACACAGCAAGGCAAAAAAAACAAACACAAAATAAATCCTGGTCAACTTGACCTCTGACTAAACTTACAGGTTTCCTAACTAACGACTGGGATCAGCCTAGTGCTGTCCTAGTCCCTGGTTTTAAATGTCCAAGCAAAATATAGCCACACAGGCTTTCTCTCACCGCACAGGGGTTCACTCTCCCTAGACAGTCCACACAGGTCTGCTTCCAGGCATGAGCTAACATCTAATGAAGCTGGGATTTCTTATAGAGGCCTAAATGAGCTGACAAGGTTCAGCTGGTCTCATCAACTCCCTGTCTGCACGACGCCCAGCCCTCTCCCTAGAGGTATGAGTCATCCATGAGCCCACTAGCCTTATACAACTCTCCACCTAGTTGTACAAATCGGCGTAAAGCCTGAATCTGGGCGAAATATATCTACCCCCCTGGATGCAACCAGGTGACTTTACCTTCCTGCTGTCACAATATATATATATATATATATATATATATATATATATATATCTGTACTGATAATGCAGCTATCAGAATCAACTGCCTGCTGTGGTATTAGTATGGGGAAAGCAGCAATTGTCTTCAGTTAGTTTTAGGTGAAAACTGTGCAGAGAGGGACACAGTACACTAACTGAAAATACTTGCAGCTCTCTACCTGTGGTTTAATTATGAGAATACCACTATTAGTCACTAACTGTATTCAGGTAAGTTTTAGGTGAACGCTATGCAAAGCACACAGTACACTAAGTGAAACACTGACTGTCTGCAGCTAGCACAATCATGTGCCTGCCTGTCACAGTATAGAAAATAACAGGAACGGATCTAGCTAAACTGAATAGTGTATAAATATATATACAACACCTAGGATGCATATATATCCTCTACACACTGTAACCGCAGCTAACCGACTTGCCAGCCTGCTCTATCTAACTCAATATAAATGACACTGTCTGTCTCTGTAATCTCTCATTAAACAACTCCAACACACTACACAAGGCTGCCAAGCCGGCGGCCTTATATAGTGTGGGACGTGTACTAAACCCCCTGAGCCACAATTGGCCAAAGACACCCTGGCTTTGGCCAATTACGGCTCTCCGTTTTTTCTGCGCTGTGATTGGCCAAAGCATGCGGGTCATAGTGCATGCTTGGCCAATCAGCCAGCAATGCACTGCGATGCTGCAGTGAATTATGGGCCGTGACGCGCCACTCGAATTTGGCGCAAACGGCCCATAATGATCGCAATTCGGTGAACACGAAGCTCATCCCTATTCTTGGGCACGGAGATAGACCAAGATCGGGCTCAGGTAAGTATTTAGAGGGTGTGGGGGGAGGGGGGTGCACCCAAAATGTTTTTTACCTTAACCACTTCAGCTCTGGAAGATTATACCCCCTTCCTGATCAGAGCATTTTTTGCAATTTGGCACTGCGCTAATTTAACTGGTAATTGTGCAGGCATGCAACACTGTACCCAATTTATGTATTTTTTCCCCACAAATAGAGCTTTCTTTTGGTGGTATTTGATCAGCACTGGGATTTTTATATTTTGCAATATAAATGAAAAAAAAAAACGAAAATTTTGAAACTTTGTTATAATAAATGTCCAATAAACAAAATTTTTGTCATACATTTAAGCCAAAAGGTATTGTATATTTGTTGGTTTACGCAAAAGTTATAGCTTCTACAAAACTATGGTACAGTATATATACTGGAATTTACGCAGCTTTTACTTTCTGACTGCCCATCTAATTTCTTGAGGTGCTAAAATGGCAGAGCAGTACAAAACCTGCCAAAATTACCCCTTTTTAGAAAGTAGACATCCTAAGGAATTTGCTGAGAGGTATGTTGAGCCCATTGAATATTTCATTTTTTTGTCACAAGTGTGTTTGAAAAATGACAAAGTTGTCATTGAAATTATATATTGCTCACACATGCCATGGGTATATGTGGATTTACACCCCAAAATACATTCTGCTGCTTCTCTGAGTATGGGGATACCACATGTGTACTTCTTTTTGGGAGCCTAGCCGCATACGGGTGCTGAAAACCAATCACTGCCTTAAGGATTTCAAAGGGCGTAAATTGCTCATTTCACTTCCTCACTACCTATCACAGTTTGGGAGGTCCTGAAATGCTAAGAAAACACAACTATCCCCCAAATGACTCCTTTTTGGAAAGTAGACACCCAAAGCTATTATATAGCTGCAGGGATAGGAAGATTAGCCATTTTTCTTCAACGAGCACGGGCCGTTCCTATGAAATCGAACCCTTTATTACTTGTTCATCTTTGGGGGTTATTTACCTCATACAATGCCCTTGCGGTCTCCAATACGTGGGGAGGACCAAAAGGGCAGTAAGGGTGAGACTTAACGAACATATAGCGAACATACGCAAAGGTTTCGATAAACACTCTGTATCCAGGCACTACGATCAAGTTCACAAGAGAGACCCGTCTGGTACACTATTCATCGCTATTGACAAATATAGACCCCACTGGAGAGGCAGCTCGCTTGTGAGAGAAATCTCCAAGCAGGAAATGGCATGGGTATACAGGTTGAGAACTTATGTTCCGCATGGACTCAACGTGGACACCGATGTCAACGCTTTTATTAACAATTTTTGAATCAATCTAGCCAATCAGTTAATTGTGTTTTCATAATGGCTGTTTGGGGTGGACTATTGAATTATATTGAATTATAGTTTTTGGGAGATGCAGATTGTGCTGTATGCACACTTTTTTCTTCCTCTTTTCCTTAATCCGTTTAAATTTAACCGTTTATTTCCGTCTCTTTTTCCCGTTTTGTAATGGACATTTGACCATGTTAAGCGGGGTTGTAAGAGGGACGAGATTAGATGGTAACTGTTGTAACCTTGGTGATTTTATTATCATTTAAGGACTATTAACTATTATGAGGCAATTTATCTACGTATTTTTAAACATGTATGGTTTTAGATATTGTTATGACATTTATGTTTTATATTCATGTATGTACATGTCCTCTATAGTTAGGTTGTTAAATTTGGAGCAGTTTAAGGTCCCATTATGTTCACCGCACATTATGGTTGCGGCGGAGGTTGTGGGTCTTACTGTCTCCTGTGACACACCTGGAGGCTCCTCCCCCTTGGGTGGCGCGCGTATTGCGGTCGTGGCCATTGTTGCCATGGACACGCGTATGTGCGGCATACTCCCCACCATGTTTTCGTCATCCCGCTTGGCGTGATGACGCGCACGGTATGTATTTGCAAACGAGGCTTGGTTTCCTCGTGGGGAGAGATGCGCGCGCATCCGCTGTTTTTGCTGTTTGGCGGATGCGATAGCGTGGCGTGGTTACCTCGCGGCGCGAGGTGCGCGCGCGCGCGCCCTCCCTCGGGCCGGACCCTTGAGTTCTTGTGTTCCCTATAAAGAGGGGGTGACGCAGCCCATCGCCCGTGCCCCGAGACGACGTGAATTTTCACGAAACGCGTAGGGCAGGATACGAGCTTTGTGCTGACGTCACCCTCCACTGCTCGACTTCCACGGACGTATGTGTGTGACTAGCGCCTTTGACCGGTCGGCGCTGTCACACTTCTAAGGCTGTTTTTAAACTGCATTTTTGTAAGTATGTTTTCTTCTTTTAAATAAACATCCACCAAGGATTTTACACTATGTAGTGTCCTCCCTTCCTTTCATGTTCCGCATCGAGTACTGCATGATGGTATATGAGCGTTTTGGCTACCAAATCAATTGAGGCTCAACATATACTGAAGCTTGGAGTCCTATTGATTACCATTTGAGGCTGTTTGGGGTCCTCCGTCATAGGGGACCATCGCTTTTTGGTAAGCAGGAATTTTTACTGGTGGTGGTGAAAGTCACGAATACAAGAAGATTTGGAATCGTTTTTGTTTTGTTTTCTTTCTTTTTTCCTTTTTTCTTTTTTATCTAGTATGGACACTTGATCACGGGTGTGTTTTTTTGTATGGACTTTAGACTTGATCATTTAAGGGTCCTATACAAGCATGTAATAATATTATTAATTAAGTTTGTATTATTACTAATTTATATGCTTTGTTTACATTGTTTAGTTATTGTTCTTCACTGAGCACTCACATAATTTATCACTGTGGTGATTTGGAAACAATTTTTTCAATTACTCAGTGGTGGGCTTATGTTTATATTCATAAGTTAGCGCGACTATATATATTTTTTCTTACCCAAAGCTATTTGCTGAGAGGCATGTTGAGTCAATTAAATATTTTGTGTTTTGCCACAAGTTTCTGGAAAATTCTTTTTTTTTAAAAGCCTTTACAGGTTACTACTTTAGATTTATAGAGGAGGTCTACTGCTAGAATTATTGCCCTTGATCTGATGTTCGCAGTGATACCTCATGCATGCATGGTGCAATTGCTGTTTACATACGACACAAGACTGATGCTTGCATTTGCTTTTGCGCGCGAGCACGGGGAAAGGGGTGCCTTAAAAAAATGTTTTATTCGTTATTTGCCTTTTTTATTTTAGTTTTACACCTTCCCTTTCATTTTTTTAATCACTTTTATTGTTACCACATGGAATGTTAATATCCCCTATGGTAGGTAGTGACAGGTAATCTTTTTTGGGGTCTATTAGACTATAGATCTCTCCTCTACCCTTAAAGCATCTGACCACACCAAAATCGGTGTGATAAGATGCTTTCCAAATTTAAAAATGGCACTGAAGTGATGAAATGCTCGTAGCTTCTGGTTTCTTAGGCCATAGAGATTATTAGAGCCATTCTGATCTCCGATCAGCTCTATGGAACCACCGGCTGCATTCTCGAGTTCCCCGGTGGGACAGGAGAGCCCGAGAAAAACATGGAAGGCAGCGGGAGGGGGGGATGTACCCTCCCACTGCTTGTAAAAGCAGTCTAAAGGCTAATTAGTCGCTAGGATTGCTTTTACATAAAAGCCGACCACCGGCTGAAAAAAATGCTACCAAAATTATGCCTAAACCTGCAGGCATCATTCCGGTATTACCACTCAAAGTCCAGCAACATACCAATACGTTGCTGGTCCTTATAAACAGATTCCTACATTCATATTGATCGATGTGGATGAAGAAATCTCTGCCAGAACAGGTGTGTGATATGCCCATCATTGAAAATTTCACCCTGCATCCACCCAGTTATAATTATAGGCATACATGCAATGTGCTTTTTTTTTTTCGCTCAGCCCATGGGCTGAACGGAAAAAAAGGACCTAACAGATTCCTCCGTTCACATCGATCGATGTGGATGAAGAAATCTCTGCCAAGAAAATTGAAAAAAAAAATTGCCAAAGCATAGGGGTGATCTGCCCTCTGTCCACCCCAGCCCCTATGCTTCGGCATATATTGTATGTTGTTTTTTTAACTGCGCTGGTGAAATCACCTCCTACAGCGCTGTAGTCACTGATTAATGTATGCTGAAAGCAAACCCTGTTGCTGTCGGAATAAACAGATCAGTGCTACAGCTGAATGGCATACCTGCAAAGCAAACCATGGTTAACAATAAAACACAGTAACAATAAAACATTACAGTATGGTATAAAGTACAGTAAAACAGTAAGAACAGAGCATTAATTCAATAAAACGACAACTATTTTTGGCTTTTTTATGATTTTTTTTTGTAACTATAAAAAACTTTAAACGTTCCAGGCTGGGGTCTCTCAAAATGCAATAGCCATCTAACATCTTTTGAGACCCTGTGTGAATGTTTGCCAAAGAATGTGCCGTGCTGTACCTCATAGCGATGGAAACAGTCCTGGATGCAGAGACCAGGTTGTTCAGGACAGGAGGGACAACAATAGCGGGTGTCATGCCTATATCCACGTTTGCTAGTGACTAGGGATGAGCTGAACACCCCCCAGTTCGGTTCGCACCAGAATTTGCGAACAGGCAATAAATTAGTTCAAACATCCGAACACCGTTAAAGTCTATGGGACTCGAACATGAAAAATCTTGTTTCCCATGCTTAGAACTGTCCCTGCACAAAGTGTCATTTCTGAAGGAAAAAAAGGTCCCCCCCAAATTCAATTACCAGGCCCTTCAGGTCTGGTATGGATATTAAAGGGAACCCTGCGTCAAATAAAAAAAAAGGACGTGTGGTTCCCCCAAATATCCATACCAGACCCTTCAGGTCTGGTATGGATTTTAAGGGGAACTCCACGCCAAATAAAAAAAAAATGGTGTGGAGTTCCCCCCAAAAATCCATACCAGACACTTTATCCGAGCATGCAACCAGGCAGGCCGCAGGAAAAGAGGGGGGGAACGAGAGAGCGCCCCCCGAACCGTACCAGGCCACATGCCCTCAACATGGGGAGGATGCTTTGGGGGTCTGTGACCCCTCAAAGCACCATGTCCCCATGTTGATGGGGACAAGGGCCTCATCCCCACAACCCTTGCCCGGTGGTTGTGGGGGGTCTGCGGGCGGGGGGCTTATCGGAATCAGGAAGACCCCTTTAACAAAGGGGACCCCCAGATCCTGCCCCCCTATGTGAATTGGTAAGGGGTACATTGTACCCCTACCATTTTCACAAAGAAAGTGTAAAAAAATTGTAAAAAAAACACACAGACACCGTTAGGAAAAGTCCTTTATTAAAAATAAAAAAAATAAAAAAAGATTCCAGCGGTGGTAATCCACTCTCGGTATCCTGCGATGGGTGATCTCCTCTCCGGGGTCCAGCGATGGATGATCTCTCCTCTCCGGGGTCCAGCTTGGTTTCCGTTGCATCAGAGGGGGGGGGGGGGTCACGTGATGGGTGGCCGCGCCCTCAGCTACATAAGAGACCTGTCAGGCTGCCGGGATTCCCGGGGTGTCTCCGGTGGAGACAGGATGCTTGCTGTTCCTCGCTGCGCTGGACATCATCGTTGGAGCCTGGACCTGGAGAGGAGAGATCATACATCGCTGGACCCCGGAGAGGAGAGATTATCCATCGCTGGACCCCGGAGAGGAGAGATCATCCATCGCTGGATCCCAGAGAGGAGAGATCATTCATCGCTGGATCCCAGAGAGGAGAGATCATCCATCGCTGGATCCCAGAGAGGAGAGATCATCCATCGCTGGATCCCAGAGAGGAGAGATCATCCATCGCTGGATCCCAGAGAGGAGAGATCATCCATCGCTGGATCCCAGAGAGGAGAGATCATCCATCGCTGGATCCCAGAGAGGAGATCACCCATCCTAGGATACCGAGAGTGGATTACCACCGCTGGAATCTTTTTTTTTATTTTTTTTATTTTTAATAAAGGACTTTTCCCAACGGTGTCTGTGTGTTTTTTTACAATTTTTTACACTTTCTTTGTGAAATGGTAGGGGTACAATGTACCCCTTACCAATTCACATAGGGGGGCGGGATCTTGGGGTCCCCTTTGTTAAAGGGGTCTTCCAGATTCCAAAAAAAAACCCTGCCCGCAGACCCCCACAACCACCGGGCAAGGTTTGTGGGGATGAGGCCCTTGTCCCCATCAACATGGGGACATGGTGCTTTGAGGGGTCACAGACCCCCAAAGCATCCTCCCCATGTTGAGGGCATGTGGCCTGGTACGGTTCAGGAGGGGGGCGCTCTCTCGTCCCACCCTCTTTTCCTGTGGCCTGCCAGGTTGCATGCTCGGATAAAGGGTCTGGTATGGATTTTTGGGGGTAACTCCACGCCATTTTTTAAAAAATTTACCTTGGAGTTCCCCTTAATATCCATACCAGACCTGAAGGGCCTGGTATTTGAATTTGGGGGGACCCCCACACAGTTTTTTTTTAATCAATTACTTTTCTCTGTATTGCCGGGAGCCGACAATGCTTTTAAATGACTTTTTTCCCTTCAGAAATGACACTTTGTGCAGGGACAGTTCTAAGCACGGGAAACAAGCGCTACTTTACAGGCATACTATACACACTCCCTAGGTACGAAATTTAAAGGAATATTTCACTTTTATTGTTTCACTTTAAGCATTATTAAAATCACTGCTCCCTGCTTTTTATGTCAATAACTTGCATATAAGCCTTTAAAATTAGCACTTTAGATTTCTCCCATAGACTTTTACAGGGTGTTCCGCGGCTTTTCGAATTTGCCGTGAACACCCCAAATTGTTCGCTGTTCGGCGAACAGGCAATGTTCGAGTCGAACATGAGTTTGACTCGAACTCGAAGCTCATCCCTACTAGAGGCACAACATATTTTTTTGGGTGCTCTTTGGGTAGGGGTACCAGGGAGGACATCCAGAAAATGCCTCTCATGCAGCCGGCTCACTGCATCTGGATTGGGAAATTGGGCCACAGCACCTTCCGGATACAAAAAAGGCTGTGATGATCTCATCCAGAGATTTAAGGAAGGATCCACTTTGTATAGTACATAAGCGTTGAACTAAGCCAATTAGAATAAATATACAAACACTTTCTTGTACCAGCATCTGGCCTTACAGGCAACGAAGTACGGCCCCATCTGGTCGTTTAGGTCCGCCCCTCCCATGTTAAGGTTGTAGTCGTGGACACAGAGGGACTTCCCAACAACACCAGTTGCCATTGCAGTTTGAACTGTCATATCTGCATGAATGGAAGACAGAACGAAAATGTTCCATTTGTCCTTCCACCTCAACGCAAGCAGATAATTACTTCTCAAGCAGGCTCTCTCCCCCCGCCTGATTCAGGAATTTACAAGCCGTTGGGGGAAGCCCTGGCGATTAGGTCGCACGGTGCCACATGCGCCAATTCCAAATTCAAAAAGGTTTCTAAAAGGTTGCATGCTGACGTGTAATAATTGTCCATGTACAATTAAGGGTGACACCATTAACCCAAACAATCTTGCTGCTGATCCCTGGGCAGTCACGGGGGTCCACGCTGCCATCTTTTCCCTCGTAAAACAAGAAAAGTAAATGTAAAGCCCATTGCACTGTCACAGAGCTTATATATTTTGACCCCATATCTGGCATGCTTGCTGGGGTAAAAATAGTTTGAAAGCAAGTGGCCAGAAAGCAATCAGGGACTCATCTACGCAGACAGCTTGTTGGGGCGTACCTATACAGGGCTGAAATTTTTTGGTTAAAGTGGTTTACGAGGGGTTGAATTTTGTGGAGCCGATCATATTCATGGTCACTCTGACGACAACAGAGTTCATTGTCGTTGAAGTGCATAAACCGCAAGATTTGCTCATATCTAGCCCCCCTGGCCATGGCAGCAGAGAGCACGAGCATTTGATGAATTCGGTCAGTGGACCAATATGACCGCAACTCATTCTTTTTAGTAAAGGGCCCATGTTAAGGGATAGGCCCAGAAAAGTCTTTAATTCGGAAATTTGGGTTTGCGGCGATAAATTGATTGGCATATAAATTGATTGGCATATAAATTGCTTTGGTCAACAATAGAGCTGTACAGATTTTCCGTAAAAAAACAGCTCAAAAAACCAAGAGGCGTTAAATCTGCTGTTTCCACCTTAATTCCGGGTTGGCCAGTAAATGGGGGAAGAATGCAGAATCTGTGGCCTGCCAATCAGGATTTGAAAGTGCATCAAGGAGGGCACTATGGGCCTGTGTTTGAGATATTGGTGGCTGCGGGACACTACTTGAACCAGCTTGAACTGCACTTATGGGACTCACCACGTCACCAAGTGTTACTGCAGTGCTGATTTGTCTACAACCAGGATGTACTAGACCACTGGTGCTCCCCAGTTCACCAGAAGGTAGAGCGGCACTAGTACTGGCACTCTTCTGCATTAGAGAATCGTGCAATTGTACTACCTCAGCAACCTAGGCACGGGGTTGGTATGCCTGACCTTAGCAGGGACCACTACTCCATCGTCAGAGCTATCTGTCAGGGTGCTGCTAATCTCTACAGGTTCGAATACTCAGCCTGATTCTGACAGTGAGGACTCCCCATCGCTCACATCTGTCATGCTGAGCATCCTGTAGGCCTCTTCACTAGTGTACCTTTCTTTGGACTTTTTGGCCAATAAATTTATAGGTACGGAGTGTGACTCACAGGTAAAAAAGCACCTGGTTGTCAAGGACTGTCTGAACTGCTACAAAAAAATTGACATGCTAGCAGAAATCAGGCCTGACTCTGCTAATGCTGTGGTTTTGTGTGCTGTGTCTCAGAAGTGACAGTGACCTACTGACACTGCACTTGTTGGGCAGAGGGGCTAAACGCAAGTGCTTGCAGGTATCGGGGCTGATCCTGCTAAAGCTGCATTTTTGGGGAAGCTAGTATTAGTTCTGATCTGATCAAAGATATTGACCTGTTCAGACTATACTAGTAATGGAGGTGTATAATGTGTGTGTGTTAGTGTTACTGGCAATCAAAGGGTTAAAATGTATTAGTGTATATGTGGCGGGCAATCTGACGCTGTCTATGTTTGACGCTGATGCTACCGCTAACTGGCGTCACCGTGACACTAATACAGTGATCAGAAAAAAGATCTATACACTGTACTAATGACACTGACAGGGCAGTGAAAGGGTTCACTGGAGGCGATCAGGGGGTTAAAACTTTATTAGGGAATATATGGTGGGTACACTGACCCTATCTGGGACTGCCGCAGACGCTATCTAGCATCACCAGTGACACCAATACAGTGAATCAGTAAAAAATCTCTACACTGTACCTAGTGACACTGTGACATGAAGTGAAAGGGTTAACTGGGAAGATGATCAAGGGGTAAAATGTTGATAAATCCTCACGTTACGTGATGAAATTTTTAATTAAACCTGCAGCAGCTGTCCACAAGGTGCTACAACCTCAAAAATCATATATATATATATATACAGTTGTGCTCAAAATGATGCATACTCTGGCAGAAATTGTGAAATTTTGCCATTAATATCAAAAATATGACTGATTATGCCAAAAAAAAAAAAATAATATTTAAGGATAGCAATCACATGAAGCCATTTATTATCTCACAGTTTTTTGGATCCTTTTAAAATCATAATAACAGAAATCACCCAAATGGCCCTGATAAAAAGTTTACATACCCTGGAATGTTTGGCCTTGGTACACACACAGAAGGTGGCACACACAGGTTAAAATGTAAATTAAAGGTTAATTTACTTTTTAAATCACAATTAGTATCTGTATATAAATAGTCAATGAGTTTGTTAGCTCTCTCGCACTAAGCAGGCTAGACACTGAGCCATGAGGAGGTAGAAAAGAACAGTCAAAAGACCTGCGTAACAAGGTGATGAAACTTTACAAAGATGGAAAAGGATATAAAAAGATATCCAAAGCCTTGAATATGCCAGTCAGTACTGGTCAATCACTTAATAAAAATGTGGGGATCTCTCGATACCAAGCCAAGGTCAGGTAGATCAAGAAAGATTTGTGTAATTTCATATTTAACTCTATTCAATTGTTCACCGCTGCAAGCGCTATATACTGTATATCTAAGGGGTTAAATGTGCCTGTGTGTTCTGGCATCAGTGTAGTGCTTTTACTCACAGTAGATGTTCTCTCACGCTGGATCCGAAATGAACTCCAGCAGAGAAGATTACATAATTTCCTATGCCTGTGTTTACATTACACAGGCACAGGAGGTTCTGCCATTCGTCAGAACCGATCAGCAGGTCCAGGCCATAAATCATTGGCCTGCAACTGATGAATGATTGGTTCCGAATTAAATTTGATCACTGTCCGAAATCAAGGGTGAATCCTCCGTAATTGAAGATAATTCATGTAGAGAAAGGAGAACAGAACTGACCCCACATAACATGTGTGAACAGATTATAGGGCCAATCGATCTGGGGCAGATAAGACAGGGAAGAGAGAACAACAAAAAAAAGGAAAAAGAGGAGGGGGGTAAAAAAAAATCTGGAAAGAAAGAGAAAAAAAAGGGGGATGGAAGGTAAAAGGGGACGGGGAGAGTGGGTAGGACCCCCAGGGGATAGTACAATACAAAAGAGGGCAATTGATTCCATGTCAACTGGCTACAAGAAGGTCTTTCAATTCTTGGGATAATCTAAAGACCTTCCAGGAGAGCCAAGGTTGGTGACATTGGTCATAAGTATCCAGATCATGGGCAATGAGAACCTCCATACATTCATATGGTCCATCTCAACAATCCATTCCATCAAAGTAAGCCTGTAACGATTTCCAATGGCATGGGATAACCGCCCGGCTGCTGTTAAGAAGTGCCATAGTATGCCCTTCTTAATGTGTTTAATAGAGCCAGGAATAATAGAAAATAGAACAATCTGGGGTAAGTTCGGTACAGTGGCATCAGTGATTGAATAGAACAACTGTACACCATTTAGTATATTCAGGTTGTGTTATCTTAAAACATGCCATTTACTAATTCCTATTTTTTTTTAAAAAAGCATTCCCCTCTGGGTGATCTATGTACTTTGCAAGGATTATAACAACCTTTGTTGCAGATTCCTACCTTTTGTTATTCTGAAGTAATCCATGTGTGTTTGTCTCCACCTCTGTACTAAGTGGGTCTAAAGGGGGTGGTTTCATAATTATCTGTCATGTGTGCACCTGGCAGGGCACTAATGAGGATATCTGCTGGGCCTGCATCCCTTTAGACGTGCTCCTATTGAAAATATCTCTCCAAAAATTTCATTTTTGTTGCAGGGAATGCCTGAAATCTGACTTTATATCTTAGGCAGGTTTCTGGGAAAATTGGTGAGCCAATCACACAAGCAGGAAATGATGTTTCTAGGGCGTGCTCAGTACACACTCTGTGTACAGAACAACTCCAGGTAGCCATATTGCAATGCATTCTCAGAAAATTACAGTGGCTGCAAATTGAAAAGGAAAAGTAATTTTAATAACATTCAATTACAATATGATTAGTGTAGTAATTATATGTGCTATATTATTTTTACTTTATTTGCTAGGTTTTTTTCCCAACGAAAGTGGAGTTACCCTTTAGGTGTATGACTTTCCAGTGTATTCATGGTAAGTTAAAGGCTGGGTTCACACATATGCAATGCGGGAACCAGCGCGGGTTCCCCCATGTCTCTCGCAGGCAGTTTTTACACTGCCTTATGCGAACCGCTGCGGGTGTCAACACAAAGTTAATGACACCCCCAAAAAAGATCTCAGTGTGAACTGTAAAATGGTGCAGGAATTGGATCACATAGGGGTGAACACTAGGGCCGAAACAACGAATTGATTAATCGACAACTAATCGATTATGAAATTAATCGATTACAATTTTCATAATCGATTAATCGGCCAGTAACATAATGAGGTAAAAAAAAACTAAAATTAACCCTTTATAGTACAAAAAGAGCAAATTGCTACTGTAAATATTACTTTCACTGTCCCACAGTAAAAAATTAACCCCTTACAGTAGCGATTATTTGCTCTTTTTGTACTAATTTTAGTTTTTTTTAACCCCATGTTACTAAACATCTCAGGCCTGGGTCACACCTCCGTGTTTTTTGGTGCTTTTTGCAGAAACACACTACAGTTCATTTACATGGTTTCTATGGGACACGTTCACATCCATGATTTTTTCAGCTGCTGCGTATTTGAAAAGGGCAAGGACTTTTTTTAAATGCAAAACTGTGCCATTTTAGTTTTTTGGTTTAATATACTTCAATGGAGAAGCTACAGAAAAGCATGTAATGTGTTTTTGCGGCAATTTGTGTTTTGTAATTTGCCCAACAACAAATTGGCTAAAAAATATGTAAAAATGCAAATCGCAGCAAAATTACCTTTTTTTTTTTTGGTCATTAACCGATTAGTCGATTAATCGAAACGATAATCGGCCAACTAATCGATTATGAAAATAATCGTTAGTTGCAGCCCTAGTGAACACCCATGCAATCCGATTCCAGTGCGGAACGAAAAAAAGGGGGTCCTGCACCACTTTGGTCCTGATGCAATGTGAATTCAGTTATACAATCTGCATGGCTGAATTCGCATTGTGCAGACATCACATGTAAACTGCACAGCAATGCAGTGCGAATCACATCCAATATCTGACATCGCAATAGTGTGAACCCAGCCTAAAAACAATTTAGTATGCATTTGAGGAGTGTTGACAGTGACCTATATGAAAAAAAAGAAAATAGAAGAAAAAACTAAATAGTGCAATCCAGATCCTTTAGAAATGTTTCACAAATGCATGTTAGAAACAAAGCACAAAGACCTGTGTATAGGGGAATACATTGAAATAGCTTAGAACCCAAAGAACACATTGGAGTGGATGACTAACCAGGCATTTCATGTTAGATGTTTTAAAAGGTATTAAGAGTGATGGTATTAAATACTATAATAAATTTTTTTTTGAATTTTTCATGATTTTAAAAAGCATTGTGTTGTGTGAGAAAGTCACAGTAAGTATTACTTTGGTGCTAAACAACATATTGCTTATTACTGAAATTCAATTGGCCAGGAAGTTTAGGGCAGTTCAGAAGTACCATTATGAGGCAATAACAAGATTGTTAACTTTCTTATTAGGTGAAGTTTGAAAGTGGGACACTCACCTTCCAAAATCTCATATGGGAATTTAAAATATGGAGTGTGTGCTGCACAGCTTGGATTAGTGCACATAATTTAATTAATCTACATGTGTAGAAAAAAAATATATGATCATTAGCCAGCAATCAAAACATTTTACAAATAACACTTAGCTTCTTGGTTGCCAAGGAGATGAAATAACTCTGATGACATGGTTTTAGAAAAGTATTATTCACCTTTCTCTTACAGCATGTACTATGACTAATAGCAGTTATAAACTATTTCTGTATCAGCAAAACCTAAATAATGAATTAAAGGAAAAAGCGTTTGCAAATTTCTGAAGCGTTCCATATTTTTCTCTGTCAGTCCTCTCCGTCAGATTATCCCCTGCAGTTATTACCTTTTGTACCACTCACCTTTCCCTTTAGATTGTAAGTTCCATGAGCAGGGCCCTCCTATTCCTTCTGTATTGGACTGTATTGTACTTTCCCCCTTTATAAGCGCTGGGTAGCCTGTTGGCGCTATATTAATCCTATATAATAATAATAATTTTTTACACAATCCATTTAACCACTTGCTGACCCACCCGCAGTAGTTTAAGGCTGGGTTAACACCTATGCGAATTGGATGTGGGTTTCTCCGCATTCAATTGACATAGCAGGAGAATGTGACTGGCTCTCTATGGAGCCGGTTCACATATCTCCACAGCAGGTCCGGTGCGAATTGCCGGAAAAACGTCCGCCTTTTTTGGTGCATTTCAGGTCCGAATTTAGACCATAATTCGGGCTGAAATCGGACCTGAAACGGTAACCCAGCACGCACCGGACCCCTGCTGTGCGATGGATGTGGCAATAGTTTTGAACCAAGCCTTACTGCAGACGGCCAGCATGTACAGGTACCTTCACGCACCTGTATGTTGGCACACGCGTGTGCTCCTGGTAACCCACGCTGTCATTGGCTGCAGCCCTAGTTTGTCAGCGGGTCCTGGGTGATGATTTTGGCCAGGACCCCGGCTGACCGACTGCAACCAATGGCGCTGCCCTATGCCTATGTTTGTAAACATGGGTAGAGGATCTTGCTGGTTCCTCTCTTCCTGAACCCTTTTCGGAGAGAAGAAAGCAAGATCACAGTGAGTAAAAGCAGCATATTTACTTACACACACACACCTTAGTTAGGCGCATTTAACCTTTTGATCACTTCTGTCTCCCACCAGTGGCATTAGTACCGTATTTATCACTGTATTAACATCACTTGCAACATCAGAAAGCATCTTAGCCAGGGTCAGTTAGCGTTAAATTGCCTGAACACTATCGCACTCACACTATAGGTCGCTGTTCTCCATCATTGCTATCAATATATTGATCACGAACAGAACTATACTAGTGTCCCCAAAAATGCAGCATTAGCGGGATCAGCCCTGATATCTGCCAGAACTTGCGTTTAGCCCCCCCAACAAGTGCAGTGTTAGAAACATCAGGCCTGATTTCTGCTAGCGCTAGAAGGTAAATTTTATTTCTAGTGGTTCAAGCAGTCCCTGACAGACAGGTACTCTTATTCCCGTGATTCGCACTAGGTACCTGTAAATTTAGTGCACAAAATGTTCCAAAAAAGGTACTCTAGTGAAGAGATCTGCAGGATTCTGAGCATGTCAGCTGAGAGCAAGGAGTCCTCTCTGACAGACTCTGCCTCAGAATACTAACCTGCAAAAAGCAGCGGCAGCCTGAAAAGTAGCTCAGACGATGGAGAACAGGCTCCTGCTAAGATCAAGTGTACTCGATCCCAGGTAGCTGAAGTGCTAGGAAGGCATGAGTTTTCTCATATGCAGCAGGGTCCAAGTACTAGTTCTGAACTACCTGTTGGTGGACTGGCAAGCACATGCAGCCTAGTATATCCTGTCCTTTTACACACCAGCACTGCAGTATCTCATGGTGACATGGCGAATCCCAGCAGTACAGTCCAAGTTGATGAGGTGGCTAGGACTCAGAGTCCCACAGCCACATAGGTGCTTACAAATCCCACAGGCACAGGGGGGGTTATAAATCCCAATTGGCAGCCCCCAGATTCAGCAGCACCTGTTATCCCCCAAGTCAAAGCCAAACCCAGAATTCAGGTGGAAACAGTAAATTTAAGAAGTCCCCTTGATTTTTTTGAGCTGTTTTTAGTGCAAGATCTGTATCAATTGATTGTGGACCAAAGCAATCCTTACGCACAACAATACATCAACTCAACTCAAATTCAAATCTTGCCAGACCATTCAGGTGGAAACCTATCACAGTTTAAGAATTTAAGACTTTTTTGGGTCTAATCCTAAACATGGGCATTACAAAAAAAAGAATGAATTGCTGTCATATTAGTCCACGGACCTGATTCACCATATGCCCATGTTCTCTGCTGCAATGGCCAGGAAAAAATATAAGATAATAATGCGCTTTATGCATTGTAGTGGTAATACACTCTGTCATCTTCAGGGTGACCCCGGCTATGATAGGCTCCACAAAATTTGGCCCCTCAAACTACCTCTCTGAGAAATTTTTCAGATATGTATACGCCCCCAAAAAAATATGTGTAGACGAGTCCCCCATACATCATACTGGCAGGCCTGCAATAAAGCAATATCTCCCCATCAAGCATACCAGAAATGGGGTCAAACTGTATAAGTTATGTGAGAGGGCAACAGGCTATACATACCGATTTAGAGATTATGAGGGAAAAGACAGTGAAGTGGAGGCCCTGGATGTCCAGACTACATGGGGAACAATGGCAAGATAGTAGAAGACTTGGTGTCACCCTTGTTCCATAAGGGGTACCATTTGTACATGGACAACTTTTATGTGAGCATGCCACTTTTTTAGACACTTATTCAATTTTGGAATTGGCTGCTGTGGCAGCATGTGACCTAATCACCTAGACTTTCCCCAATGGCTTTTCCCAATGGTTCATTAACACCCGACTTAAAAATGGGAAGAAAGCCTGCTTGTGGAATGATGAATTATTTGCAGGGAAGTGGAAGGACAAATGGGATGTATTCATCCAATCTTTCATTCAAACAGACACGACAGTCCAAATTACCTTGGGGGGGGGGGGCCCTGGAGAGCGATGGAGTAGGACGTGGTTAGTGCAAGCTCCTCTTACCGTTTCTCCTGTTTAAAAGCCTGCTCGAGAATCCAGATCCATCCTTGCCTACAAAGCTGCCTATTGTTACCGGGACCAAGACTCAGCATGTCGCCGCCAAAAAAGGTGACTACTGGCATGTACAAATTGGCAAAATTCCGCCATGAGGAAAAGGACATGCAGGCCAAAGATGACGCCAACGCGCCTCCGGAGGAGGACTACCACCATGCTGCTGACACAGCTTAAGTGCTGGAGGCTATTGCCACACTCCAGGGCACGCTTACAGCCAAAATTGACGAACTGCAGATTGATATCTCACTCCTGCGACAGGACCTTTCCAAGCTTCAGGACAGGGTCAAGGAGACGGAAACCCGAATCTGTACCGCTGAGGACATTTTGCATCCCCTGCAGCATACTACCGAGGACCTGCAGAAACAGATTCAGCAGCTCAATTCACATCAGGACGACATGGAGAACAGAATCTCTGCTTGATCGGATTGCCAGAAAGAGCGGAAGGTAAAGACCAGGCTGAGTTTCTGGAGGACCTCCTCATAAAGACCTATGGAAGAGAGGCCTTCTCGGTCATGTTTGCGGTGGAGAGGGCGCACTGTATATCGGCTAAGCCTCCGCCGGCTGGAGCTCCCCCCCGGACATTTATTGCTAAATTCTTGAATTATAGATGTAGCACTACCCCCGTCAGAGCTGCTGATTAAGTTTGGGCCTGTACTCTGCTTGTCAACCCCCTATAAGTTTGGCTCAATTCCCCTTGGCACAACTGGACAATGCACTGATTGTGGAACCCACTGGCAATTGGAAACCACAATGACACATATAACAGTGCAATTACAATTAGAAATTTGTTACCTGTATTGGCCGCCTTCCCAATGATATCAGATAAGACTCCACACCAAATGCAGTTTAACCAGGAATTGTATAGTTTACTTAGTGAATGAGAGAAGTTAGACACAGTCAAACAGTAACAGTGGACTTCACAGGGCCCTGTGAGAGTCAATGGTATAAGTTCAATAACAGTCAGGTTAACCAATGCAAATTTGAGGCCTGACCTGTGTAAGTACACAGCAAAGGGATTTCTTCAGTGCAATACGTCAGCACTGAAGCACCTCTCCACCAGGTCTCACCCAGCTCTATGAAATATGCCAACTGTACAACAAGTTATATAATGGTATGAATTTAATGCTCTTTGTTTCCCCCTAGTGGGTAATTCACACACACGTATACTTCTATACCAGTTCAAATGGACAAGCTGAATCCTGTAATAGTTCCTCGTGGTCAACAGTAATCTTCGCTAGCCTTGGTTGGTGCACGTTAATAATTTGTAATCCAGAGGGAAATAGAATAATATAGAACAGTTAAAGCGTATGATAAGAAGGAACAGATGAATGCTGGTCCTTATCAAAGCACTAACTTTATCCTGGATGTGGAGTAACTTGGCTTACGGTACTGCAGTTTACCGGCAAGCATAAACAAGCGAATAAAGTTGTAGAAGTCACCTTCCTGTAAAACAGTTAGTTGTAATTGTGGGCTGGAAACCCTCTCACCACGAGGCCTTGTCCTGCTGGGATCCTCCGACAGGGCCCTCTTGGTTTGCGGCCTCCCGACGAGTCGTTGTCCCCGGTCCTCCGCTTAGCCAGTTGCACAGCGTTGACAGATAGGTGACTCCCGATGCTCAGGAGTGCTGAGTTGTCTCTCTTCCCGGTCTGATCAGCAGGGATGTAGATGGGATCCCTCCGACAGGCGGTCCGGCCTCCATCACTTTAGGCCCAGGCTTTCCCGGCCTAGCCCCTCGCTGCAGGCCTCTTGCTGCTTGCAAGATGGCATCCCCTTTAAAAGGTCCTCCCAGCAGGCAGTGCGTGGCGCCACACTCCTTCCCAGCAAGTGGCGTTGTGGGCCTTTTAGTCCATTCTTGGCCCGTAACAATAGAGTCTATGTCTCTCCGTACCACAAGATTTGTCATGCATTTTCCTACCATAGCTGAACCCAACACTTGCAGCAATATGGGGCAAACGGATAATAAAAGAGCTAAGTTCTTATAAGCACAAACTGTAGTCCATAAGCTACATGCAAAAGTAACGCCTTGCTACATAGAGATAGAGACCAGATTATGTGGCTTACCAGAGAAAAAGGCAACATCCAGGTGGGGAATGGCCATGTGGCGGTGTTTCCAACAAGGTACAGAAGAAGAGATCCCAGTTCCAGGATGTCAAGCGTCGCCTCCGCATTTTGCACCTCAAGTATGCCATGTTGTTCCCGGCCCATCTCCTAATGGATGAAGATGACCGAGTTCAGTTCTTTTAGAACCCTGCCGTGGCCTGGTTGGACCCTGAGAGGCCGGCCTTGAGGACAAGCAGAGTGATGGCCGCAGTGAGTACACCTATTGCACCCCTATGCTAATTGCTGCTCGTATGTGTCTCCCCCTTGTCCCCATTCATGGGCCCAAGATGCCATTCCATCCCTTTGACAAACTGTGATGCCGGAGAAGCAATATAACTGCAGACTTGGCAAGGGCTGGGGGGAGAGCATGCAGGGCTGTTTTATACTGTACTTTTGGGTGTGCTGCCGCAGGTGCTCCGGAAGACCTGACCAGCCTTAATTTCTAACCTGACCTGTATGTCCTGTCTGCATACCTGAATCCAAGTTTCTTTCGCACCGGCGACTGGCTTTACTCATGCTGAAGGAATTACTATGATGTACTGTATCCTCTGGAAGCAAGAGATCCACAGCACTGGACTCCATAGGAGTTTAGTTCTCACCCCACCACCTTACCACGCACTGTTCAGTGAACAATCGGCCCCCTAGAAATGGTGCTCACCATTGCACTGTGCAAATTATCACAATTAAGCTTTGCGCCTCCAGCCCGTTTTATTTGCTGGATGACTGTTATTATGGTTGCTTTTGGGTGTAACGCCAAGTTGGGGAGGTTATGAGCTGGGAGGGAGGGATGTTGCCCGGTTCAGGGGCCACTGTTATGGATCCAACTGTTGTAGTGATTGTTATGCACATTTAAATTTATATGTGGAACAACTGTATGCACTATCCGAACTGGTTTATTGAGAAAACCATTAAAATTCCTCACGGAAAGAGGTCTGTCTGGTCCGTTCTGATATATACCACTCACCGTCAAAATGACCGCAATTAAATTTCTGACCTGGAATGTGAGGGGGATACGGGATAAAGTTAAGCGCACTGCGGCCCTTACGTATCTGAAGGCGCAGAGAGCAAATGTCATAGCACTCACTGCTCTGAAACGTCCCTGAGTTGGCTGGACATACCACAGTACGCATACTAATTTCTCCAAAGGCCACCCCATTTGAGTTGGTGTCTATGGAGTCGGACCAACAGGGCAGGTATTTGTTTTTAGTTGCAGCTATAGGGGGTTTTCCTATTTTACTGATTGCATGCTATATCCCCCCCCCCATATAGCTCAGAGGTCGTCACGGCGGGCCTGTCATTTATGGCCCGACACCCGACGGTTCCGGCTGTATGGATGGGGGATTTCAATATGACCATGAACCCGTTGTGGGATCGCCCGGTAGTTTATGAGTCTAGACAGACTAGGCTAAGCTGTATATTGGCAGAATTTGACCTGATAGATGTGTGGCATCATAAATACCCGACAGCTAGGGCATATACCTGTCACTCTATCAGTAATGCTACTATGTCCAAAATAGACTACATACTGACTTCCCGGACGTTACTCCCTAAGGTTATTGGAGTGGTATTTGCCCCCAGGGCTCTATCTGACCATTCCCCTTGCTGGATGTCGGCGAATCTTCTGGCCAATGCCCCCAAAAAAGTTTGGAGGCTTAACCCATTTTGGCTATCGGCACTGACGGATCACACTACTATAGAGAGAGGATTTAAATTTTATTTTACTAAAGGCCTAAGTCCCTTAGCTTTTAACTCATGATGGGATTTGTTTAAGCTGCACGCCCGCAGAATCCTGGATACCAAAATAAATAGACTTAAACTCATCCAAAGTGATAATTCTCTTGTCAACGGAGAAGCTACAGGAACTGGAAGAGGCATACAATGCCCAGCCTTCACCAGACAACTTAAACAGAGTTAAATTGCAGGCTTGGGTGGTTACACAATTATATTTTGAGAAAGCTAGACAAAGTCTATTTTTTTGCAAAACGCGTGTTTATGAACATGGGGAAAAGGCAGGGAAGCTGTTAGCGTATCTAGCCCACCTGGATGACATACCGCCCGTGGTGGTCTTGCTGGCTGAACCAGATGGGACAGTCACCGCTGACTCCCCCCCCCCCCTCCGTGTGGCAAGTAAATTTTTGAGATTCTATGGGGACCTATAAAGTTCACAATGCACCTATACTCCACAAGAGGTTAGATCGTACTTACATGCAATACAATTCCCACGTCTAAGCTCTGATCAGGTTAAGATGTTGGGTGCTCCTATAACCACTCAGGAAATCTCCACGGCACTTTCTCAACTAATCAAATCTTAAGCACCGGGGTTAAATGGTCTGCCTGTGGAATTTTATACTACATACTCAGAAACACTTACCCCCAAGCTTAAAACCTTATTCCACTCTATATTTGTATATTTGAAACGGGCGTCCTTCCTCCCTCTATACAAGATATCAAGGAACGAGAAAAGTGGGACTATAGCGGTGCTTTGTAAGAAAATGTCACATAAACAAAATAAATTTACAATTTTTATTAAAATATCTCATAGATATTATACAAAATATATGAAAGAGCAAAAATGATAAAATCACAACTTGAACAATTGAAATTCTTTTTTTTGGGGCTGCTGGTTTACCCAGGTACAGTATGGCGGGGGTCAGGTACGATGTTATGTCCCTATATATTTCGCCAGGTTTGGCTTCTTCAGGGGAGTACACTGTAGCCGCCCAAATTTTTTTATGTATACCCAGCTCTGACAAAAAATCATCCAGCTCTGACAAAAAATCAAAAACAAAGTCAATACATATACAATAAACAAATAAATGAATATCCTAACTTTTTATGCTGTTACATCATTATGATCCACATCACTATAGTTACCAGATATGGAGCCCAGCCCTCACTCACCCAGGCAGAGAAAGCCACGCATGCGAATCCCGCATAGGATGTAGATAGTACACCCTCCAGACCACGACGGGGGCTAAGTTCAGCCGTAGGGGGTTAAGAGGACCTAGCTGGGAAGGAAGACAGGTCCTAATGACTGATTCCTTCCAATATATTGATTATTTTAAATAAGTATATAGTTTATATAAAATTTTTTATAAAGGGCCAGCGGGCTCAGAAGAAAGAAATAAACTGCTTACTTGTGTTCAATATATATTGAAGAGAGATATGCTGGTGGAGGCGACCAAGAGAACAGTATCCATACTATGACTCAAGGGGATATCGGAAGGATCTATCTAGTAGTGTAGTAAAACCTAAAATATGATAAAAGATAGTAATAAGATTCTAAAGAGAATATTGTTCCAGGCATAGATAGTATAACCTGGTAATATATGTGATATACATACATGTAGATAGATAACCAAATTGTGTATAGAAGCATAGTGTGCGGCTGCATGTGTTAAAGTAGAAACACATGCAGATGCATTTATTAGGCTGCTAGTTTGCATATCATCATAAAGATGCAGTATACCGGCATATAGTAGCCTGGGAGAGTGGTATACAATTTTGAAATTTCATATATTACCAGGTTATACTATCTATGCCTGGAACAATATTCTCTTTAGAATCTTATTACTATCTTTTATCATATTTTAGGTTTTACTACACTACTAGATAGATCCTTCCGATATCCCCTTGAGTCATAGTATGGATACTGTTCTCTTGGTCGCCTCCGCCAGCATATCTCTCTTCAATATATATTGAACACAAGTAAGCAGTTTATTTCTTTCTTCTGAGCCCGCTGGCCCTTTATACATTTTTTTATATAAACTATATACTTATTTAAAATAATCAATATATTGGAAGGAATCAGTCATTAGGACCTGTCTTCCTTCCCAGCTAGGTCCTCTTAACCCCCTACGGCTGAACTCAGCCCCCGTCGTGGTCTGGAGGGTGTACTATCTACATCCTATGCGGGATTCGCATGCGTGGCTTTCTCTGCCTGGGTCGAGTGAGGGCTGGGCTCCATATCTGGTAACTATAGTGATGTGGATCATAATGATGTAACAGCATAAAAAGTTAGGATATTCATTTATTTGTTTATTGTATATGTATTGACTTTGTTTTTGACAAAAAATCATCCAGCTCTGACAAAAAATCAAAAACAAAGTCAATACATATACAATAAACAAATAAATGAATATCCTAACTTTTTATGCTGTTACATCATTATGATCCACATCACTATAGTTACCAGATATGGAGCCCAGCCCTCACTCACCCAGGCAGAGAAAGCCACGCATGCGAATCCCGCATAGGATGTAGATAGTACACCCTCCAGACCACGACGGGGGCTAAGTTCAGCCGTAGGGGGTTAAGAGGACCTAGCTGGGAAGGAAGACAGGTCCTAATGACTGATTCCTTCCAATATATTGATTATTTTAAATAAGTATATAGTTTATATAAAAAAATTTATAAAGGGCCAGCGGGCTCAGAAGAAAGAAATAAACTGCTTACTTGTGTTCAATATATATTGAAGAGAGATATGCTGGTGGAGGCGACCAAGAGAACAGTATCCATACTATGACTCAAGGGGATATCGGAAGGATCTATCTAGTAGTGTAGTAAAACCTAAAATATGATAAAAGATAGTAATAAGATTCTAAAGAGAATATTGTTCCAGGCATAGATAGTATAACCTGGTAATATATGTGATATACATACATGTAGATAGATAACCAAATTGTGTATAGAAGCATAGTGTGCGGCTGCATGTGTTAAAGTAGAAACACATGCAGATGCATTTATTAGGCTGCTAGTTTGCATATCATCATAAAGATGCAGTATACCGGCATATAGTAGCCTGGGAGAGTGGTATACAATTTTGAAATTTCATATATTACCAGGTTATACTATCTATGCCTGGAACAATATTCTCTTTAGAATCTTATTACTATCTTTTATCATATTTTAGGTTTTACTACACTACTAGATAGATCCTTCCGATATCCCCTTGAGTCATAGTATGGATACTGTTCTCTTGGTCGCCTCCGCCAGCATATCTCTCTTCAATATATATTGAACACAAGTAAGCAGTTTATTTCTTTCTTCTGAGCCCGCTGGCCCTTTATACATTTTTTTATATAAACTATATACTTATTTAAAATAATCAATATATTGGAAGGAATCAGTCATTAGGACCTGTCTTCCTTCCCAGCTAGGTCCTCTTAACCCCCTACGGCTGAACTCAGCCCCCGTCGTGGTCTGGAGGGTGTACTATCTACATCCTATGCGGGATTCGCATGCGTGGCTTTCTCTGCCTGGGTCGAGTGAGGGCTGGGCTCCATATCTGGTAACTATAGTGATGTGGATCATAATGATGTAACAGCATAAAAAGTTAGGATATTCATTTATTTGTTTATTGTATATGTATTGACTTTGTTTTTGACAAAAAATCATCCAGCTCTGACAAAAAATCAGAGCTGGGTATACACAAAAAAATTTGGGCGGCTACAGTGTACTCCCCTGAAGAAGCCAAACCTGGCGAAATATATAGGGACATAACATCGTACCTGACCCCCGCCATACTGTACCTGGGTAAACCAGCAGCCCCCAAAAAAAGAATTTCAATTGTTCAAGTTGTGATTTTATCATTTTTGCTCTTTCATATATTTTGTATAATATCTATGAGATATTTTAATAAAAATTGTAAATTTATTTTGTTTATGTGACATTTTCTTACAAAGCACCGCTATAGTCCCACTTTTCTCGTTCCTTGATATCTTCATTACCGGGATGAGGTGCATTTAATCCCCCTTTTTTTTGAGGAATTACTCGGATCCCCCTTTCTCCCTCTATACAAGAGGCACAGATCATAGTTCTCCCTAAATCAGGCAAGAATCCCCACTATCCAGAATCTTATAGGCCCATCTCCCTGCTACCAGTAGACATTAAGTTTCTGGCTAAAATATTAGCCTCTCGCTTGAATACAGCTATACAGCTATACTCTCTCTGATACACCCGGATCAGAACGGGTTCATGCCGGGGAAAAATACAGCCATGAATATTAGGAGATTATTTATGAACATACAAGCTCGGCGTGATAATACGGGAACCAGGGTGGTTGTGGCCCTCGACACGGCCAAAGCATTCGATTCTGTCGAGTGGTTTTATTTATGGGAGTGCCTGCGCTGTTATGGATTTGGTCCCAACTTCATCAAGTGGGTACAGCTTCTTTACCAAATGCCTAAGGCAAGAGTGTTTGTGAATGGGTGGCTTTCGGATCAAATCTCCCTGGAGAGGGGCACAAGACAGGCCTGCCTGTCTATACTGCCCGCTGTCCCCGCTACTTTATGCCCTTGCGGCGGAACCCTTAGCCATGGTTATCAGAGCGAGCCCAGACGTAATAGGACTAAGACAAAGAGACTCATGGGAGAAAATAGGCTTATACATGGATGATACTATACTCTATCTAGCGGACCAGGGACCCTCACTCCAGGCAGCCTTAAATATCAGAGATTACGTATTAATTGGGACAAGTCTCAAATTCTCCCATTAGATCACTTTCCTTTGCCCGCCTGAACCCCCGAACTACCTCTAAATAGAGTGGCAGAGATAAAATACCTGGGTGTGAGAGTTACTAGAATCTTAGAGACTATATATCACTTAATATAGAACCCCTGTTTGCTGTCCTTAAATCTAAGACTCAGACTTGGTCTTGACTGCCCTTAGGGGTGATGGGCAGAATCCATTTAATAAAAATGATCCTACTCCCCAAAATTCTATACATGGTTTGGCACGCCTCCTTGTACATTCCTCTTAAGATTTTTAAGCAGATGGAGGCTATTCTGAACTCCTTTGTGTGGGGACAGGGTAGGCACAAATTGGCGTGGCATATTCTTAAAAACCCCACATTGGAAGGTGGATGTTCCCTCCCAGATATCCAAGATTATTACCTGGCTTCACAGCTATCCCACCTATACTATTATAATACTACTGAGGCCCAGCGCTATAGGAATTTAGTAAGTGACAAAAACCGGGAAACCCACTATACACCCCCATTCAAACCATTCTCAGAAAGGGATTTCCCAGTAACAAATCCCCCCGCTATAATATAGGGATGCTGTCCCATCACCAGAAAGTTTGGGATATTGCACTTAAAAAACAGAATCGGTCGCATACCCACTCCCACGCTCCACTATGGTTTAACGGTCACCTGCCTGAGTTGGGTACTGTGCCAGACCCGCTATTCTTTGGGCATTATATGGTGTAATGTACCTAGCTCAAGTCCTGACTGAGACTGGGCCAAAAACCTTTCAAGCTCTCAAGAATTTTCTCTTCCCAAACATCTACTGTTTCGGTACTTACAGCTAAGGCATGTGCTCCACACGCAGGCTGCTAGTACTCCCATTGTGCTGGATACGCCCCCAGTACTCAATATCATATTTGGGGTGGACCCGACTAAGCTTATATCCAACCTGTATTATACACTCAGACTTGATAGAGTACATAAAGTCTCACAGACGGCTAAAGTAACATGGGAACAAGACGTGGGCCCCATTAGTGACTCAGACTGGGAGGAAATACTTGAAGGTGTTAAAACAGCTTCCCCAAAGGTCTCGGACAGACTGACGCAACTGTATATTGTACACCGCACATATTTGACACCACTGAGGATAGCCAAGTTTCAGCCCTCAAGAAACCGGTTGTGTCCTCTTTGTTCACTGACTCCTGGTACATTTTACCATCTGATCTGAGGCTGCCCGAACATACAGACCTATTGGTTGCAAGTAGTCCAATTTCTTCACAACACTATGGGGTCGCCGGTAGGCCTAGATCCAAAGCTCTGTCTATTGGGCCTTCTGCCTGACACTGACGTGGACAAATACCAAGCAATTTTTATGTATGAGATCTTGTTTATAGTTCGAAAAGTTATTGCTAAGGTGTGGATGCAGGCATTGCCCCCTACTCTTCAGAGTTGGAAAAAATAAGTCAATGAGACCCTTCCGTTTAGGAAGATGATATACACCCACAGAGGTTGCCCCCAAAAATTCTCTAGAGTTTGGGATAGATGGCTGGAGGATGGCGAAACATGTACTTAACTGACCCCAGCCTGGATGATTGAGACACTCATGGAACGGATTAATTTAAGTTTGTTGTATTCTTTATTTGGTGCATCTTTTGTTTACTACAATTCCATTACATGTATATTTGTATAACATGTTTTCATCTCAATAAAGTTGTATTTTTTAGGGTGAAAAGCCTCTCTGTGTCCATGATAATTATCTGGGAGACCTAGACTTCAAAAGGCCAAATGATGAAGCCATAGTTTCCCACAAAGTTAGAGACTGGCACAAAAAAAGTGTCTATTTATTTCAATTTGCTGTATACTGTATAATGCTTTTGTAATTTATAAAGCAACTGGAAGAATTGGGTCCATAATACAATTTCAGAAATCATCTCAGTCCTTTTTTTTTTATTGAATTTTTTATTCAGTAGGTGCTGAGGCCCAAACCCCAAATCACGATGCATTTCGCCGGCTGCATGAGAGACATTTTCCAGTTGTCCTCTCTGGTACCCCAATTCAAAGGTCACCCCAAAAAAAAAGATGGTGTCTGTAGTAGATGCAGAATAAGACATGACACACATTTTTTCTGTCCCATCTGTCCTAGCCAACCTGGTATTTGCATCAAGGACTGCTTACATTGCTACTAGTTGAGTATTAGCCTAGGGTACTGCGTGGCACAGTCTAGGGCACACAGTTCTGCATAAGAGGGGTCTCAAAATATGTTAGGCAGTCAAGAGACAGGCTATCACATTTTGAGAGACCCTAAAATCAAAGGCTGGAAATGTTATGGTTCATAAAAGTTGTTACAAAAAAAGTAAAAAAAAAAAAAAAGAAATAAGAAAAAACAAAAACAAAAAAATTTTTATTGAGTTAATGTTATTGTTAACCATTGTTGTTTTGTTTTCTTTGCAGGAACACCAATCAGCTGCAGCACTGATCTGTTTATTCTGACAGCAGCAAGGTGCTGCTGTCAGAATACATATGTCAGTGCCTGCAGCGCCATATGAGGCGATTTCTCCTCCGCAGTTAAAGAAAAACGTGTATGGCCAAGCATGACGGGCCTGCGGTGGTCAGTGTGGGGATTGCTCCTATGCTTCAGCATATAATGTTTTTACTTTTTTTTCTGGCAGATATTTCTTCATCCACATTGACGTGAATGGAGGAATCTGTTCTTTTTTCGCTCAGCCCACAGGCTGCACAAAAAAAATTAAAACATTCCATGTTGAAGCTTCTAATGTTGGGCATAAAATGCTAGGACAGTTCCCATGACGCATTTTTGGAAAGTAGACACTCCAAGGTATTTGCTGAGAGGTAAGTTGAGTCCATGGAAGATTTTATTTTTTGCCACAAGTTTTTGGAAAATGACAAAACATTATTTATTTATTTATTTTTACACAAAGTTGTCACTAAGAAGACCAGGCTTATTCTGACACTTCTCTCCTACATGTGACAATGTGCTAGAAAATTACTTAGAAATATGAAACAATATACATTTTTTAGCAGAGGCCCTAGAGGATAAAATGGTGGTCATTACAAATGCTTAGGTCACACGGTTATGAAAAATAAAATTCACTTTATTTAATTTTAATGCACAAAAAACAATATATGACCCAATTTTGGGATAAAATATAAAAGATAACGTTACACCAAAAGAATAGATACCTAACATGTCACGCTTTAAAATTGCGCATGCTTGTTGAATGGTGACAAACTACGATATTTAATTTCTATATGCCTGCTTGACCTACATATGCGTTCGCGCGTGAGCATGGGGGTAGGGGGAGATTCATTTTATTTTATTTTTTTACCAAACACTATGACTTTTTTTGATAACTTTTATTGCTGCCACAAGAAGTCTAAACATTCTTTGTGATAGGAATAAAGCATGACAAGTGCTCTTCATGGAGACATCTGGGGTCTTTAAGACCCCAGATCTCTCCTCTACCCTTAAAAACATGGGATTAAAAAAATTAAAATAAATTGATCTCATGCTTTTCAGAAAAAAAGGTTCCATTTACATTCTCCCTAACCAAAAGTAACACAATTCTTGTAGCTTCAGGTCTCCTAGACAAATGGCCAATTTACTGTCCTTCAAGCTTTAGGGGGGTCCGACTGTGGCTATTGGGAGTAGAAATGGTCCTGAAGTCAGTAGGGAAAGAAGTGCCCCATAATTTGTTTCAGATGGAGTAATTGTGCCTTGGTGTCAGTGGGAGGAATTGTACCTCATCATTGGTGTCATTGGGAGAAATTGTACCCCATTGTTGGTGTCATTGGGAGGAATTGTGCCCCATCATTGGTGTCAGTGGGAGGAATTGTACCTCATCATTGGTGTCATTGGGAGAAATTGTACTCCATTGTTGGTGTCATTGGGAGAAATTAGGCCCTATTGTTGGTATCAGTGGATGAAATAGTGTCCCAAGGGCCAGATAAAAGCAAGAAAAGGGCCGCAGTTTGGAGACCACTGTCCTAGACCATAGAGATGATCAGGTACGTTCCAATCGCCTCTATTGTTACCAGCAGGAGCTGCCGGATTTAATCCTGGGCTCTCCGGTGGGAAAGAAGAGCCTGGAAAACAACAAAGGCGCACCAGAGAGCAGTGGGAGGTAGGGTTATGACCCCTCCTCCCACTTGTAAAAGTGATCCGGAGGCTTATTAGCTTCTAAGTTCACTTTTACAGTGTAGGGCATTGCCGTATGAAAAAAAAACTATACCGGGTCTATGGCTGACAGCTGCAGCCATGGCCCCAGTATAACTGCTTGAACACCATGATGTACATGTACGTGACTGTGCGGCATGTGGTTTAGGAGATATTTCTCACACATTTCATGGGTAGATGTGAAATTACACCCCAAAACACATTCTGCTACTACTCCTGAGTATGGGGATACAATATGTTGGAGACTTTTTGGGAGCCTAGTCACATATAGGAGGCCCAAAATCCAACGACCACCTTTAGGCTTTCAAACGGCATAATATCATTTCACTTCTTGACTACCTATCACAGTTTTAGAGGCCCTAAAATGGCAGGATAGTAAAAAACACACCACAAATGACCCATTTTTGAACAGTAGACACTCCAAGGTATTTGATAAGAGGCATGGTGAGTATTTGTCGGATCTTGTTTGTTGCCACAAGATTTTGGAAAATGAAAGAATACGAAAACATAATTTTTTATTTTAATTTTTCAAAACATTGTGACAAAAAATTAGATTTGCAAAATACTCACCATGCCTCTTCTCAAATACCTTGGAGTGTCAACTCTCCAAAAAGGGGTTATTTGGGGAGTGTTTTGTACTATCCTGGCATTTCTGGCAGAAACTGGGATAGGTAGTCGGGAAGTGAAATAATGAAGCTCTGTTCTTTGAAAGCCTGAAGGTGGTCATTGGATTTGGGTTCCTGCATGTGGCTAGGTTCCCAAAAGGTATCTCATATGTGGCAACCCAATACTCAGGAGAAAAAGCAGAATGTGTTTTGGGGTGTAATTACACATATACCCATGGCATGTGTGAGAAATATCTCAATAAATTGACAACTTTGTGTAAAAAAAATGTTTTCCAAAAATGTGTGGCAACTAATAAAATCTATGCGCCTCTTAGCAAATACCTTAGGGTGTCTACTTTCCAAAAAGGGGTCCTGAACTGTCGTGGCAATTTAGGGCCTCCAAAACTGTGATAGGAAGTCAGGAAGTGAAATAAAGAAAACCTGAAGGTGGTCATAGATTTTGCGTCCGCGTACATGCCTAGGCCCCCAAAAAGTCTGACCTGTGGCATCACCATTCTCGGGAGAAGTAGCAGAATGTGTTTTGTGGTGTAATTCCACATATATCCATGACATGTGATAGAACTATCTCAGTAAAATGACAAGTTTGTATGAAATATATATATATTTTTTTGAATTTTCCAAAAACTTATCAAAAATAAAATCTTCCATGGACTCAACATGCCTCCCAACATGGTGGCTTTTTTGTCTTTAATTGTATTTCGTAGCTGATTTTAGCTGCTGTCCAGACCATCCAAACCATAATACATTTATAAATGTCCTGGTATACAAGTGGTAAAAACAAACTCCCGACTTCTGCTGCAGCCGTGATTTGGTATTGATTTTTACAGCTGACTTTTGGCTTTAAGATAAAAATTATCACTTTTACAGAGCTCCCAAGGTGTCTACCCCCTTTACCAGCACCTGCAGTGGTTCCTGGGATCTCCCGTTCCTTCAGGGAACAAAGGACGTTGCAAACTGAGCAGTCTTTAAGAGCAGGAGGTGATCGGGAAACTCTTTTCCGATCTGCTCTGCAACTAATGAGCCCATTGGAAGCAGCATATAGCTTCCCTTCCAGGTAACAAAATGTTGGTTTTTAAAAGCACCCATCACACCCGTACATGCCCCAATGCAATTGAGCAGTGTAGGGCGCACACATAAAATGTGTCACACGTGAGCTATTAAAATTGAAAAAAGTATCTCAAGCGCTAATATGACTATTTTTAAACTAAATTAAACAAGTAGAAAAATTTGGTGTCATATATCTAGTAGCAGACAGCACAACACTAAGACAACTGTAAATCAAGGAATAAGTAAAAAGTTAAATTATGTGCAGCGCTCAAAACATGGTAATACATATGTATACAAACTAATGTACACTGTGCAATGAGCACAAAAACTAATAATAATGAAAATAAGATGTGAAATTCACACCCAAACTAAAGTCCATGTGCAATCATAAAAAAGTTGTTTTAAACATAAACATAGCAGTCTTTAAATAAACAGTGAAAACAAATTATGTGAATAGAAATTGGATTCCACGTGACATCAATGTTGAGGTCAGGACACAATAGAACCACCATCGGTTAGTGAGGAGGCTTACCGGAGTGAGAGGACTCAAATGGGCATATGCTCAGGGAGTCAACAAGGCTTATGGTGCAACCACCAAAATATGGGACCTCCACGTCTGGGTTCCAGATCAAGTTGTAAGGCAATCCAATTGGTCAAGAGATGTCACCAAGAAAAGGTCTTCATAAGCAGCCAACTTGTCAGACCGAATCCTCTCAAGTGTTCAAAATAGCATGACCAAAGAAGAAAATACTCCACATAAGGTGAATCCGTATAAATGTAAAATTTATTAAAAGAAAATTGGAAATATTTAGAAAGTGGATCAAGTGCTTAAAATTGAAGTTTGTGGGCAACGCAATGACATCAGCAGGGCTCGTCCCTTGGTGACATCTCTTGACCAATTGGATTGCCTTACAACTTGATCTGGAACCCAGACATGGAGGTCCCATATTTTGGTGGTTGCACCATGAGCCTTAATGACAGTGTCCTCACCTCAACATTGATGTCATGTGGAATCCTACTTTTTTATTTTTTTACAAATAACGTGGTGTTTTATTGTGAAAATTAAGAGTAGGGTACAGCGTATACAGTATCAGTACAGTAACATAAAAAGCAGATGTAATATTGCAAATTAATACAGAGGCTACATTGGTAAGATGTCCATATTCAAAAACACAATGTCACAGGCACATGAGTGAGAAATCGAGCATAATATGTGTGATTGTCGGGTCCACTATCAGGAGGGCCCGTAGGCCCAACACATTGTAAGGGGGGGAAACAGAGAACCGACAGAGGCAGCCAAACAACTCAAATAATAACAAAAATTAGAAAACAAGAGGGGAGAGTTCATATGGGGTATCATTCTGGTATCGCATTGCAAGTAGCAACATTACCTAACCAAGTGTCCCATATCTTGTTATATTTGGCTGAGCAACCCCTATGAACATAAATTTCTTTTTTGTATGGGAGGACCCCGTTTACAGCGGATATCCATTCCTGAAGCGACGGGGGTATAGCCAGAAGCCATTTTCTCGCTATGAGCAATCTGGCAGTGAAGAGTGATTCCTGAAGGAAGATTTTGTGGAATCTATCCGAATCTGGGAATATCCCCAGTAAACATTCCTTGGGGCACAGCTTTAGGGTAGAGCCCATCTCGTCATGAATGAACTTTACAATGTGTGTCCAATAGTCCTGTATTACTGGACAGGACCACAGGATATGGAAGAAAGTACTGGAAGGGCTACCGCATATGGGACATAAGGGACTGTAGTCAGGTTTGTATTTGGCCAGTCGGATCGGGGTAAGGTATGATCTATGTAGAATATTGAGTTACGTGAGGCGATCAGATAATCTAGTCGAGATTTTTTTACAAGCGTCCAGTGCCTCCTCCCAGTCCTCGTCCTCCAGCTCGCCCACATCCCCAGACCACCGGTCTTTCAGTCTATATGCTAGAGACGCCGCTGTCAGGCGGATAAGGGAGTTGTAGAATATTGAGATAAGTTTACAGGAATCCGGTCCCGTCATAGTACATATAATATCCGAACGTTCAACATTAGGGGGGGCATCCCGGAATTGTGTCTGGAGGGCATGGCGGAGCTGGAGGTAGCGAAAATGCATGGAGTTAAGAAGAGCGAAATCGTCTTTAAATTGTTGGAACGACTTCAGGACAGTGCCGCGGTAGACATCAGACAGATACCGCACCCCATGATTGAGCCAAAGGACATGGTCAGGTACAGTCAGCAGTTCACATAGGCCGGGATTATCCCATAGAGGTGTGTGGAAGTGAGTAGGTGACATGTTCAGTTTGCGTCTCACTACTTCCCAAACTTTACCGTGAGTGTATAACAACCCCCTACGATTCCCCGACGCCCAAGTGTCAGCAAAGTCTCTAAAAATAATCTGGAAGGGGTGAGTAAGCCCGGGGGCGCGGGGAGAGCATATCAGTGTCAGGTATCGACCCGTCATGTTTATTTAAGTAGAAAAAATGGGAAAGTTGCGCCGCTAGGTAGTAAAGATTAAAGTCGGGCAAAGCTGCGCCCCCCAACTCGGTTGGGTGTTTCAGCGTTTGCCAGGACAATTTATGTCGAGCCCTGCCCCAAACGAAGGAGTTGAGGAGAGCTTCTATGGATTTGAAAATTCTAAGGGGTAAACATACTGGAGCGTGCCAAAGAACATAAAGGAACCCGGGGAGGAGAATCATTTTGATTAGGTTCACCCGGCCCATCACACCAAGGGGTAATTTGGCCCATGTCTGGGTTCTGGCTTTCAGGCTTGCTATCAGGGGTTCTATGTTTAATCTAACAAAGTCCTCTGGCGTGCGGGTGATTTTAATTCCAAGGTATTTCATGGAGCCGACTCTACGGAGTGGGGAGGAGGCCTGGATTGCTGAGGGGACACCTATATCAATGGGAAGGATTTGGGATTTATCCCAATTAATTTTCAGGCCAGAATAGTTACCAAAGGATTGAATAGTTTCAAGAGCTGTCTGCAGTGAGGGGCCAGTGTCAGATAAGTATAGTAGCATATCGTCTGCATGCAAACTTATTTTCTCCTCTAAGTCTCCACAGTATAGGCCTCGAATGTCAGGGCAGAAGCAAGGGGTTCCACAGCAAGGGCATAGAGTAAGAGGGACAAGGGGCACCCTTGGCGTGTACCTCTCGAAAGAGGAAAGGGGTCAGATATCCTTCCATTGACCAAGATCTTGGCGCAAAGGGTTCTGGTAAAGGAGGCGGATCCACTTCATTAATCGGGGGCCAAATCCAAATCTAGCTAGGCATTCCCAAAGGTAATCCCATTCAATTGAGTCGAACGCCTTTGCGGCGTCTAAAGACACCACAGCTCTGGATCCAATTTGATCATGGTTGGCCTGCAAGTTCATATGTAGCCTTTGTAGATTATAAGCTGTGTTTTTAGCCGGCATGAACCCGGTCTGATCTGGATGAATGAGTGTAAGAATCACAGCATTCAGACGCATCGCCAGAACCTTGGCCAGGATCTTAATGTCAAGCTGGAGAAGGGATATAGGGCGGTAGGATTCAGGGAGTTCTAGGTCTTTGCCCGGTTTGGGAATAAGTACAATGTAGGCCTCTCTCATAGAGGTGGGCAGAGAACCGGATTCAAATATGTGGGAGAAAAACTCGTGGAGTTTAGGGACTAGGGTATCTATGTATGTTGTGTAGAATTCAAGGGGAATGCCGTCTGAACCAGGTGCCTTAGATGGGTTGAGCAGGGACAATGCCTTTGTTATCTCTTCTTTAGTGACAGGGGCCTCTAGTAACTCTACCTGGGGGCAAGTGAGCGTGGGCAAGTCTATACCATGTAAAAGGGCAGTAATCTCCTCCCTAGGGTTATTGGAAGCGGAGGAGTATAAAGATGCAAAGAACGAGCGGAACTCCCCAGCCACCTCATCAGGGTCCGCGAGCAGATTCCCGCCAGAGGTATGGAGAGACACCACCGTCGGGGGCTTGTGGCTCAGGTGGGCCAAATAGGCCAAGAGACATCCCGCCCGCTCTCCACACTCATAGGACCTCTGCTTAGTATAAAATATTTTACGTTCTGCTTTCTCAAAGTGAAGACTATTCACCATCCTTGTCTGCAATTTTAACTGGTCTGCCGTGGAAGGGGAGGGATTGCTGGTAAATGCACGCTCCGCCAATGCGAGTGAACGTTCTGCCTGCCTAACCACCTGAGATGAGGTTTTCTGCTATCTAGAAATACGTTGGGATAAGTACATGCGAGCATGGGACTTGAAAGAGTCTTAAACCACCTAAAATGGCGCGGTGTCCCTATTGGTCTGGAAATAGAACTCCCATTCGGTGCCAGCCTCCTCCAGCTCCGGAAACACCATCAGCCAAAAGGGGTTAAGCTTCCAGGTGTAGGACGTAGGGGGTGAGTCGAGCCGAAGCTCGATCCAATAGGAAGTGTGGTCAGATAGAATACGAGGGTTAAAGCCTACATTGCCCAAGATGGGAAGGAGGGTGCGGGAGATTAAGATTAGATCTATCCTTGACATGGTGTTGTGTGTTGATGAGAAACACGAGAACTTCCTATCCAAGGGGTGGCAATGTCTCCATGTGTCCACCAGGGCTAGGTCGCTAAGGAGATTACCTAATCTAGTGTGAGGGCGGGCAGGGGCAGAAGCCGTGAGTCTGTCCAGGTCTCTGTTCATGACATTGTTAAAGTCCCCCAGCCACATTGCAGGGACAGTGGGAAACTGGGACATAAATGCCAACCCTTCATTCAGGACTGTGAACTGGAAGGGAGGGGGTATATAAATTGCCAGTATCAACAGCTCCAGGCCATTAACCTTAGCATGCAGGAATAAAAACCTGCCTTGAGGATCAGATCTGAGCAGTAATAAGGTGAAGTGTGCCGTTTTGGCTATCATCACGGCGACCCCCCTGGAGTTAGCAGTGTGAGGAGCCTGGTACACCCACCCAGTGGCGTAGCGTGGGGGGGCAGGGGGTGCCGTGGCCCCGGGCGCAACATTGGGGGGCGAAATTCCTCACCAGTTGGTGTCACTTTGCCTCAATTCCCTGCACTGTGTCCCCTGCGATCCACCGCCATATTGCGGCAGCTGGCGCCCTGTGATTGGGCGAGCTTGGTCATGTGCTGCTGCGGGGCTGGCCAGTCCTTTAACACGGTCGGCGCATGCGTGAAGGCTGCTCCTGGAGTCCCGCCCGCTCTTCTGTAAGCCGCCGCCGCCACCATCTTCTCCTCCACCCTTCCTTCTGACCGTGCCGGATCTGGAAGTGGGACTTCATCTGGGAATCAATCATGTGGCAGACAGCAGACTGTATTCAATGGAGAACAAAAACAGGTGAGTGCGTGAGCCGTCTCAGATGGGAGCAGCCGCCAGTCAGTGAGCAGTTGGGGAGACTCACACGCCACCGCACTGCCATTCCACATTTTAATCCCAGCCAGCAAGCACACATGCATCATGCCTGCGGGCCTAAACTAAGTTACATGCCAAAAGCCCCCCTCCCTGAGGGACATGCATGCTGAGTTACATAGAAGTGTAGTGGTCACAGTGTAGTATACAGTATAGGGGTCAGTGTAGTATAGTGTACAGTATAGGGGTCAGTGTAGTGTACAGTATAGGAGTCAGTGTAGTATAGTGTACAGTATAGGGGTGAGTGTAGTATAGTGGTCAGTGTAGTGTACAGTATAACGGTCAGTGTAGTATAGTGTACAGTATAGGGGTCAGTGTAGTATAGTGTACAGTATAGTATAGGGGTCAGTGTAGTGTACAGTATAGGGGTCAGTGTAGTATAGTGTACAGTATAGGGATCAGTGTAGTATAGTGTACAGTATAGGGGTCAGTGTAGTGTACAGTATAGGGGTCAGTGTAGTATAGTGCACAGTATAGGGGCCAGTGTAGTGTACAGTATAGGAGTCAGTGTAGTATAGTGGTCAGTGTAGTAGAGTGTACAGTATAGGGGTCAGTGTAGTAGAGTGTACAGTATAGGGGTCAGTGTAGTAAAGTGTACAGTATAGGGGTCAGTGTAGTGTACAGTATAGGGGTCAGTGTAGTATAGTGAACAGTATAGGGGTCATGTAGTGTACAGTATAGGGGTCATGTAGTGTACAGTATAGGGGTCAGTGTATACAGTTAGTGTAGTGTACAGTATAGGGGTCAGTGTAGTATAGGGATCAGTGTAGTATAGTGTACAGTATAGGGGTCAGTGTAGTGTACAATATAGGGGTCAGTGTAGTATAGTGTACAGTATAGGGGCCAGTGTAGTGTACAGTATAGGAGTCAGTGTAGTATAGTGGTCAGTGTAGTATAGTGTACAGTATATGGGTCAGTGTAGTATAGTGTACAGTATAGGGGTCAGTGTAGTAGAGTGTACAGTATAGGGGTCAGTGTAGTGTACAGTATAGGGGTCAGTGTAGTATAGTGAACAGTATAGTGGTCATGTAGTGTACAGTATAGGGGTCATGTAGTGTACAGTATAGGGGTCAGTGTATACAGTTAGTGTAGTGTACAGTATAGGGGTCAGTGTAGTATAGTGGTCAGTGTAGTATAGTGTACAGTATATGGGTCAGTGTAGTATAGTGTACAGTATAGGGGTCAGTGTAGTATAGTGGTCAGTGTAGTGTACAGTATAGGGGTCAGTGTAGTATAGTGTACAGTATAGGGGTCAGTGTAGTAGAGTGTACAGTATAGGGGTCAGTGTAGTGTACAGTATAGGGGTCAGTGTAGTATAGTGAACAGTATAGGGGTCATGTAGTGTACAGTATAGGGGTCATGTAGTGTACAGTATAGGGGTCAGTGTATACAGTTAGTGTAGTGTACAGTATAGGGGTCAGTGTAGTATAGTGTACAGTATAGGGGTCAGTGTAGTATAGTGTACAGTATAGGGGTCAGTGTAGTGTACAGTATAGGGGTCAGTGTAGTATAGTGTACAGTATAGGGATCAGTGTAGTATAGTGTACAGTATAGGGGTCAGTGTAGTGTACAGTATAGGGGTCAGTGTAGTATAGTGTACAGTATAGGGGCCAGTGTAGTGTACAGTATAGGAGTCAGTGTAGTATAGTGGTCAGTGTAGTAGAGTGTACAGTATAGGGGTCAGTGTAGTAGAGTGCACAGTATAGGGGTCAGTGTAGTAGAGTGTACAGTATAGGGGTCAGTGTAGTAGAGTGTACAGTATAGGGGTCAGTGTAGTGTACAGTATAGGGGTCAGTGTAGTATAGTGAACAGTATAGGGGTCATGTAGTGTACAGTATAGGGGTCATGAAGTGTACAGTATAGGGGTCAGTGTATACAGTTAGTGTAGTGTACAGTATAGGGGTCAGTGTAGTATAGTGGTCAGTGTAGTATAGTGTACAGTATAGGGGTCAGTGTAGTATAGTGTACAGTATAGGGGTCAGTGTAGTATAGTGTACAGTATAGGGGTCAGTGTAGTGTACAGTATAGGGGTCAGTGTAGTATAGTGTAAAGTATAGGGGTCAGTGTAGTGTACAGTATAGTGCTCAGTGTAGTATAGTGGTCAGTGTAGTATACTGTTCAGTGTAGTTCTCAGTGTAGTATAGTGGTCAGTGTAGTTCTCAGTGTAGTATAGTGGTCAGTGTAGTGGACAGTATAGTGGTCAGTGTAGTATAGTGGTCAGTGTAGTATAGTGGTCAGTGTAGTGGACAGTATAGTGGTCAGTGTAGTGTACTGGTCAGTGTAATTCTCAGTGTAGTGAACAGTATAGTGGTCAGTGTAGTGCAGTGGTCAGTGTAGTTATCAGTGTAGTATAGTGGTCAGTGTAGTGTAATGGTCAGTAAATCAATCAGGTTGGTCAGTGTTGAAATCAAGTAGGTTAGTATAGTGGTTAGTATAGGAATCGGGTAGTCAGTGTTGGAATCAGGTAGGTCAGTACTATTGTATTTGAAGGGACTCAGGGAGTGCTAAAAGTCTGCAGGTTGGGGGGGGGGGGCGCAAATTACTTGCCTTGCCCCGGGTGCTGACAACCCACGCTACGCCACTGCACCCACCCCACCCAGGGCCTCTTAAGTGTCAGCATTAGTTGGCCAGTGAGGTGGGTCTCCACCAACACCATAATCTCTGCACGTTGTGCCTTAAGGTAGGAAAGGACTGCATTACGTTTCGGCCTTGCTCTAATTCCCTTCACGTTCCACGTAATGCATTTCAAATTAGGCATAAGACCAAATAAATGTATTCTATCCCCCTCATCCCAAGCCCGCACCCGCCCGCCACGGACTGCCCCAACAGCAAGGGGGCCCCCGACAGCGCCTGCAGAGCCCAGGACGACCAGGGGAGGAAATTGTAACCCAGCAATAAATCGACACATGACACTGCATTGTGAAATAGAGCACCCAATCTCTTGTTTGAACACCAATATGCCATACTCTTCAGCTTAATATAAGTATCTAAAACATGAAACCAAACTAAAAACATAGAACAAAGCGGTATAAACACACTGGGTTGGCCGGTTCGGCACCGCAACAGGCAAGAAGCAGCTGCAGCATGCCAAAACCAGACAGACCAGGGAAACATTCTTTGCGCATTAACGCGAACAGTGCTGAAAATAACAACAGGGCCCACTCAGCTAGGGAAGCGATTGATCGCTGCAGAGCAAGCAGCAGCCTAAGGAGCAAGACTCCTGGGTTTGGATCTCCAAGATAATTGGCTCGGGGAGCACAGCAGGATATGAAAATGTGAGTCCATGTCCCAGGCGTCATGACAGGCCACATCTTGCCATGATAGTCAATGAGGTAGGGCTTCAGTTCAAGTGCAACAGCCGGAGGTATGAAAGGGGCAGTGAGAGAGGAGCAGGGTGATATCAGGGGGAAGCAGTATAAACGAAGGGGAAGCATGGGCGGAGGGGGGTAGGAGGAAAAGCAACTCTTGCAGGGGATATGACTCGTCCCTTGTGCGGGGAACACAACATGGGGAGATCCGGAGATGGGGCGAAAGGCATAGCACCCGCAGGGGGATCTGGATACATAGGTCCAACATTGCAGCGGAGAAGCTGTGCAGGTGAGACCGATCTAAGACCGAGGAACAATGGGCAGGAAAGCAGGCCCAACAGGGAGGGGGACCCATCCCCCGTGCGGGTAACAAGGCATGGGACAATCCGGATAAAGGACTAAAAGTACAGTACCTGTAGCGGACTCCGTGGGGAGGTTCTAGCACATCAGCCACCCCGGCGCAGGTCGGAGACATCCCGCCGATTTGCGACCAGATCCTCAGGCCGGATCACGGGCGGGGGCCGCCCTGTTCTCCATCCACGTGAAGACAGCCTCTGGTGTGTCGAAGAAATGCGCCCGGTCATCTCCAATCACCCGAAGCCTGGCCGGGAATAGCATGGCATAAGAATAATGGCGGATCCTCAGTTGCTTTTTGGCTTCAGTGAAGAGGGCTCTCTTCTTCTGGACCTCCGCCGAGAAGTCCGGGAAGACCCTGATCTCGCCATTCTTATAGGGAATGTTGCCCTTCAGTCTGGTGAGGCGGAGAACAGCATCGCGGTCACGGAAGTTCAATAGCTTGGCTATGAATTTCCGAGGTGGCGCTCCCTGGGGAGGAGGTTTGGACGCCAACCTGTAAGCCCGCTCCACCATGGACGAGGAGAACTCCGCCCGGCCAAAGGAGGTGACAAGAAGTTTCTCCAGGAACGACTGGGGATCGGATCCTTCCTCACCCTCAGGTAGGCCGACAAACCGTAGATTGCACCTCCTGAGGCTGTTTTCCATGTCGTCCTGCTTGGCCAGGACCATGGTAAGCTGGTGTTGCAGGCGCTCTGTGGTTACCTGCAATGGCGGCACCTCGTCCTCCACGCGGCTGATGCAGGTCTCCGTCTCCGTGACCCGCTCCCGGAGGCTCTGCAGGTCTTGGCAGAGTAATGAAACATCTATCTTGACCTCCTCAATCTTGCCCATCAAAGTGCTCTTGCAATCCGAGATAGCCTCCAGCACACTGGCATTCGGGTCAGGAGGAGGAGTGGAGCCGGCGCCATCTTCTTCTGCGGCCTCTTTCTCCGTGTGCTTGTATTTGGCGTGTTTTGCGCAGGCATCCGACTTATATTTCGGCGGCGACATGAGTTCTGTGTCTGCAGGGTAATAGGTGACCCGAATAGCGGCAGTTTTCAGGCGATTATAGCCCCAGGATAGTTAAAAAAGGATCTTTGGCAAGCGGAGCTCGCGGTCACCACTCCTCACACCATGACGTCCAGGCCACGCCCCCGTGGAATCCCACTTTTAGTCACATAATTTGTTTTCACCATTTATTTAAAGACTGCTATGTTTATGTTTAAAACATCTTTTTTATGATGGCACATGGACTTTTGTTTGGGTGTGAATTTCTTATTTTCATTATTATTAGTTTTTGTGGTCATTGCACAGTGTACATTAGTTTGTATACAGATGTATTTCCATAATAAAACAACAAAAAATTGGTGATTCGGATGAAAATGTGATAACAATTAAGCTGCAGCAGCTGCACCAAAAGTGCTAAACTTTAAACGTGAAAAACATATATTTATAAGCAGCGCTGGCAGTAAACTACTTGATTTAGGAACAAGTCCATAAAGAAAAATATATATATGAAAAATATATATTTGTATTGGTGATACAGCTGGGTGTAGTAGTTTATCAAATAATGATAGTACTGAGCAAAGTGAAACTTAACATAGAGAACAGTGGATCCCACTGTGGAGACTCCACTCACTAAAGTGTCCACAAAATCAAAATAGTGTCAGAAAAAACAAAAAAAAACGAAAACCCACTTATTGTCCATGCATGGAAAATTGCTGGATATAACACATAGGTTATAACACAGTCCTCAAATGAGTAAAAAGATCTCCCTTCAGGGACCTTACTCACCGAATGGAGATGATCAGCAGCTTCCTGGTCTGGAGTTGTGGATGTGAGCAATTGCTGGTGTATTACTTGATAGATGCTTCATTGAAGGATATTAGCTCCCACCGATAATAAAAAACATGTGGAGGACAAAAAATGGTGAAGTACGCTCAAACAGCGCTAATTGGAAAGTTGGCGGCAGAGACAGGCAGTCAGTGAAAACTTACGTGAACGCCGCTCGGAAGGCGTGCATTCCACGGAGACAGGAACTTGCGTTACAGGTTAGCCGCAAACTGGAAAAATGTCAACGCGTTTCGCCCCTCCTCCAGGGCGTCATCAAAGGACATAATTTCTGGCCTGCAGGGACTGGTATTTATAGTACCAAGGGAGAAACTCCCAACAGAAAAAAACATAATGGATTCAATTAGGAGACACACTAGTGTGATCTAGCTTTCTGCCATTACATCATATCCTGTCTGCTAAATACAACTTTAATAAAACGGACAAGAAGGGCAATCAGGCCGATCTGTCAACAAAGTTTAAAAACAATGATAAAAAATGCATAGGACCAACATAATTATAATATGCTACCAAATGGACAAATTTGATCATGATGAAAAGGTACATTTTCCATATAAAAAAACAAAAAAAAACACTATTTTGATTTTGTGGGCACTTTAGTAAGTGAAGTCTCCGCAGTGGGATCCACTCTTCTCTATGTTAAGTTTCACTTTGCTCAGTACTATCATTATTTGATGAACTACTACACCCAGCTGTATCACCAATACAAATATATATTTTTCATATATATTTTTTTCTTTATGGACTTGTTCCTAAATCAAGTTTTCACACATGTATTTCCATGTTTTGAGCGCTGCACATAATTTAACTTTTTAAATTAAATAAGTGAATTCAGCTGCAGATATTCAAATGTGCTCTGACACCACAAAATAATAGTTAAATAAAAGTAGTGCGCTAAAAACAACCTAATGATGATACACAGTGCATATGGCTGCAAACAGTTATATAATGTTACTGCAAACACATAAAAATGTCCAAAAATATAATTGTGAAAAAAAACGTAAAATTTGTAATTTGTATAAAACACAATCCTTAGTCCGTGATAATAGTAAATAATGAAAAAGTGCAGACAGAAATTCACCACCACCTGAATGTGAATTGCCTGCTCGCCTTCCAAACATGAAACCACAAAAATTGCACTTTCAGATACAAATCCTCATTAAGGTCAGCTCTTTTGTATTCGGATTCTGAGTAGGGGCACAAGATTTTGCCTGGGTTTCTCCAAGGATAATTGATTTCTCTGTGTAGATTGATTCTCAAAATAAAACAACATCATTGTGCAAGATTGCTAAAAATTCATTGCTTCTACTCTTGAGAGAATATTCACTCACATTTACTCAATGAAAACATATAATGTATGATCAGTATTTGCAAGCAGCTCTCCTCCTCACTGCACGTCCAGTATAATGAAACACCGGAAGTGTCATCACCAGCTCCTCCCGACGCGTTGCGTCACAGGTCACGTGACTTACTCAAGAGAAATTAAGCCATGTGACGAACGTGACGGGGTATAAGCCACAGTTTACGTATCAGTTGCCATGGTAACGTGGGAATCATTGGATCATCATGCCGTCAATCACGTTTATCAAGGCTCCATTTGATTAATAGCTCAGTACATAATATATAGTATTATACAGAAATCATTTAATAATTAATTAACATACACAATATTTATAAAACAAATTAATAGTTAAAAGACCAATTTCAAACCCACTATGTTTAATAGTTTTTAAATAATTTAGAATACAAAAAAAAAAAAATTACGATCAGGTGTAGAGTTACGACTCCCTCCAGTGGCGATTAACCACTTAAGCCCCGGACCATTTGGTAGCTAAAGGACCAGAGGTGAATTCAGAATTTTGCACTGCGCTGCTTTAACTGTAAATTGTGCGGACATGCAATGTTGTACCCAAACAAAATTTGTGTCCTTTTCTTCCCACAAATAGAGCTTTCTTTTAATGGTATTTGATTGCCTCTGCAATTTTTATTTTTTGCGATATAAACGGAAAAAGACCGAAAATTTTGAAAAAAAATGATATTTTCTACTTTTTGTTATAAGAAAAATCGAATAAACTCAATTGTAGTCATACATTTAGGCCAAAATTTATTCAGCCACATGTCTTTAGTAAAAAAAATGTCAATAAGCGTATATTTATTGGTTTGCGCAAAAGTTATAGCGTCTACAAACTAGGGTACATTTTCTGGAATTTACACAGCTTTTAATTTATGACTGCCTATCTCATTTCTTGAGGTGCTAAAATGGCAGGGCAGTACAAAACCCCCCCAAATGACCCCATTTTGGAAAGTAGACACCCCAAGGAAATTGCTGAGAGGCATGTTGAGCCCATTGAATATTTTTTTTTTTGTCCCAAGTGATTGAATAATGACAAAAAAAATAAAATTACAAAAAGTTGTCACTAAATGATATATTGCTCACACATGCCATGGTTATATGTGGAATTGCACCCCAAAATACATTCTGCTGCTTCTCCTGAGTACGGGGATACCACATATGTGGGACTTTTTAGGAGCCTAGCCACGTACGGGACCCCGGAAACCAAGCACCGCCTTCAGGATTTCTAAGGGCGCAAATTTTTGATTTCACTCCTCACTACCTATCACAGTTTCGAAGGCCATAAAATGCCAAAATAGCACAAAACCCCCCCAAATGACCCCATTTTGGAAAGTAGACACCCCAAGCTATTTACTGAGAGGCATGATTAGTCCATGGAATATTTTATATTTTGCCACAAGTTGCGGGAATATGACAAACCTTATTTTTTTTGCACAAAGTTGTCACTAAATGATATATTGCTCACACATGCCATGGGCATATGTGAAATTACACCCCAAAATACATTCTGCTGCTTCTCCTGAGTACGGGGATACCACATGTGTGGGACTTTTTGGGAGCCTAGTCGCGTACGGGACCCCAAAAACCAAGCACCGCCTTCAAGGTTTCTAAGGGCATAGATTTTTGATTTCACTCCTCACTACCTATCACTACCTATCACAGATTTGAAGGCCATAAAATGCCAAGATGGCACAAAACCCCCCCAAATGACCCCATTTTGGAAAGTAGACACCCCAAGCTATTTGCTGAGAGGCATGTTGAGCCCATTGAATATTTTTTTTTGTCCCAAATGATTGAATAATGACAAAAAGAAAAAAAAAAGAACAAATGTACAAAAAGTTGTCACTAAATGATATATTGCTCACACATGCCATGGTTATATGTGGAATTGCACCCCAAAATACATTCTGCTGCTTCTCCTGAGTACGGGGATATCACATGTGTGGGACTTTTTGGGAGCCTAGCCGGGTACGGGGCCCCAAAAACCAAGCACCGCCTTCAGGATTTCTAAGGGCGTAAATTTTTGATTTCACTCCTCACTACCTATCACAGTTTCGAAGGCCATAAAATATCAAAATAGCACAAAACCCCCCCAAATGGCCCCATTTTGGAAAGTAGACACCCCAAGCTATTTACTGAGAGGCATGTTCAGTCCATGGAATATTTTATATTTTGCCACAAGTTGCGGGAATATGACAAACTTTGTTTTTTTTGCACAAAGTTGTCACTAAATGATATATTGCTCACACATGCCATGGGCATATGTGAAATTACACCCCAAAATACATTCTGCTGCTTCTCCTGAGTACGGGGATACCACATGTGTGGGACTTTTTGGGAGCCTAGCCGCGTACGGGACCCCAAAAACCAAGCACCGCCTTCAAGGTTTCTAAGGGCATAAATTTTTGATTTCACTACTCACTACATATCACAGTTTTGAAGGCCATAAAATGCCAAGAAGGTGTCTACTTTCCAAAATGGGGTCATTTGGGGGGGTTTTGTGCCATCTGGGCATTCCATGGCCTCCGAAACTGTGATAGGCAGTGAGGAGTGAAATCAAAAATTTACACCCATAGAAATCCTAAAGGCGGTGCTTGGTTTTCGGGGTCCTGTACGCAGCTAGGCTCCCAAAATGTCTCACACATGTGGTATCCCCGTACTCAGGAGAAGCAACAGAATGTATTTTGGGGTGCAATTCCACATATAACCATGGCATTATTCAATCACTTGGGACAAAAAAAAAAATATTCAATGGGCTCAACATGCCTCTCAGCAAATAGCTTGAGGTGTCTACTTTCCAAAATGGGGTTATTTGGGGGGGGTTTTGAACTGTCCTGGCATTTTATTCACAACATTAGGAAGCTTATGTCACACATCATCCACTCTTCTAACCACTTGAAGACAAAGCCCTTTCTGACACTTTTTGTTTACATGAAAACATTTTTTTTTTTGCAAGAAAATTATGTTGAACCCCCAAACATTATATATATTTTTAAAGCAAAGGCCCTACAGATTAAAATAGTGGGTGTTGCATTTTTTTTTCCACACAGTATTTGCGCAGCGATTTTTCAAACGCATTTTTTGGGGGAAAAACACACTTTTTTTATTTTTAATGCACTAAAAAACACTATATTGCCCAAATGTTTGATGAAATAGAAAAGATGATCTTAGGCCGAGTACATGGATACCAAACACGACATGCTTTAAAATTGCGCACAAACGCGCAGCGGCGAGAAACTACATTCATTTTTAAAAGCATTTAAAAGCCTTTACAGGTTACCACGTTAGATGTACAGAGGAGGTCTACTGCTAAAATTACTGCCCTCGATCTGACCTTCGCGGTGATACCTCACATGCATGATGCAATTTCTGTTTACATATGACGCTAGACCGACGCTTGCGTTCGCATTTGCGCAAGAGCAGGGGGGGACAGCGGTGCTTTTTTTTTTTTTATTATTATTTATTTTGCTTTTTTTTTTTTTTTTTTAAACTGTTCCTTCCATATTTTGACAGGTAAAAAATGGGGGGTTAGACCCTAGATCTTTCCTCTGCCCTCAAAGCATCTGACCACACCAAGATCGGTGTGATAAAATGCTTTCCCAATGGCGCTGTTTATATCCGGGGGGGGGGGGCATTCCTCCCACTGCTTGTAAAAGCAGTCTAGAGGCTAATTATCTGCTAGAATTGCTTTTACATGAAAGCCGGCCACTGGCTGAAAAGAATGATACCAAGATGATACCTAAACCTGCAGGCATCATTCTGGTATAAACATTCAAAGTCCAGCAACATACCAGTACGTTGCTGGTCCTTGTTGGACATGTATTGTAATCTTTTTTTTCATGCAGCCTGTTGGCTGAACGAAAAAAAGAGATTGATCGGTGGGTATGCCCACCATTAGAATACCTCCCTTCATCCACCCACTTCTAATGATGGGCATATATGCCGAAGCATGGGGGCATCCTCCCGCAAAAAAGTTATGCCGCCTACACACGGTCGGACTTTTCCACGGGCAAGCCTTCGTCGGAATTTAGACCGTATGTACGCGGCATAAAAGGTTATGCCGCGTACACACGGTCGAACTTTTCCACGGGCAAGCCTCCGTCGGAATTTCGACCGTATATACGCGGCATTAGGAGCAAAATCGCTCCTCCGCCCCTGCTGCCCCCATTCTTCGGCATATATGCTCTTTTTTTAACTGTGGTGGTGAAATCACCTCCTACAGCGTTGGAGTCACGGCTTTATGTATCGTGGGAGCAAACGTTGTTGCTGTCAAGATAAATAAATCTGCGATGCAACTGAATGGCGTACCTGCTAAGCAAATGATGGTTAACATTAAAACAAAGTAACATTACAGCACAACAGTAAGACCTTACCATACCATACCTGCAAAGCAAATACCAAAACAAAACCTAGTAAAAAATAAAACATTTTTTTAACGCAACCTGTGCCTAAAATATATATATGCCGAAGCATGGGGGCATCCTCCCGCAAAAAAGTTATGCCGCGTACACACGGTCAGACTTTTCCACGGGCAAGCCTCCGTCGGAATTTCGACCGTATGCGCGGCATTAGGAGCAAAATCGCTCCTCCGCCCCTGCTGCCCCCATGCTTCGGCATATATGCTCTTTTTTTTTTAACTGTGGTGGTGAAATCACCTCCTACAGCACTGGAGTCACGGCTTTATGTATCGTGGGAGCAAACGCTGTTGCTGTCAAGATAAATAATTCCGCGCTGCAGTTGAATGGCGCACCTGAAAACAAAAAATTACATACCTGAAAAGCAAGCATGATAAAACATTGCAGAATGGAATACAGTAAAAAAGAGCAGAACAATAGAGAGAAAATAGAGAGAGAGAGAGAACAATAAAACGACAACTATTTTTGGTTTTTTATTTTATTTGTGTTTTTGTTTTTTACGTTTTTTTTTCTTTTTTACACTTTTTTTTTTAACTTTAACAACTGTAATGGTTCGGGTCTCTCAAAATGTAATGGCATCTTGGGAGACCCTGTGTAAGTGTGTCCTAGTCTGTGAAATGCTGTACCCTACGCTAAAACTTCACTTTTGAGTGGTGGCGTTCAAAACATTCACCAAGGCAAAGACCAGGTTTGTCAGGACAGAGTGGACAATAATAACGGGTGTCACGCCTAAATCCGCGCTTGCTACAGACACGACATCTTTTTTGGGGGGTTCGTTGGGTAGGGGTACTCGGGAGGAGATGCGTATAATGCCTCTCATGCAGCCGGCTTACTGCATTTGGTAGGGGATGGTGAGGTGCAGAACCGCCTGGATACAGGAGTTCTGTGACTATCTCATTCTGGAATTTTAGAAGAGATAAAGTCCCGCCTGAAGCTCTGTATAGCACATGAGGGTTCAGCAAAGCCAATTGGAATAAGGATAGAGACACTTTTTTGTACCAGCGTCTCGACTTACGGTCAATTAGATACGGCGCCATCAACTGGTCGTTGAGGTCCACCCCTCCCATATTTTTGTTATATTCGTGGACACAGAGGGGTTTCTCCACAACACCAGTCGCCGTACGAATTTGGACTGTCGTGTCTGCATGAAGGGAGGTAAGAAGGAAAACATTCTTATTGTCCCTCCACTTCATAGCGAGCAAGTTATTACACTTTACGCAGGCTCTCTCCCCCAGCCTAAGACTGGCATCTACAAGCCGCTGGGGAAAGCCCCAGCGATTAGGTCGCACGGTGCCACATGCTCCAATCTGATGATCAAACAAGTGACTAAACAGTGGCACGCTCGTATAATAATTGTCCACATACAAGTGGTACCCCTTTCCGAATAAGGGTGACACCAAGTTCCACACTATCTTGCCAGCGCTCCCTATGTAATCCGGGCAGCTGACCGGCTCAACCTGACTATCTTTTCCCTCATAAACCATAAAGCTCCATACATAGCCTGTTGCCCTGTCACAGAACTTATAGAGCTTGACCCCGTATCTGGCACGCTTGCTGGGAAGGTACTGCTTGAAAGCCAAGCGGCCAGAAAATTTAATCAGGGACTCATCAACGCAGACAGCTTGATCGGGAATAAACAAGGCTGCAAAACGTTCATTGAAGTGGTTTATGAGGGGCCAAATTTTATAGAGCCGGTCGTATTCAGGGTCCCCACGTGGACGACAAATTTCATTGTCGTTGAACTGCATGAACCGCAAAATCTGCTCGTATCGTTTCCTGGGCATGGAGGCAGAGAACACGGGCATGTGGTCAATTGGGTGCGTGGACCAATAAGCACGCAATGACGGGAATTTATGTGTGCCCATGTTGAGGGAAAGGCCCAGAAAGGTCTTAAATTCGGAAACCGTAATTGGTTTCCAATCTTTGGCAATGGAAGGCAACTGGGGATTAGCGGCGATGAATTGACCAGCATATAAATTACTCTGGTCCACAATAGATCTATAGAGATCTTCCGTGAAAAACAGCGAATAATAATCAATTGGCATACAATCAGCTGTTTCCACCTGAATACCGAGTTGGGCAGTGAATGGGGGAAGTACGGGTTCTGCAGAAGTGGTGGGGACCCAATCAGGATAGGCGAATTCTGCAGGAAGAGCACTATGGGTACGACGGGCCTGCCTTTGTCTTCTTATTGGTGGCAGCGGGACACTACTTGTGCTTGCCACCTCGCCAGCTTGAACTGCACTTATGGGACTCGCCACGTCACTAAGTGATACTGAAGTGCTGGATGTACGCCCAGGCTGTACTAGGCCGCTGGTGCTTACCAATTCACCAGAAGGAATAGCGGCGCTAGTACTACTGTGCTCCATGATACGAGAGCCCTGCGGTTCTTGCTCCTCAACAACCTCAGAAGATCGGGATCGGGTACGCCTGACCTTAGCAGGGACCTCAACTTCGTCGTCAGAGCTATCTGACGTGGGGCCGCTGACGTCACTGTCTTCTACGGGGAAGATATTCTGAGCCTGAATCTGACAGATACGTGACCTCCTCTTCACTATCTATCATGCTCAGAATCTCGTAGGCCTCTTTACTAGTGTACCCTGGACTTGCCATTTTGGGCTCTAAATTTAGGGGTACACTAGTAAGATTCACAGGAAAAAAAGCACCCGACTGTTGTCAGCAAATATATCAAACGCTACAAAAAAAACTGTTAGCGGTCGCAGGGATCAGGACTGTCTCTGCGAACGCTGCAGTTATGTTTTTTGTGTTTGGTAAGTGACAGTGATCGATCGATACTGCACTTGGGTGGGCTGGGCTGGGCGGAGGGGCTAAACGCAGGTGCTAGCAGGTATCTGGGCTGATCCCGCTAACACTGCGTTTTTGGGAACCCTAAACCGCTGGGGACGCTAGTATAGATCTGATCAGATACTATACCACTAAGGGAGGTGTATGCTTTGCGCGTGGGTGTTAGCGTTACTGGCACTAACCTAACGCTGCCTGGGGCGACGCAGACCCTCTCTGGCGCTAAAACCTAATTGATCTCACCCGCCGGGCGATCAGGGGGTTAAACCTTTATTGGGTTATATACGGCGGGTGCCCTGATGCTATAAAAAGCAAACTAACCAACCAGCGTCACCCGTAACCTTTATATGGTGATCACTGGTGAAAGGGTTAACTAGGGGCAATCAGGGGGTTAAAACCTTTATTAGGTTAAATATGGGGGTACCCGACGCTATATAAAAACCTGAATAACTAAATAACTAACTGGGTAACCAGTGTCACCAGTGACGCTTATACGGTGATCACTGGTGAAAGGGTTAACTCTAGGGGCAATCAGGGGGTTAAAATAATATATGGGGGTACCTGACGCTCTAAAAACCTGCGGCGAAACTAAAAATAAATAACTGGCTATCTAGGGCACCACCGGCACTAAATACAGCGATCGAAAATACGATCGCTTAGTGACGCTGGCGTTAGGGGGTGAAAGGGTTACCTGGGGGGCGATCAAGGGGTTAAACCTTTATTAGGGGGCTACCCTGGACCTAAAGGGGCCTAATCCTAACTGCCCTGCAACTTTTTACTATCACAGATGACACTAAATGCAGTGATCAGTAAAATAAATGATCACTGCAATCAGTGACACTGTGATTGGGGGCTGGGGGGTGACCTGGGGGGTGATCTGGGGGTGACTGGGGGGTGAAATGTGTGCCTATGTGTACCTATGTGTCAGTGGACTGTTGGTGCACTAACCTGCTTCTTCTCTCCTCGGCGCCGTAATCGAAAAGACCGCTGCGAGGGAGATGACATCACTTCCTCCTGCCTGTGTTTACATCACATGGCGGAGGAAGCATTTTCATTCGCCGGGAGCGATCGCAAGGCGGTGGCCGAAATTCGAATGGTCACCCCCTCATCTCTGATCGCTCCCCAACGATAAACGGCCACTCACTGTATAGGAGGGGGGTCCGATCGGACCCCCCAACTGTACAAATGCGATCACGTACGCTCTACGTGATTGTGCCTGTCGGTGCCATTCTGCCGACGTATATATACAGTGAGCGGTCGTTAAGTGGTTAATAAATACATCAATTAAAAATCAGAGATAAAACAATTTAGATCAAAATCGTTATTTAACACCAGTGGCAAGTACCAAGTTCAAAAATCCATTTTGATTCGCATTTACTTAATTCCCTAACCCTATTGCTGCCCCTCCAATGGGGTTTATACTTCTCAATAGCCCAAAACTTAAGACCTGTTGGATATTTATTATGGCATTGTGCAAAATGTCTACAGACACTATGTTTTGGGAAACCATTCCTGATATTCTGTATGTATCATATACAGTATATGTGTACAAATGTGTGTTCCAAGTGTGTCGAGATCCTACGGGGTAAATGACCACACCAGCCAGCAAGACACTGGCTGCAAAAAGCGCCTTGTGGCGATTCAGTTCGCATTTGTAGCGCTATATAAGTCATTCATTCATTCATATGTGTTCTTGTATTCTTTTCCACATAGGACGTTTCGTTCTTCCTATATATTGCAATGAACATGGTGTGACAGCAGGAAGGTAAAGTCACCTGGTTGCATCCAGGGGGGTAGATATATTTCGCCCAGATTCAGGCTTTACGCTGACTTATACAACTAGGTGGAGAGTTGTATAAGCCCAGCTAAGGCTAGTGGGCTCATGGATGACTCATACCTCTAGGGAGAGTGTGGGGCGTCGTGCAGACAGAGATGAGGAGACCAGCTGAACCTTGTCAGCTCATTTAGGCCTCTATAAGAACTCCCAGCTTCATTAGATGTTAGCTCATGCCTGGAACCAGACCTGTGTGGACTGTCTAGGGAGAGTGAACCCCTGTGCGGTGAGGCAAAGCCTGTGTGGCTATTTGTTTGGACTTTTACTAAACCAGGGACTTAGGGACTAGGACAGCACTAGGCTGATCCCAGTTGTTAGTTAGGAAACCTGTATGTTTAGTCAGAGGTCAACTTGACCAGGATTTATTTTGGTTATGTTTCTTTTGCTTTGCTGTGTTTTGTCACTGTAAATAGAAAATAAACCGCACCTTTTTGATTTTGAAAACCACAACCTCCGTTTGCTGGGCCTGTTTTGTGTGGGGAGCCCATCCCGGGGGTCACACACACCCGCTGCCGAGCTAACCCCCTCACAGTTGGTGGAGAACCAGTGGCAGTTTTTTTTTAAGCCAGCATGGAGGAGATACTGAAGCAGCTGGCTCTAGCAAATGCCAATCAACAGCAGACAAATGCAGGTTTGCAAAAGAGCCTTGCAGCTCAACAACAGAGCCTTGCAGCCCAGCAGCAGACAAACGCAACTTTGCAACAGAGTCTGGAGGCTCAGCAACGAGCCCAGCAGCAATCTGAGGCCCGCTTCATAGACCTGTTGCAGAAGCAAGAGCAGAGACTACAACAACAGATGGAAGCAGTAATGCAGCAACGTCCGCAGACCAGTGAGGAAAGCCGTCCCACTAATACCGCGTCCTTTGGGGTGAGTCGTTTATTGACAAAAATGACTGGAGAGGATGATCCAGAGGTATTTTTGACCACATTTGAAAGGACCGCTGAAAGGGAAAAGTGGCCTGAGGAGCAGTGGGCTGGACTGGTGGCTCCTCTGTTAACTGGTGAATCGCAGAAAGCTTACTATGACCTAGAGCCTAACCAAGCAAAAGACTATGTGATGCTAAAAGCTGAAATATTGGCAAGGCTGGGTGTCACCCAGGCTGTCCGGGCTCAGCGTGTGCATAACTGGACTTTCCAGCTTGGAAAACCCCCCAGGTCTCAAATGTATGATCTCATTCACCTGAGCAGAAAGTGGCTACAGCCAGAGACTTTGTCCGCACCAAAGATTGTGGAACGTGTTGTAATGGATCGGTTTTTGAGAGCTCTTCCTACTGCCATCCAAAAGTGGGTAAGCCATGGAGACCCAGAGACGGCCGATGGTCTTGTGGATCGTGTGGAGAAATACTTGGCTACAGAGAACCTGACGGCCTCTTCCAGAGACACTCGGACTTTCCACCCTAAGACCAGACCATCCCCAGGGGCGGATAAGAGGATTCCAAGGGGTGAGGGTGGAGAGAGTGAGAGGGTGGGAGCTCTACCCCAAGTTTGGCGAGAACAGCCTGGGAAATCAGCGGCTCAAGAGGCGGCAAGAAGGATCGTTTGCTACCGCTGCCGGCAAGCGGGACATATTGCAGCCAATTGCCCGGTTGTGGAGGAACCCATGCAGTGTGACTTTCTGACGGGCAGACGTCAGTCGCTGTGTGCGACAGTCGCATGCACTGCCATTCGAGGAACTGAGAAACATTTATGCAAAATGTGTGTTAATGGTAGAAATGTTGTGGTATTGCTGGATTCAGGTAGCCTTGTGACCCTGATAAAGGCTGAGTTAGTTAAAACAGAGGTCTCTGGGAATAGCAAGGTAGCTGTTATTTGTGTGCATGGGGACACCCGAGAGTATCCAGTGACTACAGTGTGTTTCGAGACCCCCAAAGGTACCCTCTCTCATCCAGTGGGCTTAGTATCTCAGTTACCGCATGACGCCATTGTGGGAAGGGATTTTCCGAAGTTCTGGGAACTGTGGGATGATCCTGAGCCCCTCACTGGTGCCCCTATGTACCAGGAATGTGATAGCCAGAACTCCCCTGAGAGTGGTGAGGACTCTCCGGAATTTCCCTTATCAGTATTGGCAGGGGAGACTCAAGAAACTGGAGAGGAGCCCACCTCCTCAGACGAAAACCTACCGTCTGTGGAGTTTTCTGATCTTGAGGTTCACAGGGAAAACTTTGCCACAGAACAGTTGAAAGACCCCGCCCTAATAAAGGCACGGGAAAACGTAGTGAAAATAGATGGCGAGTTAGTGAACCCAGATAATACCTGCACTTACCCATACTTCAGCGTAGAGAAGGACCTACTGTATCGGGTGGCAAAAAGGGCAGAAGAAACCGTTGAGCAGCTTGTGGTGCCCAAACCTTACAGGAAGTTGGTGTTGGAGTTGGCCCATGGGCACATTCTTGGAGGTCATCTGGGGACAGAGAAAACCCGAGAGAGGGTATTACAGAGATTCTATTGGCCGGGGGTGATGAAGGACGTAGAAAATTATTGTTCCTCCTGCCCTGTGTGTCAGAGGTTGGCCCCGATGCCACATTTCCGTAGCCCGCTGGTCCCTCTACCCATCATTGAGGTCCCGTTTGAGAGGATCGCCATGGATTTGGTAGGTCCTTTAATCAAGTCCGCTAGGGGGCACCAGTACATATTAGTTATAATGGACTATGCCACCCGTTATCCAGAAGCGATCCCTCTCCGAAATACCTCGGCCAAAACCATAGCCAAAGAGCTATCTCTTGTTTTTAGCCGGGTGGGTATTTGTAAAGAACTGCTTACGGACCAAGGTACACCCTTTATGTCCCGGGTTATGAAAGAGCTGTGTAAATTGTTCAAAGTGACGCAATTGCGTACGTCTGTGTATCACCCCCAAACCGATGGGCTGGTTGAAAGATTCAACAAAACCCTAAAACAAATGTTGAAGAAAGTGGTGGATAGAGATGGAAAGGATTGGGACTGTTTACTTCCTTATTTGATGTTTGCTATTAGGGAGGTGCCCCAATCCTCTACGGGATTCTCCCCCTTTGAGTTACTGTATGGGAGACACCCAAGAGGGCTGTTGGATATTGCCAAGGAAACTTGGGAAAGTGAGAGTTCTCCCCACAGGAGTGTGATTGAGCATGTCGCCCTGATGCAAGATCGAATTGCACAGGTAATGCCCATCGTGAAGGAACATTTGGCCCAAGCGCAGTTGGCACAGCAGAGAGTGTACAACCGTGGAGCCAAGACCCGTACCTTTTCCCCGGGGGATAGGATATTGGTACTTGTCCCTACGGTTGAAAGTAAATTCCTTGCCAAATGGCAAGGCCCCTACGAGATAATGGAAAAAGTGAGCGAAGTGAATTACAAGGTCAGACAACCAGGAAGGCGAAAGCCCGAACAGATCTATCACGTTAATCTGTTGAAAGCCTGGAGGGATAGAGAGTCCCTAGTCGCAGACACTTGGTCACCAGCTCAAACTGGTTGCGTGATTCCTGAGGTTGGAATAGCAGCCACCTTGTCACAACCCCAACAACAGGAGGTTAAGGAGTTTGTGCTTCGCAACAAGGAGGTATTCTCTGAGCTGCCGGGACAAACATCTGGGGTAGAGCATTACATCATTACCCCGCCCGGTGAAAGGGTGAAGTTAAAACCCTATCGGATCCCAGAGGCTCGACGGGAGGCAATACGGGAGGAAGTACAGAAAATGCTGAACTTAGGGGTGATAGAGGAGTCCCAAAGTGATTGGTCTAGTCCCATCGTGTTGGTGCCTAAACCGGATGGGAGCTGGCGATTTTGTAACGATTTTCGTCAGTTGAACAAAGTTACAAAATTTGACACCTACCCCATGCCACGTATAGATGAGTTGATCGACCGGCTGGGAACAGCCCGATACATGACGACTCTTGACCTCACAAAAGGGTATTGGCAAATCCCCCTGGCCAAGTCGGCCAAAGAGAAAACCGCATTTGTAACCCCAGACGGGGCGTTCCAATATAAAAGAATGCCGTTCGGGTTACAGAATGCGCCGGCCACATTCCAGCGGAAAATGGACCAGATGCTGAGGCCCCATCGGAAGTATGCTGCGGCTTACCTGGATGACGTAATTGTCCATAGCACAGATTGGGCCTCACATCTGCCAAAAGTGCAAGCAGTCCTGGACTCTGTTCGGGAAGCGGGGTTTACGGCTAACCCCAAGAAGTGTACCATTGGGCAGGAGGAGGCCAAATATCTTGGGTACACCATTGGGAGGGGAGTAATAAAACCCCAACTCAACAAAGTCGAGGCCATCCAGAGTTGGCCACGTCCCAACAGCAAGAAGCAGGTACGAGCCTTTCTGGGAATCGCTGGGTATTATCGGCGATTCATTCCCCACTTTGCTTCTAAGGCTGTGCCCCTAACCAACCTGACGAAGGGGAAAGGGTCGGTCATGATTAAATGGACCCCCGAGGCTGAGGCAGCATTCCAATTCTTGAAACAAGCCTTATGTAGCCAGCCAGTGTTGTACTCACCCGACTTCTCTAAAGACTTTGTCGTACAAAGTGATGCGTCAGATGTGGGGTTAGGAGCAGTATTGTCCCAGGTCTGGAACGGGGAAGAGCACCCAGTCATTTACCTCAGCAGGAAATTGAAGTCCCATGAGGTAAATTACGCCACCGTTGAAAAGGAGTGTTTAGCGGTGAAGTGGGCTCTAGATTCCCTTCGGTACTACCTGCTAGGTAGGCACTTTGACATGGTTACGGATCACGCTTCGTTAAAGTGGATGGCTCAAAACAAGGAAACAAATAGAAGAGTGAATAGGTGGTTCCTGGCCCTCCAGGAATTCAACTTCACAGTAAAGCATCGCCCTGGCGTTCAAATGGGGAATGTGGATGCTTTGTCTCGAGTACATGAATGCCTGATTGCTGGTGTTCCAACCCCGAGGTTAAAACAAGAGGGGGGGGTATGTGACAGCAGGAAGGTAAAGTCACCTGGTTGCATCCAGGGGGGTAGATATATTTCGCCCAGATTCAGGCTTTACGCTGACTTATACAACTAGGTGGAGAGTTGTATAAGCCCAGCTAAGGCTAGTGGGCTCATGGATGACTCATACCTCTAGGGAGAGTGTGGGGCGTCGTGCAGACAGAGATGAGGAGACCAGCTGAACCTTGTCAGCTCATTTAGGCCTCTATAAGAACTCCCAGCTTCATTAGATGTTAGCTCATGCCTGGAACCAGACCTGTGTGGACTGTCTAGGGAGAGTGAACCCCTGTGCGGTGAGGCAAAGCCTGTGTGGCTATTTGTTTGGACTTTTACTAAACCAGGGACTTAGGGACTAGGACAGCACTAGGCTGATCCCAGTTGTTAGTTAGGAAACCTGTATGTTTAGTCAGAGGTCAACTTGACCAGGATTTATTTTGGTTATGTTTCTTTTGCTTTGCTGTGTTTTGTCACTGTAAATAGAAAATAAACCGCACCTTTTTGATTTTGAAAACCACAACCTCCGTTTGCTGGGCCTGTTTTGTGTGGGGAGCCCATCCCGGGGGTCACACACACCCGCTGCCGAGCTAACCCCCTCACAATGGACATTGCAAAATGTACACTACCCCTTCTGTTCTGCATAAGATACAATCTTTTACTAGTTATTCTTTTTTGGTGGCATTAGCGATAAACTTGTTACATTTTTGGCCATTTAAATTAGTATTTCTACACGCATAACATCTTTTGCACGGAAAAAACCTTTTGCCTGAAAGAACGTAAATTCATGTGATTTTGTGGGTGGATCTGGAACATTTTTTGCCATCAGATCCCTCAAAGTAGGTGCCTTCGTGTATATAAAATTAGGTTTCTCTGGTAGGATGGTAAGTAAGTGTCTGTCCGCTCTGAGGAGTGTCCAATGTTTTTTTTTTTTTATATGTTCAATTTGTCTATGTTGAATATTATAAGTATCATGGGGATTTCTTGATACTGAATCACTTATCTCTCTTTTTCTTGGATTAAAGGATCCCTTGGTAGTTTTGATATTTCTTGGATCTTTTCTTATATGAAGTCTTCGTTGTAGCCTTCATGAATGAACTTCTCCCCTATCATTTGTGCTTGTTCTAGAAAAACCTTTTGACTACTGCAATTTCTTCTTAGACGTATCACTTGTCCCTTAGGTATATTTATAAGTCACGGATCATAATGGCAGCTATCAACTGGTATGTAGCTGTTTCTGTCTACGGGTTTGAAAAATGTTTTTGTTGTTATTGAATTCTCTTCTAGTTGTATTTCCAAGTCTAGAAAATGAATGGTTTTCTCATGAATCTCATACGATGACTTGATATTTTTCTGATTGTTGTTTAATTTCTCGAAGAATTGAATCAAACTATTCTGGTCACCATTCCAGATTACAATGCAATCGTCTATAAATCTTTTGTACTTTATCAGTGTAGGGATATTAAATTAAATTACTTCTTCTTCCCATTGGCAATACTCGGTGCGTACTTCGCTCCCATTCCAATCCCATTTAGTTGTCTGTAGTAGTCAGAATTATACCAAAAATAATTATGTCGTCGTCCAAAGGCTAAGCATCTCAAAATAAATATTTTTTGCTTTGAAATACTGAATTTATCCATAGCCCATCTAGAGGCTTCCTCATGGTTTATGATCGTATACAACGAAGACATGTCCACTGTGGCTATCAGATAATTCTGTTGCGACTTGATTTCAATAGTGTTCAGTATCTGAATTAAATGTTTAGTGTGCCTTAAATAGGAGCATGTATGTGGTACCATGGGTTGTCCAAATCTGTCCACATACTCTCCCAATCTTGCATTAATGGATTGAATTCCATTAATTATTGGTCTCCCCGGAGGGTTGACTTTATCCTTATGTATTTTTGGCACCGTATAAATTATTGGTACTCTACAGGTTTCCGGTATTTTTCTTCCATCTTAGTGAGTAAATTCTTCATACTTCCTCATTGTATTAGTTCACTTTTATATTGTCTCGTCGGATTTCCCCTGAGTTAAATATAAGTGTTGGTATCATTCAATTGGCCTAGAAGTTCATTATTGTAGTACTCTTTTGAGAGTACTGCAATGGCCCCTCCTTTATCTGTGGGTCTTATCACAACTTTTTTATTTTCCTTGAATTATTTTGTCCCTCTTCTGATGTCTTGGGGATCCTTCATTTTTAAATTTTCAAAGTCTTGTATCACCATTTTGTTAAATACTTCTATATGTTCATTGTTATGGACTGGTGGGTTGAACAATGATTTGTTTCTCAAATTGCTGTATGTGATCCCGCCCGCCTCTATCAACGCCCGCCTCTATCAACCACAGGAGGTTTGTTCAACATATATATTTTAATGTTCAATTTCCTAGTGTACTTTTGGATATCCACAGTTTGAATTTATTAAAATTCAGTTTCGGTGCATAATTTAATCCTTTATCTAATGTCAGTAATTCAGTTCTAGTCCGTTCTATTCCACTTAGGTTATATATACCTTCCCCTACTACTCTCTTTTTCTTTTTGATCTTGAATCCTCCTCGGCAGCCCCTCTTGTGTTTGGACTTCTTATATTTCCTGTTCTGTCGTGCCGTGGAGGTGTTCTTTCGCACCTACTCTGATCTAAAAAAGAGCGTGGTTGTTCAACTTCTCTATAATCCCTTAGTACTTCATATCTATTTTGAGCGTGAATAGGACTTCTTCTGGATTCATATTGATATTGGTCATAATAGCCATGATCCCCCGATTGGTGGTATGGATGATCTCTTGTATCTCTTCTCTCCTGATTGTAATAATTATGGTTGCCTTGATTAAAATAATCATAACCACCCTGATTGGCATACTGGTTGTTGGGTTGATTACGTGGTTTCTGGTTATTTTTATTTCCCTTATTTTTCCAGAACGGTCTTTTCGATGATTTGGACCATGGTTTACAATTATTTTTATTTTGCCACCACAGTTTGGGATTTCCAGGTCCATTGTGCTCTTCCCTATAAGGGGGTCTTGTGGGCCCATTTAAAGCGGAGGTGCGGCAATTTTTTTTTTTTTTAAAGTCAGCAGCTACAAATACTGCAGCTGCTGATATTAAAATAAGGATGCTTACCTGTCCAGCGTGCCCGCAATGTCGGCACCTGAGGCCGACTGTCCCTCAGATGCTGCCGCCACCATCTTCGGTATAGGAATCAGGAAGTGAAGCCTCGCGAGTCGCGCATGCGCAATGTCACTGGTCCCTGCTGTCTTCTGGGACCCGTGTGTCTCCCAGAAGACAGCGGGGGGGGGGGCGCTGGACGAGGCGTAGACTGCGGCAGATAATGCAGGGGGCTATGCCTGGAAGTGGGTGCAAATACCTGTCTTAGACAGGTATCTGCTCCTCCCTCCCCCTGAAAGCTGCAAATGTGACATCGGAGGGGGGAGGAATCCAGACAGCGGAGGTTCCATTTTTGTTTGGATCTCCGCTTTAAATCCTCCCTATGCTGTCTTGATGGTTCAGGGGTCCTATATCTTTGGTCCCTAGTTGGGGTAATGATCCGCACCTCTCTTTCAGGAGATGTGGCTATAGACCCTGCATTTCCATCTTTTAGATTCAATTGCCACTTAAAAGCTTACTCCAATTTATAATCTTTTATGTCTCTTAGGTATTTTCTTTTTTTCCTTTGTTTAATTTCAATATCTTTTTGTTCGAATACTTTATTTAACTGATTCGTTAGCGTTACAAAAGAAGCTAAATCTTTGTATGCTTCTAATATGAATTTACAGTCTGCAATCTGTTTATTTATGTTTGCGATCTTTCTTTGCTTTCTTTTTATTAAAAATAATAAAACTTCCAAACCTTTTTCATTAAAAAATGTAAACCACTCGTCCACTGAATCCTGGTCTAATAAGCCATCATTAACCAGTAGTCTACTGCCCACCGTCAAATGATGGCGGGACGAAGAGCCTCTCGTTCTGGGCAGATGTCATATGACGTTGTGCCCTCCCGAGCCACTAGGGGGCGTGCCGGCGGCGCGTCCGCCGCGTCACTGGGGTCCAGATGCACGTGCTGCAATTGCCCAGCCCATGCACCCGCGATTGCCCAGTAACTGAGCAGGACCGTGGATCTGTGTGTGTAAAGACACAGATCCACGTCCTGTCAGGGGGAGGAGACCGATGGTGTGTCCCTTGTACATAGGGACACCAATCGGTCACCTCCCCCAGTCAGTCCCCTCCCCCCCACACTAAGAATCACTCCCTAGGGAACACATTTAACCCCTTGGTCGCCCCCTAGTGTTAACCCCTTCCCTGCCAGTCATATTTATACAGTAATCAATGCATTTTCATAGCAGGGATCGCTGTATAAATGTGAATGGTCCCAAAAATGTGTCAAAAGTGTCCGATGTGTCCGCCACAATATCGCAGTCATGATAAAAATCGCTGATCGCCGCCATTACTAGTAAAAAATAAATAAATAATAAAAATGCTATAAATCTATCCCCTATTTTGTAGCCGCTATAACACTTGCGCAAACCAATTAATATACGCTTATTGTGATTTTTTTCACCAAAAATATGTAGAAGAATACATATCGGCCTAAACTGAGGAAAAAATTTGTTTAAAAAAAATGGATATTTATTATAGCAAAAAGTAAAAAATAGTGTTTTTTTCAAACTTGTCCCTATTCTTTTGTTTATAGCGCAAAAAATAAAAACCGCAGAGGTGATCAAATACCACCAAAAGAAAGCTCTATTTGTGGGGAAAAAATTATAATAATTTAATTTTGGTACAGTGTTGCATGACTGCGCAATTGTCATTCAAAGTGTGACAGTGCTGAAAGCTGAAAAATGGCTTGGGCAGGAAGGGGGTAAAGGTGCCCTGTATTGAAGTGGTTAATGGGAACATCCCACCTCAACCTTCTCGGTACAATATTTTCTTTGATATATTGTTCATGAGTGGTTAGATCCCACCATAGGCTGACCTTTTTCTCCATTAAATTTCCAATTTTTCTAAAATTGTATTCTAAATCCCCTGTGTCAGTATTCTGCTTGGTGGAAAAAACATCCTTTAAATCAACTGTACGATTTTGCATAAATTTAAATATTTTCATATCTGCAGCTCAAGTAATATAAACATTTAAAAAAGTAACTCAAGCGCTAATATGACTAATTTTAAACTAAATTAAATTAAGTGAATTCAGCTTCAGCTATTTAAAATAGTTAAATCATTTATTAATTTGTTTTATAAATATTGTGTATCCTAATTAACCACTTGCTTACTGGGCACTTAAACACCCGTCCTGCCCAGACCAATTTTCAGCTTTCTGTGCTCTCACACTTTGAATGACAATTACTCAGTCATGCAACACTGTACCCAAATGATTTTTTTGTCCTTTTTTTCATACAAATAGAGCTTTCTTTTGGTGGTATTTGATCACCTCTGAGTTTTTTATTTTTTGCGCTATAAATGAAAAAAGTGTGAAAATTATGAATAAAAATGCATTTTTCTTCGTTTCTGTGATAACATTGTCAAGGTCACCTGTGGCCAGGTGACAGATGCACACCGTAGGGGGACAGGAGTGCACCGCAAGGTAGTGAACCCTATGGCTGACTGCTGCGGATAGGAAACTGGGTGGTTGTGGAAAGCGGGACCAGAGGAGCACAACCGGGATCCTAACGGAAGCTAGAGCCAAGATTCCCCAGGGCGCGGAGTCTAAGACCCAGCTGGTCTTCTCCAGGGCCTCTAGTGGTGAGGATGTTATGCTGCAGGCTGGGACCAGGTCGCGGCCCCTGGAGTTTCCTAGCTCACGCCCCGCAGGATAAGGGGAAAAGAGGGGAAGCAGCAGCACACGATAAGAGAGAACCGAATAACAAGCTGAAGGTCAGGGGCCACAAGCAGACAAGGATAACGAAGAACGAGCCGAAGGTCAATGGTCACGAGCAGACAGGGATAGTCGGGGACAAGCCAATAACGTAACAGAGAGACAGACGTAGCACACGGCAGGCAGGAACCCAAACACACAATGCCTAACAAACACGTTGATCAGCAAAGCAGGCTTGCAGTGCACAGGTTAATATAGTGTTCTGTGATAGGGCCTGGGGTGGAGTCTGGCTGGGAGGAGATTATAAAGGAAGCCAGGTGAAAGGGCTCAGGCCTCTAAGATGAACACATGGGAAGGAAGGTAAGCTGACAGACAAACACTACTGCATATCCATGACAAACATTTTGCAAATTATTAATTTTTCTTCATAAATTTTGGCCACAATTTATACTGCTACATATCTTTAATAAAAATAAGCCAACATTTTTGGAAATTATTTGGTCGGTGTGAAAGTTTTAGAGTCTACAAGCTATAGTTCAAATCATAAAAAATGTATCACATCTGATGTACTGGCGGCCTATCTCATTTCTTGAGACCCTAACAAGCCGGGAAAGTACAAATGCCTCCCAAATGACCCCTTTTTGGAAAGTAGACATTCAAAGGTATTTAATAAGAGGCATGGTGAGTTATTTGAAGTTGTAATTTTTTCCCACGATTCTTTGCAAAATTATTATTTTTATTTTTTTCTCAAAATTGTCATTGTAATAGCTTATTTCTCTCACATGGCTTGTGCATACCACAAATGACACCCCAAAATACATTCTGCTACTCCTCCTGAGTATTACGATACCACATGTGTGGTACTTTTTTACTGCCTGGCCACATACAGAAGCCCAACATGCAGGGAGCACCATCAGGTGTTCTAGGAGCATAAATTACACATCTAACTAGTTGACTACCTATTACACTTTTGAAGGCCCTGGAGCACCAGGACAATGGAAACACCCACAAAATGACCCCATTTTGGAAAGCTAACACCCCAACGTATAATCTATGAGACATAATGAGTCTTTTGAACTGTTCATTTTTTTCCAGACGTTTTTGGAATATGTGGAAAAAAATATTAAAACACATTTTTTTTTACGCAAAGTTGTCCATTTAGAAGATATTTCCAACACATAGCATGTACATAGCAAAAATGACACCCCAAAATACATTCTGCTACTCCTCCTGAGTATGGCAATACCAAATGTGTGGGACTTTTACACAGCCTGTCCACATACAGAGGATCTACATTGAAGTAGCACCTTCAGGCGTTCTAGGAGCATAAATTACACATCTCATTTCTCAACCATCTATTACACCTTTGAAGGCCCTGGAGCACCAGGACAATGGAAAAACCAAAAAATTACCCCATTTTGGAACGCTAACACCCCAACGTATAATCTATGAGGCATAATGAGTCTTTTGAATGGTTCATTTTTTTCCAGAAGTCTTTGGAAAATGTGGAAAAAAAAATGAAAACACATTTTTTTAAGCAAAGTTGTCCATTTATAAGATATTTCCAACACATAGCATGTACATAGCAAAAATGACACCCCAAAATACATTCCGCTACTCCTTCTGAGTATGGCAATACCACATGTGTGAGACTTCTACACAGCCTGGCCACATACAAAGATCCAACATGCAAGGAACACCGTCAGGTGTTCCAGGGACACATAGCATGCACATACCAAGAATTACACCCCAAAATACATTATGCTGAGCAAAGCGTAAATAAAAGATTATCTGTGGTTTTAGTAGCGCAGTTGTACACAGCAGGATAGCACTGGTCCAGGCAGCAGGCAGGGACTTGGTCAGCAACGGCATACACAATTGTCCAGGCAGCAGGCAGGGATACTGTCCATATACAGTCCAGGGTCAGTGCAGGTAGAGATATTGTCAGCAGTGGTCCTGGTAGTAGGCAGGAACATGTGGTGTGGTCAGTGCGACAGGCAGAGACAAAATGGCAGTAAGTCCTACAGGCAGCAGGCAGAAGTAGGGCCTTGTTCAGGACAGAATGGGGACAGGGGTAGAGGCTTCTCCCACCTTAATCTCTTTGAAGCCTCCGAGTCTCCAGACCCTAATCTAGGATGAGAAAACAAAATAGTTTTCTTCATCCAGAAAAACAATTCTGGAGACCCTCACATATGTGAGACCCCTGTGTTGAATCCCACTAGCCCAGTAGCAGGGTACAAGATCAGTCCATGAGGCAGGCAAAAACATGGTCAAACAGTCCAAGGTCAGTTCCAGATCAGGCAGAGATATTACAGAATCGTTAGGCAGAAGCGTGGTCGAATAACAAGCCAGGGTCAGTTACAGAGCAGGCAGTGGCATAAGGGGTGTGAAGGCAGGAACTGAGGATTACGTTTACCATACTTCACTAATAATTTAGTGAAGTATGGTAACTGCGAAAACAGTCAGTTACACAGAGGCCTGGTTGGGAAGGACACTCGGCACAATAATAAGATGCGTCTCATCTGACTCCTCCACTGGTACACACCTTACATCTTTTTTGACGTCGTTGGCCTGTTGCTGTGGGAGGGATTTTATCGGGAAAGTGGCGCTCGGAGAGTCGACTAAGAACATCAGATCGGATGTTTTGGGGTGGGCCGTTCTGGAATATAAGGGCAGTGACAAGGTCCTCCTGGTAGCCAAGGAAGGGTTTGGGGTTTTGGGTGGAGTTGCGGTATATGATATATGAGTTATATATGGCCAATTGAAAAAAAAAAATTGCGACTTTTTTGTACCAATGGTATGTCCGTCTTGTGGCAAGATAGGCTTCCAGCATCTGGTCGTTGAAATCGACTCCCCCCATAAACAAATTGTAGTCCTGGATGCATGTGGGCTTTTGGATGGGGCCGTTCCTTCTGGGGATTTCCACTAAGTTATCATTGTGGATGGAAGACAACATATACACATCTCTTCTGTCCCTCCACTTCACTGCCAGAACCTCCTGGTTTCGCAGACTTGCCGATTCTCCTTTTCTCAGATTCTTATTGACAAGACTTTGAGGAAAGCCCTTCCAGTTCGTTCTTACCGTGCCACATGCTGGTGTCTTCTTCAGGTGAAGGTTGCGGAACAGGGGAAGAGATGTATAAAAGTTGTCAACGTACAGATGGTAGCCTTTTTCCAGTAGGGGGCTGACGAGTTGCCAAACTACTTTCCTGCTTGTTCCCAAGTAGTCTGGGCAATTGGGGGGATGCAGCTGGGTGTCCTACCGCTCGTACACTAAGAAGCCATACAGGTACCCTGTGACTCGGTCACATAGCTTGTAAACCTTCACCCCATAGCCTGCCCTTTTGCTGGGGATAAATTGCTTTATTTTAAGCCTGCCACTAAACTTAACAAGGGACTCATCCACACATATGTGTTGGTCCGGGGTATATAACTGGGGGAATACTTCTGAAAAATAATTTAGTAAGGGCCGAATTTTGAAAAGCCTGTCATAATTTGGGTGATTTCGGGGAAGGCACTGGGTGTTATCATTGAAGTGGAGGAACCTCATGATCATGAGGTACCTGGTTCTGGGCATTGCCTTGGAGAAGATTGGCATATGGTAGATGGGGCGTTTGGACCAAAAGGAACGCAAGGTGTTTTTTGGGTTGAGTCCCATACAAAATGTGAGGCCTAAAAAAATCTTCAACTCCTCCACCGTTAGGTCTCTCCACTCGAAGGGACGGACATAATATGAGGTTGGGTTATTTGCAATAAATTGCTGGGCATATAGGATGCACTGGGGGACAATGTTGGATAGCATGTCCTCAGTAAAAATTAGTTCAAAGAAATTGATTGGGGAAAAATTGTCCGTGTTCACCTGGACTCCTGGCTGGGCAGTGAAAGGGGGAATGTTGACTTCTCTTGAATTAGGAGGAAGCCACAAGGGGTTCTGGAGGGCATAGGGAAGGCCAGCATGGGTCCTTGTCCTTTCTTGCTGTGGTACTGCGGTGCTGGAGGATGGCATTGCGGTGCTGGTGGATGGCACTGCGGTGCTGGTGGATGGCACTGCGGTGCTGGTGGAAGGCCTTCGTTTGGCGGGCAGACCTTCCTCCTCTGAGTCGGTCAGTGTTGCACTAGTGAGGACTGGCTCATATTCTGAGTCCCACTCAGAATTTGAAGGGGAATCTGAAAAAGATGGTTCGCCGTTGTTCTCGTCAGGCGTGGAAAGGATTTGGTACGCCTCAGCAGAATAGCATCTTTTGGACATGGTTGCTGGTGGTGATGCACTGATGAGGCGGCACAGATGGGCACTGAGGCGGTGGCACAGATGAGCACTGAGGCGGTGGCACAGATGGGCACTGTTGAATCTGCACAGCTGGGCACTGATGAATTTGCACAGATGGGCACCAATTTATGGCACAGATGGGCACTGATTTATGGCACAGATGAGGCGGAACAGATGGGCACTGATTGGTGGAACAGATGTGCACTGAGAAGGTGGCACAGGTGGGCACTGATGAGGTGGCACAGGTGGGCACTAATGAGGTGGCACAGGTGGGCACTGATCACTGGTGGCACAGGTGAAAGGAAAAACGTACCGCTCAAAAGCTTGAGAATTCACCAAATAGCTGCTTTCGCCCAGTCACTCACACAGGTGCTGGCTCTGCACTGATGCATGGGAGAAAAAGAAACCCTGGACTGCCGCACTCTGTATAGACATGGGAGAAAAAGAAACCCTGGACTGCCGCACTCTGTATAGACAGTTATTTTGAATTTGGATTTTTTACTTGAAATTTTGGAATAAATAACTGTCTATACAGAGTGCGGCAGTCCGGGGTTTCTTTTTCTCCCATGCATCAGTGCAGAGCCAGCACCTGTGTGAGTGACCGGGCGGAAGCAGTCATTTGGTGAATTCTTAAGCTTTTGAGCGGTACGTTTTTCCTTTACTCTGTATAGACAGTTATTTATTCCAAAATTTCAAGTAAAAAATCCAAATTCAAAATAAATCCATAAATCCAAAACAACAAATGCAGATAGTATGCATGCAGGGAAGGGTGGCTAACGCGTTTCACGTCACGAATTGACGCTTACTCATAGCACTGGTGGCACAGGTGGGCACTGATGAGGCGTCACAGGTGGGCACTGATGAGGCGGCACAGATGGGCACTGATCACTGGTGGCACAGGTGGGCACTGATCACTGGTGGCACAGGTGGGCACTGATCACTGGTGGCACAGGTGGGCACTGATGGCACAGGTGGGCACTGATCACTTATGGCACAGGTGGTCAGATTGGTAGATGGGCATAGCACAGGTGGGCACAGATCCTCTACAGGCACTGTGGTACCAATGGGGCACTGTAATGGGCACTGTAATCACTTATCTCACAGATTTCGCTCCCTCCTCACACTGTGGCCAATGAGAGATGATCGCTGTGGCCAATGAGAGATGATCTCAAATGTAAACATATGAGATCATCTCTCATTGGCCACAGCGATCGCGCTGTAAATAGCCGCTGTGATTGGCTATTTACCGCGATCTGTGATTGGCTGTGTCCAAGGGACACGGCCAGCACAGAAGTTCCCCGATGCACGCGAGGAAAGGGGCGGATGTCAATTGACGTCCTCCCGGCATTCTAGGTCCGCGCTTTAGCCGTCATTTGGCTATAGCGTGGGCCTGTAATGGTTAACTACTTGCCACTCGCCCATCGTCAAATGACGCCGGAGTGGTGCGGCTCTCATTCTGGGACGACGTCATATGATGGCGTTCCAAAACGGCCGCTCTCGCGCGCCCGCCGGGGCAATCGCAGCCGCGCCATGTTGCTAGGACACGGCGCGACCCTGATCTCTGTAAAGAGCCATGTCCGCGGCTCTTTTATCATGTGATCGGCTGTGTCCAATCACAGCCGGTCACATATAAACACGGAGATGCCGGAAATCGTCTCTCCTTGCCTCACACTGACAGAGTGTGAGGAGAGGAGAGCTGATCAGCGGCATCTCCTCACAGGGGGACATGTAGGAATGTAATCAGGGCACTGATCATCAGTGCCCTTATTACAGTATATCAATTTAAGTGTCACCAATCAGTGCCCACCATTGCCCACAAGTGCCAGCAGTGCCCACCAGTGGCACCAATCAGTGCCCACCACTGCCCACAAGTGCCGCCAATCAGTGCCCATTAGCAATGCCAGTCAGTGCTGGCTATCAACGACGCCTATCAGTGCTGCCCATCAATGCCCAGCACTGCTGTCAATCAATGCCCATCAGTGTCGCCCATCAGTGCCACCCATCAATGCTCATCAGTACCGCCTATCCATGCTGCCTATCAGTGCCCACCAGTGCCGCCTAACAGTGCTGGTCAATGCCACATATCAGTGCCACCTATCAGTGCCGCCTCATCAATGCCCATAAGTGCCACCTCATCAATGCCCACCAGCTCAGCCTATCAGTGCCGCCTCATCAGCGCACATCAGTGATGGTGAAAAATTACTTAGTTTCTGTCAGTAAATTTTGTAACTAAGTAAAAAACATTATTTTGTTCAAAAATTTGGGTCTTTTGTTTTTTGTTTAAAACCCAGCAGTGATTAAATACCACCAAAAGAAAGCTCTATTTGTGTGAAGAAAATTATAAAAAAAAATGTTTAGGTACAGTGTTACATGACCGTGCAATTGTCATTCAAAGTGCGACAGCGCTGAAAGCTGAAAAATGGCTTGGGCAGGAAGGGGGTGTAAGTGCCTGGTAGGCAAGTGGTTAATTATTAAATGATTTCTGTATAATACTATATATTATGTACTAAGCTGTTAATCAAATGGAGCCTTGATAAACGTGATTGACGGCATGATGATTCAATGATTCCCACATCACCATGGAAAACCCGTTCACAAACTGTGAATTAAAACTTGTCACGTTCGTCACATGGCTTAATTTACCTTTAACAAGTCACGTGACCTGTGACGCAACGCGTCAAGAGAAGTCGGTGACGACACTTCCCGTGTTTCGTTATACTGGACGTGCAGTGAGGAGGAGAGCTGCTTGCAAATACTGATCGCATATAAAGAGAGAAAATACTGCGCTAATCTAAAATAGTGAATAAAAATAAAGCTGCTACATAAAATGTGACTAAAATTAACCACTTAAGCGCCGGACCATTTGGTAGCTAAAGGACCAGAGGTGAATTCAGAATTTTGCACTGCGCTGCTTTAACTGTAAATTGTGCGGACATGCAATGTTGTACCCAAACGAAATTTGCATCCTTTTCTTCCCACAAATAGAGCTTTCTTTTAATGGTATTTGATTGCCTCTGCGATTTTTATTTTTTGCGATATAAACGGAAAAAGACCGAATTTTTTTTAAAAAAATGATATTTTCTACTTTTTGTTATAAGAAAAATCGAATAAACTCAATTTTAGTCATACATTTAGGCCAAAATGTATTCAGCCACATGTCTTTAGTAAAAAAAATGTCAATAAGCGTATATTTATCGGTTTGCGCAAAAGTTATAGCGTTTACAAACTAGGGTACATTTTCTGGAATTTACACAGCTTTTAATTTATGACTGCCCATCTCATTTCTTGAGGTGCTAAAATGACAGGGCAGTACAAAACCCCCCCAAATGATCCCATTTTAGAAAGTAGACACCCCAAGGAAATTGCTGAGAGGCATGTTGAGCCCATTGAATATTTTTTTTTTTTGTCCCAAGTGATTGAATAATGACAAAAAAAAAAAAAAAAATACAAAAAGTTGTCACTAAATGATATATTGCTCACACATGCCATGGTTATATGTGGAATTTCACCCGGAAATACATTCTGCTGCTTCTCCTGAGTACGGGGATACCACATGTGTGGGACTTTTTAGGAGCCTAGCCACGTACGGGACCCCGGAAACCAAGCACCGCCTTCAGGATTTCTAAGGGCGCAAATTTTTGATTTCACTCCTCACTACCTATCACAGTTTTGAAGGCCATAAAATGCCAAAATAGCACAAAACCCCCCCCCAAATGACCCCATTTTAGAAAGTAGACACCCCAAGGAAATTGCTGAGAGGCCTGTTGAGCCCATTGAATATTTTTTTTTTGTCCCAAGTGATTGAATAATGACAAAAAAAAAAAAATTACAAAAAGTTGTCACTAAATGATATATTCCTCACACATGCCATGGTTATATGTGGAATTGCACCCCAAAATACATTCTGCTGCTTCTCCTGAGTACGGGGATACCACATGTGTGGGACTTTTTAGGAGCCTAGCCACGTACGGGACCCCGGAAACCAAGCACCGCCTTCAGGATTTCTAAGGGCGCAAATTTTTGATTTCACTCCTCACTACCTATCACAGTTTTGAAGGCCATAAAATGCCAAAATAGCACAAAACCCCCCCAAATGACCCCATTTTAGAAAGTAGACACCCCAAGGAAATTGCTGAGAGGCCTGTTGAGCCCATTGAATATTTTTTTTTTTGTCCCAAGTGATTGAATAATGACAAAAAAAAAAAAAATTACAAAAAGTTGTCACTAAATGATATATTGCTCACACATGCCATGGTTATATGTGGAATTGCACCCCAAAATACATTCTGCTGCTTCTCCTGAGTACGGGGATACCACATGTGTGGGACTTTTTAGGAGCCTAGCCACGTACGGGACCCCGGAAACCAAGCACCGCCTCCAGGATTTCTAAGGGCGCAAATTTTTGATTTCACTCCTCACTACCTATCACAGTTTTGAAGGCCATAAAATGCCAAAATAGCACAAAACCCCCCCAAATGACCCCATTTTGGAAAGTAGACACCCCAAGCTGTTTGCTGAGAGGCATGGTGAGTATTTTACAGCTCTCATTTGTTTTTGAAAATGAAGAAAGAACATTTTTTTTTTTTCTTTCAATTTTCAAAACTTTGTGACAAAAAGCGAGATCTGCAAAATACTCACAATACCTCTCAGCAAATAGCTTGGGGTGTCTACTTTCCAAAATAGGGTCATTTGGGGGGGTTTTGTGCCATCTGGGCATTCCATGGCCTCCGAAACTGTGATAGGCAGTGAGAAGTGAAATCAAAAATTGACACCCTTAGAAAGCCTGAAGGCGGTGCTTGGTTTTTGGGGTCCCGTACGTGGCTAGGCTCCCAAAAAGTCTCACACATGTGGTATCCCCGTACTCAGGAGAAGCAACAGAATGTATTTTGGGGTGTAATTCCACATATGCCCATGGCATGTTTGAGCAATATATCATTTAGTGACAACTTTGTGCAAAAAAAAAAAAAAAATTGTATTTTTTCCGCAACTTGTGTCAACATATAAAATATTCCATGGACTCGACATGCCTCTCAGTATATAGCTTGGGGTGTCTACTTTCCAAAATGGGGTCATTTGGGGGGGTTTTGAACTGTTCTGGCATTTTATACACAACATTAGGAAGCTTACATCCACTCTTCTAACCACTTGAAGACAAAGCCCTTTTTGACACTTTTTGTTTACATGAAAACATATTTTTTTTGCAAGAAAATTATGTTGAACCCCCAAACATTATATATATTTTTAAAGCAAAGGCCCTACAGAATAAAATGGTGGGTGTTGCATTTTTTTTTCTACACAGTATTTGCGCAGCGATTTTTCAAACGCATTTTTTTGGGAAAAAATACACTTTTTTTAATTTTAATGCACTAAAACACACTATATTGCCCAAATGTTTGATGAAATAAAAAAGATGATCTTAGGCCGAGTACATAGATACCAAACACGACATGCTTTAAAATTTCGCACAAACGCGCATTGGCGACAAACTACATACATTTTTAAAAGCCTTTAAAAGCATTTACAGGTTACCCCGTTAGATTTACAGAGGAGGTCTACTGCTAAAATTACTGCCCTCGATCTGACCTTTGCGGTGATACCTCACATGCATGGTGCAATTGCTGTTTACATATGACGCCAGACCGACGCTTGCGTTTGCCATTGGGCAAGAGCAGGGTAGGACAGGGGTGCTTTTTTTTTTTATTATTAATTTTGCTTTTTTTTTTAATTTTTAAACTGTTGCTTCCATATTTATTTATTTTTATCACTTTTATTGTTATCTCAGGGAATGTAAATATCCCCTATGATAGCAATAGGTAATGACAGGTACTCTTTTTTGAAAAAACTGGGGTCTATTGGACCCTAGATCTTTCCTCTGCCCTCAAAGCATCTGACCACACCAAGATCGGTGTGATAAAATGCTTTCCCAATTTCCCAATGGCGCTTTTTATATCCGGGGGGGGGGACATTCCCTCCCACTGCTTGTAAAAGCAGTCCAGAGGCTAATTAGCCACTAGGATTGCTTTTACATGAAAGCCGGCCGCTGGCTGAAAAGAATGATACCAAGATGATACCTAAACCCGCAGGCATCATTCTGGTATAAACATTCAAAGTCCAGCAACATACCAGTACGTTGCTGGTCCTTGTTGGACATGTATTGTAATCTTTTTTTTCATGCAGCCTGTTGGCTGAACGAAAAAAAAAGATTGATCGGTGGGTATGCCCACCATTAGAATACCGCCCTTCATTCACCCACTTCTAATGATGGGCATACATGCACCATTTATATATGCCGAAGCATGGGGGCATCTTCTCGCAAAAGTTATGCCGCGTACACATGGTCAGACTTTTCCACGGGCAAGCCTCCGTCGGAATTTCGACCGTATATACGCGGCATTAGGAGCAAAATCGCTCCTCCGCTCCTGCTGCCCCAATGCTTCAGCATATATGCTTTTTTTTTTTTTAACTGTGGTGGTGAAATCACCTCCTACAGCACTGGAGTCGCAGGGATCAGGCCTGTCTCTGCGAACAGTGCAGCTATGTGTGTTGTGTTTTGTAAGTGACAGTGATCGATCGATACTGCACTTCGGTGGCCTGGGCTGGACGGAGGGGCAAAACGCAGGTGCTAGCAGGTATCTGGGCTGATCCCACTAACAGTGCGTTTTTGGGAACCCTAAACTGCTGGGGACGCTAGTATAGATCTGATCAGATCAGATATTGAGCTGATCAGATACTATACCACTAAGGGGGGTGTATGCTTCACGTGTGGGTGTTAGCGCTACTGGCACTAACCTGACGCTGCCTGGGGTGTGACGCAGACCCTCTCTGACGCTAAAACCTAACTGATATCACCCGCCGGGCGATCAGGGGGTTAAACCTTTATTGGGTTATATACGGCGGGTGCCCTGACACTATAAAAAGCAAACTAACTAACCAGCGTCACCCGTAACACTTATATGATGATCACTGGTGAAAGGGTTAACTAGGGGCAATTAGGGGGTTAAAACCTTTATTAGGTAATATATGGGGGTACCTGACGCTATATAAAAACCTGACGGCGAACCTAAAAAAAAATTACTGGCTACCTATCGGCATCACCGACACTAAGACAACGATCATAAAAACGATTGCTTAGCAACAGTGGTGATAGGGGGTGAAAGGGTTACCTGGGGGGCGATCAGGGGGTTAAACCTTTATTAGATAATATATGGGGGTACCTGACGCTATAAAAACCTGCGGCGAACCTAAAAAAAATAGGATTTTTATAACAGCTTACCTGTAAAATCCTTTTCTTGGAGTACATCACGGGACACAGAGCGACATAGTCATTACTAATGGGTTATATAGATACCGTCAGGTGCTGGCACTGGCAACTTCCAAAACCGGAAGTACCCTCCCCTATATAAGCCCCTCCCATCCGGGAGCACCTCAGTTTTGTAGCAAAGCAATAAGTGTCCCCAAAGAGGGGCGGGAGCTCTGTGTCCCGTGATGTACTCCAAGAAAAGGATTTTACAGGTAAGCTGTTATAAAAATCCTATTTTCTTTCTCGTACATCACGGGACACAGAGCGACATAGTCATTACTAATGGGATGTCCTAAAGCAATGCCAAATGAGGGGGGGGGATACACCATATATAAGCTGAGCGCTATCAGACATGAGGATCTTTTGCGGCCTGCAACACACTGCGCCCAAAGGCGACATCCTCCTGACTTCTAACGTCCACCTGGTAGAACCTAGTAAACGTGTGTACTGAAGACCATGTTGCGGCCTTACAGATTTGAGCCAGGGAGGCCTGGTGATGCACTGCCCATGAAGTTCCAACTGCTCTCGTGGAGTGCGCTCTAACTTTGAACGGAGGCGGTCTCCTTCTCAAGCCATAGGCTTGTATTATGACCTGTCGAATCCACTTGGCTAAAGTAGATTTTGACGCTGCCTGACCCTTTCTGGGGCCTTCCGGCAGAACAAACAAAGTATCCGTTCTGCGAATCTGAGCAGTGGCTTTTAGATAAGCTTTAACTGCTCTTACTACATCCAAAGAATGCAATAACTTTTCCTCTACCGAAGTAGGTTTGGGGAAAAAAGAAGGAAGAACCACATCTTGGTTCAAATGAAAACTCGATACCACCTTAGGAAGAAAGGCTGGATGAGGACGTAACACTACTCTGTCCTTATGGATAACCAGATATGGCTCCTTACAGGACATAGCTGCTAATTCCGATACTCTTTTAGCCGAACAAATGGCTACTAGAAAAATCAATTTCCTGGTGAGAAGCACCAAGGAAATATGCTGTAATGGTTCAAATGGTTGTTTCTGTAGAACCGACAGAACCACGTTTAGATCCCATGGACATATGGGAATATTAACCGGAGGACTAATACGCATCACTCCTTGTATAAAGGCTTTGACTAGTGAATGCGAAGCCAAGGGCCTTTGAAAAAATATTGACAAGGCCGAAATCTGACCCTTGATAGTACTCAAGGCAAGCTTCCTATCTACAGCCCATTGTAGGAAGTCCAGAATCCTACCTATTACGTATTTACGTGGATGCCATTTCTTGGCCTCACACCAGGCGATGTACGCCTTCCAGATTCTATAGTAGATCTGCCTGGATACCGGCTTCCTGGCATTGATCATGGTAGATACCACAGCATTAGAGAGCCCTCTCTTTTTTAGAATGTGGGCTTCAATAGCCAGGCCGTCAAACCTAGGGCTGGTATAGAAGGGTGGTATATCGGTCCTTGCGAAAGCAGGTCCGGACGATGTGGGAGGGTCCAAGGACTCCCCACAGACATTTTTACAATCTCCGCATACCATGCTCTTCGGGGCCACGCTGGAGCCACCAGAATCACTGGTTTCTTTTCTACCCTGATTCTGCGGAGTAATCGAGGTAACAATTGTGGCGGTGGGAATGCATATATCAGCTTGAACTGATCCCAAGGGAACACTAGGGCATCCGAGCCGCACGCTAGGGGATCCCTTGTCCAAGAGACAAACCTGTCCACTTTTGTGTTGAATCTGGATGCTAGCAGATCTACATCCGGTGTTCCCCACCGCTGACATATTGTCCGGAAAACCTCGGGATGAAGGGACCATTCCCCTGGGCATAATTGTTGGCGACTTAGAAAGTCCGCCTTCCAATTCTCCACTCCTGGAATGAATACCGCAAATATGGCTGGGACATATCTTTCTGCCCATCTCAGGATGTAATTTACTTCCCTTTGGGCTGCACGACTCCTGGTGCCCCCCTGACGATTGATATATGCCACTGCTGTGGCATTGTCTGATTGAACTCTGACAGGGGACCCTTGGAGTTTGGATGTCCATGCTACTAGGGCATACCGGGCTGCTCGTATCTCTAAGAGATTGATGGGCAGGGCCTTTTCTGCTTCTGACCACTTGCCCTGGAGAGACCATTGCTCCAGTACTGCTCCCCAGCCTATAAGGCTGGCATCTGTAGTGACCACCTTCCAGGAAATCGGACTGAAGGATTTCCCTCTTTCCAGATTCTGGGGAACCAACCACCAGCGGAGGCTCTTGCGAACGGAAGGGGACAAGGACATTGGTAAGTCCAGAGCCTGAACTTTTTTGTTCCAGGCTGACAGTATGGCCCTTTGCAATTTCCTTGAATGGAATTGACCGTAGGGTACTGCTTCGAATGATGCCACCATTTTTCCCAGCAGCCTCATGCACAGGCGTATGGATGGCTGTCTTTTTGAACCCACTAAGTGGATCAAATCTCTCAAAGACGACCCCTTTTCTTGAGGCAAGAAAATTTTTCTCTGGTCTGAATCCAGCCTTAGCCCCAAGTATTCCAGACTTTTGACTGGTTTTAGGGCTGACTTGTCTTGGTTGATAATCCAACCGTGATATTCCAGAAACTTGATTGTCTCGTGAACAACCACTTCTAGTTTTTCCACTGAGTGGTCTATCAGCAACAAGTCGTCTAGATATGCCATTATCGTTACACCTCGTGTCCTTAGATTGGCCAATAATGGGGCCAGAATTTTTGTGAACACTCTTGGTGCTGTGGCCAGACCGAAGGGTAAGGCTCTGAACTGAAAATGGCGCCCTTCTACCGCAAAGCGTATAAATTTTTGGTGGGCTGGAAAGATGGGAATGTGCAAATAAGCATCTTTGATGTCGATCGAGGCTAACCATTCCTCCCCTTGTAGGGCAGTGGCTACCGATCGGATCGACTCCATCCGGAAAGTCCTGATATGTAGGAATTTGTTTAGCCCTTTTAGATTTAATATGGGCCTCACGTCCCCGTTTGGCTTCGGAACTGTAAAGAGGTTTGAGTAAAACCCGAACCCCCATTCTTCCAGGGGAACCTCTATAATTACTGCTTGGAGCAATAATTGTTCCAGTGCCAACAGGAGGGATCCTCTCTTCTGGGGATCCCTTGGCACGTTTGACCTTATAAAGCGGGAAGGAGGGGAGTTTTTTAACTCCAATTTGTATCCCAGATTTACTGCGGAGAGCACCCATCTGTCTCGGATCGTGTCCCGCCAGGTCTCTGTGAACAACTGAAGTCTTCCCCCCACCCGATTGAGTGGGGGCAACCCTTCATGCATTTGACTTTGGGGGAGGTTTTGTACCTCTCCTGCTCCAGGGCTTCTTGTTACCCTGCAACTGTCCCTGATTTTTACCTCCGGGATTTGACCGAGGAGGCCGTCGGAACTGTTTCACAGCCGATGTCCTAGGGACTGGAGAAGCCGGCCTCTTAAAAGAGGGACCTCTAACTCTATTTTTAACTTGCAAAAGTGTACTTTTACCGCTGGAAATTCTCTGGATATACTTGTCCAGGTCCTCCCCGAATAAGCGCTCACCATGAAATGGGAAGCTGACCAGCAATTTTTTACAGGGAGCTTCAGCAGACCAGTTTTTGAGCCATAGAAGCCTGCGCATATGTACTACAGACAGCGTAAGGCGGGAGGCCTGATGGATTGAATCCTTTATGGCGTCCACCGCAAAGCATAAGGCTCTAGGTAGATCAGCTAGGGCAAGAGCCTGCTGATCTGGCAAGTCCATTAAGACCTGTTTCAACTGATCCTTCACTGCTTGGCAGACCCCAATAGCTGCCACTGCTGGTTGTGTCACCAATCCTGCTGTAGAAAAAGCAGATTTTAATAAGGACTCCAATTTTTTATCTATTGGGTCCTTGAACATTTGGACATTATCCACCGGACATGTCAGTGATTTATTCACACACGAGATGGCTGCGTCCACTGTAGGGACCTTCCATTTTCTGATGAACTTATCCTCCATGGGATAGACCACCGGAAATCTCTTAGGGGGAGTAAATATTTTGTCAGGATGCTCCCAATCCTGGTAAATGAGCCCTTCCAGTAAAGGATGGATCGGAAAGGAACAAACAGTCTGGGGAGCTTTTAGCGACCCCAACGAGGAGACAGAAGTGGATGATGGCTCCGCAAGTGGCATTTTAAATGCTGATCGGACCATATTAGTCAGGGACTGAACCCATAACCTTTCAGCATGTGATGCTGAGAACGGCTCTTCCACTGTTGATTCCTCTACAACCGAATCGACCTCATCCTGATCCCCTTCAGGTAGGTCGATCCCTGTATGGGACTGTTGCTCTGTTAACAGGCACTCTGAGGGAGGAGACGGAGATCGGGCGCTTTTCTCCTGTGACAGGGAAGCCGCGATCAATGCTGACAATCTTTCTTCCAGCCCTCCCAGAGCTGAGGAAAAAACCTCTTCTGTTACATACACAGGAGCAGGTGAACTGAGGACAGCCACAGTACCAGGTACTCCTGAGGGTGCTCTACGGTCACTAACCTCTGATTCTTCAGGGGAGACTGGTGCAGCCAAAGCATGCCCAAGATCCTCAGAGCCCGATGGAGACCCCCTATTCCTCCTGGAATTTCTAGTCCCGGAGTTTTTAGACGGCATATTCCTAAGCCACAAAGCTGAGGTATTCCAGCCGAAATACACCAGTTACTGACAATAGTCTAGCATAAATGCTGCTATAAGAAACAGTTGGTGTCTACTAATGTGCCTTTCTAGGGGATGCCTGTATCAACCGCTTGCTGTATGCCCTTTTTTAAATGTTGCCAGCTCTGTCTCTGCACTTCATAGCCAGCTCACCACACAATATTGTGATTTTTATCATGCTGGGACGCCCGCACATGCGCAGAAGCGCTGCGGCGCGCACAGAGCGTCATCCCCCAGGCTCCGCCCCCTTTTCCGGCTCACCTCTATATATAGAGGCGCGTGCACGCGCACGGCCACGTGCGCCTTTGGCGCTAATTTCGAAAACTGGAAACTAGGGACAAGAGCCAGGGTCCCTGCCGCAGGCCGGGGGATGGATGAGCATTGCAACATGGCAGAGGAAGCAGTTTCCCATAAGAGAACTCACCATCTGCCTGGACTTGCTCTGCTGAGAAGAAACTAGTCCACATGACAAGAAAACATTCCACAGCGGCCTCTAGTGGACAAACACAGGTACCGCAGTCTAATATATTAAATATATATAAAAAAAAATTTTTTTTTTTTTTTTTTTTCTTGACCACCATTAAAAATTATTACATTTTTTTAGTAGTTACAGGCATGCACAGAATTTTGCGGGAATACCATTAGGTAACAGACAGAAAGACAAATTAGGCTTGGGGGTCCCCCAATAGAACCAAGTTCCTGGGGGCCCCCACTTACCTGTTCCCCGCCGCAGGACTTTGTTTGGTCCACAAAAGCCCAAACTTCACCTATCACGGCAGGCATTGTAATCAAACCTTCAGGGACCGGGTTCCCAAGGATTCCACTCCCCTGGACCTGTATAGCACCCTGCACAGAAAACATCTTGGTCGTGGTTATGACCAGAGCTCTGGATCCCAGGGTCCAGCTCTCCTAAGAGAAGCATTACAGGCAAAACCTTGCTCTTCTCTGCAAGGCCCGGGTACCGACCGTTTAGCTATGAAGCTTTTTTGGTCGGATCCGGAATAGCTTACTGAGGCCCAAAAGAACCTGTACGCAAGCTCAGTGAAAAACACATGTTTCTTCTTGGCCAACACCTTAGACACTGGCAAAAAACTGAGGTGCTCCCGGATGGGAGGGGCTTATATAGGGGAGGGTACTTCCGGTTTTGGAAGTTGCCAGTGCCAGCACCTGACGGTATCTATATAACCCATTAGTAATGACTATGTCGCTCTGTGTCCCGTGATGTACGAGAAAGAAAATTACTGCCTACCGATCAGCATCACCGACGCTAAGACATCGATCAGAAAAATGATCGCATAGTGACGGCGGTGCTAGGGGGTGAAAGGGTTACCTGGGGGGTGATCAAGGGGGTTACACCTTTATTAGGTAATATATGGGGGTACCCGACGCTATAAAAACCTGCGGTGAACCTAAAAAAAATTACTGGCTACCGATCAGCATCGCCGACGCTAAGACATCGATCAGAAAAATTATCGCTTAGTGACAGTGGTGATAGGGGGTGAAAGGGTTACCTGGGGGGGTGATCAAGGGGGTTACACCTTTATTAGGTAATATATGGGGATACCCGACGCTATAAAAACCTGCGGCGAACCTAAAAAAAATTACTGGCTACCGATCACCGACGCTAAGACATCGATCAGAAAAATGATTGCTTAGTGACGGCGGTGCTAGGGGGTGAAAGGGTTATCTGGGGGGTGATCAGGGGGTTAAACCTTTATTGGGGGGGTTAGGGGGCTACACTGGACCTAAAACTAAATGTAGTGACACTTTTACAGTCACAAATGTCACTGATTGCAGTGATCACTAAATAAATGGTCACTGCAATCAGTGACACTGTGACTGGGGGCTGGGGGGGTGATCTGGGGGTTGATCTGGGGTGTCTGGGGGGGCCTGGGGGGCGATTTATGTGCCTATGTGTCCTGGTGTCAGTGTGCTGTTTTGTGTACTAACCTGCATCTTCTCCTGTACGGCGCTCGGTATATGTGAGCGCCCCAGGAGAGATGACATCACTTCCTCCTTCCTGGCAGGCAGGGGAAGCTCTCTCATTCGCCGGGAGCGATCGAGAGGGGGTGGCCGGAATCGAACGGCCGTCCCCTCATGCCGGATCGCTCCCGAAGGTAAAACGACCACCCACTGTAAAGAAGGGGGGTCCGATCGGACCCCCCAACTATACAAAGGCAATCACGTATATGTACGTGATTCTGCCTGTCGGTGCCATTCTGCTGACGTATATTTACAGTGGGCGGTCGTTAAGTGGTTAATAAACATGGAATGAAGATGTAGTGCTAAGTGAAGAAATGAAGCCCAATAATTTGGGCCTCCAATCAAACCAAAGTGATAAATAATATCAATGTAATGAGTCCATACAGTGTCCATAGAAAATTTTCGTGTTGTGAAGAAAGAACATGTAGCACTGAAGGGTCATCACATAACTCTTGTAGAAAAAGAGAGGTAGAATACTCTTACCGGAACGTTAGACCTGTGGTTTAGGCAGGTCAAATAGGCATAAGAAATCCCAGTGGCACTCCTCATCAGTTAGTCTGGAAACTGGATCAGATGGGTCCCCAATGTAGACTGTCCGGTAGGCTCCCCGACTTGACAGCAGACTCTGTGTTTCACACCGATCCAGGTGGTCCTCCGATGGAACTGGAACCGCCACTCAGCAAGGAGACTCTTTACAACGGTGAATATTAGTAACCAGTGGCCAAAGGAAGCTATTACTTGACCAACCACCCATATGAGGAGAAAAGAAGGGAAGGAATGCTCCAATGGTGCAGGTCAATGAGGGTTTATTCAACCAACATAAAAGTGATCACAAACAATAAAAACGTTTAAAAAGGGGCAAGATTAAAAAAATAAATAAAAAGGGGCAGTAAATGAGGTAGTGTACCAAGACCTACGCGTTTCGAACAAATGTTCTTCAACAGGGGCATCAACCAACCTCTTCCACTGCAGAAATATATATAGTGAACAAATACAATCTAACAAGGTTCTCAACCAATCAGACAGATAATTGATTACAACATATGATTGGGTAAACAGCTCACCAGATCCAAGGTGGGTAGTCTCCACCTCCAGGTCAACCTACCACGTTCGCTATACGTTCCCCCCCCCAGGAAGCAAACCATGATAGGCCGAGCCGGAGATGGACCCAAGCGACTGCCAATAACCTTTGTTCAAAAAGCCCGCCATGAGAAAGTGGGTTCAAGACGACGTGCGGCGTTCAACGCCCACACCACATCTCAACGCCCACCCAAACATGCCATGCAGCAGTATACATAATAAATAATATGCAATATATAAAAACAAATGTGTGGCTAAAACACCACTTACATACACGGTACAACTCACATTGTATCCAATCCGGGACAAATAGTATCATGCAAACGATGAGTAGAAACAGGAAGTGTCATGTAACCAAAGCGAGGCTTGGAAAGCCTCGCTTCCTGTATGTAAAACACTCATCTGTCACTAAAAAGTCTACCAAGCCTCTCTCTCACAAAGAGGCCTGGAGCGCATGGACACTCTATGATGAGTAGAAACAGGAAGTGTCATGTAACCAAAGCGAGGCTTGGAAAGCCTCGCTTCCTGTATGTAAACACTCATCTGTCACTAAAAAGTCTGCCAAGCCTCTCTCTCACAAAGAGGCCTGGAGCGTATGGACACCGCCAAGTAATATCAAACAGGCTAAAAAGACCTTAAAATAACAGCACCATCTTGTGGTAAATAAAGAAAAGTGCTGGAATAAAATTATCTAAAAGTCTACCAGGTCAATGGATCTGTAGACAGTACATAACCTAAACACCAAAATAAACTACAAATATAGGCAGCACTTAAAACACCCTAGAGAAAATAAAATAAAAAATGGACCAGAACCTAAAAGAGGGCGCACACAAAGCCAAGTACAAGGAGATTCGCATACGCACACATAGCGAAAAATCGTATTAATCCACGGAAAGAAGGGAAGGGCACTCAAAGCCTTATTAATGAATGAATTGATATCCCATTCAACATTCATTCCGTGGGGGGCATAGGTGCGAAGCTCATAGATCTAGTACGTTTCAAGTCGGGATACTCCCCGAATCCTAGATTCTCCCCTTCAATGTGAAACGTACTGATCTATGGCTAAAAACTGAGTGCCTGTGGGGTCTCGATCATGGTGTTCAAGATAGTGTCGCGGGACACTATGATTGGTTTTCCCATTTTTTATGTTGACAATATGCTCATTCACCCTTATAGTGAAGGTTCGGATCGTACGTCCCACATATTGTTTTTTGCACGGGCATGTCAGCAAGTAAACAATGTATTGCGTGACGCAAGTAGTGAAACACTTCATATGGTAAGTCTTAAGTGTAGCCGTAGACTGGAAGGTCTCACTCTTGCGTCTCCCACTAATGTTATGTGCGCAAACATTGCACTTGCGACACGGAAAATAGCCCTTGCAATTTTGAAAAAAAGAGATACATCTAGGAGGGTCTATAACATTTGGTGCAATGTCACCCTGGACAGACCGGGCACCTCTAAAGATCACCCCTGCCCGTTCAGGTAGCACCGCACATAAAAGTCCATTGCTTCTAAGGACATTCCAGTGTTTCTTCAGTATTTCTTTTACCTGGCGAGACTGCACAGAGTAAGTAGTGAAGAAAGACCACTTAAACGTCTCATTAGTAGCTTTGGGGGGACCAACCACAAGTAGGGAGTCCCGATCGATCCGCTGGATCCGATCGATCTCCTCATCGAGATCTCTGGGTGAATAGCCTTCATCGATGAAACGGCCCCTCAGGACAGCTGCTTGTGAAACAAAATCACTGACTTTAGAGCAGTTCCTCCGCAACCGGAGGAACTGGCTCTTTGGCACTGACTTAAGCCATTGTGAATGATGGCAGCTGTCTCAAGGGATGTAACCGTTACCTACGATCGGTAGGCTTGAAAAACGTGGAGAATTCCAACCGGTTGTCAACCACTTTGATTTCCAAGTCCAAAAAATGGACTGATGTAGAACTAGCTTCATGGCTCAGCCTAATACCACATTCGTTGGCATTAAGCGAGACCATAAAATCATCTAGAGATGCTTAGCTGCCATTCCATAGGAGGAGAATGTCATCTATATAACGAGCCCAGAGAACCAATTCTGGTCTCTTATGGGCATAGATGACATCCTCCTCCCACTTGGCCATGAATAAATTGGCCAGGCTGGGGGCAAATTTTGCCCCCATCGCAACACCCTTGGTTTGTAGGTAAAAACTGTTCTGAAACCAAAAGTAATTGTGGGTAGTAGCGAATCTCAGAAGTTGCATGATGAAATTACGCTGCACATTGGGTATGCTAACACTCTGAGACAGGTAATATTCAACAGCCTCAAATCCCAAATCATGGGGTATACATGTGTAGAGGGCAGCCACATCCACAGTGGCCAGAATCATGCCATTCCGGAAGTCCACTGTTTGTAGCAACCTGATGGTATCACCTGTGTCCTTCAAAAAGGAAGGCATGACCCTGACCAAAGGCTGAAAATGAAAATCAATATATTTTCCTATTCTAGCAGTAATCGAGTCTATCCCGCTAATGACCAGGGGGATTCACTGGGTCCTTATGAACCTTAGGCAGGTAGTAGATAGCGGGAATCCTCGGTGCTACCGGAACCAGAAAACTTTTTTCCTTCTTGTCCAAAATGGACTACGCAAAACCCTCATCCACTAGTTCCACAAGAGCTTTCTTTTATTTCAAGGTTGGGTCTGATGGAATGACCTTATAGGTATCTGTATCACCAAGAATCTTATTCATTTCCCTGATATACATACTCTTATCAAGCACGACAATGGCACCCCCTTTGTCTGCTGGACGGACGATTAAATCCTTTTGTTCACATAATTGTTTCAAACCTAATTTAATCTTAGGATTTGTATGCGTCCTCTTAGGTGGTAACTTCTCCAAGTCCTGGAGCACTAAGTTGCGAAAAACGTTAATCGCAGGTGCTACAAAACCAGGAGGATTGAATAGGGAAGGATTCGACAACCCAGTGTGTACATTTGTGTCCATAGGGGTGGGAACAGCAATGGAGACATTGGACGGATTCAAGAAGTGTCTCTGTATATTGAGCTTACGAACAAACTTATGGACATCAATAAAGGTAGAGAACCTATTCATGTTCCGTGGAGGAACATATTTAAGTCCCTTGTCTAAGACCAGGTTCTCTTCGTCCGTTAGGTTTGTTGAGCTCAAATTAAAGACACCCGAGCCTATCTTGTTTTGGGCCTTTTTGCTCTGGACCCTCCAACCTCCTCTGACACCTCTTTTCCTTCTGGGCTTCCAAGGTAGTCTGGAACCGCCCTGTGAAAACCCGAAGGATGGGATGGGCCGGAGGGGTATTGGTTATAGTTGTATGGGGACCTGGACAACAGATCAATGTCTCTGTCTCGGTTATAATAGGAATCATAGTACTCCTCCCTCGTATAATCATCATAGAAGGGAAGAGGCCTATTGTAGGGGCGAGAAGGGGTCCGGAATTGACCATTGTGTCCACCACACCTTGGGGCTTCGGGGTAATCACGCCAATTCGCCCCTGGTCTCCTTGGACTCTCATAATGATAAGAGACCCTGGGATGCCCATAGTTAGATGGAAAAGAGTCTCTAGACTGACCCCTTTGAGGACCTTTCCCTCTACTCCTAGGGCCCCTCCCCCTGGGTTGAGAAGGATAAGCCACCTGAGTATTGGGAACTCGTGTTTTGGGTCTGGAGTCTAGAGTTTTATTAGAGGGGCCTGTCCCAAGGGGTTTGGGATTAGGGGGTGGCCCGTACTGAGGTGTTCTGAGCCACAGGTTTGAAGGTTAATGTTCGATCCAAATTCCGGGCCATCAGATTGAATCACCTCCATCTCTTGATTCTCACTGGCCGAGGCCAGAGATGCTTGAATCTTTTTTTGCCACCCAAAAACAAGATTAGACCTGTAATCTATAATGTATCTATTATATTTCTTTTGCTTCTTGAGTCTCTGTTCCTTTTCCTCCTTTTCTAGGTGGCTTTTTAGAGTGGTTGAAAGAGAGATGTACTCTCAATAATCTGTCTGATTAGTTGAGAACCTTGTTAGATTGTATTTGTTCACTATATATATTTCTGCAGTGGAAGAGGTTGGTTGATGCCCCTGTTGAAGAACATTTGTTCAAAACGCATAGGGCTTGGTACACTACCTCATTCACTGCCCCTTTTTAAATGTTTTTATTGTTTGTGATCACTTTTATGTTGGTTTAATAAACCCTCATTGACCTGCACCATTGGAGCATTCCTTCCCTTCTTTTCTCCTCACATGGGTGGTTGGTCAAGTAATAGCTTCCTTTGGCCACTGGTTACTAATATTCACCGTGGTAAAGAGTCTCCTTGCTGAGTGGCGGTTCCAGTTCCATCAGAGGACCACCTGGATCAGTGTGAAACCCAGAGTCTGCTGTCAAGTCGGGGAGCCTACCGGACAGTCTACATTGGGGACCCATCTGATCCAGTTTTCAGACTAACTGATGAGGAGTGCCACTGGGATTTCGTATGCCTATTTGACCTGCCTAAACCCCAGGTCTAACGTTCCGGTAAGAGTATTCTACCTCTCTTTTTCTACAAGAGTTATGTGATGACCCTTCAGTGCTACATGTTCTTTCTTCACAACACGAAAATTTTCTATGGACACTGTATGGACTCATTACATTGATATTATTTATCACTTTGGTTTAATTGGAGGCCCAAATTATTGGGCTTCATTTCTTCACTTAGCGCTACATCTTCATTCCATGTTTATTAATTTTAGTCACATTTTATGTAGCAGTGTCACGTACCTGATGGTTATGAGCCCGATATTGCAGAGGAGGGCCTCCCTTATGGCTCCCACTTGCGGCCCCTGGTAAAGTAACAGGAGGCACGGAAGTAAGGAGTGGTATGAGTAACTGGCAGGATCAACAGAGGTGATGGTAGTCCAACGCCCAGGGTGTCTGCAGGAACTAGGAGACCGGAGCTGGAGCAATAAGAGACTGGACTGGAACCAGGAACAACAGGAAGCTCAGCTGACTGGACAGGAACCAGGAACAACAGGAAGCTTCAGCAGACTGGAATGGTTCAGCAGACTGGACTGGAACTAGGAACCACAGGAAGTTTCAGCAGACTGGAATGGTTCAGCAAACTGGACTGGAACTAGGAACCACAGGAAGCTTCAGCAGACTGGAATGGTTCAGCAGACTGGACTGGAACTAGGAACCACAGGAAGCTTCAGCAGACTGGAATGGTTCAGACTGGACTGGAACTAGGAACCACAGGAATAATCAGACAGGCCAGATCGGTTAACAGGCTGGCAGCAAGGTACAGGGGGGACAGGCAAAGGAATCGTCACAACAGGCCAAGGTCAGGTGCAGGCAGAAGGTTGGAGTGGTCACAGGCAAGCCGGGTCTTTCACAGGTACAAGTCACGGATCGGGTTTCAGATACACAACTCTGTAGAGCAGACAACAGAGACTGTGAGAGACAGGCAGGTTTAAATAGGCCGCCCAGCATCAACAGAGGTGCGCGCACGCGCGCGCCCGCGCATGTGCCGTTGCACCCGCGATCGGGAGCTGGATAGTCTGAGGCGCCTGTTACTGGCAGGATCTTCATGACATTGCCCCCTCCCAAGGGGCAGCCTCCGGATGCCCATCAGGGCAAATTTCTCAGGATGAGACCTTCTGAAGGACTGAACCAGACTCCTAGCATGGATGTTTCCCTCGGGCTCCCAAGAATTTCCCTCAGGACCATACCCCTTCCATTTAATCAGGAATTGGTTCTGGTCATTTCTTCTTCTGAAATCCAGAATAGCCTCCACTTCAAATTCCTCCTCTCCGTCTACAATGATAGGATCAGGGAGAACCGAACTTCGACCTGGAAATGGATTGGGAATAGAAGGCTTCAACAGGGAAACATGGAAAACCGGATGGATCTTTAGAGTATTAGGAAGTTCCAGTTCATAAGCCACTTTGTTGATCTTCCTTTTAACAGGAAATGGCCCTAAGAACTTGGGGCCCAGCTTCTTTGAAGGACATGCCATCCTCAAATTCATAGTGGATAGCCATACCAAGTCGCCAGGTACCAGCACTAATTCACCCCGTCTTTTCCTGTCATAGGTTATCTTATTGTGCTCCTGAGTCCTGGTCATGGTTTCCTGTAAAAGTTGGTTGTTGGAAGAGGAAGAGTTTATTTTTTCCTGGACTGCTGGTACCGTACATTAGGGAAGGGAATTAGGCAAAAATGCAGGATGAAAGCCATAGTTGGCGAAGAAAGGAGTCTGCTTGGTGGCGGAGTGAATGGAGTTATTGTAGGCAAATTCGGCCAATGGGAGTAGGGAGATGGAGTCATTCTGGGCAAAAGAGGAGAAACAGCGCAGATACTGCTCGAGGGTCTGGTTAGTCCTCTCGGTTTGCCCATTGGTCTGGGGATGATAAGCAGAGGAAAATTATAATTCTATATCCAGGGCCTTGCAAAGGGACTTCCAGAACCCGGAGACAATGTTGGCCGGAACCCCGTGGAGTCTGATGATTTCTTTGATGAAAACCTGTGCTGTTTCAGGGGCAGAGGGAGTACCTTTCATCGGAACAAAATGTGCCATCTTCGACAGACGATCAACTACCACGAAGATAGTGGTATGATCTTCTGCCGGGGGTAGTTCAACAATGAAGTCGATGGACAACATCCTCCAGGGTCTGTCTGGGACAGGTAAGGGTTTTAGTAGCCCCCAGGCCTTGGTTCTATAGCCCTTGTTTCGGGTGCAAGTTGTGCAAGAGTCCACAAATCTTTTGCAATCTTCGCGTAACCGAGGCCACCAGAAGGTGCGCTGTACTAGATCGGTGGTCTTGGTTATACCGAAATGCCCGGCTAGTGCATGGTCGTGACAAAGTTCCAGCACGGATATTCGTAGGACTTCGGGTATGTAGATCTTGTCCTGGCACCAAAGCAGTCCATCTCTAGCCTGCAATTCTGGTTCGGAAGGAGGTGCCTGCCCTGTGGAAGCTTGTTTGATTCGAGAAAGCAGGTCTTCTTGAAGTAAGAGAAAATTTCCAGGAGCCAGGATAGTAGCTGGAGGAGACTCTTCCTTGGGTTTGTGGAACATTCAAGACAGGGCATCGGGTTTAACGTTTTTGGAACCAGGGCGATATGTGACGTGAAAGGAGAATCTGGAGAAAAAGAGTGCCCACCTGGCCTGTCGTGGTTTTAATCTCTTTGCAGCTTTCAGATATTCCAGGTTCTTGTGGTCGGTAAATATCAGGATTGGATGGGCAGCTCCTTCTAGCAGATAACGCCATTCTTCCAGTGCAGACTTAATCGCCAGCAACTCACAATCTCCTACATCGTAGTTCTTCTCTGCCGCTGTCAATTTGCGGGAGAAGAAGGCTACTGGGTGAAGCAAGGCCCTGTTCCCTTGTCTCTGGGAAAGTATTGCTCTTACCGCAATTTCGGAGGCATCCACCTCAAGTACAAATGGCAAGGAGGAGTCTGGATGTTTCAAAATGGAAGCAGAGGTAAAGAGAACCTTAAAGACCTCAAAGGCCTTTTGGGCCTCAGGGGACCAATGGAAGCGGGTCCCTTGTTTGGTTAGCTGGGTGATTGGTGCAATAATGGCCAAAAATCCACTAATAAATTTGCGATAAAAGTTGGCGAATCCAACAAAATGTTGGATTCCCTTTTTGTCTGCCAGAACCGGCCAGTCCAGGATGGCAGCAATCTTCTGAGGGTCCATCTTGATGCCTTTACTGGCGATAATTAACCCCAAAAAAGATATGCTTTCCTGCTCAAATTCACACTTTTCCGCCTTCGCATACAGGCCATGCTTACGGAGCCGGGCCAACACACTTCTGACGTGCCTGCGGTGAGACTCAAGGGAAGGAGAGAAAATTAGAATATCGTCTAGGTAGACAATGACGAACAGGTCTAAAAAGTCCCGAAGCACATCATTGATAAAGTACTGAAACGTGGCGGGGGCATTACATAGCCCGAAGGGCATTACCAAGTACTCAAAGTGCCCAAATCGGGTACGGAAGGCAGTCTTCCACTCATCCCCATCCTTGATATGGACTAGGTTGTAGGCTCCGCGGAGATCAAGTTTGGTGAAGATGATAGCGGCCCCAGCCTCTGGAATAACTCTGGTACCAAGGGAAGAGGATAACGTTTTTTTACTGTAATTTTGTTTAATTCGCGGTAGTCCACACAGGGTCGAAGGTTATGGTCCTTTTCTACAAAAAAGATGCCCGCGCCTGCTGGGGATGTAGATGGGCGGGTGAACCCCTTCTTTAAGTTCTCATCTATGTACTCCTTCAATGCCCCCTGTTCTACCTCTGTCAGAGGGAAAACTCTGCTAAACGGAATTTCAGCTCCGGGAAGCAGGTCAATGGGACAATCATAGGCTCGATGGGGTGGTAAGGTCTCTGCTCCTTGTTTACTAAATACGTCAAGAAAGTCATGGTAAGTCTCTGGAATGGATTGACGTATTCCGTCTTCGGTATCCAGGCACAATAGGGTGGAAGGCCCATGGAAATCAGGTGAGCCACAGAACTGCTGGCAGTAAGGTGAGGAGAAGGTAACTACCCCTGTGGCCCAATTGATGGCAGGATTGTGGGCTTGTAACCAAGGCATACTGAGGATTACAGGAAATAAGGGGGAGGAGATAATGTCCATCCGTAGAAATTCTTGGTGGGTACCAGAGATGGTAACGGGTATAGGGGCAGTCTCTTGGACCACAGGTCCAGATTTAATAGCAGACCCATCAGCCAGGTGAACAGACAGTCCGTGAGCTTTGGCAGGAAGAGGAATCTGGTGTTCAGTGGCAAAGGAGGAATCCCTAAAACAGCTGCAAGCTCCGGAATCAATAATGGCGGGTATTTGCAAAGTCTTTCCTGGGAGCTGTAGTGAAACAGAGAGAGCGAGATGAGATGCGGTCTTGGCTAGAGAGTTGGTATGGTCAGGAGACACGGAAAAACACTTACGGAGCTTCAGCGGGCAGTTTCTGACGTAGTGTCCGGGTTCCCCGCAGTATAGGCACAGATTATTCACCCGGCGACGTTGACGCTCCTCCTGGGTAAGTGAAGGGCGAAGAACTCCAAGCTGCATGGGCTCGGGTGCATCGGGTGTGGGGGCAGAGAGTGCAGCTGGTGCTGGGTGTAGATGGCTTTGAGCCCTTGGAAGCATCCAGGTCGGGCGTGAGAAACCCGTGGCCCTCTCAGCCCTTCGCTCCCTTAGGCGCCGATCGATTTGTATAGTTAAATCGATCAATAGGTTCAGAGTCTGTGGAATACCAACTCTAGCCAGTTCATCCTTCAAAGGATCGGAGAGTCCTATGCGGAACTGATGGCGGAGAGCGGCATCGTTCCAGTTAGTATCTGCGCTCCACCGCCTAAAATCAGCTGCGTAGTCCTCTGCCGCTCTGCGTCCCTGCTGAAGGGTACGCAATGCAGTTTCTGCGGTTGCTGAAAGCTGGGGGTCTTCATATAGCTGGGCCATGGCATCAAAGAAGGTGGTGAGGTTGGTCAGTGCTGCAACTTTCTGTTCAAGGAGACGGTGGGCCCAGCTCTGGGGATCTCCAGTAAGCAAGGAAACAACGAAGCCCACCTTAGTGACTTCTAAGGAGAGGGTGCGTGGCTGAAGGGCAAAGAATAGTTCACAAGAGTTACGGAAGGCCCTGAATCTGCTTCGATCCCCAGAGAATCTTTCAGGTGTAGGGACCCTGGGTTTTGGAGGAAGCATAACAACCGTTGGTGTTGATCCTGCCCCGGCTGTAGAGGTAGAGGCATGGGGCCCCCCTTGGGTTCCAGTGGGGTTAGAGAGGACCTGCACCCGTTCTTCCAGCCGGGTATAGCCTTTCTGAAGATTATTGACTGCTTCAGCCAATCCTGCCAGGTGTCGGCACAGTTCATCCATAGGAGAGGTTCCCTGCTCGGGCTCAGACATGGCTGTCTGCTACTGTCACATACCTGATGGTTATGAGCCCGATATTGCAGAGGAGGGCCTCCCTTACGGCTCCCACTCGCGGCCCCTGGTAAAGTAACAGGAGGCACGGAAGTAAGGAGTCGTATGAGTGCCTGGCAGGATCAACAGAGGTGATGGTAGTGCAACGCCCAGGGTGTCTGCAGGAACTAGGAGACCGGAGCTGGAGCAACTAGGAGACTGGACCGGAACCAGAAACAACAGGAAGCTCAGCTGACTGGACAGGAACCAGGAACAACAGGAAGCTTCAGCAGACTTGAATGGTTCAGCAGACTGGACTGGAACTAGGAACCACAGGAAGCTTCAGCAGACTGGAATGGTTCAGCAGACAGGACTGGAACTAGGAACCACAGGAAGCTTCAACAGACTGGAATGGTTCAGCAAACTGGACTGGAACTAGGAACCACAGGGAGCTTCAGCAGACTGGAATGGTTCAGCAGACTGGACTGGAACTAGGAACCACAGGAAGCTTCAGCAGACTGGAATGGTTCAGACTGGACTGGAACTAGGAACCACAGGAATAATCAGACAGGCCAGATCGGTTAACAGGCTGGCAGCAAGGTACAGGGGGGACAGGCAAAGGAATCGTCACAACAGGCCAAGGTCAGGTGCAGGCAGAAGGTTGGAGTGGTCACAGGCAAGCCGGGTCTTTCACAGGTACAAGTCACGGATCGGGTTTCAGATACACAACGCTGTAGAGCAGACAGCAGAGACTGTGAGAGACAGGCAGGTTTAAATAGGCCGCCCAGCACCAACAGGGGTGCGCGCGCGCGTGCATGGGCGCGCGCACCCGCGATCGGGAGCTGGATAGTCTGATGCGCCTGTTACTGGCAGGATCTTCATGACAAGCAGCTTTATTTTTATATACATAATGACTGAGACAGAGACATTGATCTGTTGTCCAGGTCCCCATACAACTATAACCAATACCCCTCCGGCCCATCCCATCCTTCGGGTTTTCACAGGGCGGTTCCAGACTACCTTGGAAGCCCAGAAGGAAAAGGTGTCAGAGGAGGTTGTAGGGTCCAGAGCAAAAAAAGGCCCAAAACAAGATAGGCTCGGGTGTCTTTAATTTGAGGTCAACAAACCTAACGGACGAAGAGAACCTGGTCTTAGACAAGGGACTTAAATATGTTCCTCCATGGAACATGAATAGGTTCTCTACCTTTATTGATGTCCATAAGTTTGTTCGTAAGCTCAATATACAGAGACACTTCTTGAATCCATCCAATGTCTCCATTGCTGTTCCCACCCCTATGGACACAAATGTACACACTGGGTTGTCGAATCCTTCCCTATTCAATCCTCCTGGTTTTGTAGCACCTGCGATTAACGTTTTTCGCAACTTAGTGCTCCAGGACTTGGAGAAGTTACCACCTAAGAGGATGCATACAAATCCTAAGATTAAATTAGGTTTGAAACAATTATGTGACCAAAAGGATTTAATCGTCCGTCCAGCAGACAAAGGGGGTGCCATTGTCGTGCTTGATAAGAGTATGTATATCAGGGAAATGAATAAGATTCTTGGTGATACAGATACCTATAAGGTCATTCCATCAGACCCAACCTTGAAATATAAGAAAGCTCTTGTGGAACTAGTGGATGAGGGTTTTGCGTTGTCCATTTTGGACAAGAAGGAAAAAAGTTTTCTGGTTCCGGTAGCACAGAGGATTCCCGCTATCTACTACCTACCTAAGGTTCATAAGGACCCAGTGAATCCCAGTGGTCGTTAGCGGGATAGACTCGATTACTGCTAGAATAGGAAAATATATTGATTTTCATCTTCAGCCTTTGGTCAGGGTCATGCCCTCCTTTTTGAAGGACACAGGTGATACCATCAGGTTGCTACAAACAGTGGACTTCCGGAATGGCATGATTCTGGCCACTGCGGATGTGGCTGCCCTCTACACATGTGTAGCGGCCTCACCTCTCTCCCTTGTGCGTACCTCCACGTGGCCAGACTCCTCCCACCTTCTGCACTTGTTCGCGGGCTTCTCACTTGTTCGCTGGCTTTTCCCTTGCCCCGCCCACGAACTACACAGTTATGGGTTGCCTCGTGGTGCGTTGGCCAATATGGCCGACCTACTCGGAACTCCTCCGGGCAGCAAAGTTCAATTTCAGACACCATACACATATCCCGGATACGATGCCCCCACCTCTCTCCCTTTCTTTATCGGTCATATGGCTGTTGTCTAGGAGTACCTGGGAGAGAGAGATGATACACACCACGGCCCATGTCCTCCGCAACTAAGAGGTGAAGGCCAGTAGATTGGGCTTTTGTGTAGGTGTCCTAGAGTCAAGTCCAGTCCTTCGTCTCTGACTCCTTTGCTTTAGTAACCCAAGTTCCACACAGTGAATAGGTACAACTCAGTTTTATTCTTCTTGCCAAGCAATAAAACAATCTTTCTCCTTTGGAAAATGGGGACAGATCGAGGCACAATCCTTTCCCTTCTTGCTGCTGCCCACTGTGCTGTCACCAGTGGTGAATAGTCACTGCCACTGACTAGGTAATATAGAACGTGAATTACCTTCGCTCACTTTGCCCCTGTCAGAGGAAGAAATCCGTCCAAGGGAGAAATGGAGGCCTCTCCGTCACCAGCGATGCCGCACCGGGCTCTTCGGAGAAGTTACTGCGCACCAGTCCTCACGAACTCAGACACGGGCACCCAAGGAGTTAGGGTCTCCTCGGATTCCTCCACCCTCGCGGAACTCAGTCGAAGGTACTGAGCCCCAGGCATCCGCCATAGTACCTCACCCCAGGCTAAAGGTGCCTGAGATGGACTCCATCTCCGCTCCGGCTAGGCTAAGGGCGCCTAGGCCCGGAACACCGGAATGCCAGCACCCAAGCTAAAGGTGCCTGGGTGTGGCCACGTCCTCCAACTGTCTGCCCCCAAGTCAGGGCGTCCGCCCCTTTTATGACCTCTCCCTTTGCATCACAGCGGGTTCCCCGCCCCGCTGTACCAGCTCCAGGGGAGGACAAAAAGGCACAGTTTGCAGTGTGAGTTCAGCTCCGGCACAAGGCAACAACGCCACCTGTAGGCCCCAAGGAACCCCACACCACCAGAGTCCTCACATAAATTCAAACACTCGCTACACTCTCCCCCTGGTGATTTGACACTGGTCCCCAGTGTCTGGTACAAACCCATATCCCACAAGGGTGGTGACACAAGTTCAGCCCAGAAATCAAACTACACAATTTAGCCCTGAATTGTGTCAAGACCTGAATGGGAAATGGAAAACTTAAAACAAGATAACCATAAAACTTTCCAATAAAACACTTTAAATATCTCACACATTTACATTCCTCCCTCCCTCTGGCTATCTAAGGACCACCCATTCTCAGTAGTCTTGACAGACGAGTCTCTTGCAGAGGGAAAGAAAAGAAACATACATCCTATCAACATGTGTGTTTGCTTGGAATGAATGAGTCTATCCTAGAAGAAACCCATTCACTCCAATAAGTGCTGCATAATGTAAAAAAAAAAAACAATCATTGCGCAACACTGCCACCTGGTGACAGTGCCGCAGTCAAGACACTCATTGCTTCCAGATGAACTTTCCTCTTGATCATTTTCTCTGTGACCCTACACTATCTAAAACCCAAAGTCACTGATTTCTTTTGAGTGCCAGGAGAAGAAGGGAGAACAAACAAAAACAGCTCCCATATCTCCGAGTAGAACTGCCCAAATACAAAAAAAAAACTAGGGCACAGTCCCTGTGTTCTAGGAAAGGCACTCCGTAAAGTCCAGCCAGGAATAGAAAAGAAAAGCACACGGGAGTCTTTTTCCCTTACAGGTAAAACTTTGGATGAGGCAATGATATAGGCTTCAGACAATCATCAAAAGCCTCCACATGGTACTCAACTCTCTTTCCATCCTTGCGGCAGATCACCACTTTGTCCGCATGAATGTGTCTTCCCAGCATCCATTTAGCTTTACAGTCCTGAAATTTCTTGGTGACCGTTGGTGAACAGGAAAGGTACCACCGTGCTTGCTGTACTTTCAGTTTGTCCCACACAAAGGTATCATACCATCTTTGCCGAAAAACCTCCACCTCATAGAGCAGTTCCCGAGGCAGATACAGGTATTCCCACCCATATTCCTGAGCAACCTTCTGGCCAAAGAGACGCTGCAGCCTTGACAAAGGTGGCATAGTAGCTCGGTCTCCTTCTCCAGGTGGAACAATCGCTTCTGGGTGGCGAGGTGCGTCTCGGTAGACCTGAGCCTAGGAGCACGCAGTGATTGACGTTGCACTCCCGCAACAGGTGAAATGGATGTTGAATCCAGAAGGGGAATTTCAGACAGAGAACCAGCTTATCCCTTGGCACCAAAGCCTCTACCCGAGGTGTACTATCTCCAGTAGACATGGGCAGGTCCCTTGCAACACTGGACGAGGGTAGCTTCATCTTGTCCCATCCCTTCTGATGGAAGATCTCGTCTATCTCCCCATCATCGCCATTGTCAGACAATGAATCCAGGTCAGAGGTGTTGTAGCACTCAGCGGGCAGATAATTCCCAGTCACGGAACTATCCCCCTTGGCAGGCTCTACCAACTGTGGACTACCGCCACTTTTAACCACGCAGACAGTCCCATCCCCTGGCTCACCTGGGCCTTTAGAAGAACAGGGATGTCCAGGACTTTTCCTACCGGAGCCATCCAGGCCAGGCAAGCAGTGGGGCGAAGCTCTTCCACTACCACACAAGGCCATCACTAGGCTGACTTTTCTCTTCGGCAGCCGGAGCAGGAAGCTGCTGGTGACCGAGGCAGCATCCTCAAATTTCTCTCTTTTCACTTCCGCTTGGGCAGTCACTTCGCCCGGATCAGTGCGCACGGGGAATGCACCAGCATCGATCTCTCCCTCCGGAGTGGCAGTCCCTGTGAGGTAGTTGAGGTGGAAAGCCCGAGGCTTTTCTGTGGATGGTTCCACCTCGAAGAGAAATTCTTTGCAGACCTCACAGCGCCCGAACGGCTTCAGCTGGACCACCAGTCCCGAACAGCCGGGACAGATCACACCGAGGGCTTCCATGTCTCTGCAGGTATAGAGAGCCAATCGCCCCCGGGGCCTTAGTCTTACCCCTGTATCCATAATCGGAGCAGCCAGAGAAGACATATCCGCAAAAGAAGGAACGGAAATCCACAGAGCACTTGAAGCCATCCTCTCTCTTTGCTGCTCCATTGCGCACTGACCCACCTGCGCCGGAATCTCCACGTGCGTACCTCCACGTGGCCAGACTCCTCCCACCTTCTGCACTTGTTCGCGGGCTTCTCACTTGTTCGCTGGCTTTTCCCTTGCCCCGCCCACGAACTACACAGTTATGGGTTGCCTCGTGGTGCGTTGGCCAATATGGCCGACCTACTCGGAACTCCTCCGAGCAGCAAAGTTCAATTTCAGACACCATACACATATCCCGGATACGATGCCCCCACCTCTCTCCCTTTCTTTATCGGTCATATGGCTGTTGTCTAGGGGTACCTGGGAGAGAGAGATGATACACACCACGGCCCATGTCCTCCGCAACTAAGAGGTGAAGGCCAGTAGATTGGGCTTTTGTGTAGGTGTCCTAGAGTCAAATCCAGTCCTTCGTCCCTGACTCCTTTGCTTTAGTAACCCAAGTTCCACACAGTGAATAGGTACAACTCAGTTTTATTCTTCTTGCCAAGCAATAAAACAATCTTTCTCCTTTGGAAAATGGGGACAGATCGAGGCACAATCCTTTCCCTTCTTGCTGCTGCCCACTGTGCTGTCACCAGTGGTAAATAGTCACTGCCACTGACTAGGTAATATAGAACGTGAATTACCTTCGCTCACTTTGCCCCTGTCAGAGGAAGAAATCCGTCCAAGGGAGAAATGGAGGCCTCTCCATCACCAGCGATGCCGCGCCGGGCTCTTCAGAGAAGTTACTGCGCACCAGTCCTCACGAACTCAGACACGGGCACCCAAGGAGTTAGGGTCCCCTCGGATTCCTCCACCCTCGCGGAACTCAGTCGAGGGTACTGAGCCCCAGGCATCCGCCATAGTACCTCACCCCAGGCTAAAGGTGCCTGAGATGGACTCCATCTCCACTCTGGCTAGGCTAAGGGCGCCTAGGCCCGGAACACCGGAACGCCAGCACCCTAGCTAAAGGTGCCTGGGTGCGGCCGCGTCCTCCAACTCTCTGCCCCCAAGTCAGGGCGTCCGCCCCTTTTATGACCTCTCCCTTTGCATCACAGCGGGTTCCCCGCCCTGCTGTACCAGCTCCAGGGGAGGACAAAAAGGCACAGTTTGCGGTGTGAGTTCAGCTCCGGCCCAAGGCAACAACGCCACCTGTAGGCCCCAAGGAACCCCACACCACCAGAGTCCTCACAAAAATTCAAACACCCGCTACACATGTATACCCCATGATTTGGGATTTGAGGCTGTTGAATATTACCTGTCTCAGAGTGTTAGCATACCCAATGTGCAGCGTAATTTCATCATGCAACTTCTGAGATTCGCTACTACCCACAATTACTTTTGGTTTCAGAACAGTTTTTACCTACAAACCAAGGGTGTTGCGATGGGGGCAAAATTTGCCCCCAGCCTGGCCAATTTATTCATGGCCAAGTGGGAGGAGGATGTCATCTATGCCCATTAGAGACCAGAATTGTTTCTCTGGGCTCGTTATATAGATGACATCCTCCTCCTATGGAATGGCAGCCAAGCATCTCTAGATGATTTTATGGTCTCGCTTAATGCCAACGAACGTGGTATTAGGCTGAGCCATGAAGCTAGTTCTACATCAGTCCATTTTTTGGATTTGGAAATCAAAGTGGTTGACAACCGGTTGGAATTCTCCACGTTTTTTTAAGCCTACCAATCGTAACGGTTACATCCCTCGAGACAGCTGCCATCATTCACAATGGCTTAAGTCAGTGCCAAAGAGCCAGTTCCTCCGGTTGCGGAGGAACTGCTCTAAAGTCAGTGATTTTGTTTCACAAGCAGCTGTCCTGAGGGGCCGTTTTATCGATAAAGGCTATTCACCCGGAGAACTCGATGACAAGATCGATCGGATCCAGCGGATCGATCGGAACTTCCTACTTGTGGTTGGTCCCCCCAAAGCTACTAATGAGAAGTTTAAGTGGTCTTTCTTCACTACATACTCTGTGCAGTCTCGCCAGGTAAAAGAAATACTAAAGAAACACTGGAATGTCCTTAGAAGCGATGGACTTTTAGGTGCGGTGCTACCTGAACGGGCAGGGGTGATCTTTAGAGGTGCCCGGTCTGTCCAGGGTGACATTGCACCAAATGTTATAGACCCTCCTAAACGTATCTCTTTTTTTCAAAATTGCCAGGGCTATTTTCCGTGTCGCAAGTGCAATGTTTGCGCACATAACATTAGTGGGAGACGCAAGAGTGAGACTTTCCAGTCTACGGCTACACTTAAGACAGATATGAAGTGTTCCACTACTTGCGCCACGCAATACATTGTTTACTTGCTGACATGCCCGTGCAAAAAACAATATGTGGGACGTACGATTCGAACCTTCACTATAAGGGTGAATGAGCATATTGCCAACATAAAAAATGGGAAAACCAATCAGTGTCCCGTGACACTATCTTGAACACCATAATCGAGACCCCACAGGCACTCAGTTTTTAGCCATAGATCAGAACGTTTCACATTGGAGGGGAGAATCTAGGATTCGGGGAGTATCCCGACTTGAAACGTACTGGATCTATGAGCTTCGCACCTATGCCCCCCACGGAATGAATGTTGAATGGGATATCAATTCATTCATTAATAAGGCTTGAGTGCCCTTCCCTTCTTTCCGTGGATTAATAAGATTTTTCGCTATGTGTGCGTATGCGAATCTCCTTGTACTTGGCTTTGTGTGCGCCCTCTTTTAGGTTCTGGTCCATTTTTTTATTTTATTTTCTCTAGGGTGTCTTAAGTGCTCCCAATATTTGTAGTTTATTTTGGTGTTCAGGTTATTTTATGTACTGTCTACAGATCCATTGACCTGGTAGACTTTTAGATAATTTTATTCCAGCACTTTTCTTTATTTACCACAAGATGGTGCTGTTACTTTAAGGTCTTTTTAGCCTGTTTGATATTACTTGGCGGTGTCCATGCGCTCCAGGCCTCTTTGTGAGAGAGAGGCTTGGCAGACTTTTTAGTGACAGATGAGTGTTTACATACAGGAAGCGAGGCTTTCCAAGCCTCGCTTTGGTTACATGACACTTCCTGTTTCTACTCATCGTAGAATGTCCATGCGCTCCTGGCCTCTTTGTGAGAGAGAGGCTTGATAGACTTTTTAGTGACAGATGAGTGTTTTACATACAGGAAGCAAGGCTTTCCAAGCCTCGCTTTGGTTACCTGACACTTCCTGTTTCTACTCATCGTTTGCATGATACTATTTGTCCCGGATTGGATACAATGCGAGTTGTACCGTGTACGCAAGTGGCGTTTTAGCCACACATATTTGTTTTTATATATTGCATATTATTTATTATGTATACTGCTGCATGGCATGTTTGGGTGGGCGTTGAGATGTGGTGTGGGCGTTGAACGCCGCACGTCGTTTCCAACCAACTTTCTCATGGCGGGCTTTTTGAACAAAGGTTATTGGAAGTCGCTTGGGTCCATCTCCGGCTCGGCCTATCATGGTTTGCTTCCTGGGAGGCGCGAACCGTATAGCAAATGTGGTAGGTTGACCTGGAGGTGGAGACTACCCACCTTGGATCTGGTGAGCTGTTTACCCAATCATATGTTGTAATCAATTATCTGTCCGATTGGTTGAGAACCTTGTTAGATTGTATTTGTTCACTATATATATTTCTGCAGTAGAAGAGGTTGGTTGATGTCCCTGTTGAAGAACATTTGTTCGAAACGCGTAGGGCTTGGTACACTACCTCATTCACTGCCCCTTTTTAAAAGTTTTTATTGTTTGTGATCACTTTTATGTTGGTTGAATAAACCCTCATTGACATGCACCATTGGAGCATTCCTTCCCTTCTTTTCTCCTCACATGGGTGGTTGGTCAAGTAATAGCTTCCTTTGGCCACTGGTTACTAATATTCACTGTGGTAAAGAGTCTCCTTGCTGAGTGGCGGTTCCAGTTCCATTGGTGGACCACCTGGATCGGTGCGAAACCCAGAGTCTGCTGTCAAGTCGGGGAGCCTACCGGACAGTCTACATTGGGGACCCATCTGATCCAGTTTCCAGACTAACTGATGAGGAGTGCCACTGGGATTTCGTATGCCTATTTGACCTGCCTAAACCACAGGTCTAACGTTCCGGTAAGAGTATTCAACCTCTCTTTTTCTACACGAGTTATGTGTTGACCCTTCAGTGCTACATGTTCTTTCTTCACAACATGAAAATTTTCTATGGACACTGTATGGACTCATTACATTGATATTATTTATCACTTTGGTTTGATTGGAGGCCCAAATACTGATCGCACAATATATGTTTTCTTTAAGTAAATGTGAGTGTATATTCTTTATTGAGTAGAAGCAATGAATTTTTAGCAATCTTGCGCGATGATGTTGTTTTATTTATTTTGAGAATCAATCTACACAGAGAAATCAATTATCCTTGGAGAACCCCAGGCAAAATCTTGTGCCACTACTCAGAATTGTGTGAAAAATGCCCTATTAGACAGGAGGTTTAACTTCTTTTTTTGCACTGCAAAGCTTCCCATAAAAAATTAGCTCTTATTTAGGGGTAGTATTTATATGTCATTATTATTTTCGGGGATGTCTTGATTTTTATTTATACTGGGTGCTAAAAGTGCAACATTCACTTCTTACTGACAATTAGTTCTTAGAGATGCCTGTTTGCAGCATAATTCTAAAGAGAAATAAAACTAAGTGCAAGAACAGTGTACACCTAAACCTCTATAAATTATATTAGTCATATTCACCACATCCCTTTATCCCCATAGTAAAAACTAAAAGTTAGGCATATACTGGTTATGCATTTTATCCCCAAATAAACATGTCCTGCTAAAAGACAATTTTACACTGCTTTACCTTGTGAAGTGTCTCAATTCTTGCAATGAAACCTCTGCCTGTACTATTTGTCTCTGGTAAATTTGGGCCTAGCCTTTCTCATCAAAATTGTCCCACTGCTGATCAAATGTACACTGCTGTATCATCTGTCTTTTAATTCTTGTAGAAAATCAGTAAACACCTGCCTGTACTCTTTATCCATAGTATACTTCTGCCTATTATCCCCTTATGAAAACTGTAATGCCACTGGTCAGTTTTACACTGCTTAAAACTCTGCCTGTGCTACTTTTCTCTAGTAAATTTTTACCAATTACCCATCTTTAAAAATGCCCTGCTGTGGCCAATTTTACACTACTGTATCACTTCTGGTGTCATTTTTAATGAGTTTGAATTTTTCCAGCTGCAGGGCAACTTTTCATTAGGGAGAATACGGACTGCCTCAACAAACTACAGGTCAATTTTAATTTGAAAGTCAAAGTGGACCTTTTACTGCTTGATGAAGAAGCATGTGTCACTACCAAAATTATCTGAAAAAAAAAAATACAAAAACAACTTTTCAAACTGCAATTAATAAGACCTTGCTCTCCTTCACAAAGGAATACTTTTCATAGGTGTTTGACTTGCGGTGAGAAGGTGACATGCTCTGACCCAAATGAAGGAGAATATAGACTTTCTGGCAGAGGTGTCTCAAACTAAGATTTTTGTTCACCACTATTTCGGTTAAATTACTTCCCTTTCCTCTTGGCACATATTTGCTTCAGTGGATTCATTGGTCGAGGCAGATCATACTACTCTCATAACAGATATTTGTATCGCTAAACAGCCCCATATGCTCAAAGAAGAGGGCTTTCTGTTGAAGCCCTTTTCCACTCTGGATCAGGCAAGATAGGCCTTATACAACTATTGGACAAAATCAGAGATTACCGATATATTTCCCCTCCTGACAACTTTGAAGCCTTATATTGTATGGACATTGAATTTAACCAATAATGGTCCTTCCCCAATGTGGACCTGACTTTTATTGCACTTAATGCTGAATCTACCATTTCTATTGAGAGTTTTGGAGAATCTTCTAAAAAAAAACTCCCTTGTGCTAACAGGCCCTGTCCTATAGCTGGCAGCTGTCACCTTAGAGATTGGCCAAACCAGTGTTTCTCAACTCCAGTCCTCAAGGCGTCCCAACAGGTCATATTTTTAGGATTTCTCTTAGATGAAACGGCTGTAGTAATTACTAAGGCAGTAAAACTGAACAAATCACCTGTGCAAAATAATGGAAAGCCTGAAAACATGACCTGTTGGTGCGCCTTGAGGACTGTAGTTGAGAAACACTGGCCCAAACTATTGATACCTGGGCATGAAAAATTCCTGTTAAACATTCTCCTGGGATAGATAATCTAAACCTTTATTCAAAGTTACATATTTTGCCTTCGGTCTTACTATTTCATGTAGACACCATGGAGAATCTGATCCTTCCGATCTCCAGAATGTCTTTACTTTCTGTGCATGTGTGTAAAATCATATGACCTAAAGTGTATGTTCCCTCAACATTCCATATTTCTGATGAGTCTGAGTTATCATGTTTTTGTACTAATAAAGTATTGTGTTCTCTTTGCGCAGTTTCTTTTGTGTGACATTTCTGGGGATTCTGCCAGTCCCGCTGCTTACCTTTTTTCAAACTGATAATGTTAGAGCATGGAAGCACATCCATTCCAGCATGATCAGTTTGCATTCTACTTGGGAGCCAAAAGCTTTCAGCCTGGGAATCAGACAACACCTGTTTATGAGAGCAAGAGACCCCAGACAAAGTAACTGTAAATCAAGAGCAGTTCCAAAGTGATCATTCTGGCATTATCTTAAAACCGTTTGGGTTAAAGGAGCCTTCAGGTTTGGGAGTTTGGACTATAATAGCAAAGTACAAGGACAAGGACATCTCTGCTCAGAATTATAAATTGCATTTTGAAGTGAAGGAATATGCATCCAGCCATCGAGGTGTGCAATGAAGTTGCCCGTCACAGTTAATTTGTGCTGAGTATTTAAAGAGAGTGTCACATCTATGCTTTGATTGACCATCTGTAGTGGATGGTCAACACCATCTTGTAAGTCTTGTGTTGATCACTGGGTGGAGGCTTGGACACAACACAATTTCCTCTTGGATGTTGTTATCTACATCATTCGTTTTTTTTTTAAACAAAAATGTTATTAATCCAAAAGTGCATACATGTCAAAAATATACATCCAGGGTACAAAAATAACCTTCATAAGTGAAGCGAACCATTACATACATGAACAGTGTAGGTTTCAAGATGCTACATTCATGTGATAACATTCCGCAGAGTTCAGGCAATATTTGCTTTATACACTAATAAAGCATGAGAGACATTGGGTGTGGTGTGTACATATTAAGTCGTCACAGATTTTGTTATGAACAGGTGTCAGAGTCTTGCAGCCAACGGTCCCATATTTTGTTGTATTCAGCTGGGCATCCTCTGTTAATATACAGAAATTTCTTGTACGGTAAAGTATTGTTTATATCCACCTTTAACTCTACAAATTTAGGGGGCAAGGGTCTCATCCAGTTCTTGGCTATGACCCTCCCCGGTGAAAACAACGTCTCGTGTAGGAACGTCTTCGTGAATTTATCAATGGTATCAGGGAACAGCCCCAATAGGCATTGATTTGGGTCTAATGCTAGAGGAGAGCCCATGGTATTGTGTAAGAAGTTTACTATTTGCATCCAAAAGGCCTTGGATTTTGTGACATGACCATATTAGGTGAAAAAACATGCCCACCTCTTTCCCACACATCGGGCATAGGGTTGATTGAGTGCTTTTATACCTGGCAACCCTAAGGGGAGCGAGATGTGCTTGGTGAATTATGCAAATCTGAGTCAGCCTATCAGAGAGTTTAGGAGAGACAGCCTTGCAGGATTCCAAGGCTTCCTCCCATTCCTCATCCTCCATGAGTCCCACCGCTCTCTCCCATCGGGGCTTAAGTCCATACGCTAACTTTGTAGAGACAGGGGTGGAAAGCATGTTGTAGAAGGCCGATATCAGTTTTCGGGAATCTGTGCTCTTGACTATCGCCATGATGACATTGGGGGTGGGCTGTGGGGGAAATGGCTGAAATTGAGTTTGGGCCGCATGTCGTATTTGTAGGAATCTAAAGAACAAGTGTCTACGTTCGGTAATTGAAGGAATTCCAAAAGATTTTTGTTATGCCACAGCGGTGTATAATCATTATATTGTGGTATCCCTAATTTGGAGGAGGCTAGATCCCATATGCGCCTGTAGTGATATAATAGAGTCTTCCTATCCTCCTCGAGTCCTGCACTAGCAAAACCCGCCGCTATCACGTATATTGGGTCTTTGGTGTGTTGTGCCCATTTGGGACAAAGTAAAGTAAGGAATCTCTCACTGTCCGTCTCGTCTAATTGAAAAAGTTGAGACAGTTGGGATGAGATATAATAAAGGTTAAAATCAGGTAGGGTTGTGCCTCCCATGTCAGTGGGGTTTTTAAGTGCTTGCCATGCCAGTTTATGTCTGTTGGTTCCCCAGACAAAGGGTTTGAGAAGGGCCTCAAGAGATTTTAAGTGTTTCAGAGGTAAGTATATTGGGGTGTGCCATAAAACATGTAAGATCTTGGGTAAGAGGACCATTTTGATTAGGTTTACGCGGCCCATAACCCTAGTGGTAAGCGGGCCCAGGCTCTGAGTTTGGATTTAACATGGGAAATGAGAGGTTCTATGTTGAAGGACACATAGTCTGCCGGACATCTAGGGACATGTATCCCCAGGTATTTGATGGTGCTGACCTGTTGTAGCAGTAGTCTGGCCTGGGACTCAGATGGCGGGAAGCTATCCAACGGTAGCATTTGGGATTTCCCCCAATTAATCTAATGTCCCAAATTGTTCAATTGTCTGGAGTGCTATGCGTAGAGAAGGGCCCGAGTCAGCCAGATACAAGTGTATCGTCCGCGTACAAACAAATATTTTCTGTCAGTGATCCTGATCTCAGCCCTTCAATCTCTGGTTTCGTTTGGATGGAGATGGCCAAGGGTTCTGCGGCCAAGGTGTAAAGTAGTGGGGATAGGGCAGCCCGGTCTCGTGCCTCTACTGAGGTCAAACATTTGAGACGGCCAGCCATTAGTCACCACCTTGACCGTAGGCGCCTGACATAGCAGCTGGACCCATTTGAGGAACTTGGGACCAAAACCATATCCCTCCAAGCATCTCCAGAGTTACCCCCACTCCACTGAGTCAAATGCTTTTGCCGTGTTTAAGGTTACCACCGCCCATGACCCAACATCAGCATGGGTGGCCTGTAAGTTCATGTACAATTTCCGGAGGTTAAATTAGGTATTTCGGCTAGGCATGAAACCTGCTTGGTCGGCATGTATTAGGGACAGTATGACTTGGTTAAGTCTAAGGGACAGTACTTTGCCCAAGATTTTTTCATATCTACTTGTAGTAGAGAGATGGGAGGATAAGATTCTGGGTAGCCCGGGTCCTTCCCCAGTTTAGCGATAAGAACCATCGTTGCCTCTCTCATGGAGGGGGGCAGATTGAAGGTCTCGAACAGATGATTATACAGGGCAAGTAATTTGGGGGTAAGTAGCTCACTGAATTGGGAATAAAACTCGACTGGGAGGCCGTCCGAGCCCGGGGATTTGGATCTGGCGAAGCTGGAAATTGCGGCGACTATTTTGTCTGTAGTAAGGGGTGCCTTGAGTAAGTCAACTTGGTCGCTCGTCAAATGAGGGAAAGTGACCCTTTGAAGGAAAATATCCATCGATTCCGCTGGGGCTGAAACAGTCGTCCTATATAAGTCTGCGAAGAAATCTGTGAACATGAATGTTACACTAGGCGGGTCTGTAATCGGTCGACCCTCCAAACCATGTAAGGTGATGACAATGGGGGGCCAATATTCACTGTATATTAAATATGCGAGTAGCTTGGCTGCCCTTTTCCAATGCTCAAATAGCTTTTGTTTGGAAAAGAACAGCTTCTGTCGGGCCTTTGAAAATTGGAGCCGAGTTACCTCTCTAGTTTGCAATTTAAGTAAGGCTGCTGTTGCTGGGGTGGGGTTAGTGGCATATTCTTGTTCAGTGGAGGACAGTTCAGCTATCGCTTTATCAAAAGGCACCAGCAGAGTCAGCTTTATTTATGTGTGAGATCAAAGATGTGCGGGCATACAGTTTGAATGAATCCCAGACCGCTGCAATGGGGGAAATTTGGTAATTTTCTGCAAAATATAACTTCCATTGGTTCGTGAGGTCGTCATCCTCAGGCAGCAACGAGAGCCAGAATGGGTTTAAGCGCCAGGGTCGAGGTGGTTTGTCAATGGGGATGCTCAGTGTGACCCAATAAGGGCTATGATCAGATAATAGCCTGGGGCAAAAAGCGGTTTCAAGGATCCGTGGTGCTAGGGTGCGTGACATGAGGATGAAATCTATACGGGACATAGAATTATGAGTGGATGAGAAACAGGAGTAGGACCGTGTGTGTGGGAATTTATGTCGCCACGTGTCTAGTAGGTGGAGATAAGTTTTGAGAATTTGGTCTCCCCGGCGTTGTCGCTGGTTGGAGTCTGTCCAGAGCAGGACGCAACGTGGTGTTGAAATCCCCCATCCAGACTGCTTGTATTGTGGGGTGGTGGGTCATAAAAGCAAATCCCTCCATGACCACAGATATGCTGAAGGGAGGAGGGATGTAAAAGGCCATGAGCAAAAATGGTTCTCCGTATAGCTTAGCAGAGAGGTATGCATATCGACCCTGTGGGTCAGTGGACACCTCACATAATTCATGGCTATCAGGATTGAAACTCCCCTAGCATGAGATATGTGGGTGGAGTGATATGCCCACCCAACCCATGGGCGACGGAGGGCCAACTGGAGCCTCCCTTCAACATGTGTCTCGACCAGCACCACCACATCTGCATGTTGTTTTTTGAGGAATGCAAGGGCTGACAAGGGTTTAATTTTCTCGCACAGGCCCCTCACATTCCAGGTGAGGAATTTTAATAGATGCCATAATACTACAATCTCAACATAACACATCTCTGTTGTATCAAATAGCAACTGGTCTGTAAAAAGGGTATTAAGATCCCCAAATTAAGGAAAGTACAGTTGTAGCAAGAAGTTAAGCAATACATGTAAAAGCCATCCAATATGTATAAATTCCTTCATTACCTGTCTCTGAACCACTTTATGCACATTTGAACATAGTAAAAATAACGGTATAACAACCCCCTCCCCTCTCCCTACACCCTCCCCAACTTGTGCAGGCATAATCCCTTAATACATCTGAACTGTTAACTGGGAAAAACATAAACCACAAGCATATGAAAAAGAAGTAGGACAGTCGCAGCCACTGGGTAAAAAAAATGGCGCCGAGTCGCCATCCACTGTGAAAAAAGAGGATGGGGTTGAATTGCGCACCCTTCACACTGGGTGTGAGGTATAGGAATCAGGTCCCTGCATCTGTTCTTGTCCACAAAATCTACATCATTAGTACAGAGCAATAATGAAGAAGGAAAAGGGAAGGGAAAGCACTCACATTGCCACATCCATATATCAAGAGAAAAAATTGGTTTGTTACTCAAAACGAGAGTAAGACAAGGCAGGACTTTTCAGGCAACACACATACTGTATTTATTGGCGTATAACACTCGCTTTTTTACCCTGAACATAGAGGGTAAACTGTTCCTGCGTGTTATACGCAGGGGGCTGTGTAAAGTTTTTTTCCTGAAACCTCTCTCTTAAAGTTAGGGTGCGTGTTATACGATAAATACGGTAATTGGAATACAAAAAGAGTTTATTGAATCGCAAAATTAACATAGATTAAAAAGACCATACAATATATATAGCAGTAAGGCGTCCCTTGAACGTCGACGCGTTTCGCCGTGAGGCTTCGTCAGGACGGACAAAGAGGGGAGGGGGACGGTTTTTATATACACACTTGGGACAAATCTCACTATCTCAGAAGGACATCCGGATAGCAAGATGTTGTTCAATTAGTACCGATTTGAAAGCATATATGAGAGGATTTTGTGACAAATAGGAAGCTTCTTTTTCTTTTTTCATACGAATAATGTCCCTCATCCCCGTTTTTGGATATTCTTGTGCATATATTTGACTTGCCCAGCTATCTATGTGAGCTTTGAGCGTCAGATCCCTTCATTCCTGTGAGAATACCAATGCTTGATCATCACTTTTTTGACCAGCAGACCACATAAATCATCACGTTATATTTTCAAATCGGTACTAATTGAACATCATCTTGCTATCCGGATGTCCTTCTGAGATAGTGAGATTTGTCCCAAGTGTGTATATAAAAACCGTCCCCCTCCCCTTTGTCCGTCCTGACGAAGCCTGACTCTTTTTGTATTCCAATTATGTGTGTTGCCTGAAAAGTCCTACCTTGTCTTACTCTCGTTTTGAGTAACAAACCAATTAGTACAGAGCACTTGTCATGGAGTGAATTTGGATTATTGGACCTATTCATGGATTATTAGTCTTTGGCTTTTTCTCTCTTTTTCTATCAATAATGATGGATGGTCACTTGGGTTAGCGCAACATTTTTATTTAAAAAAAACAAAAACACAACATAAAACTGCAGCAAAATTGGAGTTTTCCTTTAAGGCTCACACAAACACATATGTAGTACAAGGATTTCCCTGATTGGATGCCATCTTGTTTCTCTTCCTTTTTTTAAAGCACCTTGTGGATCATTTTATTTCATTCCACTGGCCACCTACAGTGACTTGGTCACATATGGCCACCTGCGACCCTAATCACACATCAACTTCTTGGGCTAGTGAGCACACAAGGCCTTGCCCTATTTTGGGCCAAGTTGTTTTCTGCTACACTGTGCGACATGTCTTTAAACAGGCACAGAGGACAGTCCTGTTGCAAATGGGGATCTCAGCCCATACGCCTCTACTGCATCTAGGGGTGATTTCTCAGTATGCCAAGAAGGAACTTGTCACTTCGATCCTGGTACTCTTATTAATATGGGGTGTTGTTGATCAGCCCACCCTCTCCTTAACCCCTTCAGCCCCGGAAGGTTTTACCCCGTTAATGGCCAGCCAGGCCCTTTTTTGCGATACGGCACTGCATTACTTTAGCTGACAATTGCGCGGCCGTACGGCACTGTACCCAAATAAAATTGATGTCCTTTTTTCCGACAAATAGAGTTTCCTTTTGGTGGTATTTGATCACCTCTGCGTTTTTATTTTTTGTGCTATAAACAAAAAAAAGGCCATACATTTTGAAAAAAAAACAAACTTTTTTTTATTTTCTGCTATAAAACATACACAATAAAACTTAAAAAATAAATACATTTCTTAATCAATTTAGACCAATATGTATTCTTCTACATATTTTTGGTAAAGAAAAAAAAATAAGCGTATATTGATTGGTTTTCACAAAAGTTATAGCATCTACAAAATAGGGGATAGATTTATGGCATTTTTATTATTATATTTATATTATATTATTTTTTTACTAGTAATGGCGGTGATCACTGATTTTTAGCAGGACTGTGACATTGTGGCAGACAGATCGGACTTCTGACATTTTTTACACTTTTTTGGGAACCAGTGACATTATTACAGTAATCAGTGCTAAAAATATGCACTGACATTATACTAATGACACTGGCAGGGAAGGGGTTAACATCGGGCGATCAAAGAGTTAACTGTGTTCCCTGGGTGTGTTTACTCACTGTATGGGGGAATGGGCTGCCTGGTATAACACATAGATCTGTCTTTCTGCATAGCAGATCTCAGTGTAATCCCCTGTCAGAGAAGAGATCTGCCTTGTTTACGTCCGCTGATTGGCTCCCCGCTGGGCAATGGGCGTGCGTGCGCGCCAACAGAAGCTAGTGCAGAAATCGTCGTACCGGTACAGCGATTCGCACAGCCCAGCCACCTTGCCGCAGTATAACTACGGCGGGTGTTTGGCAAACGGTTAAAGTGTTACTAAACCCACAACAGTAAAATCAGTCTGTATATGCAGTAAAGCATGCTTGTTATACTCACTGTGGAACCTAAGGGGTTAATCATCTGCTTTGTCTAAAACGGCTGTTTAAACATGTCTTCTCTGATCTTCCCCTTGGCTTCCACTGATTCCAGAACATGTCCAGATAAGACAGAACCTTTGGAGTCAGGCTGTACATGCTCAGTTTGGTGTGTATTGCTAGAGAGTTTTTTTTTTCTTGGGAGAGTGCATGTGATCAGCACAGGGACAATCAACACTGTCCAGAGAGAGGGTCAGGGTTCTGCATCCTGATAGGACAGCTCAGTGCAGTATGAAAACTCCTCCTACAAGCTTTACCAGGAACTGATAGAATACTGCTGATGAGAAAAGATATTTAGCAGTTAATATTTACAAAAATAATTGCATTTCTATGTTCTGTGGGAGACCAGATATAGTGAATGCAGGGTCCTGGGTTTAGTAACACTTTAGGAAGGATTCAGAGTTAGTAACATTGAAGGAATCACTCAGTGACTTGGTAACCCAGGCAAGATCTGTATTTGATGGAGGAGAAATGAGGAGATAAACAGAGGGCTGTGAAACTTATTTCAGCCTGCAATACTATTGGCCATTATAATTAAGCTGACTTGCATACAATCTGGCCAACTGTAATCAGTGCGGAGCAGCCAAGTGATTCACACACAGTTCTGAGATTTCCCAAGCTAGTCTGCAAGCTAGAATCCTGAGTGGTCAATTTTTCCACTGCCACACACACAGTTCAGTGTAGCTTGAAGTTGCCACTAGCTGCAGTTTGTCAGCTGACTGGTCTGCTGGCAACCATACACATACACAGTTTCCTTTCTGGCAGATATGATAGCTTCCACACACTGACACCAATATAAAACCTACATGATACAATTTCATATCGATTAACATCAAATTTATGATGAAGCATACAGACACTAGAAATAATGAAAATCTCTCTATGAATATCAAATCATTGCTTAGTACACAGAATGCCATATATACTAATCTTTTGGATTGCCATCTGCCTTTTAAGCTCTGGATTACACTTCTCTGCTGCCTGTCTTGACCTGTTTCTGGATAATAGTGCGCCAACCTTTGAATTCTCTCTGGATAAAGCTAACTGTCTCCCCCATGTCTTGACTACACCTAGCACTGGACTTTTGTACAGCTATTCTCCTGTCGTGCTACGCCTCACACCAAATCATCATGAAGATCTCAGGTACTTTTTTGTAACCTACAGAACTCGGAGGCCTTCTTTCCTTAAGGGAAGAGGGGCCGCTAAAGTGAAGCGACACCTGCCAGTTATATTTTCCGGCCTTGTCACTGGGGAAAGCATCACATTATCACGAGCCCAAACAAAAACATTTACCACTAGTGATACCTGCCCCCTAGAGTCCCTTTGTTTGGAGGCTTAAAGGGTTTCTACCCTTGCAAATTATGGAACGTGTCACACTCGGAGGAGAAATTGTATTTGTTTTAAGGTGTTCTCTTGTAGGTCAAATGGGAGAAAATATGAAATTAGAGAATTCATCTCTTGCTCCACTAAGGATGTTGTTTATCTGTTAAAATGTCCTTGCAGGTATCAATATGTGAGGCTTACAACCTGTGCCCTTTTAGGTTAGAATTAATGAGCACGTTGGAAACAAACAAAAAGGTTTTAGAGTACATAGCCTCTCTAAACGCTATTTGCAATGTCATAACAAAGATCCCAGTTTTTTTTGGTTGGGATAGATAGGTTTTTTTCCCCATTAAAGGTCAAGTAACACTAAAAGAGGGGTCTCTCTTGTTGGACATTTAACTTAAAAACATACCGTCTTTTTGGTGTCAACACAGACTGGGACGTCAACTGTTTTAATAACAGCTAAGTTGGGTAGCATTTTTGGTGTGTTATCCTGCCTTTAATTTATGTAAAATGTTTGGTGTTTTATTTTATAATCCTCTATTGTATGTAATTTTTAATTAGTATTTGTTGTAATTTTTGTAACAGATTGTTTTTTGCAGTTGATGGACTCCAGCTGTACTGCATTTTTTATTATAGTTTATTTTCTGTATTTCTTGCCAGCTGTTTTAGTAGTTGTGTTTTATGGCAACTGAAAATTTGCAAGGATTTCTATTCGCCACTTAGTAGTTTCCCATATCATATTTATATATTTTTTTAAAGACCAAGAGTGTGCTTTTTGTTAATGCCCAAGCATTTATTTCTTTTTTCTTACAGTTTTATTTTACCTGTCTAAAAAGCCACAGCTACACAGTTTTTTTTATCATAGATTTATCTTTTTATCTGGTGGGCTTTTTTATAAATGGCTGCCAATATAGGTTTTCCATTTGTGATAAAGACAATATATTGCTAGTATTGGCTCTATCAGTTTGGGCACAGGGAAAATAGCTGCTGAGCCACTTCCAGTTGCATAATTTTCGACTGGAAGTTAATGCACCAAGATGGCCACGCGTCACTACTGGTGCTGCTTTTTTCTGGTCTCAGGTGATTTTTAGCTGGTTTTCCGTAACTGTAAAGGTATATAAATACTGCAAGACATCAGTGACCCTTTTCTCTTGAAGACATCCCTTGCAGGGATGAAATGCGTAGGCTGGGGCTAGTGGCCTATGACATCATCACAACCCCCGGTACACCTCAGCGAAGTGTTTGAGCTGTTTTAATCCCAAAATGCTTGTGAGTATATATGCTATAAACAAATTGGTGTTTTTAGCAATATTACGCAATGGTCCTTTGTATTCTTTCCTGAACTTTATTTCGGAGAATTGCATTTCCTGGATGGGCAGAAGAGGACCCTGTGGACGTTAAAGTGGTTAATACATCCTTGGATGATCCATAGTGGGTATCTCTTAAGCTGTTGATTTCTTGTCATTTGGAGATCACATTTATCCGTTAAAGAATTGTGCACACTTGAGTCCCAGGTGGTCTGGGACTATTTCATGTGGAAATGTGGCACTTGATTTATTCAAGATTTCACATTGGCCCTTAGAGGGAGCCCTGAACATCTCTTATGGGTGGACTTTTACGATTATCACAATTTTATATTGAACATAAATTTTTGGATTTCCCTTTGACGTATTGTTGCTTTTGCACATACTGTATGTATGTCAATATTATTTATATTATTTCATAGTATTCTACATACTATAGTTTTTATATTTTGTGGTTTTGCGCACTCTTTTTGAAAAACATAATTTCATCAAGGTTACACCAACCTAGATGCACTGCATTGAAGAGTTGATTGAATAATCTGCAGTAAATAAAAACTGTCAGGATCTTTGTGTGCAGTGGGACACTGAGCAGCTACAGTCGTTGCAAAAAAAACAATGGAATAAACTGTTAGCGCAAAAGACTAATGCATGATAGATGGCCAGGAATTGGATCTCAAAAAGTCCAGTCACAGTTCTTTTTAGTCCATTTGCTGGTATATAATGACCATTCCTATAACAGGGGGGAGCAATGGAAGGATGATAGGAGGCAGCTGTCCTCAGAGAAAGTCGGCTCTGCACAAGGAAGACAGGGGAACAAAACAGGAAGCGCCACCTAAGTGCAATATTTTAGTCACAATTTATTAAAGACAGAGGAGATGCACTTACAGACATATGTAAAAAACGGGCTCATCTGTGTGTATAGTTCACGGTGTGATCCGGTCTCAGGTGCATCCAGGCTCATAGGTAGGCAAAGCAGTGTGTAGTTTTCATCCTGTGGCTACCAGGAAGCCAGAACCTGCAGGGAACGAGGATGATGACGTCACCAGAAGCCGAACAAGAGAGATCACCGGAAGGACAGGTGTTCAGCACACCACTGAGAAACCAGGCTACGCGCTCGGAGCTATCTGCTCCTTCAAGAGGCTTCTTGAAGGAGCAGATAGCTCCGAGCGCGTAGCCTGGTTTCTCAGTGGTGTGCTGAACACCTGTCCTTCCTTCCGGTGATCTCTCTTGTTCGGCTTCTGGTGACGTCATCATCCTCGTTCCCTGCTGGTTCTGGCTTCCTGGTAGCCACAGGATGAAAATTTCACACTGCTTTGCCTACCTATGAGCCTGGATGCACCTGAGACCGGACCACACCGTGAACTATACACACAGATGAGCCCGTTTTTTACATATGTCTGTAAGTGCATCTCCTCTGTCTTTAATAAATTGTGACAAAAATATTGCACTTAGGTGGCGCTTCCTGTTTTGCTCCCCTACAGTCGTTGCGACTGCCGACAAACCCTTATACCCAAGAAGTAGATAGCTTTAGGCACCACTTGGGAACAACAGAAACCCAAACTCTGGCACTACTTTCACAGACACCTGGCAGATAAAGAGTAGGCAGCTGCTCCCGCAATGGCACCTATACAATTTTCTATTGAATAATATTCAACCCCTACACTCTCCAGACCAGCTACTGGCTCTATTCTTCTTTCTAGGGATACCAGCAGTGCCTATCTCCAACTGGCTGGATTTTCCTGCAGTCTGGGGCACCCAGTGACCTATGCCGCCCAGACCTCAACGCACTAGGGGATAGGTCCTAATCATCGAGGAGACCCTCATCTAGACCACCTCCTGCCTCCAAAGAAACCTGATTCCTAAAGCTAATATGATCTTCTAGTCCAGTCTGTCCTTGTTATATGGGAGATGTGATTCTCCCCCAGGCAGGCCACTTCTTGCTTAATGTTTATTTACCAAGTATGAGTTCCAGTTTCTTGAAACTCCAGGCTCTGCTATTAGGCCATGAAGACTGCAGAGTTTAGCTGCATCTTACATGTTCCCTGCACCCTGCTTGGACAGCACTACATAGGCGACTACCACCATAGAAGCTGCAAAGCTCTACTTGCCCACGCTCCATAACTATACCTGGACGTTATTGGTTTGGCATTTTAGGCTGCGGCATACCATCCTCAAACCTATCTACTTGTAATCCTTATTACGATATTAGTTGGGTGATCAGTTTCTGACGAAGCCCTGTCCTTTACTATCTCTGTAAATTTGCCTACTAGTTTCCACATATTAGATGTCATCAGGGCTTTTTTTCTCAGAGAATAGGTGCAGGTACTCTCCCTTCTGAGTCACCCCTCTTCTCTGAACCCCTGAGCACTGTCCCTTAGTTTCGCCCCCTACCCACATCCCAGCATCACCCTTTTTGGAAAATGCAGAACCAAGTATAATTTTATGGTGCTACGTAATTTGTATGCAATTTGTTAATGATGACAAGGAAAGCAGTAAAATAGTAGATTCCCTGCAGCCAGCAGTGATAGACCCCACAAGCAATAGCCCCCCCCCCAGCAACAACAGATCTCTCTCAGCAGCAATACCTCCCCCTAGCAACAATGGACCCACCCAGCAACAATAGATCTCCCATCAGCCAGCATCAATAGACTCCTCCCTGAATAGTAGATCCCTCCTGGGAACAATGGTACCCCTACAACAACAGATCCTCTCTGGAGAAAATAGATAACCCAGCAGCCAGCAACAATTGACCCTCCAGCACACCCCAGGACCCCTTGCGATTGCATACATTCAGTGCCAGAGGTTTCGGAACTGCGTTCCCCCGCATTCCCGCTGAAAAAAAGCCCTGGATGTCATTGCTAGGATTATTCTCATTCATATCCTTCGTCTGTTTTGGTGTGAGTCACCAGTTCTCGGTACTCCCAGTAACCCAAACACTTTATGTATCTAACGTTGGTCCTAAGTTAATTAGAACTGTTCATGCCTATATTGGGAGTTGGGGCTATATATTTTGCTCAGCTTAACTGAAGGCTCTCTTAACCCATAAACTCTTTTGCAGGGGCACATTCATACCTCCCCAAGCTGCATGGTAACGGAGATCACTAATCAATCTCTGGACTTTTATTCTCACCTAATGGGGAACATGTTGCTTCCCTTGGTTGACTGGCAAAGGCAGAGACAGAGCCAAATGTAACGGATATATTGTGACTATGTTTGCTCGATTTTTTTTGTGGGTTTCCTAAATACTTAAGTTTCTGTTGTTTGACACTTTTTCCTTCTTTGGAGCCCGCTGTGGTGTATTGTCAGTATGGTGCCCTGAGGTTATAGTATTCCCAAACAATCTTCTAGGCTATGGTTAAAAACAATACTGCATAGTTTCTGCATGGTTTATTTCATCAATTGCCTTTGCCTTGGTCAACATATCTAGAAACACTCTGCTGTGTTCCTGTTGAAGACTTATCTGGCTGACGACCATTTTGGTTCCTGATCCTGTCTGCTGCCTCTGACTACGCTGATCTCTGGCTTCCTGATTTCCTGGCTTGTTCTGACTAGCCAATTTGGCTACTGAACCCTAGCTATGTTTTGACTATGTTTACCAGTTGTACCATTTTTACCATTTTATTAAAAGGTGCGATTTATACAGCATTTTCTGTCTCTTTGGTATTTTGTTTCATCTCTCCTAGTGCACGTTGTTAGTGCTTCTTAAAACTTTCTGCTTTTTTACCTCACTTTCCTTGCTACTTTCTCACTTCCATTGCAGACACTCTTGGAAATTTGTGCTTAGCTCCCTCACCTTTCCACATCTCTGCTGTTCCTTCGATCCCCCTTTCTTTTCCTCTTTACCCTGGCATCTCCCTCCTGTAGTCAGTTCCCTGGGGGATTTTGCGTTTCACTTTCATTTGTATTTATAGTTCAAGGACTGCCAGCTGAGCCTACTCAAAATGACCTCGCTAAACGCCAAGCATTTTAACCTTCCAGAAAAGTGTTCTAAACTCCTTCCGGACTTAAAAAGATCTCAGTCACAGATGGCATTTATTCAGGAAACACATTTTAAAAGGTACATTTCCAAATCTTTCCAATAGCAATGTTCCAAATGTGTATCACTTCACTTCTCCTATTTCCAAGACCAAGGGGGTTTGTTTACTGATAGCTAAATCTGTCCCATTGACCTTTACAAATTTAAGATTGGATGAAAAGGGCCGTGTTGTATTTTTAAAAAGTAAGGCCTGCGCCATCACGGTCATGTTTGCAAATCTGTATCTACCAAACTCAGACCAGTTTTTGTGATGTTATCCCACTGCTCATGGAATTTTATGAGGGGGTACTCCTGGTGAGAGGTGATTTAAATTTTTCTATAGATCCAACAGTGGATATATCCAAAGGTTCTTCCCACCTTTTTTTCTCCTGGCTTAAACTACTAAGAGCGGAGTTACAGCTCTTTCATTTAGTAGACCTCTGGCATTTGCCACATCTGCGTGTAGGGACTATGTGTTCTACTCCCCTTCAAATCTATTCCAGACTGGATTACCTTTTTCTGCAAGTCAATTAACTTATTAGAGTAATTTCAACTGAGGTAGATGTCATCTCCCTATCTGTCCATGCTTTACTCTATTTGCTGCTAAATAAATGAGTCACAGCTCCTTCATTTAGCAGACCTCTGGTGTTTGACACATCTGCGTGAGAAGGACTATATGTTCTACTCTCCTTCAAATCTATTTCAGACTGGATTACCTCTTTCTGCAAGACAAAGGAACTTTCTAGAGTAATTTCAATTGAGATAGATGTCATCTCCCTATTTGACCATGCCTCCACGTAATTTGCTGCTTGACATTGACTCCACTCCTCAAACATGCTGGTAGGTTAATTGGCTCTTGTTTAAATTGGCCCTAGTATTTTTGTATGAATGTAAGGAACATTGACATCCATTTATGTTAACATGGTTCTATTCTAAGCCCTGCCATTTGAGCTCTCAATGGCCTTTTTTATGATTTATATCACATGGTCTGGCACCTGACCAGAATACTGGACTGGTTTTGATACGGAAAAGCAAAACAATGGGTCGCCATGGCTTTAAGTTCCATTGCCTTCTGATCTGCTTAGACACCCCACTATAGCTACAATGGTTAAACTAGCGAGGGCAATATTTTGATCCTCCACATCTTACCCCAGTTATTAGAAACCCAGACTTCTTACCTGGCTTCACTAATAAGTACTTTAGGCGACTTTCATCTAGTGGTTAGATTCAGTTTATACACTTTGTATCTTAAAATTCAATCCCCAATGTCACCAACTTGACTGATACCTTGCTGGACCCATGAAGTTTCAGCTGCAACACTTTTTGCTCTTGCTAGCCAGAGAGCATGGAATTTGTAATATGTTGACAACTTTTGAATCCATCTGTTGATCTAGACCAGTGTTTCTCAACACCAGTCCTCAAGGTGCCCCAACAGGTCATGTTTTCAGGCTTGCTATTTTGCACAGGTGATTTGATCAGTTTCACTGCCTTACTAATTACCACAGCTGTTTCATCTGAGGAAAATCCTGAAAACATGACCTGTTGGGGCACCTTGAGGACTGAGTTGAGAAACACTGATCTAGATAGCAGACTTGTCATACACTATTTCCTGTACTATCAACTGGTAACACCTGATACATATTATTTGCCTTGTTTTCTCCAAAAATGGAAGTACATTTTTTCCTTTCTTGGTTTTATGGGTGGCTTTAATGGGTCATTTGGTACATGTTTCTCTTACAAATTGCATTCTGAAATTCTCACAACTGCTGTTTTTATTGTTTTTGAAAATGTATCTTAGTGCTACCTATAGTCTATGAAATTCTCCATTCACTTTTAGTCAAGTGCTAAGGTAAGGCACTGAATAAAGAATAACAAATAAAAAATAAAAAATGTTAGAGCATAGAAACTACTTCAGAAGGAAGAAAAGTTCCATCACCTAAGGACACTAGAAAAAAAACGGAGGTCTCAGGGAATCGGGGGCTTGTGCAAAAGGTTTTACAATGTACAATCACCATAAAGTGCTTTGCTAAAATACTGAGGACTCCCAGAGTAACACAGGAACAGGTGTAGAGGTACATCCCGGGAGCATGTCTGAAAGCTTTGCAAGTGTCCAATTATGTGAAGTTAGCAGCTTATAACCCAAAGTCTATGAATATCCAGCTTTTGCTTTGTACTGTACGATTAAGATACTTTTTTTGTTGTCAAAATCTGTAGCTTTTTCGCTATAAATGGGAGGGGAAAAAAATTGGATTTTTGTACTCACCGTAAAATCTTTTTCTCTGTAGTTCACTGACTGACACAGCTCCTTTACTTTAGACCATCGGGTTGTTACGCCACCTTCAGGAGAGAACTAGGCAAAACATGTTAACATGTACAAAAAACAGAACTTTCTAGTTCCGCCCAAGGGGCGGTCCCTTCAGTAACAACCCCCCAGCCTGCACCTTGCAGCCTCAGTACATCAACAAGCAGTATAACATAAAAAATAGGAGGGGTGGGTGCTGTGTCAGTCAGTGAACTACAGAGAAAAGGATTTTATGGTGAGTACAAAAATCCTATTTTCTCTTACGTTCACTGACTGACACAGCTCCTTTACTTTAGACCATTGGGACGTCCTCAAGCAGTGTCAAAACGAGGGGTGGGAAATAGCATAAAAAACTTCACCCACAAAAACAGAAGTGCTCCCTAACAGGGGAGACACCACCTTATCTAACCGCCTCAGAACTTGCGGTAACAGTGCATTGACTGAAAAGTAACTGTGGTTCTTGACAAAAATCAAGTGCAATTGCAAATTACACGGCCGTCTGCAAAACTTTGCAGCCAAAACAGGCATCAGCCGATGCACTGACATCTACTTTGTGGAATTTTGTAAAAGTATAAACAGACGACCAAGTCGCCGCTTTACACACTTGAGTGACAGACGCTTGATGTCGGAAAGCCCAAGAGGTTTCAATTGCCCTGGTGGAATGGGCCGTGACCGGAAAGGGGGGCACCTGCCCCTTCAAGGCATAGGCCTGAACCACAATCTGTCTGATCCACCTGGAAATGTTGGCCGACGAGACCGCCATGCCTTTTTTCGGACCAGCTACCGAAACAAACAGAGTCTTAATTTCCGAAAGGGAGCCGTGGCAGACAAATATACCCTTAAAGCTCGGACCATGTCCAGGGAATGGAGGGCTACCTCCTTAGGATGTGTCGGTCTAAGGCACAGAGACGGTAATACGTCTTCATTGATGTGGAACGCCGAAACCACCTTCGGCAGAAAAGAAGGTTGCGCACGCAACACCACCTTATCCTTATGGATAGTCTAAGGCACAGAGACGGTAATACAATGTCTTCATTGATGTGGAAAGCCGAAACCACCTTCGGCAGAAAAGAAGGTTGCGCACGCAACACCACCTTATCCTTATGGATAACCAGATAAGGTGACTTGCAAGACAAAGCCGCCAGTTCCGAAACCCTCTTGGCTGATGTAATGGCCACAAGAAAGACAACTTTCTGGGAAAGAGTCAACAAGGGAATCTCTCTGATATTCTCAAACGGCGGCTTCTGAAGCGCCGACAACACCAGGTTCAGATCCTACGGGGGTAACGGTGGACGCACCGGAGGAACTTTATGCCGAACCCCCTGAACAAAGGTGCTCACTAGAGAGTGAGTCGCCAGGGGTCTCTGAAAAATGACAGCTAAGGCCGATACTTGTCCTTTAATGGTGCTTAAAGCCAATTTCTGGTCAACTCTTCGCTGCAGAAACAGCAAGACCCTAGATACGGAATAGGAGCGCGGACGGCATCCTTTCTCCTTACACATAGCGATGTAGGCCTTCCAGGTACGATGATATATCTTCCGAGAAGAAGATTTCCATGCTCTCAACATAGTTGAAATCAGAGTCTGATAGGCCCCAGTTCCTTAGCACCTGGCTCTCAACAGCCATGCTGTTAAACCCAGCGATGGTAAAGCAGGATGGAGAATCGGACCTTGAGACAAAAGGTCCTCTCGTAACGGCAGACGCCAGGGGGCGTCCGCCACCAAGCGCACTAGGTCTGTGTACCAGGGACGCTGAGGCCAATCTGGGGCAATCAGAATTACTGGAATCCCCTGGGCCTCCACTCTGCGGAGCACACGTGGTAGTAGCTTGAGCGAAGGAAAAGCATAGATCAGTTGGTACTGACCCCACGGAGCCACCAGCGCGTCTGACGCGTCTGCCCAAGGATCTCTTGTCCTGACACGAACCTCGGCACCTTCCGATTGTGATGGGAAGCCAGGAGATCCACGTCTGGTGTGCCCCATCGCAGGTACAGTAGCCTGAACACATCCGGATGCAGCGCCCATTCTCATGGGTCCAGCATCTGGCGACTTAGGTAGTCTGCCTGCCAGTTCTCCACTCCCGGGATGTAAATGGCCGACAGGGCCTGTACATGTCGCTCTGCCCACTGAAGGATGTAAGCGACCTCCCGTTCTGCGGCCGAGCATCTTGTTCCTACTTGATGATTGACATATGCCACTGCCGTGGTGTTTATGGACTGAATCCTGATCGGACGTCCTCAAAGACGATGTGGAGTGGCATAGCCTGATCGCACGTAGCTTGAGCACATTGATCGGCAACTTGGATTCCTCCTCCGACCAGAGACCCTGGGACGACTCTACTCCCAGTACTCCACCCCAACCGGACAGGCTGGCGTCCGTAGTGATCACTGTCCAATGTAGAGGTAGGAACGACTTTCCGGACCGAAGTGCCAGGGATCTCAGCCTCCAGAGCAGGGAGTCCCTGACTGACTGGCTCACCTGAATCCTCCGATCCAGGGATAACGGAGATTTGTCCCATTTTGTCAAGATCTCCTTCTGCAAGACTCTGGTGTGAAACTGAGCATACACTACTGCCTCAAAGGAGGCCACCATGAGCCCCAGGACTCGCATGCAGAAGCGTAGCGACGACCACCTGCGGTTCACCAACAGGTTTACCACGGCTCTGAGAGTCTGTAGCTAGTCCAGAGGGAGAAACTCTTGCTTCCACGGAGTCCAGCAGTAAGCCCAGGTACTCCAAATGCGGAGTCGGTAAGAGCACCGACTTTTTTAGGTTCAACAGCCACCCAAAATCCTGCAGGGTCTGCATGGTGATCGCCACATCCTCCTTTAATTCTGAGGCGGAAGATGCTCTCAGGAGGAGTTTGTCTAGGTAGCCTACGATCGCGATCCCACGTTGTCGCAGCAACGCCAGAACTGAAGCCAATACCTTGGTAAAGACTCGGGGGGGCTGATGCCAAGCCAAAAGGGAGAGGCACGAACTGGTAGTGGGCGTCCCCAACTGCAAATCGCAGAAACTTCTGATGCCAAAGGCATATGGGTATGTGCAGGTACACATCCTGGATGTCCAAGGACGCCAGGAAGTCCCCTTGATGGAGTGCAGCGACTACGGAGCGAACTGATTCCATTCTGAACCTCTGTACTTTCACGAAGCAATTGAGGGCTTTTAGGTCCAAGATTGGACGTACTCCTTCCTTTTTGGGAACTACAAACAGATTGGAGTAGAACCCCTGGAATTTTTCCGGCTCCGGAACAGGTACTATCACCCCGTTACTCAGCAAGTCTCTTACCGCCCCCATGAGGGCCTCCCGGCGAGCTGGGAGCATGGGTATGCTGGAGGGGAAGAATCTGTTTGGTGACCAAGAGAGGAACTCTATCTTGTAGCCAGAGGAAATCAGTTCGCAGACCCATTGGTCGGACAGCCGAGAGGCCCACCGGGCTGCAAACTCCCGAAGGTGACCCCCCACCCATGTGGCGGGCGGGGGCAAACCTTCATGCGGTAGCGCTTTTGCTCACAGGCTTGTTAAACTTGCAGTTCCAGGGACGCATTTGTCCCTCAGAGGTCATCCTGTCGGGCTGAGGACGTTTAGCCGAAGCCCCGGAGGGACGAAAAAGTTGTTTGTGAGCATAAAAAGAGGGAACTTGCCTACGGCGTGGCTCCTTAGCCTTCCTGGTCTGCAAGAGTAAGGTACTCTTCCGACCAGTGGCATCCTTAATGATGTCATCCAATGAGGCTCCAAAGAGCCGTTTGCAAAGGAAGGGTAGATCCGTCAAGGCTATTTTAGATGCCTGGTCCGCAGACCAGCATTTTAGCCAAATCAGGCGCCTCAGCACCACTGCTGACACAGAAGCCCTGGATAACAGAGGGAGGGTATCCAGGGCAGCATCACAAAACGTACTTAAGGCCTTGCACTAACTGGTCAGCTAGTTCCATGCAGACAGGAAAAGCCTGTTCCCCCAATTCGCAGTGCAAACGTTTTGCCCACTCGGTCAGTGTCTGTGACACAAGCGCGGAGGCCAGTACTGGTCGCATCGCTGACCCCACAACCGTAAATAAGGAACGGGCCACTGCCTCTGCCTTCCTGTCCGTGGGGTCCTTAAAGGCAGGAATCCCCTCCACCGGGATCGTGGTTACCTTATTTAACCTGGCTACAGGGGGGGTCCACGACCGGAGGAGCCGACCATTTCTTAAGAAGGCTCTCCTCAAAGGGGTAACACACTGCCATATATTTTGGGACCGAAAAGGTCAGTTGCGGTCGCCCCCCATTCCTTGTATATGAACTTATCGAAATAAGTCAGATACGGAAACACCTTAGGTGTACGGGCTGGTTTACGGGACCCAAAAGGGACCACTACTTCAGCAGAGGAATCTTCTGTATCCTGAATCTTCAGGGTATCACACACAGCTGTGATAAGTGCTCCAACTAGCGCTTTGTCGCGCGCGGACCCGGACGGGGACTCATCCTCACTGTCCGATCGGTCCTGATCAGCGTCTTCTGAAACAACAGAGCAGGGGTCACCAGCCTCAGCGGGGCCCGAGTCTGCGTCAGAGCTCTCCCCGGAGGACGGGGGGGGCGGAGGCCGCTTTTTACCACCTTTGCGCCCACGCACCACCTCCATCTCGGCAACGAACGAGTTAAGGACCGCCGAGAAAGCGTCCAGAGGCACTGCACTGTCTGCAGGCGAACCCGGTTGCAATTGCCTGGATTTCGGGGGAAGAAACACCAGTTTCTGAAGCCATGCTGACCCACCCTGTCTGCCGCCTGTTGGGGACTTAGGACAGTGAATGGTCCCACCCTTCTAACTGCTGCAGGCTGAGGGGCCCCCACCGCAGGACTCACCACCCTGACAGAGTCCTGCGCCGTCCAGCTAGGTGTGCCTGCGTCCTGTGTCAGCTCCCAGGTGTTGGTGAGAGGAAACCGCGCCGTTCTGAACCTCATGGATCAGCGCTGAGCATAAAAAAACGTGCTAGGCTACAACAAAATGGCCGCTGAGCGTCCAGTATAAAGGACATAATCACAGGGAAAATGGCCACCGAACTACAAGAAAATGGTTCCTGACCATGCTTCTCCCTGGACACACCAATAATGGCCACCAAACAACTGTATGCATAGAAAGAAACAGTGAAAACAGGCAGAGAAAATGGCGGCAGACCGCGCTACAGCGATCAGCATAGTAGACCTCCAGACACCCAAGGGAGAGACAACCGACACCCAGGGCACAGCCACCCAGCGCAGCCCCCCACCCAAGGTGAGAGCCCCCCGGTGGGCCCCTGTCCATGTGGCGCACACACCGCTCAGCAGCCCATGCAGCATCTCCTAAAGGGGGGCAGGGAAGATAGGGAGGGAGGAGAGGGACCCGCGAATCGACCTCCCAGGGAATGCCCAGCTGCTCAGCCCCACCAAGACAGGGAGAGCTGTACTTACCATTCCGGACGAGAGGAGGACATTCCATCACAGACCCACTCTCCGATCAGTACGGGGTGGCTGCTGGCCCGGCACACTGACGCAGACATCAGTAGCCTGGTCATATTTGTGCCCCGGAGCATTACGCTCACAGGCCGCCCCTGGAGCCTGAGGGGCATGTCGTGGCCGACCCAGCGCAGAGCTCTGGTTTGCACATGCTTGCTGGCCAGGCTGGGGAGACTACAAGGATAAGGTTATCCAGCCTGCCACCCAGCCGGCTGTTGATAGCTGATCCCAGGATCCTAATCTTGCGCAAAAGGCAAATTTCTGCAGAAAAAATCCACGGACTGATGGGCCCGCAGGGTTCCTAGGTCCTTCTCCTTCACTAGGCAGAAAAAAACTGAGGCTGCAAGGTGCAGGCTGGGGGGTTGTTACTGAAGGGACCGCCCCTTGGGCAGAACTAGAAAGTTCTGTTTTTTGTACATGTTAACATGTTCTGCCTAGTCCTCTCCTGAAGGTGGCGTAACAACCCGATGGTCTAAAGTGAAGGAGCTGTGTCAGTCAGTGAACGCAAGAGAAAAGTGGTTATCAAACACAGTGAAAAGAAAGTGCTGTTATATATATATATATATATATATAAAATGACCAAGTAGTTGTCAAACTATCACAGCACTGGGGGCAAACAAAAATGCTCCCTTGTAGTGGGGCTGCTCACTGCAAAACAGGATTTTTTTTTTGCACTCACTGTAAAATACTTTTCTTTAACCGCTTGCCGACCGCCGCACGAACTTATACATAGACAGAATGGCACGGCTGTGTAAATGGGCGTATATATACGTCCCCTTTAAATTGCCGCCGTGTGGCGGCGCACTCGCGACCCTGCCGTGAGCTCCGTGCCCGCGGGACCCGCGGACTCGATGTCCGCCGGTGTCCCGCGATCGTGTCACGGAGCTGAAGAATGGGGAGATGTCAGTGTAAACACAACATCTCCCCGTTCTTCCTAGTGACATGTCACTGATCGTCTGTTCCCTGTCATCGGGAACAGCGATCAGTGACGTGTCACGGCAATCCACGCCCCCTAACAGTTAGAATCACTCCCTAGGTCACACTTAACCCCTTCAGCGCCCCCTACAGGTTAACCCCTTCACTGCCAGTGTCATTTTTACAGTAATCAGTGCATTTTTATAGCACTGATCGCTGTAAAAATGACAATGGTCCCAAAATAGTGTCAGAAGTGTCTGATGTGTCCGCCATAATGTCGCAGTCATGATAAAAATCGCTGATCGCCGCCATTACTAGTAAAAAAAAAATGTATTCATAAAAATGCCATAAAACTATCCCCTATTTTGTAGACGCTATAACTTTTGCGCAAACCAAACGCTTATTGCGATTTGTTTTTACCAAAAATATGTAGAAGAATACATATCAGCCTAAACTGAGGGAAAAAAAATAATATATTTTTTGGGGATATTTATTATAGCAAAAAGTAAAAAATATTGCTTTTTATTTCAAAATTGACGCTCTATTTTTGTTTATAGCGCAAAAAATGAAAACTGCAGAGGTGATCAAATACCACCAAAAGAAAGCTCTATTTGTGGGGAAAAAAATGACGTCCATTTTGTTTGGGAGCCACGTTGCACGACCGTGCAATTGTCAGTTAAAGCGACGCAGTGCCGAATCGCAAAAAGTGGCCTGGTCTTTGACCAAATGGTCCGGGGCTAAAGTGGTTAAGGACACATTGGAAAGCTTGAATATTTGACTCTTTGGTTATATCCTGAGCTTAAACAGCGAGGACTAGGGCAAGCAACTTAGAGAGAACCCAGCTGAAAAGGGAAGTGCAACAAACTGGCAGTGGTGTGTGTCCACTTAAAACCATCGATTTTGTTAAAGAGATGGTAAAATGGGCATGTGTAGGTAAAAGTTCCTGATATCCACAGAGGCCAGTAGATCCCCCAGCAGAAGGGAGGCATTGACCAACCTGGCAGATTACAGGCAAGACTTCTGGATGCTGAAAAACAAGCTAAGGGTATGGAGATCCATAATGAGGCAAATTCCTCTACTTGGGAACAGTGAACAAGTTGGAATAAAAACCCTAAAAATGCTTTCTGCCCAGAATGGGGGCTATAATCCCGTGTAAGAATGATAAATGTCAGCGCTCAGATCTGCCTTTGCACAGAGGATGGCAAATTGGAGAGCATAGATTGGAAAGAAGCAGATTTCAAAACACCAGTTCCTAGCCCCTGGATACTACACTCTGGACCCAAACAGCTGAGATTTCCTGGGACCACATGGCCAAAAAAGGGGCATCCCTTCAATGTGAAGAGGTCTTGCACATAAACTTTTCACTCAAGGGAGAGATTACATTTACTCAGTGATTTACATACTGTACATTTACATCAATCAGTTCTTGTCCTCATGGGGTCCCAACAGCACATGCGCATACATACACATACTAGGGCCAATTTAGACAGGATCCAGTTAACCTACCCACATATCTTTGGAATGTGGGAGAGACAGGATACCAAGAAGAAAGCCACTTAGGCACAGGGAGAACATGCCAACTTCATGCAAGTTTTGACTGAGGCCTGAGGGAGCAAAAGGGAATATTTCTAGACAAAACGAGCAGAAGATCTACTTGCACGAGCACAATCCTCCTTTTTGTGGTGGGGTGGGGGGGTCTGGCGGGGAACAATTTCCTTGATATATTTGTCAAAGGAGGAACTGAAGAATCATTCCCCCTTCAAAGGCCATCCTTTCTCGAGGAACTTATGTGGATTTTCTGCTGACAAGATATTAACCATAGGAATCTCTGCATGTGAACAAAAAGGAGTCTCATCCTGGAGAGTTCACAAAGCATATCCACCAAGTTGTGTAAAACCACAGGTAAAACTTTTAGGTGGTGGTAGACAGTGGGATCTGTTTAAATTAAAGGAGGGGCAAGGGTGACAGCCATGGTCACCCTTGCCCCTGGCTGTTAATGCCATGGAATTAACAGAAGTGTAAATAAAAGTACAATACAGTATTTGATAAGTCCATTGAAAAAAGTCCCCCCATGTGCATCCATTGTCAATCACTATGAATGCCACCCACCAACTGACATGCTGCTTAACCACTTCAGCCCCGGAAGAATTTGCCCCCTTAATGACCAGGACATTTTTTGCGATACGGCACTGCGTTGCTTTAACTGACAATTGCGCAGTCGTGCGACTTTGTACCCAAACAAAATTTATGTCCTCTTTTCCCACAAATAGAGCTTTCTTTTGGTGGTATATGATCACCGCTGCGGTTTTTATTTTTTGCGCTATAAACAAAGAGCGCCAAATTTAAAAAAAAACATTTTTTTTTTTACTTTTTGCTAGAATACATATACAAAAATACAGTATATATATAAAAAAACGAAATGTATTCATCAGTTTAGGCCAATATATATTCTTCTACATATTTTTGGTAAAAATAGAAATCGCAATAGGAGTATATTGATTGGTTTGTGCAAATGTCATCGAGTCTACAAAATAGGGGAAAGATTTAGGGACTTTTATTTATTTTTATTGTTTTTATTACCAATGGTGGCGATCTGCGATTTTTAGCGGGACTGCGACATTGTGGCGGACAAATCTGACCCCAAATGACACTTTTTGGGGACCAGTGACATTATTACATTGATCAGTGCTAAAAAAAATATGCACTGATTAATGTAAAAATTACACTGGCAGGGAAGGGGTTAACACCAGGGAGTGATCAAGGGGTTAAGTGTGTTCTAACTGTAGGGGGGGTGGGCTACCAAGTGACATGACAGAGATCACTGTTCCAATCACTGGGAACAATAGATCTCTGACATGTCTCTGGCAGAGATGGAGTCCGCCCGCCCGCAACAGCTCCTGCGCGAGTCGCTGTTCAGCTACAGCGATTCGCGCAGGAGTGCGGGCGGTCAGGAAGAGGTTAAAGTGGTTGTAAAGGCTGAAGGTTTTTTTTTTATCTTCACGCATTCTATATATGAAGGTAAAAAACCTTCAGTGTGCTGCTCCCCCCCTTAATACTCACCTAAGCCCAATCTCGATCCAATGATGTGCACTAGAGCCATGGCTGTCACGGAACTCCCTCTCCTCATTGGCTGAGATAGCAGCAGGAGCCATCACAGGAGAGAGCAGGGGGGCCTGAACCCCAGCATCTTATGGATACATAGAGCAGGGCTCGGGAGCGAGCACATTTTTTTTTAACCTGAACCTTTAAATAATACTTAAAGTAAACAAAGGGGACAGGGCCACCTGATGACATCATTGACCAAACATGGCTGTGTCTAGTCAGGGATGTCACCACGTGACCCCTCCCCCTAGGACACTATTGACCTTGCCCCCTTGGTTATGTAAACGGGGGAGCCAAGCGATGGAGCCGTCCTGGGGGACAGGATCTTGGGGTCCCAAGGTTGCGGGGAAGATGCCCTTGTCTGCATCAACATGAGGACAAAGTGCTTTAGCAAGGGTGATACCCTCCCCATTCATAACTGAAGCATCATAAACTGTGTGTCTCCTATTTATTCATCTTTAGTGCAGCTGAGGCTGCAGAGAAAGACTGGGGAATATCTGTCCTCTGTCACTTGCTCTGTCTCAAAAGGGGAAAGGTCAGTGATAAAAAAAAAGAAAAAAAAAAAAAAGGTAGAGACTGTCTAAACCCCCCCACCTTAAAAAAAAAAAAAAGATTTACCGTAACCACTTCAGCCCCGGAAGGTTTTACCCCCTTCCACGACCAGAACACTTTACAATTTGGCACTGCGTCACTTTAACTGACAATTGCGTGGTCTTTCAACGCTGTACCCACACAAAATTTTCTTCCCTTTTTCCCCACAAATAGAGCTTTCTTTTTGTGGTATTTGATCACCTCTGCGGTTTTTATTTTTTGCGCTATAAACCAAAAAAAGGACAGTTTTGGAAGAAAAACAATATTTTTTTACTTTTTGCTATAATAAATATCCCCAAAAACAGAATTTTTTCCTCATTTTAGGTCAATATATATTCAACATATTTTTGGTAAAAAAAAAAAAAAATTGCAATAAGTGAATATTGATAGGTTTGCGCAAAAGTTATAGCGTCTGCAAACTATGGGAAAGATTTTTGGAATTTGTATTATTTTTTTTTTACTAGTAATGGCGGTGATCTGCGATTTTTAGTGGTACTGCGACAATGCGGACAGACAGAACTGAGACTTTTGACACTTTTTTGGGACCACTGACATTTATGCAGCGATCAGTGCTATAAAAATGCACCGATTACTGTGTAACCGTCACTGGCAGGGAAGGGGTTAACATTAGGGAGTGATCAAGGGGTTAAATATGTGTTCCCTCTGCATGTTCTAACTGTGTGGGGATGTGAGTGACTAGGAGAGAAGCCCTACCATTTTTCCTACTTCATAAAAAGAAACGATAAGGCTCCTCTCCTCTGACAGCACAGGGATTTGTGTTTACACACACAAATCCCCATCCTGGAGCTTGTGCCCGCGATCGTACGTGGCTGGTGGCGATCGTGCCAGCCGGCCATGCGCATCGAGTCCCCCGCCATGTAGTGGTTGCTCACGTGCGCCCACCCACTCGTGGGCGAAAATGGGTAGGACGTACTCGTATGGGATTTCGCCCAGCAGTGCCATTGTGCCGCAGTATATCTGCATGACATGGTCGCCAACTGGTTAAAATAAAAAACTGTTAGGCGTGAAAAATCCACGCTACCCCCATATGTATAAAAAGTGCATGGAGTGCAACAAGTTTGCATGGGTGCAAAGAGATGGTGCAAACTGCAATAGAGCAAAAAACAAATAACTTCTTAACAGTAATACTAATTAATATTAAAGTGACAGTGCTGCAACTATAAAGATAACTGGAATATTCAGCAATATAAGTATGTAAAAAAGTAAAAATAGATGCGCAATATTGCAAAACAGTGCAAAAAATTAAGAATATATATATATATATATATATATATATATATATATATATATATTTTATATTCTGAAATAAGTGGATTATAAAGAAAAAAAAAAGTCCATTAAGATGCAAAGGAAAAGTCAAATTAAGAACAGCTCCTAAAGCTTGGTGGTGATCCAGGAAGCAAAGATACAAATCTTCCTCCTTTGTTTCCTTGTCAAAGTATTTTATTGGACATATATATTAGTCACATACAAATCATATGTAATACATCAATAATAAAGGTAATACTGCGCTAATGTGAACAGATGAAAATATCATGCTTATTAGCAGCTAGGCTGCGACTCAAAAAATATGTGAAACCATATCAAGTAAATAGGAATTAGAAAATGTCGCGCACAGACATGTGAAAAGAGTAAAACACTGATGAGAGTTCCTCTAAAGAAGTGAAAAATATATATGAGTAAAGGTGAATAAATTAATATGTATATAAACACCAAAAAATAAATAAGCAAAACAGGGACTCAACCCCTACTCAAAATACTAAAATAGTGATCAACTTAATATGTGATATTAAAATGAAACATATAAGGCACAATACTGTTGTATGTTAGATGGTTCTGTGTAATTCTTTTCATTTCAAGAAGGAACTTGCTATCTGTCTGTTGGTTCTTTTTAAATGATTGGATTATACCAGCCACCAGTGGAGGAAACAGTACAACGAGAGGCAGAGGGAATATAATGACTCCGGAGTCGTGACACCCCCAGGATCAGTACCAATACCCCGCAGAGGGTGATATCTGCAGGCTCTTCTGACCTTGCCACAGTGGAGGTCCACCTTTTGTGGTAAGGTACCCATCTTGATTCCCTACACACCGTGGTGGATGCAGTTCTCCTATGCTTTCTGTGGATTCATCTTGGGCTCTATCTTTTTCCAACATCTCCTCACAACCCCCTGTTTTTTCATCTGAAGCAACTGTTTGTCGCATTGGAACTGTTTGCTATATTGGACCTCATTTGAACTATTAAGGAATAGACTATTCCCACTTCTGTCTTTTCAATAATTAGAGCACTATTGCAGTAATACTTGACAACAGTATTGTGCCTTATATGTTTCATTTTAATATCACATATTAAGTTGATCACTATTTTAGTATTTTGAGTAGGGGTTGAGTCCCTGTTTTGCTTATTTATTTTTTGGTGTTTATATACATATTAATTTATTCACCTTTACTCATATATATTTTTCACTTCTTTAGAGGAACTCTCATCAGTGTTTTACTCTTCTCACATGTCTGTGCGCGACATTTTCTAATTCCAATTCATATGTAATACATGTTGTTGATATTTGTCCAATTATTACAAATATAGAAAAATAACAAATAGGGTCTACAGAATATATCCTAATGAAAATTATAAGGACTTAAATGAGATAGAAAGTAAATAAATCCTTGTACTAATATATTCAAGACTGTAGTTGAAAGAAATATTTAACATATTAATTATAAATTGATCTGTATCTTCTAAAAAAGTAATGTAGAGTAATACTTTGTTGTAGCTTCAATAAGGTGCGTTATGAAGTAAGAATAATAGAGAAAAGAAAAGAGAAAAAGAAGTAGAGATATCAAAATAAAATAGGGTAAAATAAAATTAGATAGATAATATAAAATAAAATAGATGGAATAGAATAGTAGGAAACCAGAGGGGGGGGGGGGGGGGTGTAGGAGTCCACCTGAATGGCCTGAATGAATCGGTCTGCGGCTTGAGGGTTTAAGTAAAACACAGTTTTCACTATATTGAGCAGGGTAGCTCCCAAGCGTCAGAAATTTGGTTTAGTAGCTAGTTTAACCGATTGAGTCCTCCGGCTACCATGGCATGAGAATCGAGTTGTCACTAATAGAAGGTAGGTGAAATTTAATCCAAGGATCCCAGATCTTTTCAAAGATTGGAATTTGATTTCTTTCTATAGCTAACATTTTGGCGTGAGACAAAGTCATTTACTCTATTCATGGTCTCGGATATCTCCAATTTAGGGGTCCTCCATGCCTTTGCTATTGTTTACTTTGCTGCTGTAAGAAATTGAATGAGGAGTTTGAATTGTTTATGTGTAATGAGATCAGGTTTTAGATTGAGCAAGGCTGTGGGGCTGGGTCTGGTTGCACAGTGAAACCAAATATCTTGGAGGCAGTTTCAAATATCCGTTCCCAAAATAATTGCACCAACGGGCAGGACCACCAAATGTGTAAGTGGGTGCCCGGATCTGGGCAACCCCGAAAGCATAGGCCTGTTTGGTTTGGTGTGAATTTGGCCAATCTGGAGGGAACGAGGTACCAACGAGACAAAACTTTGTAATTGGTTTCAGCCGCCAGGATATTTGGTGAAGAAGATTTTGTTACAGACCATATTTTGGACCAATCATTCATATCGAATGTTCTCTTCAGGTCCTCCTCCCATTTACGTGCATAAGGTGGTTTATCTAAACCGGGATAAGTGGAAATGTGGGAGTATATAGAAGATATAATGCCTCTTAAGTGAGGATCTTTCATGCATGTAGATTCAAAAATCGTAAGTTGGGTTAAGGAGATATCTGTATTTAGCAAAGGTGCGTGAAAGTTTTTAATTTGGAGGTATCTGAAAAGTTCAGAGTTCGGGAGGTTGTAGGTGTCACAGAGTATAGGAAATGTATGGAAGGATGAAGGAGAAGTCAAGTTACTAAGCCGAGTAATATTTAATGAATCCCAGACCTTAAATGATTTAGGAGAGACCCATGCTGGGTAGAAAGCACGGTTTTTCAGGAATGACAAGAGAGGATTGTGAGAAGATTGTAACTGATGTTTAACTCTAAGTTTGTCCCATATAGATAAAAAGTATTTAGTAATGGGGTTACGTAGGGTTTTCCGTTCCTTAGGTAGGAGCCATAATAAATTGGAAATAGAAAGAGGGTCACATTCTGCCGCTTCTATCATTACCCATAGGGGTATTTCATATGTAGCATGATATTTAGTGAGGCTAGCAATGTGTGTGGCTCTATAATAGTTAGCGAAGTTCGGAAACCCAAAGCCTCCTTTGAGTTTTGGTAAGTGTAGTGTATGAAGCGATACACAGGGTTTTTTGGAGCCCCAGACAAATGTTGATGTTCATCTTTGGAGAATTCTAAGATAATAAGGTGGGATAGGGATCGGTAAGACTCTAAATAAGTACAGTAGTTTTGGAAGGATTGTCAATTTGATTGCATTCATTTTACCTATCCATAAAATTGGGAGATGTGACCATTGTTGTAAAAGTGTTGTTATTTGTTTGAGGAGTGGGGTATAGTTTGCTGTAAACAGATCTGAATATGAGGCTGTCAGGTGAATCCCTAAATAGAGGATTGACCTCTCAGTCCATATGAAAGGAAGTGCATTTTTGGCTGAGTCGGATTCCACTTAGGAGAGGGATATATCTAAGGCTTTGGATTTTTTGAGATTTATTGTAAGCCCCGAAATCATTGCGAATTTGTCTAAAATGAGCAGTAGGTTGGGACCAGAAACTTGTGGGGATGATAGAAACAGGAGTATGTCATCCGCAAATAGACATAATTTATGATGGTATCCAGCAGTTTCTATGCCCGTAATTGTTGGGTCTGTGCGGATTCTTTGGGCTAGGAGTTCTATTAGGAGGGCGAATAGAAGGGGGGAAAGTGGGCAGCCCTGGCGTGTTCCTCTTTCTATATTAAATGAATTAGATTTGTATCCTGCATATTTAATATATGCGATTGGTCTGTTGTAAAGCGCTGCGATCCATGTTAGGAAGTGAGGGCCAAAGCCCCATCTTTGCAATGTGTAGTGGAGGTAATCCTCCTTTGTTTCCAAGCTGCAAACACAGGATACTAAAAGTGCAAAGTGGCCACTTACCAGATAGGTTGGATCTCTATAACGGAGATCTTATGAGCTCAGTATCAAAAGATATCCTCCTGGTAACAGCAGCGATCTGGTCAACCTTCCACCACTGAATACACTTGTCAGCTGGGTGTGTGTTTAAAAAAATCCTTCACCGTCTCAGTGCAGGTTGAATGGTTCATGCAGCAATACAAGGGACCATATGTATAAAGAGGAAAGATAAAAAACACTTCATGGTGCAGTACTTTGATTAAAAAGTGTACCCTTTAATCGAATAGCTGGGCAACTGACATCAAACAAGGTTTTAAAGCGTAGTTTAAAAAACAGACATTCACACAGCCGTGGCTCAGGCTAACACAGCTGTGGGTGTGGTGACATCAGGATCTCCGGCTCCACCCGACGCTGCGTTTCTCCATATGAGGTGTCTACTGGGAAAGGAGGCTGGATCTGGACGCCACCCACCACACATTAAGTATCTGCAGGAGAGTGACACAGGAAGCCTGAAACGGAACACATCCGCCTCTGGGTCACCAGGGTGCATGGCTTATACCTCCTCAGCAATAATCACAATCGCTAAGGGGAAAAAGCTTGTCATGATCATACTAACAGACATCAAAGCTGATAATAAAAAAGAAGAACCTTTACAACCATTAATAAAAAATAATAAAAAATAAAAATAAAAATTAGAGACATTAAACATATATTAAAAAAACATATTAAAAACAAGGATATAACTCAGTATGTATTTCTATATATAGCCTCATTTGCCCATTGCTCTTATTATTCCTCGCAGATGTCCGCAACAATAACGGGCATCCCAGAGGCACAATCCTGGCATACATATATCAAAAAATGTGATTCAGATTATAAATACAGTGGAATAAATGTTATGACTTCTCACATGTATCTATGGTAGGATGTTATATTTTTATTTTTACCCCATCCTGTGAAAAAATATATATAAAACTACCATTTCCAAACAAAAAAGATGTAGGATGGTTCGAGAGAAAGGAGGGACAGAGCTTTTGTAGGACTAAAGGATTGAACTGGGTGGATTTTAACTATTATTAATAAAGTAGCAATTTATATCCCACTCAATATTAAGGCCTAGTGGGCGATAGCACTGTATGACAAAAATCCACCGAGTTTCTCTACGGCATATATGGCGTTTCTAATCACTTCCTCTCCAATGTGGAGAGTATCCCTCAATGCCTATAACCTCCAATAGGGATGGGTCCCGATTGTGGCATTGGCGAAAATGCCAAGAGACGCTATGGCCAATGAAACCCCTACGGATGTTCGATAGCAGTTCTCCTATCCTTACTTTTAAGGCACAGGTGGTCCTCCCCACATATTGGAAGCCACATGGACAACATAAAAGATATATCACCCCTATTGTGGTACAAGTGATAAAATCTGTTATGGAGTATTCCCTAGAAGTGGTGTATGACTTAAAGGTTGATGTTTTGATTGTTTTTGAATTTTTACACATCTTGCACCTCTTGCAAGGATAAAAACCTTTTAAATGGCCACACATGCTGATTTTTTGAGGCGGGTCAATTACACTGGGTGCCACGAGGTCCTTGAGATTCTGATTTCTTCTGAACAAAACCTTGGGCTGATCCGGAAGTGTGGGCCCCAAAACCTGGTCACATTTTAGGACCTGCCAGTGTTTACTTATGGTTTTGTTAACCCACCAAAAATGGGACGAAAAGGTGGTCAGAAAAGACCATTGTAGGTCTGTCATAATACCATCCTTTTGTCTGGTTTTGGGAACCAACAAGTTTGTCTGTCTAATGCTGCTACGTCATGTAGTTCCTTATCCAGCATGGGTAATTGGTACCCTTTTTCCGGGAAACGGTTCTTTAACAGTAAGGATTGTGACTCAAAATCTTCTACTCGGGAACAATTTTGTTTGATCCTTAGGAACTGCCCCTTGGGTATAGCCTTTAACCAGCGGGGATGATGTCCACTATCAACTGGGATATACCCATTTCTATCCGTACCCTTGAAGAAAGTTTTCGTCAACAGGACCCCTTTTTCTTTAAATATCAATAAGTCCAGAAAATTAACAGAAGTGTCACTATTTTCATACGTAAATCTTATCCCCCAATCATTGGTATTCAGGATGGCCATAAACTCACACAAAGAACCTGCATCGCCTTTCCACAGAAAAAAGCATCATCAATGTAACGCCTCCACAAAAGGAGGCGGGCTCTTCTTGGGAATAGAATTTGTAAATTTTCCCATAAGGTCATAAATAGGCCTGCTAAGCTGGGGGCAAATTTGGCCCCCATTGCTACTCCGGTACTTTGAAGGTAAAATTGGCCACCATAATAAAAATAATTATGTTCCATTGCGAAACACAATAATTGCATGATAAAATCCAATGTGGAGGATTTGATTGAAAGCTCCTTCCGAAGAAAAAATTCAGCTGCCTTATATCCCAAATCATGGGGTATTATGGTATATAACCACTTATCCACCGCCCACTGTCAATTGACGGCGGGCGGAGGATACTCTCGTTCTGGGAGGATGTCATATGACGTCCTCCCTTTAAAACGAGCTAGGAGGCGCGCGCCCGCCGCATTCACAAGGCCCCGGTGCGCGTGCCCGGCGGCCGCGATTGCCGCCGGGCACCCGCGATTGCCCGGGAAATGAGCAGGAAAGTGGATCTCTGTGTGTAAACACAGAGATCCACGTCCTGTGAGGGAGAGGGGACCGATGGTGTGTCCCTTGTACATAGGGACAACCATCGGTCACCTCCCCCAGTCAGTCACCTCCCCCCACAGTAAGAACACATTGAGGGAACATATTTAACCCCTTCCCGCCCCCTAGTGGTTAACCCCTTCCCTGCCAATCACATTTATACAGTAATCAATGCATTTTTATAGCAGGGATCGCTGTATAAATGTGAATGGTCCCAAAAATGTGTCAAAAGTGTCCGATGTGTCCGCCGCAATATCGCAATCACAATAAAAAATCACAGATCGCCGCCATTACTAATAAAAAAATAAAAATGCTATAAATCTATCCCCTATTTTGTACACGCTATAACTTTTGCGCAAACCAATCAATACGCGCTTATTGCGATTTCTTTTTTTACCAAAAATATGTAGAAGAATACGTATCGGCCTAAACTGAGGAAAATGTTATTTTAAAAAAAAATGGGTATTTATTATAGCAAAAAGTAAAAAATAGTGTTTTTTTTCCAAACTGGACGCTCTTCTTTTGTTTATAGCGCAAAAAATAAAAACCGCAGAGGTGATCAAATACCACCAAAAGAAAGCTCTATTTATGGGAAAAAAAAGGACACAAATTTCGTTTGGGAGCCACGTCGCACGACCGCGCAATTGTCATTCAAAGTGTGACAGCACTGAAAGCTGAAAAATGGCTTGGGCAGGAAGGGGGTTTTCGTGCACAGTAGAGAAGTGGATAAACTGGCAACGTCTGCCGTCACCAACAAAACGTTGTCTCCAACTGAACATTCTGACACTTCTTTGATAATTTGCATTGAATCCTTTAGGAAACCCGGTGTTTTAGTCCCCGCTGGTTGGAAGAACACATCTACATACTTCCCAATTCTCGATGTAAGGGAATCTATACCGCTGACTATTGGATGGCCGGGGGGTTGAATCGGATTCTTGTGGACTTTAGGAATGTAATATATGATGGGGGTACAAGGGGGAAGGGGTATCAGGAAATCCAATTCCGTATCATTGATGACTCCTTTCCTGTGTCCATCTTGCACAATACTATTAAGTAATTTCTTATACTTGTCCTTCGGATCGTTTTGAAGCACAGTATACGTATTTCCATCAGACAACAAAGATTCCATCTCCTTAATATAGTCCACACAACAATCCCCCCCTTGTCAGCAGGTCTTATAATGAGCGCTTTTCGTTCACACAAAGATGCAATTCCTTCCTCAGAATTCTTTTGCCCTTCCTTCCTAAACTTAACTTTTGATAGATCCTTCAAAACAAGATCCTTGAACACAGTAAAACTTGGGGTCGGTTTCCCTGGAGGGTTGAACAGGGAAGCATTTCTAAGTCCTGTACCTCCTCTTAATTCTTCTCCAACTGCAGTATTACTCTTGGCAATGGGATTGGACAGGAAGTGGCGCTTTATACTCAATTTTCTAGCATATTTATGGACATCCAAAAACATTTGGAATTTGTTCAAGGATTTTTTGGGGGCATATTTCAGTCCCTGGTTTAAAGTTAACTTTTCCGCCCGTTGTCCCCGTTTCTTTTCGCCCTAGTAATGGAGCCTCTGGCCATTGCCTTAAAGTCCTCCGGGAGGATTCGGGATATTCGGGTGGGCACTATACATGAAACCCTGGCGCTCTACGCAGACAACATGCTCCTGTTTCTTAACGACCCTGGTGACTCGCTGCAGATTGTTCTGTAAATTTTGGATGGTTTCTATAAATTTTCAGGGTTGAAGGTGAACTGGAGTAAGTCGTTGATTCTTCCTATAGATGAAGTGGCCAGAAATGAAGCGGATCCAGACCTTCCCTTACAATGGGTCACTACCATGAAATATTTGGGGGTGAAGGTATCGGCGGATGTGAATGATTATCTGGCTCTCAACTTACTACCACTGTTGATGTTACTTAAACATAAAACGCAGGCATGGGCGAAGCTTCCACTGTCCCTGGTAGGTAGAATCAGTTTGCTCAAAATGAAGATCCTTCCTGTGATTCTTTATTTAAGACATGCTCCGGTGTGGGTTCCGAGATCATTTTTTAACAGTATAGATGGGATAGTTGGGGCTTTTCTGTGGACCCCAAAACCCCCTAGAATTGGGATAAAAGTGTTGCAGGAGCCTGGGGATCGAGGGGGACTTGCGCTTCCCGACTGGCACAAGTACTATTTGGCTGGCCAAATGGTATTTGCCCAGAGGTAGTTGACTATGGATGAGGGTGATGCTGCCACAGCATTGGAGGTGGCTCACCTGGGGTCCTATGAAAGCTTGCGATTGGCGCTCTTCAGGGGTCCTAAATCTGAACTGCCAGTAACGAAGACCATGAAGGCCACAATAAAAGCCTGGGAAATAGCAGTCAAACTAGCATCTCCTAGCTTTCAGGGGTTCTCCCCGTCGGTGCCGCTGTGGATAAATCCTACTTTGCAACAATTTTATAATTTACCGGATCCCATGGTATGGGCACAATAAAGTGTGTAAAAACATTGAAAGACATAACCTCATACGGTGACCTTTTGACTTTTCCTCAATTGAAAACGAAACATGACCTAGACAATAAATATTTCTTTAGATATTTGCAACTTCGCCATGCACATCAAACCCAATTTAAAGACCGTAAGGTAGAATCACTACCCTCGACCCTTGAATCCATCTTGACGGCAGACGATTTGGTCAAGCCCTTGTCTCGATCCTACAAAGAGTTGTTTAAGTCCACCACTAAGGCAGTAGCTAAATGCAGAGCCAGGTGGGAGGTAGAGGTCCCGGATTTACAGGGGGAAGCCTGGGATGATGTGTGGAATCAGCCATTCAAGCACTTGGTCTGCGCCAGAGATAGGCTAATTCAATTTAAATTTTTACACAGGAGTTACTATACTCCGGCCAGGTTGTCCAGGATTTTTGGGTCAGCTTCAGCGGAATGCTGGAGATGTACATTTTCCCCCGCGGATGCGGAGCACATTTTTTGGTCCGGCCCACTTGTCAGGAGATATTGGGAGGAGGTCCTCTTATGCATATCGGACCTTCTCGCAGTACCTGTTCCTCTGACGGTGAGGGTGTGCTTGCTGGGACTGGTAGAGGAGGTGGTTCCAACAAGGGCATTGAGAACATTGCTTACTATTTTGCTGTTTTATGCCAAGAAAGCTATATTACTTAAATGGAAGAATCCAGGGGCGCCGGGCACGGCCTTTTGGAAGTCCTTAGTTAATGCAACGTTGCCCTTTTACAAAGCTACCTACAAGGCGAGGGGGTGTGGAAAGAAATTTGAGAAAGTGTGGCAAACCTGGTACAAGGAGGATAGCATGGCAGGATAGGTTGGACTACTATAGTGTTGAGATAAGATCCTGATGGTACTTCTGACTGTGGGGATAGAATGTTTGTGTTAACATGTCCACAATGGTAGGGGGAGGATGAAGAAATGAATACATGTGTGAGACTTTATTGCAGGGGTTCCCGGTTTTCATCCGGATTACTGAGCGGTGACGGGGGGGCAGGGGAGGGGGGAGGGAGTAAATGGGATAAGGTCTTAGACCAGGGTTAGATAGGAGGTTGTTATGTTTGTGTCTGTTTGGGCCCTACGAGGCCGCAATGTCAGGCACCTGGCAAATGGTGACCCGGATGCTGTATGTTCTATGTTGAAAAATTTGAATAAAAAGACAATTTAAAAAAAAAAAAAAAGTTAACTTTTCCGACTTAGTGAGTTCTTCCTCACTTAAGTTGAATACTCCTTGACATATTATTTCTTCCTTGGTCCAGGGTTATACTGGTCCTCATCCCCTTTGCTTTCATTATATCCTTGCAACAGTTCATATTGATTTTTCAATGGGATATCCCTGTCTCCATGGCACTTGCGGGGAGATGGGTATATTTTCTCTATATCCATCTCCTGGGTGATTCCTATAGTTTGGATCCTCATAAAAGCCATTATAGTCCATATATGGCTCTCTATTGGGGGGATATCCATATGAGTTGGACTGATATTGATTGGGTCCTGGGGGGTGTCTATTACCCCTATTCGCTCCTGTGTTGGGGAATCTGCCTTGATTCCTTGGGCGTTGATAGGCAGGCAGTTAGTAATAGTGAGGACCATTAGGCTGGGGTCTACCATTACTAGAATTCCCCTTCTTTTTAGCTTGTGGTGGTGTCCTACTACCCCCCCCCCCCCATAGTTGGTCCATAGTCTCTGTACCCTGGTGTAGTAGGAGGAGGACCACTAGGTCTCGGACGTTCCAAAGAAGGGAGTATTGCTACATTATTTTCCGTCAGTCCCTCCTCCATACTTTCAGTTTCAGATGGTTTAATAAAACTGTCTCGATGGTTCTCCTGACATTTAAAAACATTGTGAGATTTATAATCCTCAACATCTCTGAAATACTTTTTCCGCTTTTTGATTCGCTGTTCCTCCTCTTCTTCAATCATAATTTCTCGTAATTCTTTAGTATACACTTGAAAGAGGCCCTCTTTACTCATAGGGGCTAATTTTTCTTTGATTGCATTAATTTCCTGCTGCAGTTTGGCTATTTTTTTTTTGCCCATAGACTCAGGCATTGAAACTTCACCTATATCGGACCATGTGCCGATCACACTTAAATTAAAAATCCCTTCCTTACACCGCGGGAACGCAAATTGCAAGCCTAACGACAACCTACTCCTAGATGATATTGATAAAAGCTACTGGGGGACACTTTAGCTCAATATTTCGCTGAAAATGCTCACCCTGAAGTATCATCAGGTACGTTTTGGGAGGCTCACAAGGCCTACATTTGGGGTAAATTTATAGAGTTGGGATCCAGGAAAAAGAGGGAACGCACTCACCAGCAGTTAGAGTTGATCCGCGATATAGAAGCCTTAGAACGGCAACATAAAGCTAGTCTGTCACAGCCGATACTTCAAACTTCGACCCAGAAGAGAGAGGAATTGAAAGGCCTCTTTCATTTGGAGCAGAAACAACAAGTTCGTATAGTAGCCCAACGCTTGCATGAGTGGGGCAATAAAGCCTGGTCGGCTTTTGGCCTGCTCACTGCAACAGAGAAAATCTGCAGCCTTTATTGCCAAAATTAAATCCTCTCCCGACTCCATGGTATACGAAACGTCCGCAATAGCCAAAGAATTCAGAGAGTTTTATCAAACCCTATATCACGTACATCACACTGTGGAGGACAAGGACACTAGATCCCAGCTTATTCGCAGTTACTTAGCACAAGCCAACTTACCGGAGCTCCCCGTTGATACTCTGTACTCTTGAAGGAGAGTTTACCACCTCTGAGATGCGCGTTGCGTTGAAAGCTATGGCCAAATGGTAAGGCACCAGGCCCAGATGGCTTCACTGTAGCGTACTATAGATCCTTTGCGGATCTTTTGATCTCTCGACTGACTAATTACGCAAACGCGGTCTCAGAGGGTGGATCTCTTCGTCCTGAAACTTTACACGCTCACATCACTTTCCTCCCCAAGCCTGGTAAAGATCCTTGCAACTGTGGAAGCTACCACCCCATCTCCCTAGTAAATCTGGACGCTAAGTTATATGCCATATATATGGTTTCTAAAGACCAAACAGGATTTATCCCTGGGAGAGAGGCGCGTGACAACTCACTCCGTACCTTATCACTGATAGCCCAGGTTCGACGGTCCTCCCAGCCCACCCTCTTGCTTTCCACAGATGCAAAAAAAGTGTTCGATAGGGTGGACTGGGAGTTCCTTATGGCCACACTTTCCCATCTTGGTGTGGGTCCCTCACTCCTGTCCCGAATCTCTGCACTATATAATTTTCCCACGGCCCAATTACGCATAAATGGCACATTGAGTGACCTCTTCACACTATATAATGGCACCTGCCAAGGCTGCCCCCTCTCGCCCATTCTATTTGCATTATCCCTTGAACCTTTTCTTTCCACGGTCAGGCACAACCCGAATATCCATTGGATCATAGTGGGTAAAACAGAACATAAATATGCTGCTTACGCAGACGATATTTTGTTTTATATACAGCAACCCATTGTATCCCTGCCCAACCTGATGTCGGCCTTTACATCATTTAGCACTATTTCCAATTTCAAAATAAATTTGTCTAAGTCGGAAATACTAAACATAACTGTCCCAGCTCAGACCGTTCCACATTTAAAATCTTCCTTCCCCTTCAATTGAAAACAAAAAACAGAATAGACCTCCACACGCCTAAATGAGTATACTACAAATATTTATTAGCCTATATATAGGCAAATGAATGAATGAAAACACATTGCTATAATACCCCAGTTTATAAAATATACAGATCCAAACCCATTATATCCAGCCGCCAAATCATTGCCAATTCAAACCACACGGAAGAAAGGCAATGATCCGGTGGTTGGCATACCCGTTCCCTCCTCCTGTGTGAAACAACACCCCCTATATGCACCTGATCAGGTGCATATAGGAGGTGTTGTTTCACACAGGAGGAGGGAACGGGTCTGCCAACCACCGGATCATTGCCTTTCTTCCGTGTGGTTTGAATTGGTAATGATTTGGCAGCTGGATATAATGGGTTTGGATCTGTATATTTTATAAACTATATTATATAGGCTAATAAATATTTGTAGTATACTCATTTAGGCGTGTGGAGGTCTATTCTGTTTTTTGTTTTCTATTTTTCATACATGTTCAATTGACCACACCCCCGTAAATTCTCGGTGAGTACTACTGTCTCAAATGATAGGACTCCCACTTTGGCTCCCTTTTTCCCCTTCAATTGGCAAGCCCGCTCAATGAAATATTTGGGTATCTCTCTTACATCTAACCCAGCCTCTTTATTCCGTACTAATAATATTCCCCTGTTAAACTCGATTAGATCCGATCTGCAGAAATGGTCCCAACTTGCTCACTCCTGGTTGGGAAGGATAAGCGTTGTAAAGATGAACATATTGCCCAGGCTGCTGTTTTTGTTTCAAATGATCCCGTATAGGATCCCTGTTGGTTTCTTTATACTGCTGAGATCCCTCCTCTGCAAGTATATTTGGAACAGGAAGCGACCCAGACTTGCTTTGTCTCTTCTCACTAGGAGTAAGAGAAATGGGGGTTTAGCCCTCCCAGATGTTAAACGATATTTTTTAGCCGTGGTAATGAACAGAATCTCAGACTTGAATTATCATAAACTAAGCTGTGGGTATCCTTAGAAATAGACTTATGTGGTACAGATCCTTACACGCAAATATGGATCCCAAGGAAGTTCAGGACCCTATCTGTAACTACTTCACCTCTCACACGCTCTACCTTAATGATCTGAGACTCGTATGTAAGTCGCACAAGTGGTTGTATAATTCCCCTCTGATGCCTTTAACCGGCCACAATTACTTTCCACCTGGTAATATACATCCCAACATCCATGCTTGGAACCTAGGGCCTGCAACCCTACTGCATGATGTCACTAATACTTCTGGCATTATTCCTCTTTCCGACCTCATGGACATCTCCAAGGCAACACCCATGGACCTCTGGAAATACCGTCAGCTTTCAGCCTTTGTACATTCTCTCCCGAAACCTTTCCGGGATATCACGGATTAAACGCAGATAGAATTAGCCATTGCAGAGGAACAACCGATTGATAGACCGGTCTCCTACTTTTATAAAGCATTGCACTCTCTATCTACTTCTGGAACTCCTGCTTTTCTGCATAACTGGGAGAAAGATTTTGGTAAGGAACTCTCACAATTTCAAAAAACCACAATACTGCATTTGGCCCACACATCTTCAATGTCATCTAAAATTGCTGAAGTCAGTTACAAACTGTTGACTAGGTGGCACTACACCCCCGCAATACTACATAGGACTTTCCCTCAGATAACCCTTTTATGTTGGCATGGGTGTGGAGAACGAGCGACGTACGCTCACATATGGTGGTTCTGCCCACGTATCTGCCCTTTCTGGCTATCTATTATGCATTGGATGAAGGAAATTCAGGGCTTTGAGGCCCCTGAGGATCCTTGGGCTATATTGTTGCACTGTACAGACAAACCAGTCGGACCATATAAGAAGTCACTAACACCGCACCTACTGAATTTAGAAAAATCTCTCATCCCCAGATTTTGGAAACCGTCATACCCACTGTACGTCAATGGTTGCTGGAAGTAGATCATATTTACCACATGTAAGATCTCAACTACTCTCTTAGGAATAAATCTGAATTGTCACGGAAAATATGGTCCGACTGGTTCGCCTTTAAATACACTTCTGCATTTACGGACATTATGTCTCAACCCTTGTAAATTGGGAAATTGCTAAGATTTTTGACCGTTTCCTGTGAATGGAGGTTGTCTGAGGCAGAGTACCCCCCCCCACTTTCCTTTCTTCTCTCTACCCCCTCTTTTCTGTTTTCTTTTTGTGCTGTTGGGTGGATCACGGTCTTGGTATATTCGATGTATTGCTACACAGTGAATTCAGAAGACTACTTACCTTGTCTATCACCGATAGATGTTTTGTTAGGGCTGCTTTACCGGTTTATTGACTGTATACCTAATTTCCTGTGGCTTTCTGTATAATGACCTACCTATTGTGTTACTCACGCTCATTTGTAATGAGTGTATTTCTTTTGTTTTTCTTCTGTCCTTCAAATAAATACTTATTGAACAAAAAAATTAAGGAGATGGAATCTTTGTTGTCTGATGGAAATACGTATATTGTGCTTCAAAACGATCCGAAGGACAAGTATAAGAAATTACTTAATAGTATTGTGCAAGATGGACACAGGAAAGGAGTCATCAATGATGAGGAATTGGATTTCCTGTTACCCCTTGCCCCACGTACCCCCATCATATATTACATTCCTAAAGTCCACAAGAATCCGATTCACCCCCCCGGCCGTCCAATAGTCAGCGGTATAGATTTCCTTACATTGAGAATTGGGAAGTATGTAGATGTGTTCCTCCAACCAGCGGTGACTAAAACACCGGCCTGAAGCAGGTAATGCCGCCACCCAGGTGTACTTCAGGTAAATGCAAGATCATTTTCAGTGACCCCCGGATCCGTGAGAAATCAAAATGACACTTGGAAACGGATAGTGTGTTCATTAGATCTCTGGCCTTTATTGAATTTTGAGTGGCTTTTATGTAAAAGAAAGATAGGAGGGGCAATGTCTTAACACATACGTTTCTAAAAATAATACAAACTCAGTATATTCTTATCTTGTATTAAACTAGATTCAGCAGTCTACAAGAGCTAAAAGATGACTTTGCTTATACAATCAGGCTAATCCATGAATATCAGTAGCAGGGTGTAACTCTATGCAAACTGCCAGTTAAGCTAAGTATGTCAAAGTTCAATAATTTCATATATTCTATTACAATCCCCTCTTTTATCACGAACGTGATAATCACAAACCCTGAAGCCCCCGACATTCACCTGGACTACTTTCTCATAAATGTATCATTATCCTAAGCATGTAACAATAAACAGATAATCCTTAAAAGCAAGTGGAAGGGGCATGAAAGCCTTTAGGCCAAATAAAAAATTGTCCCAAAGAAAAGCACAAAAAAAATCTCTTGTATGGCTTCTGAATGTCCAATAAATTCATGAAAGGGAAGGAAAAAGAAATGTCCACATTATAAAATTCTCATTCTCCTAAACTTTTCCCAAAACTTTTGGTTCGATACACATATTTTACAGATATTTTACAGAGATCCTTCTACCCCAAAACCCTGCCTCTTTGTAAGGATAGAACTCGATATCCACAGACAGACGGGAACTGATGCATTGGGCTAGACTTGGGTCTCAGGCTGGCATATCTGTATCACTCCCTTGTGATGCCCACTGGAATTTCGTAGACCTTGGGCGTGCGTCATGGCTAACCCTCAAGGTATCATTCCAGGAATATTTTCCAGCAGGTGTCCGCCTTTACTCATCTCAGCATCTCCCATGGCATTTGAACAACAAACATGAACAACGAAGATTTCCATGTAAAAGCTGTAGTCATCTCTTCATCCGGATCGGGTATAAGACAGGGTATAAATGGGGTATAGGGTAGGAATGGGATGGGCATTTCTTCTGGCTGGCTGGGGCAGATATTCCTCATCCAACATGAATAATCACAGAATCTATCTGATCAATTAAGGCCTTAACCATCGGAGGTATTAAAAATAATATTCCTCATTAACTCAAACATAAGTAAAGCATGCAGAAATATAAAATGATTCTCAGATTACAGCAGGACTTCAATAAAACCTAAACAACTTTAGTTTCTTCTATCCCCGGGACCCAAGTGGACCCGAGGAACTCAGAACAGAACATTTTACCCAAACACATATTCTGACTCAGAAGTCAGCCTCCTAACTTTTCAAATATATCTGATCATCAGCAACAAACAAAACATTGATGGATAAACTACATTACATCATTAACACTTCACGATTGAAACTCTGGGAATTCAAAAGGTAAATATATCCAGAATAGTCACTCTGACTGTTATTCAAACAAACTTTCCCATCATATTTCCGTACCTCATGGACTCAATATATGCAGCAATCTATTTCGTGTATCCTGGTTACTTAACCCAAACTTTTAGAGAAATATATATTATCAGGAACATGGGCCTAATAACTTCTACTCCCTGAACAAGAAAACACAATATGAGACAACTCTTTGTGTACATTTTAAACCAACACTTAAGGTACTTTAGTAATCAAATAATACCTTGTGCATTCATTAAACACAATACAACCACTTTCTCCTTTTAATCACATCCATTTGGCCATTCCATTCATTCTTCATTTCGAAATGTTTTCCATATTTGCCCTTTGAACATCTTTTAAGCACCTTTTACCATTACTTTTTTTTTTCTCGTATTTTTCCCTAGTGCATAGGATTACACAAACCTTAAATTCGTTTATATAGTGAAGCAGCGCTAAATGTCAATAGAAAGTGCTAATATTAAAAGTGCTATTAATAAAGTCTAACTTCTCATAAATTAAATAAATGGGGTGACAAAATCAACAATAATAAAATAAAATTAAAACGTCCAAACAGTGACTATGTAAATAAAAGTGCTAAATAGCCAAAATGGCAGTCCAAATAGCAACAGCTAATTGCAGGGAGAGAAGCAAGGATGGGTGTGGGAATACACCTTGTCTCATCAGAAACACACTGGATCAGATGAACAAATGATGCATAAATAATCCTCCCCCATAGACACCAGCCTCTCACCTCTCTGGTGGACCCCACGGGGTCAGTAATAACCACAAAGATCTCCACTGCTCACAATGAGAACTTCCAGTCCTTTTGCGTGACCCGAAACCACTGTAGGGATCTCCACAGCTTACCAGTGTTCTTCCTTAAAGCGAATCTTCCTGATGGACCCCACGAGGTCAATAATGGCCACAAAGATCTTCACTGCTCACAATGAGAACTTCCAGTCCTTTTGAGTGACCCGGAACCACAGTAAGAATCTCCACAGCTTACCAATGTTCTTCCTTAAAACGGATCTTACTCCATAATATTCAGAAAAAAACAAAAAGGGACTCCATAGTGAAGCATGTAAAGGAAAGCCCCAAGAAAAGGCGTTTATTCAAATAAAAACAGCTAAAAAACACGTTAAAAACCAAGGGGTAAAAAACGCCAAACAAAATGTTCATAAAATACTAACTTCCCACCTTAAATTACTTCCTTTTTCTTTACCAACCACAATTCCTCTGGCGTAGCACCTGGAATACACAACTTCCTTGGATGAGGCTGGCTCACACACCTGCGGTGCATTCGCACTCCGCACTGCCCAAAAAGGTGTGCGTTTTCTAGGCAGTGCGGTCCGGCTTACGTGCAAATTCAGGGCCATTGACTTCTATGGGAATGATTCTGAATTGCACATGTCATTCAGTTGTGAATCCTGACCTGATATGCAATCCTGACAAAAAGCTGACATGAAGCTCTGAACAACTACTTTGTCAATTAGCTGTGAAAACAGAGCTCAAATTCGCACAGCATATGTGTGAACCCAGCCCTAAAATTGTATTTAACCAAAAAAAAGAAAATCAAACATTTTTAAATCCCCAATCATTGTTCATACAGCCTAAACACAAATTAAAACCATTTGCACAAATATCCATTCCCTTGTCTTGTAACAGGCAATGTCCTTATACAATGCAAAAGTTTGCTTTTTTTTTTTTTTTTCTCAACATCAACAAAACTATATTTGTCGAAACTGAAAAGAAAAACAACACCTTTTAACTTCAATAACGCGAGGATAGGCAATTACACAATTAAAACAGTCCCCAAAGTCAGACTCCAAGGCTCTAAGTCTCCACTACTGTGAGTTGCTGTGCGACTTGACACATGCGAAGTCGCATGACAAGTCAAAAACCCATGTAATTCCTTGTTTTAATTTGTGCGCCTCAAGTCGCAGCAAGGCAAAAAGGTTCTTGCCCTATTTTGTTCCTACTTCGGTGCGACCTTTTCTCACACTTTTGCATGACACTGCATCAAAAATCGCATTGCAAAGTCACACTGCAAATCACACAAATCTGGGGTTGCAATAGTGGAAACAGAACCTAACTGAAATAATCAAAATACCCCATGTATAAGTTGAAATGCTACTCTAAAAAAATTGTATCTGATCAGATTCCTCAAAAAAAAACCATTTGGTACCAGCGCATACATGTAATTTATCAGTGACGTCACATTCCCCTTTTAATGTTTCCAATTAACTATGCATTTGACATGGGAATATGGGCCCAACACATTTCATAAATAGACTGACAATAGTTGCAACATTTTAACAATAAACATGTATTTTTTATTCTATATAGACAACGTTTCTGAATCAAATCCTTCTTTAACCACTTCAATACCATGCACTTATGCACCTTCCCGCCCAGACCAATTTTCAGCTTTCAGTACTCTCACACTTTGAATGACAATTACTTAGTCATGCTACACTGTATCCAAACAAAATTTTTATCATTTTCTTCTCACAAATAGAGCTTTCTTTTGGTGGTATTTAATCGCCACTGGGTTTTTTATTTTTTGCGATATAAGCAAAAAAACAGCAATTTTAAAAAAAAAAACACTTTTTTTTAGTTTCTATTGTAAAATTTTGCAAATAAGTAATTTTTCTTCATAAATTTGTGCCAAAATGTATACTGCTACATATCTTTGGTAAAATGAACCCAAATTAGTGTATATTATTTGGTCTTTGTGAAAGTTATAGAGTCTACAAACTATGGTGGCAATCACTGAAAATGTATCACATCTGATCACGCCTGATGTACTGAAGGGATATCTCATTTCTTGAGACACTAACAAGCGAGGAAAGTACAAATACCCCAAAATTACCCCTTTTTGGAAAGTAGACAGTCCAAGGTATTTACTAAGAGGCATGGTGAGTTTTTTGAAGTTGTATTTTTTTCCCACAATTCTTGGGAAAATGTATTTTTTTTTTTTTTTTTACACAAACTGGTCATATTAACAGTTTTTTTCTCTCACACAGCATATGCATAATTGCAACTACACCCCAAAATACATTCTGCTACTCCTCCTGAGTGTAGCGATACCACATGTGTGAGACTTTTACACAGCCTGGCCACATACAGAGGCCCAACATTGAAGTAGAACTTTCAGGCGTTCTACAAGCATAAATCGCACATATCCTTTCTCAACCACCTATTACACTTTTGAAGGCCCTGGAGCACCAGGACAATGGAATTTTCCACAAAATGATCCCATTTTGGAAAGCACACACCCCAACGTATAATCTATGAAGCATTATGAGTCTTTTGAACGGTTCATTTTTTTCCAGAAGGTTTTGGAAAATGTGGAAAAAAATGAAAATGCATTTTTTTTTACACAAAGTTGTCCATTTATAAGATATTTCTAACACATAATATGTACATAGCAAAAATTACACCCCAAAATGCATTCTGCTACTCCTCCTGAGTATGGCGATACCACATGTTTGAGACTTTTACACAGCCTGGCCACATACAGAGGCCCAACATCCAAGTAGCACCTCCAGGCATTCTAGCAGCATTAATTGCACATATCATTTTCTGACTACCGATCACATTTTTGAAGGCCCTTCATATATAACACATAGCAGGTACATACCAAATAACAAAAGATTACCTGTGGTTTTAGAAGTGCAGTGGTCCACAGAGGAGAGCATCGGTCCAGGCAGCAGGCAGGGATGAGGTCAGCGACAGCAAAAGCAATCATCCAGGCAGCAGGCAGGAATACTGTCCATAGTTCGCACAGGCAGAGATACTGTCAGCACAGCCAGAGCACAGCCAAAGCACAGGTCCAGGTAGCAGGCAGAGGTGTCCCGGCAGAAATGCTGTCCAAAGTCAGTAGAGGCAGCAGGCAGATATATGGTCAACACAGCCAAAGTATTGGTCCAAGCAGCAGGAAGAAACATGGTCCATAATGTCATGGGTCATTACAGGCAGTAATATGGTCAGCACAGCCAAATTATTGGTCCAGGCAGCAGGAAGGACCATCAAGCTTAGGGCCAGGGGGACAGGGGTAGAGGCTTCTCCCACCCAAATCGCTTTGAAGCCTCCGGGCAACCAGACCCTGTTCTTGGAGCACAGAAAACGAAAAACTGGTTTTCTCTACTCAGAACGCTATTCTGAAGCCCCTCACATATGTGAGACCCCTGTGTACTAAAAGTAGATGGCCAAAAGATCAGTCCAAGTGGCAGGCAAAAACATGGTCGATTAACAGGCCAAGGTCGGTACACGTGGAAGTCAGAAACGTGGTTTAAATCGGCAGGCAGAGGCATCGTCGGTAAACAGGCTGAGGTTGGTGCACGTGGAGGTCAGAAACGTGGTTTAAATCGGCAAGCAAAGACATCGTCGGTAAACAGGCCAGGGTCAGTTAATTAACATGGAAGGTAGTTAGTAACATGGTAGCAGGCAAATGGGGAAATGGCAGTCTGTTAATAATAAGGGGAACTAATGGATGTATGATAATTTTTGAAGCAATTTCCGATGCACAGGCCAGGTTGGGAGGGACAATCGGGACAATAATAGCTGGTGTCTCTTCTTACTCCTCCTCTGCTGCATACACGGCATTTCTTTTGGCGTCTTCTTCCAGATTCTGTGGGGGGGATGCTAAAGGGATAGTGTCGCTCGTGAAGCCGACTCACACTATCAGAGCGAATGCTTCCTGGGGCGGGATCTTGTTGGTAAATGAGGGCATCGATGATATCTTCGATATATTGGAGGTAGTGGAGTCGGTGATTTTGAGTTGCTTTTTGGTAGCAGACAAACGAATTAAAAAGGGCCATGTGAAACAGGTGAAAACGCAACTTTTTTGTGCCAATAACGGGACTTTCTGGTTGATAAGTAGGGCTGGAGCATCTGGTCGTTTAAATCCACCGCCCCCCCATGTACAAATTGTAGTCGTGGACACATTCGGGCTTTACAATGGAGCTGCGTCTTCTTGGGATCTCCACCATGGTGTCATTGTGGATCGTAGAGAGGATGTGGACATCTTTCTTGTCCCTCCACTTCATGGCCAACACCTCCTCGTTCCTCATGGATGCCGATTCTCCAGGTCGCAATTTTTTTGTCAATAAATTTTGTGGGAATCCCTTCCGTTTTTTTTTAAGGTACCGCAGGCCGGGGTTTGTTTACTGTAAAGGTGGCGAAAAAGGGGCAGGCTGGTATAATAATTATCAACATATAAATGGTAACCTTTTCCGAACAGGGGGTATGCCAACTCCCAGACAATTTTCCCACTGGTTCCAATATATGTGGGGCAATCATGGGGCTGGAGCTGGGAGTCTTTGCCTTCATAGATCCTGAATTTGCAGACGTATCCAGTGGCTCGATCACATAATTTATTTAATTTTAACCCATACCTGGCTCTCTTGCTTGGTATGTACTGCTTGAACTGCAGTCGGCCGGTGAAATGTACGAGGGACTCGTCCACACAAATTTTTTGGTCTGGGATGAAAACTTCTTCAAATCGCTGGGAAAAGGCATTGATTAGGGGGCGTATCTTGTACAATTTGTCGTAGTTGGGATGATCTCGGGGAGAGCACTGTGAATTGTCATTGAAGTGGAGAAAGCGCATAATCATGTCGTATCTTTTCCTGGACATGACAGCGGAATATATGGGCATGTGTTGGATGGGGCGTTTGGACCAATATGAATGGACTTCGTTCTTTTTTGTAAGCCCCATATTGAACATAAGGCCCAAAAATAATTTAAATTCCTCCAATGTTAGACGCCGCCACTGGAACATGCGGGCGCAGGAAGAATCGGGGTTGGCAGCAATAAATTGGGATGCATACAGATTTGTTTGATCCACTATATTCTGCAGCAAATCTTGTGGGAAAAATAAACAAAAATAATCAAATTTAGAAAAATTTGTAGTGTCGGGCTGCACACCTGGCTGTGCGGTGAAAGGGGGGATGATAGCGGATCCCGAGTTGGCAGGCAACCATAAGGGATTTGCCAGGGCATCGGGAAGGTAGGATTGGGGCTGGATTCTTCGGGTTGGGCGTGCATTTCCATTGCTTGTACTGGGCTCCTCTTCCTGGGGTATGGCGCTGCTGGTGGTGGGCAGTTCTCCTGATCTTGGTGCTGATCTTGGTGCTGATCTTGGTGCTGATCGCATTCTTTTGGGAGGGACGGTTTCCTCCGGGGACTCGGACTCTGAGCCACTATCCTCCACTGGCTCGTATTCCGAACCAGAATCGGATAATGGGAGCACCCCGCTGCTCTCATCATCCGACATGGCAAGAATTGCATATGCCTCCTCAGGTGTGTAAACCCTTTGGGACATTATGGCAGTGCTTATTGGTGGGCCTGTGTAATGGTACTGCTGGTGGTAGTGGTGGGCCTGTGTGGTGGTACCGATGGCGGTATGGGTGGTGGTGGTACCAATGGCGGTACAGGTGGTGGTGGTACCGATGGCGGTACGGGTGGTGGTGGTGGCGGCGGTACCGATGGCGGTACGGGTGGTGGTGGTAGCGATGGCGGTACAGGTGGTACCGATGGCAGTACAGGTGGTGGTGGTACCGATGGCGGTACGGGTGGTGATGGTACCGATGGCGGTACAGGTGGTGGTGGCACTACCGACGGTGGTACGGGTGGTGGTACTGGTGGTGGTACCGATGGCGGCACTAGTGGTGATACTGGTAGCGGGCCTGTGTGGCAGTATAGATGCTGGGCCTGGTGGCGGTACTGGTACCGATGGCGGTACTGGTAGCCTGTGTGGCGGTACCAATGGCGGTACCGATGGAGGTGGGCCTGTGACAGATGATTGACAGATGGGCTGATTGATTGACAGATGGGCTGATTGATTGATTGACAGATGGGTTGATTGATTGACAGATGGGCTGATTGACAGATGGGCTGATTGACAGATGGGCTGATTGACAGATGGGCTGATTGATGTGCTGGGCTGTGTGACAGGTCCTCTTTATGGGGGGGGCGTGTTGTGCACTGTAAACTTATGTAGACAAACTACACTGAGCTAACTTACTGATCTCTTCTCTCTCCTCACAGATCGGTGTGTGAGGAGAGAGCAGGGATCAGGTAGTAACTCCTGTGGAGTTTGTTTACATTTGTGACCGGCTGTGATTGGACACAGCCGGTCACATGGTAAACAGCCAATTCATTGGCTGTTTACTCTGATCGGGGACGCGCTGTGTCCAAGGGACACTCGCCTTCCCCGATCCCCGCTCTGCAAGCCTGTGGCGGCGCGCACGGAGCGTGCCGCCGAGTCTGTTTTGACAGGTGATCGGCTGTGACTTTGACACAGCCGATCACATGGTAAACAGCCAATGAAATTGGCTGTTTACCGTGATCGGGGAAGCGCTGTGTCCGAGGGACACATGCCGTCCCCGATCACCGCGCTAGGCGCCCCCGCGCAAGGCATTATCCTGCAGGACGTCATATGATGTCCAGTATGGATAATGCAACCACTTCCCGGACGTCAATTCACTATTGACTGGGCGGGAAGTGGTTAACATTTTCTCCACCTCAGCAAGTCTCTCGGACTCGCTGAATATGGAATGCAAATATAACAGTATGCTTTGCGCAAAAGCGTTGACGAAGGTATGGTCGGTTGTTTGATCCCCTCTTTCACTTGAAGTGAAATAGCAGATTTATGCAAGCGGACATATACCTCTGTGTATTGTGCTAAACTATACTTTGGATAGGAGGAATCACTCAAATAAAGCACCACACACAGATGAGTACCCTACTCTGTCCCTCTCACCTGCCCACTTTAGCAACGCTCTCCTACTTGGCGGGATCAAAGGACATATCAATTACTCAACAATCCGTTTGCATTCAGAAGAAAAAACAACTTATACTTTGAATTGGAATTCCAAGACAACAACAAACAAACACATAAAATGTAAGCATTTTTCTCTGAGCAGATGGAAGAGAATTCCCTATACTAACAACAACTTTCCCTATAGTATAGCTAAAACCCCTTTGTCCCATCTGCACCACAGCGACAACATTTATCATACATACAAAAGTACTTACCACTCTCACAATATTTGGATATAAGCAAGGGAGATTTCTAATACTGTAGACCACTTTGACTGTTTAACCTTAGGGCCAGTTCACACCACATGCAGTCCAGTGAGTTTAAAAAAAATAAAATAAAAATTCTGAAGCAGGTTATATGGTCTTCAATGTCATAGTTCACACCAGTGCTTGCAGTTCCAGTGCACTTCAGTTCAAGCATCCTTCCTGCACTGGAACGCTGCAAAAATGCATAAAAAACGCACTGGAGGGGTGAAAAAACACTGGACTGAAAAAAACCACCTGGAACGCATCCGGACTGCATTTCTATGGTGCAAACCGCCCCCTACAGTCAGTGTATCTACACAACAAATTATCTTATTACTTCTATGCGACAGATAGAAAAGCAAAAGTAGGTTGGATTACCGAAATATAATCCTCATTTACCATTTCAGCTCCTTGCCAAAAGGACTGTCGTGTACACTTTTCTACAACGTTCCCAAAACGCTTCTAAATTAGGACCTTCTGAGAGGTACACTTTACAGCGTTCCCAAAACGCTTCTAATTAGGACCTTCTCAAAGGTACTTTCAAAGGCGTATTTTCCCAAAAAATCCCCTATACACCAAGGTGTGGTTCGTATCCCTCTTCTACATGAATTTAGTTCTAGATGAAATTTAAATCAGAGCTAAGGTAAGAGAAAACAGTCTGTCTAAAAGACAAAAAGATTCTTCTTACCAAAGGTGATTTTTTCATCTCCACCACTGCCACCATCTGAAGCAGGTAATGCCGCCACCCAGGTGTACTTCAGGTAAATGCAAGATCATTTTCAGTGACCCCCGGATCCGTGAGAAATCAAAATGACACTTGGAAACGGATAGTGTGTTCATTAGATCTCTGGCCTTTATTGAATTTTGAGTGGCTTTTATGTAAAAGAAAGATAGGAGGGGCACTGTCTTAACACATACGTTTCTAAAAATAATACAAACTCTATATTCTTATCTTGTATTAAACTAGATTCAGCAGTCTACAAGAGCTAAAAGATGACTTTGCTTATACAATCAGGCTGATCCATGAATATCAGTAGCAGGGTGTAACTCTATGCAAACTGCCAGTTAAGCTAAGTATGTCAAAGTTCAATAATTTCATATATTCTATTACACGGCCTTCCTAAAGGATTCAATGCAAATGATCAAAGAAGTATCAGAATGTTCAGTTGGAGACGTTTTGTTGGGGACGGCAGATGTTGCCAGTTTATATACCATATTACCCCATGATTTGGGATATAAGGCAGCTGAATTTTTCCTTCGGAAGGAGCCATCAAATCCTCCACATTGGATTTTATCATACAATTATTGTGTTTCGCAATGGAACATAATTATTTTTATTATGGTGGCCAATTTTACCTTCAAAGTACCGGAGTAGCAATGGGGGCCAAATTTGCCCCCAGCTTAGCAGGCCTTATGGGAAAATGACAAATTATATTCCCAAGAAGAGCCCCGCCTCCTTCTGTGGAGGGGTTACATTGATGATGCTTTTTTTCTGTGGAAAGGCGATGCAGGTTCTTTGTGTGAGTTTATGGCCATCCTGAATACCAATGATTGGGGGATAAAATTTACGTATGAATAAAGTGACACTTCTGTTAATTTTCTGGACTTGATATTTAAAGAAAAAGGGGCCCTGTTGACGAAAACTTTCTTCAAGGGTACGGATAGAAATGGGTATATCCCAGTTGATAGTGGACATCATCCCCACTGGTTAAAGGCTATACCCAAGGGGCAGTTCCTAAGGATCAAACAAAATTGTTCCAGAGTAGAAGATTTCGAGTCACAATCCTTACTGTTGAAGAACCGTTTCCTGGAAAAAGGGTACCAATTACCCATGCTGGATAAGGAACTACATGATGTAGCAGCATTAGACAGACAAAACTTGTTGGTTCCCAAAACCAGACAAAAGGATGGTATTAGGACAGACCTACAGTGGTCTTTTCTGACCACCTTTTCGTCCCATTTTTGGTGGGTCAACAAAACCATATGTAAACACTGGCAGGTCCTAAAATGTGCGCACCGACCTAGTGCATTACCACTTAAAGGTTTATTAAAATGCGATTAAAAAGCAATAGTCCTACTCACAGACAGAGCTTAAGTACAAGCTTATCGGACAAAAGGGCTGGAATTCTTGGCAGCCACCGACTGGACTCGACAACAGAGAGGGTCGGACGATACCCCAAAGCATCCAGATGGCTGACGCGTTTCTGGGGCGCGCCCCTTTCATCAGAGCCTAGGTGATCTAGCCATTGTTCTGAGGAGGGCTGCAAGATTCGAAACTTTGCCTCTAGACAGAACCACACCACCTGTTTTTGACGATACACCGAGAGCGCAGGAGATTTTTGTCTTACTTAGGTCCTAAAATGTGACCAGGTTTTGGGGCCCACACTTCCGGATCAGCCCAAGGTTTTGTTCAGAAGAAATCAGAATCTCAAGGACCTCGTGGCACCCAGTGTAATTGACCCGCCTCAAAAAATCAGCATGTGTGGCCATTTAAAAGGTTTTTATCCTTGCAAGAGGTGCAAGATGTGTAAAAATTCAAAAACAATCAAAACATCAACCTTTAAGTCATACACCACTTCTAGGGAATACTCCATAACAGATTTTATCACTTGTACCACAATAGGGGTGATATATCTTTTATGTTGTCCATGTGGCTTCCAATATGTGGGGAGGACCACCCGGGCCTTAAAAGTCAAGATAGGAGAACACCTATCGAACATCCGTAGGGGTTTCATTGGCCATAGCGTGACCCATCCCTATTGGAGGTTATAGGCATTGAGGGATACTCTCCACATTGGAGAGGAAGTGATTAGAAACGCCATATATGCCGTAGAGAAACGCGGTGGATTTTTGACATACAGTGCTATCGCCCACTAGGCCTCAACATTGAGTGGGATATAAATTGCTACATTAATAATAGTTAAAATCCACCCAGTTCAATCCTTTATTCCTACAAAAGCTCTGTCCCTCCTTTCTCTCTTGAACCATCCTACATCATTTTTGTTTGGAAATGGTAGTTTTATATATATTTTTTTCACATAGGATGGGGGGGTTCCCCTTTAAAATAAAAATATAACATCCTACCATAGATACATGTGAGAAGTCATAACATTTATTCCACTGTATTTATAATCTGAATCACATTTTTTGATATATGTATATGTATGCCAGGATTGTGCCTCTGGGATGTCCGTTATTGTTGCGGACATCTGCGAGGCATAATAAGAGCAATGGGCAAATGAGGCTATATATAGAAATACATACTGAGTTATATCCTTGTTTTTAATATGTTTGATATCAAATTTTTATAAATGTTTTAAATTAATTTTTTATTAATGGTTGTAAAGGTTCTTCTTTTTTATTATCAGCTTTGATGTCTGCTAGTATGATCATGACAAGCTTTTTCCCCTTAGCGATTGTGAGTATTGCTGAGGAGGTATAAGCTATGCACCCTGGTGACCCAGAGGAGGATGTGTCCCGTTTCAGGCTTCCTGTGTCACTCTCCTGCAGATACTTAAAGGGGTTGTAAAGGTTTGTTTTTTATTTTCTAAATAGGTTCCTTTAAGCTAGTGCATGGCTGGTTCACTTACCTTTTCCTTATATTTCCCTTCTAAATGTTTTTATTCTTTGTTTTCTTTGTCTGAATTCCTCACTTCCTGTTTTCTCAGTAAGCTGTTCAGTAAGCTGTTCTGGCTGACTCCACACCACTCGGATGATGGTGTGAAGTTTAGTGAGGAGAAACAGGAAGTGAGAAATTCAGACGAAGAAAAAAACATTTAGAAGGTAAATAGAAGGAAAAGGTAAGTGAACCAACAATGCACTAGCTTAAAGGAACCTATTTGGAAAATAAAAAATGAACCTTTACAACCCCTTTAATGTGTGGTGGGTGGCGTCCAGATCCAGCCTCCTTTCCCAGTAGACGGCCCATACGGAGAAACGCAGCGTCGGGTGGAGCCGGAGATCCTGAGGTCACCACACCCACAGCTGTGTTAGCCTGAGCCACGGCTGTGTGAATGTCTGTTTTTTAAACTACGCTTTAAAACCTTGTTTGATGTCAGTTGCCCAGCTATTCGATTAAAAGGGTACACTTTTTTTTATCAAAGTACTTTTCTTTCCTCTTCATACATATGGTCCCTTGTATTGCTGAAGATCTACTCTGTGCTCTAACCGCATGCTGAAGTTGCAGATATTGGAAGAACATTGGGGACGGCAGGCCAAACTCCGCCTGCAGATCCGCAAATGTCCTAAGAATACCGTTCTTAAAGACGTGCTTAACATGGGTAATCCCGTGTGCTATCCATCTAGCCCCTCCCTGCAACTTAGCCAGTTCCGTATAAGTCTCGTTATGCCAGAGAGGGCTATATTCAGTATACCCCTCGGCCTGTTGTATATACTTGCACTTATTCCACACTTTTTGTATAAGGTTGTACGTAGGATACTTCTTATTCGGCCTGGCAAATGCCAGGGCCTCCAGTGCCAGAGGGATGGGACCTGCATCTATTGTGCGGAGCATGAGTGCCCGGGAAGAACCAGCCGGCTCAGTCCCAAAGCACCCCACCAGGTGCTGTAACTGGGCAGCCAGGTAGTACAACCACGGGTTGGGCAGTGCCAGCCCGCCATCGTCCTTAGGCCTTTGAAGATGTTCTAATTTTATCCTCGGGGGTTTATTCTTCCATATTAAAGTACGAAAGATGGAGTTAACCATTCTAAAAAAATTTAAAGGGACCACTACCGGGGCATTGTGAAGACAGTAGAGTAATTGAGGCATAAGGATCATCTTCACCAAATTTACTTTGCCCGCCACCGACATGTGAAGGCCGTTCCACGTCCTAACTCTCTCCCTAAACCTCTGAAGCAGGGGCGAGATATTCAACCGGCTAAAATCCCTTGGGTTAGAAGTGATCTGAATCCCCAAGTATTTAAAGGAAGTAGTGACTGGGATAGGGCACGATGGGGCGTCCCTTGTATTGCTGCATGAACCATTCCACCTGCACTGAGACGGTGAAGGATTTTTTTTAAACACACACCCAGCTGACCAGTGGATTCAGTGATGGAAGGTTGACCAGATCGCTGCCGTTACCAGGAGGATATCTTTTGATACGGAGCTCATAAGATCTCCGTTATAGAGATCCAACCTATCTGGGTAAGCGGCCACTTTGCACTTTTAGTATCCTGTGTTTGCAGCTTGGAAACAAAGGAGGAAGATTTGTATCTTTGCTTCCTGGATCACCACCAAGCTTTAGGAGCTGTTCTTAATTGGATTTTTCCTTTGCATCTTAATTGAACTTTGTTGTTCCCTATGGACTTTTTTCTTTATAATCCACTTATTTCAGAATATTTTATAAAAAAAAAAAAAACATATATATAAAAAATATATGTTTTCTTAATTTTTTGCACTGTTTTGCAATATTTTAGGTTGCGCATCTATTTTTACTTTTTTACATAAAATAAAAAAAACTACTGATATTATCCACTGCTTTACTGACCCCGTCCACTTTCCTACTGACACGATTCACCACCCCAAACCTCTCCCCCTCAAAAAGCATTGGAAAATATTTTGCTAACAAAAACAAAAGAAAACCCAACATAAAAACACTACTGACACAGTCCAACTATCCACTGCCCCCTCCACCCCCCCCCCCCAGCAAAAAATGTTGACACTGTATTGCTCTACTGACACCATCCATTGGCCCCCAAAAAGCATGTTGAAAAAATAAATAAACAAAAGCATAAATAAATTTAACTACTGACACCAATCCTGCAAATTTAACTACTCGCTGCCGTACACTCCACACTCATCTGCACAATCTCTCATTATCTCTATATTTTGTTGTGAAAATCAATGTATCTTAAATATTATTAGCCATGTGTTTTGCTCATACTCTCACCAGATCTCAGTGCCTGCTGAATAATCAGCACCATTCGATTGCTGTGGGTTCTTTTATTAGCTAACTGTGTTTGATTTTGTTAGCTGTTTTTGGTTCAGCGGTGTGAGTGACACGGGTTGATTTAGTTAATAATTCACTTCCTGTGTTACTCCCACATCAAGAGGTATTTAAATGTGGTGATGGGCGTCGGAACTTCAGCCTCCGTTCTCAGTAGAATCCTTGTACGGGGAAACATGTAGGGTGGAGCCACAAGTCTTTGACACCATCACGTTCCAGCCAGCTGGTGCCAACCACGGCTGTTTTTGAAAATTTGTCCCTGTTCCATGGATGTCAGTGTTTTATGAAGCCTGTGCAATAAATATGTTTTTTATGAAGAAATACTGCACCATGAGGATCTTTTCTTCTTCCTTCTCTTTGGTAATTGACTGCTGACTTCTAGATGCTGATCTCCACTTGCTGTATGTGGAAAACGTGAGTTATATAAAACACAATACTCACCTTACGGCAAGCGAAAGATTTTTGAAGTGCCCGCAGTCTGTGGGATTTAGCGCCAAAGTGACCGCCTCCGGATTTCCCAATCAATCCATGTGTGGTGAACACCGAGAACAGATCGTGTGAAGGCAGGTTGGCCTAGTCCTGAGCCCAATATCATCTTATATCTGGTAAGCAAGCCATTTACTTACTATTGGATGTGAAGCTTATACTATCAACCTGTCTGAGTATTACGCCTTCCGCCGCATAGGAATTCCTTCACAGCAACAATCCTATGTCATCTTTGGACTTTTATCAATTGAGAGTTTTATGTCATAAGTTTTATTTTTAGTTTTATTTTGATCAATTTATCTTTTTCCATTTATATATGTTTGTTTCACTTATATTCCAGCTTTGAGATATCGGTTGGGATATCGGTTGTAATTTCACATTGTTTCAGAGATTCACTGTTATCAATCACATTGGGTTGCGCTTTTTTGATTTATTTTTACCATACGTTTTGAGTTCTTTTCAGGCTAATTGAATAGCAGCACCCGCCCATCAGGTGAAGGTCATACCATTCACCCTTCTCTCACACATTTAGAGCATCACACTTAATTTGTGTTTCAACACACTTAAGTTTTAATTATTTAATTAATTTTGTCACTGTTTAAGGCAGCGCTGGATTTTTTCCATTTACTATAACAACTGCCATACACATCAGTAAATTGCTGAGCGAAGGTGGTATAAAGTGACATATATGTAAAAAAAAAAGGCACACTTCTGGATCTATGGCTGATTTAGCACCACCTAATACAGTACACTTGTACATTTACGAGTTAGGATACAGGAAAAAGAAAAATATGATGACTAAACTCACAAACACACACACACAATGAACAAAATACTATCTGGTTTTGAATAGCTTCATTTTATTTGTACCTAGCACATACAATGAAGATTCATATAAATGTTTATGATGTGTGTACATGATATATCCATATATACACAGACTTCTAAACCATTTTAAAAGGAAGGGACAGTGGCACCTCTGTTGGCAGAAAGCTTTTGCTTTTTATCCAATGTCCGTATTGAAGACAGGGTTAAAACACTGTTGTCCAGATTCATCAAAGCTCAGAAAGAACATAATTACAGAAATACAGGTGGTAAAATACTGCAAGTATTTTTGTACAAAATTTATCCTGTATTTCTTCATTAACATAGTGTATATTTGTACTTTTACCTGCCCAATAATGTGTATTATGTTGCTCAAAAGACCATTTTAAAATCTGCTGCAGTGAAAAGTATTCGCATGTATTGCAGCTTGAACAGAACCTTAAAAATATAGCAAAAAAAAATATTATACCATGTGCAGTTACTTTATAATTTATAGTTTTCATGCTGCAGAGCAATCATTTTTTGCAAACATTTAATTCAATATGGCGACCTGGAGGCGTTCAGCACACAATTGGGAGTACAGAACGCGTACAGAACGCCCAAAGAAATGTAATTTCCTGCTTGGGTGAAAAACTCTGCACTAAGATACAAGGAAGGTTGTAGACCTCATCTGCAAATTTATTTTTTGATGGGATACACTCTAAGGGTTAATCACTCCTAAAGGGATGTAGACACTGCAAACTTTTCTCTTCAGAACATAGAAAGAGTACCCGCTGATTAAAATGAATTAGTCGTTTCTATTCCGAATCAGGATCCAAAGCAAATAGTGGAACAAATTGCTTTTGTTCAGAGCACAAGCAGGTAGAAATCTGCAACAGAGTTTGTTAAAATTTCACTTTCTAATGTTTTATGGTGGAATTGTTTTTTTTTCTCATTTTCACATAGAGTCACCGCATCTTCACACAATTACCCCAAGACCCCTTTCACACTGGGGCCGTGGCAATATTAGCGCTAAAGCGCAGCTCGTTTCAGCGCCACCTTTTGGTTGCTAGTGGGGTGCTTTTAACCCCAAAAAAGGGGTTAAAAACTCCTGTTTTGCGTCACTTTCAAAATCCTTTTAAGGCGCTTTGAAAGCGCTGCCCATTCATTACAATGGGCAGGGGTGTTTTGGGAGTGGTGTATACACTGTTCCCAAACTACCCCAAACATGCTGCTTGCAGGACTTGTTTTTCCCGTCCCGCAAGCACCGCCCCTGTGTGAAAAGGCACACTGGAATGAATGGGAGGCAGTTTTCCGGTGCTTAGCAGAAGCTATTTCTAGCGCTAAAGTGCCTGAAAACTGCCCCAGTGTGAAAGGGGTCTTATTCCTAGTGTTCAAGGAATTTCAGGTGCAGCACACGATTAATTACAGAATTGACAGCGCTTCCCTTTACTACATACACGTTTGGCCCCACTTCTTCCTTAAAGATTACAAGAGAAACACTGGTCTCACATATTTTCCCATTACTTTCTACTGCAACAGAGTTTTGACAACCCACTAACCCTCTGATGTAAACATACAGCAGGTATTTCTAAGCTGTTGGAAGCCAACAGAAACCTGACAAAGGGGTTAAAGAAGCACACTAAAACTGTGTAGGCTTTCATTACAAGCCTCTCCTAAAAATTCTAGTTATCTCCTTGCAATGCTGATCTAATGGCTTACTTTCAATGACGAATTAGGAACATGCATATAGATCAGGAGTTCTGATTTACTTTACAAATTGCATGCTGGTTACAGGTGAGTGACTTAAAAGTACCAAAGAAGTCAAAAGACAACTGGCCAATTCGACTTTTTTAGGAGACAAGCTATAGCATCTCCTCTAGTTCCCGCAGTACATTGTGTTTGAAGAGAATATATACAGAGACAAATATGTAGGCTGTCATAGCAGACCTCATTCTGAAAATGCTAGCTACCTGGCTCAACATTTAGTCACAAATCCAGAACAAGGATGCAACAAGTGAAGTCAAACACCTGCCCTGCATGCTTACCGATGCAAAGTATTTTCAGGAGGAGGTTTGCAACAGCAGCTTATATTTTCTTAGCACATCTGTTCATTCACCTAAAGTGAAGATTTTTAATTAGTTAAATATTCATATATATATATGAATTGCAAAGAAGTGGTCTTAAGCCCTGGTTCACACTGGTGCGTTTTGATATGCGATTTGGCAAAACGCCGGTATTTGCCGCAAATTGCGGGCAATGGAACGTCCTAATCGGTGCGACGCCGCATCTGCGGCGCTGCACCGGATTTCAAAAAGTAGTTTCTGTACTACTTTTTGCAATTTCGGGACGCGATTTACATTGACATCTGTGCAGAAACCTGCACAGATGTCCCTGTAATCGCGGCCGAAATCGGGACTGACAGGCAGGAGTGAAATCGTGCGAGTTCAGATGAACTCGCACGGCTTCACTCCCGCAGCCCAGTGTGAACCTGGGCTTAGGCTCCTTTCACATCTTGGCATTCCGAATCGCGGGTGGAATCGCAGCGATTCGCCCCGCGATTCAAAATAGCCAATCGCGCAAACAGAATTGTGGAACACCTGTTATCCCAAAGAAGTACAAGAACTTCTTTTGCGCGACAGGCATCCTGTGATTCTGTGTGCGTGATTTTACTGCGATTGATGAATCGCTGCAAAATCGCGCCGAGATTGGGGTGCCACTAATTAGAATCGTTTGCAGAATCTTGGCGATTCTGCTCACAATCCAGAACACAACGATGTAAATGGAGTCTTAAGGCTCTATTCACACTTGTACGACTCCAAAGAAGCTAGACTTTGGAGTGCAAATTTGATGCAACTTTGGATGGGTATGAGTTGGATGCGACTTTGGCTTTGACCAAAGATAATGGACAACTGTTGCATGTAAAATGTTAAAGTACGACTTTCATGCAACTTTTGAGGGTTAACATTAAAATCTTTGGCCCTCAAGTTGCATGAAATTCAGACCAAAGTAGTGCATGAACTACTTTGAAGTCGTACATATATGAATGGTTATCATTGGAAAACATGGGGTATGACTTGTCATCTGACTTTGATGTGTAAAGTTTGAAGACATGTCGTACAATTGCGATTGGACACTAAAAGAGATGCATGGGTTTAACGAAAAAAATAATACTACTACTCACCTAGGTGAATGCATCACTGATCCCAGCTGCATCAGCCCCCCGTTGATAATAAGACTGAGAACTGAGTGATCAAAGACCGCTTGGCTGTCAGTCTTCAGTGACTAGAGAGCCGATGACTGTTAGTCATGACTCTCTGCTCTGCCCCTCCAGCGTTGGGGTGTGGAGGGGCCTGGAGCAGCTGGTTCAGTCACCTAGTGGCTCACCGAGAGGCTGATCCAGTTGTTGGTCCAGGCATCTAGGTGGATCTCGACTATTAAGTGGGAATTGATCCAGAGTCTGGACCGGCTGAGCGACGTCAGTCGACAGTGGTCTTTAGCCTGCACTCCTGCGATCC